>CM068368.1:790001611-791201611 GCA_034769895.1 Magicicada septendecula
TATACACTATAATACACACACACATCAAGTTTGAACCCATACATAGGTTGGTAAACCTGATCATATAGATTTAATATACATTATAACACACAACAAATTTGAACTCATGCAAGGTTGGTAACCCTGATCATATATTTAATATATACACTATAATGCATCAAGTCGGAACCCCCCACCCACCACCTTTGGGATGATGCGGGTCCAGCTGATAGAAAGTGAAAGTGATCTAGGCTCGCGAAAGGCGGCATATAAAAAAAATTATATTCGCGGATGCTATGGTCCATTTGGGATGCTGCGGGTCCAGCAGATAGAAAGTCAAAGTGATCTAGGCTCGCGAAAGGCGGCATATAAAAAAATAACGCGGATGCTGTGGTCCAGATACGCGAAAAAGTCGCGGATCTTGACACAGATCCACGAAAAAGTCGCGGATGCTGTGGTCCAGTAGAAAGTGAAAGTGATCTAGGCTCGCGAAAGACGGCATATACGCGAAAAAGTCGCGGATGCTGTGGTCCAGTAGAAAGTGAAAGTGATCAGCTGATAGAAAGTGAAAGTGAGTTTGAACTGTCATTTTCCCTCTATACAGCCTATGCTTGTATTGTCGCAATATATTAAAAACAAATCACAAACCAGAGTGAAAAAGGTTACTTTGTCTATCTAAGTATACTTGTTCATTATTTTCAAGTACGTTATCAGTAGCCACCTCCAATAAAAATCCCACGGTTTTTACTACTGTAACTTTACACCTTTCCCCTCTCCTCTCTCTCACTCTCTGTCTCTGTCTGTCTATCTGTCTCTCCCCCTCTCTCTTTCCTCTCCCCAAAACCACCATCTCTGACACTAATTACGGAAAGTTGAAATGTACTTTGTTGGAAAGGTTGAGGAAAGGGTACTTTACAAGGTGAACTCAGAATCCACAAAGTTGTGAATGTAAAGATGCCGTAAGACGAGACAAAAGTCATTTGTAAAGCGAATGCCAGTGAGACGTATTAGTTAAGCATCTTCGCGAAGGCTAGGTCATCGAGAAACATTAAAATTCTCTTCGGGTAACTTTCCAAACAGAAAAATCCAAATCGCCCAAGTTCTAAATCTACTTAATACAGTACTCTTTATTGCTTTGTACATTTGGTAAGCACTGTAGACAGACTCTGTTTTTCCACATTCCATTTGTCTTGGGTTAGACCACAGCGGATCACTGATTAAATAAAGCAAAGGAGAGCAGACATCAAATTTCGGTCGTGAAAAATGTGAAGAATATTTTGTTTTTGTACGACTTACAATGGTGTGGTGTCGGAAGAAAAACTTGAAACTTCAATCTTTGGTTAATTAAAAAAAATCGGGGGGGGGGCTGTGTCGGAGCCACGGCCGCAAATCTTCAGAGCGTAGAATACGTCTGTGTCCTTTAGGGTTGCTAATGTGTTATGAATAAAATGAACAAACACATATTTAGTTTTACGAAGTACAAAATTTTATTTGCAAAATCGGTTCTGCAGTTTCTATGGTTCCAACGACTCCTCGACGTCTTCTTAATCTTCGTAAGTAGAATAAATATTGATTATATCTTACCTTCAAGAAATAAGAACGCATCGATATGATTTATTAATATTATCGTTTAATCTTTGCAATTTAATTCAAGTTGATGGAATTTTGCATTCGATATACACGGTAGTAATAATCGATATATATCTCAGGGTTGAATAGTAAAAAATGGGTTAAACATATAACGTGGGAATTCTTTTGGCTGCTACGAAAGGTTCCATTAATTATTAACAAACAATATAGAGTACATTACAAATAATTCTAATACTTATAATTTGATGTGAGAGTTACAAAAAGTATTCAGACCAACAAAAATGTCTGGCGATATTTAGCTCGCTATGGGCAGAGCATGCTGGTCCTAGAATGACGTCACCATCATGGCCGCCTTCGTCCGTCTCTGATAATGCATGAAGTTTTGTACCAATGTATTTTAAATAAATGTGTTCCTTGTACTCACTGATTCTTATATAATGTGTTTCACTTTATGAAATGTCCACTAGTGATTAATTGTGGTGTGAGTTATTGCGGTGACTAGTGATTGTTCGTGTTAGATTAATAATTTTGTCAATTAGAATAATGGTACTATACGTTACACTTATACGTGGAATTTAACTGTGCGTCTTCTTGTTAATCGGTTGATTTTTCTTACTGGTGTTCGCTCTTTTGATGATGTGAATTTAGTTCATAATTTCGGTATCTTCTATTGTGGTTATATTTTTTCTTCCAAATCGGTTCCTGGGTTTTATAATTTTGTTACATAATCATTCTGTGAGCACGATTCAACTGTCTTCAACCACAGTTAACAATCAAGTGTAAGTTCTTCTTTTTGTCATCGAACTGACCAAAATTTCTTAAATTCTGATTGGCCCCTTATGCACAGTTCAAGTGTTATATGACCAATACCCCTTAATTACTTTAGATTTTACAATTTGCCTTTAACTTATTATTTTATCATTATATACTAAAGGTTCTTACAATGTTTATATAGTTATTAATTATAAAATTACAAATAATTTGGTACTAAACATGTCTTGGTTTGGTCTGTAAAATCTTAGTATTTAGTGAATTTTCCAGATATCTGATGAAACAATTTATAATGGTTGATGGTAGTTATACTTTGACCCTTTGAGATACACTAATTTAAATTAATTAGATGGTAACATAAAACTCTTTTAATATATAACAAAACTCTTAATAATACTACTTAGTTTAACAATTTTAATTTATGCACACTGTTTAACAATTGTCTGTGTGATAATCCTTCATCACTACTGTTAATAATAATTGAACACTTCTTTATAAATAATAGTACACTATTTAACTATAGTTTATGTATCTATTATTATTATGCCACTTTTTCTGTTTTTATCACCACTTTTATCACTGTAAGGGGTTGTGTCCCTTTTTCTCTCTTTGGTTTAATACAATTTGGTTTAATAAAGTTAATACAATTTTACTTTATTGAATGTTGTACTCTTTATTGGGTCTGTTTAGGTTACTCATTGCAAGTTATTTACCAGGGTTCTTTATTTTTAAAATTTGGTTTGTTTACTGCCCTATTCTACTGGGTAATGTCTGGCTGGGTCTTGATAGTATTAATTAAGTCAAAGGTTGATGTTGTTGAGTCATATTTGGTTCCTTACTGATCTTCAAAATTTGATATTTTCTAATAACTAGTTATTGAGCATTGTTTTGAGTTCCATTCCTGGATAAGGTTTCACTATTGTCATTATAATTATTTTTTACAGTGTTCTGTTTCGTTACAATATACACAAATACTATCTTCGCGCGCTCGATGGTTTTCATTAAAACGGCAGCCTTTAATTTTCTAATACAAATAAAATAACAGCATTACTATAAATTTTGTTTATTTACTAATTTATCAATATTCGACTCCTCATAAATACAAAAGATAATAAAAATAAAGTCGTTGTTGGTTGTCTCAAACGTGAAGTGTCTGGCTAGGGTTGTCATAGCCGGTGAAATATCACGTCCGTTGGGATAATCCTCTTCCGTACGCCGTACATCGCTGGATTTCGGGGATTGGATTCCGTTCGGGAGCCTTTCGTAGGCGCACAGGATCCTCCGTCTTAGTGACTCTGTACAGGCCACCAGATTTCTCTACAAGAATCCTCTGGAGGCGCCTGGGTTCAAACGTCCCTCTTCCGGCCGGGTATTCGTCGAAACTCGGGGTTATTGTGTCGTCATATCCAGGACACAGGAGCCTAATACAAAGAAAACACTTATTACAAGTATGTACTCAAAATAAGAATTCAGTGAAAACCCGTATTAAAATATATTTAAAAATTCACGCTGTTGTTTGTCGTTAAAGGCGACTGTTGCAAATAAGTTTATCGGATTAACATTTTTTTTCATAATACATAATAGTGTAGAATCCACACAATGGAATGCCAGTTGATGTAAACATTCTTTACAGTGAGAAATTTCCCTACAGTGACTGTAAAGGTGATTTATGTTTTCTGCATTCTTCTATTTATCTAATGATTGTATTTTATTATTATTTTTTAGTTCCATCAGTAGGCCTTGTTAGAATTTCTTGTATTCTTATGTCTGTTATATTATTGACACAATTGTAACATATAGGATATATCTGGGAATATTGGTATTCGTTTAGTATTAGTCTTCTCAGATGTTTTTGTGGGAATCTTTGTTGGTTTCTTGTTCTTCTATGGTCATAAACTGTAGAATTTCGATAAGTTACATTTAGTTACATTAAGTTAATTTTTTGCCGGCCATTCCAAATATTCAATTTATAAAGATGCACTTATTGTTATCAGCTGTTTTTGTTTAAATCTTCTTTGTATATTAATTTGTTATGTGTGAAGTTGTGTACTGCGACTGACACAAATACGTAGGGTTAATCGTAAAGCGAAACTGGGGCTTCAGCAATAAAGTAGAAGTGCATCCACGGGGGTGGAATACAAGGTATAAATCAAGTATATCAAAATCGTATAAAAACCTGTTTCCTAGATATATGGATTAATTTTTTCTTTCAAACACAATTTTATTTTGTATGTACGAGGATTGTTCAATAGAAACACGTTTGATCTGCGCAGCCGTGACTTCATCGCCATGGCAACGGAATTCATTTGTTTATATTGTCTGTTTAAGTACTAGTGATGCGTCTCTCAAAAATATTTGCAGTTTCGTCTTTTCTAAGCGTTGTGAATGGGTTGAAAAGTGGCATCTACGATAGAAAATCCGTTCGTTATTCAGTTTTAGGCCGCTGAGTGGCTGAGCCAATGGAAATTTATACGAGAATGAAAGGTGTATATGGTGACTATAATTATTCTCATACGGCAGTGGTTGAATGGTGTAATAAATTTCGACAAGGAAGAGAATCCACTAAAGATTTGGCCCGTGTCATTCCACTGACAAATGGTGTCATTCTTCTGCATGATAATGCTCACCCCATGTAGCCCAGACGATTCAAGATCTGCTTGGTCGTATGAAATGGGAAGTCTTACAACATCACCTTACAGTCCCGATTTGTCCCTGTGAGATTATCATGTTTTTGGCACATTAAAGAAATCACTAAAAGGACGGTGGTTCAAATCGGACGCTTAGGTAGAGTTTGCTGTTAGCGAATGGTTCCGCAATCAGCCGCAAGAATTTTACCAGCAGGGAATCTACAGATTAGTGCAACAGTGGGACTCATGCCTTAATGTTAATAAAGACTTCTTTTAAAAACGGTGAATAAAAAATGCTTTACAGCCTCTAAACGTGTTTCTATTGAACAATCCTCGTAATTAAGTACGTGGTTTCAGAATTGTCATTAAATACAGTTAAATGATTAACAGCAGATATTTGTTTAATTAACGAACTTTCATTAGTGAACTGTTGATTTTTATGTAAACTTTACTTTTGCTTTCCACTTGTCCAGTGACTTCCGATAGGCGCTTTCCAGCAATTTTAGCTCATTATCATTGTGTTCTCCAATAATAATAATAATAATAATAATAATAATAATAATAATAATAATAATAATAAATTACTTTTAGACACTCGATTTGGAGACACCGAATGAAGACAAGAGTAAAATCAACGTTAATTTGTCAAATAGCAAATGATTGATTCTTAAAAAATCGTCGACATTTTTCATCTGGAAACTTGTTTAATAAATTGGATTATTTTAGAACTCAGAGACCTGGTCTATCCGGTACAGGCAATCTCCCACCTGTTTACCAACACCAACCTCAGGTTGCCGCTTCCGATAGCCCGTCTCCACCTCAAGAAGCGCGAGGCAGTTGAAAAAGATATTGAACCTAACAAGGCTCTTTGGGTTCTGCGTTCGTGTGGAATTGAGCCGTGCCGCGGACAGATTAGCACAGTGCCATCGGTGCTAGAGGTTCGGCCACCATACTGATGTCTGCCGCTGTGCTCCGACCTGTTTGCGTTGTTCACGGGAACAGCTGACGCATGTCTGCATTGGGACAGACAAGTCCCACTATCGCTGCATCAATTGTGGCAAAGGCAGCTAACCCTTACAGTAGCTGCTCGGTGTGTAAGGCGGAGCTCTTGAAACGAAAACCTCAGGGGACCCTCCCACAACTGAGGTAGCTAGTTTTTTTCCCTAAGAAAGGGCCTGCTAAACAATCTGCTCAGGCACTTCCGAAGGCGAAGGCACTTCAGGACTCAGGTACTGCGCGAGCCGTCTCCGGCTCCACTTCCAGCCCCTGCCCCTAAGCCAAGAAAACGCCCAGCTGCGAAAGCTTGTAAAATCGCAGAGATTACTCCAGTAGCAGGCATCTCGGTTATAGAGCCGGAGAAACAGAACCCATCCATTTACGCGGAACCTCCAACTCCCGCCTCTGAGCCAGAGGAAATCTTGCCACGACTGTCACCGCCTTATCCGTGTGCAGGTGCCCCTAAATTAAAATCCAAGGGTGTGTCCACACCGGATACTTGCTCCCGAGTTCATGACGTCCCCCTGTCCAAAAAGCCATATATCCCGGTCTTATAAGTCCGATGCTGCGCTGCAGCGCGACACTTCCTCCGTAGAATCCGCTTCGACTAACCCTGATCCTGCGGCTTCCACTGCCTCCCGTTCTGCCGTCAAGCCGGGTCGCTCTTATGCGGCCACAGTTTCCAGGCAAACCCCCCCATCCGAATCTTCAGATGACGCAAAATTCGTCCGCAACTTTCTGGCCAGCTTTAAGAAAGTTGCATCCGGTTTCAGGTCTTCAGAGATCGCTTGGAAAATGCTGACCTACTGAGAAGTTCATGCTCTTAATGGAAGTCTGCGAAGCCATAGGTCTTCTACGATCCGAGCACTTAAACGAGACCTCTCATTCGTAGCCTCGAATGCTAATGCAGTCGGTTTCAAGCATTCCGATCTACTGGAGTTCATGGGTCGGTTCCTGGCTTCTCTTGTCCGACACCCACCTGACCTTGGCGAACCGGTTCCGGTTCCCAATTATGTGGTGTACCGGGGAGAGAGACGACCGACAAGGGGAGTGCAAGGAAATCGCGGTGAGGACCTCATAGGTCACCATCGTGTCGCTTTGCCGCAGCGTACCAACCTCGAGCCCACCGCCGTTGAAGTCCATGGAGGTCTTGGTGACGTCCTCGTGGTTTCAATCTACAAGCCTCCAAACGCTGAACTTCTTGTCGGCGACCTTGAGTTATCTCTGATGTTCACCGTAGCGTAATCGTGGCCGGTGACCTGAATTGCAAGCATCGCGTTTGGAATAGTCGATTGACTACTCCGACGGGAAGCGCTTGATCAGGTATGTTGAATCCTGCCGGACAACGGTGGTCGGTCAAGCGTTCTTAGGCTTAACGCGACTCTCGACGTTCTGGATATTGCTGTTACCCAGGGTATTGCCTGTCCGGTCGAGATGGTCTTTCTTATGGAGCTGACATCTGACCAGAACTCCATCTTGGTCCACGTCGCTACCCAGCACGGCACCGTACAGGACAAGACAAAGGTCGTCGATTGGGCACACAACAGCCCAGGGCTTTGCCGTCGATTGCCGCCAACTGGCCCACTCGAATTGTCCGCCTCATCGACGAAGCTGTTGCTCGATTCGATGAAACAATCATCTCAGCTGTGGACGTATCCTCACGCATGCGAACGGTTTCACGCCCGACTGTCAACGAGTCCCTGAGAAAGTATCTCTTCTTGCTCGCGAGAAGAACTACTTCCGGAAACGTTGGCAGAGGACTCGTGATCCGGCCGATAAGGCAGCTTATAAACGGCTCACTGGACGGCTGCGTGGCAATCTAAAGGTGTTTCGCCGAAGCTGTTGGAAACTCGCCGTATTCGGAGTACTTCGGTTTGTGTTTCGTTAGTTCCCGACCCGCCCATAAACTGCGACTTTGACAAACAAATCGAGATGGACGTGGAAGACTTTATGTCTGATTTGTTCTAAGCGTGGCATACTTAAAACAACCAAAACACTAGGCCTATAATACAACATACACAGTATACTTTTAAAGAGAAAGGAAGTAAAATATTGAGCTAACAGCCTCACTGGCAATGCAATATTGACTACCTCCTTATACCACAAAGTCCACATTCTTAATCAGTCTGAACATGTCAATGCACAGTCTTGTCTTTTGGTAATTCAGCATTACACAACACATCATTTCCTTAAATACATCTTGAATAAAACTGATAAATATAAGATTCCTATGGCAGGTCAAAAAGTATGATAAAATCCAATTTTAAAAAGTAACTGCCACACTGAATCTATGCCTGATGAGAAATTGTGATTATATTTCTGAATTCAGGATGAAAAAGTGTACTAGCCTCACCATTTAGTTTTCTTGCAAATAAAATCATGTTGACCAGTGATTTGGCATGCATATTGTTTAACACCGATGCTCCCAAAAATATGGGGGGGTAGGAGGTAAAAATATGAAGGGATCAATATTGTGAGAAAAATCACAAAAATTCATGTGAAGTATCACACTAAAGAGAATTTTAATGATGATCTGAATATAGTGTATATTTTTGGTAAAGCCAAAATGTAGTATACCAGGACTGCAAAAGGGGATTGGAAGTTTAAAACAATTGTAAAAATCTAGCTCGATGTCACACTAAAAGGGAATTTTAACTCAGATTCAAGTGTAGCATTTGCTATGAAAATGTTTAAACGAATATAAGATGATGTACGTGTGTGACCTACTTCCCTTAGTCCTGATAAAATACTTAGGCCTACAGTTACTTCCAGCAAAAAGTGTATAACCACCTTGAAGGTCAAATAATTCCATCAACAAAGAATGTCTACAGAAAAAGACAATTTCTTATTAAAAAAACCTCTGGGTGAAATTTTGTCAGACCCACGCTGTTTGGAAAAGCTGTTATTCGGTGCTCCCATTAAAAAACATCAAGCTGTGTCACTGATTACTCCATGGTTCATTGGTTATATAACGTTTATAGTAAATCTTCAAAATTATGTGTAGGCCAATAATGTTTCAAAAAGTAATGTGTATTTTCCATAAGACAAAATAGAGCTTATGATCTTAGTAGGAAATATGTCAGCTAATAGAACTTTCCAGATAATAGGATACCAGTTGTTGAAGCTATTACATTGATACTATTCTACTATTGTAACAATTCTGCCATTTCCCTTCTTAAATATGAGTATTGCTGTATATTCTGGGCTGTGTTAGTCTGACAACATGGGCATAAGAACGTTGGTAGCTTCAAAAGGAATTATTTAAGAATACACCAGGCGGCATTATTTTAGCCATATGACACAAAATAAAGAATATTGCTAGTATCATGCATAGTTTACCTTTAACTTCCATACAGAATGAGGTATCAGTTGAGCCCAGGGTCTGTCTGGACACTGTGAAAAACACAATGCTGATCCGGCATAAAGTTGGATTGACTGTACAAAACCTTGTTTTGATGGAACTGTGCTGACAACTACTCCATCTAGGCTTATAGGTGTTAAACAGTAGGAAGTGTTTGAGACTAATACTAAAACTGTATGGCTTACCTGTTCATGATATTATAAGATATTATGTGTCTTACATTCTGCCTTTATGGCTTTCTGTTTTTTACTTATAAAAAAGTTTCAAATCAAGAGAGTCAACCATTTTTCATCTACTATAAAGGAATCACAACTGAGACCATGTTGTGTGTACAGGTTGAAAAATACAAAATAAATAAATAAACAAGTGGCTTCCTGTTCATCGGGTTATTGTATTGGTATGTGTGTCACATGTATACATGATTAGGTGAAAATTAATTTGTGAGGAATTATAAAAGTACAATAAAATTTATTAATTTATAACCTAATTCTCTATTATCAAAGTTCATTTTATTATTTTTGACAGAAATAAATTAAATGAATATAATTAATATCAGTAGAAGATCCCAAAAATCAAACACATTAAGTTGAACTAAAGCATTCACATTTAGTCAATGTGTTTGAAATTAGTCTCCATCATAGTTTAGGAAGTAATTTATTACACAGTGTGGTCACAGAAGATGCTGGTTCTTGATGTGCGTACATACAGTGAACGTCGTAACAAAGTTTTGTAATAATTTGTTATTCCATAACACTTGAATGAAATTTCTTATTGATTTACTGTGCAGTGTACGCTTATACAGTTGGCTCATTTATTGCCAGTCACTGGAGTACTTTTTGTGATATCAGTGTTTACTTAATACTTCTCTTGAAGAAAGGTAAATTTCTCTTTGGGAATGTGGCAATTGTTGCTAAAGGTGATGTCTTGAATGTTGGAAGTGTTAAAGTATCTTCAGGCACATCGGACAGTAAAATGCCACCTGGAGCTCCATATACTGGAGCAGGTGCTGGGGCATATGGGGCAGGTGGTGGAGGAGGTGGCGGGGGTGGGGGAGGAGGTGGTGGAGGTGGAGGTGGTGCGTAAGGGGCTGGTGGTCCATATTCTTTAGGTGGTGGTGGCGGTGGTGGAGGAGGAGGTGGAGGAGGAGGAGGAGGAGGAGGAGGAGGTGGTGGTGGTGGTGCATAAGGAGCTGGTGGTCCATATTCTTTAGGCGGTGGCGGCGGCGGCGGTGGCGGCGGCGGCGGTGGAGGAGGAGGTGGTGCATAAGGGGCTGGTGGTCCATATTCTTCAGGTGGAGGTGGTGGCGGCGGTGGCGGTGGTGGTGGTGGAGGAGGAGGCGGCGGCGGAGGTGGTGCATAAGGTGCTGGAGGTCCGTATTCTCTAGGGGGTGGTGGTGGTGGTGGAGGTGGTGGTGGAGGTGGTGGCGGTGGCGGTGGTGGAGGCGGAGGCGGTGGCGGTGGTGGTGCGTAAGGCGCTGGCGGTCCATATTCACTAGGCGGTTGTGGTGGTGGAGGTGGAGGCGGTGGCGGTGGTGGAGGCGGAGGCGGTGGCGGTGGTGGTGCGTAAGGCGCTGGCGGTCCATATTCTCTAGGCGGCGGTGGTGGTGGAGGTGGAGGTGGAGGTGGTGGTGGCGGTGGAGGAGGAGGCGGTGGTGGTGCATAGGGCGCTGGTGGTCCGTATTCTTTAGGGGGTGGTGGAGGTGGTGGAGGAGGAGGAGGAGGAGGCGGCGGCGGCGGCGGCGGTGCGTAAGGCGCCGGCGGTCCATATTCTTTAGGTGGCGGCGGCGGCGGCGGCGGTGGAGGTGGTGGCGGTGGCGGAGGAGGAGGCGGCGGTGGCGGTGGTGGTGCATAAGGCGCTGGTGGTGCATAAGGCGCTGGTGGTCCATATTCTCTAGGCGGCGGCGGAGGTGGTGGAGGCGGCGGAGGTGGAGGCGGTGGCGGAGGTGGAGGCGCGTATGGAGCCGGAGGTCCGTACGTTGCGTGCGGTGTTATCGGCGCATCATTATCTTGTGAAAGGATTAGCGGTGTGAACGGTACGGTTCTGAGCGGAGTGAACGGTACACTCTGGAGCGGTACGCTTTGCCGACTGATGCTACTTGCTAGACTAAAGCTTGGTGGCGGCGGAGGAGGTGTCGGTGGCCTGATGTTGTTAAACTTCGTTGGATCAGCTGTTACTGCCAGGGCCGTGATGGCCCACACTACGAGATACCTCTGAAATTATAATACACATATTTATTGTTAATTAAAAATAAAAGCACTTTTAATTTGAGGGATAATACTTCAAGACAAGATAGTGTTTAATTTGTTAAATACAGAAGAGCCTTGTTTACTTATCCTACATACAATTAGTAAAGAGATGGCAGGAAAGTAATTGCCAATTGACACCGTGTTAACAACGGTTTACTTCAACTGGAAGTTAAGATGCGGATGCAGTGCTGCTGTGATAAAGGTAGTGTATTTTTCAAAGTCGAATAGCCGTACATTCAAACTTTTATTTGTTCTCTGCATATGTAGAATATCGTATTAAATTCAGATTATAAACGTATTTTGGTTTGATAATGATGACATTTCAATTTTAATAAGTACGCTGCAGTTATTAAATTTTTCAAGGATGGTACAGCGTAGATTATACACGTGTTTGTTTCGATGAGCAATTATTAGATATTTTCTTAAAATCAGTGCGCGCGCGCGCGCGCGCGCGTGTGTGTGTTATATAAATTAATTAAAACTTTTAAAATCGCTGAAAATTTGTTTGATTTTGTAGTATATTCAGGTAAGTTACATTATTAACAAATACATATTTGAGTGATGACAGAATCTGACTTTTAATTTTTTTCTGTGTTTTACCAACGTAAAATTTATTGCTGTCGGGGATTTCTGCTTTGTACATTCGATTTTGATTGCGTATGCTAGTTTATTTTTCGAAATTATGTAATTAGCGTTATAACATGTTTTAGGGCTTCTTTAAAAATACCCTATAGCCTATGTATTTAGTTTTGATATATACTATCAGACATATACATGTATTCACGGGCACTTATGCTTATATTACATAAAATGGCACGATGTTACATAAATAAACGTTGTTGTTAGAATCTAAATATAAGCTTTGATGGACTGTAATGTGACGTCTATAATGTTTCCTATATATTTATCTTTGCCTATCTAAAATTTACACAAGACGGATATAGTCGATCAGAACTTTAATATTTATACTTTAATAACTTCCAATAAAAGGGATGTCAAACCAGTGATGGGTGGGGTTAACAAGATTACGTATGATCAACGCTGTATGCATTACATAAAAATATGTGTACGATTCGTAACGTTATTAAACGGTTTGTAGATTAACAATAACATGCTGCTTTCGGCAAGTTGAACACTACGTTTAGCAGGGAAAACGTGATAAAGAGGACGTTTCTAATCAGAATTTTCCCCGCAGCTTTGGTAAAGAATTGCAGATGAGGTTGGTCAAGTAATTTGTGTTTCCATTTGCCGTATGGATCGAAGCCGTGGACCATGAACGCTGCAGGCATATCAACGTAGAATTGAAGCTTATAAAACGACCAGCTTCAAAAAATGTTAATACTGCGGTTTGTAATTAGAACTAACGCTTAAGTTCTGTGTGCATTGAAAAAGTAAAACCTACCGGTACGATAAAGACTGGCTGATACGAATGCAAATTCTGAAGTTCTTCAGCCACACCTTAACATGGGACGGAACTGAAGGGCTGGTCATTTTTGAAGTGAGTAAAGATCGATCACTGGTTTGATTTATCGATCAAGTTAAAACAATAGCAAATTATAAGAACGGCAGCGTCTAGGAAGTGTGCAAAAGATTAACTGCTCTATACATACAATGGGCTATGCTACGACGTTTGGAAACGAGCAACGACGAAGAAGAAGAATAACTCATGGTGCTTGTTACGTTTCGACTCTTCGGCAACGAAAAACGGAGAAACTCTGAACGATTATTACTGGGTATAACTCTAATAGACCGCAAGAACAACGCACGGATGTAGGAAGAGACAAAATAGTTGTTTGTAATATAAGGCACTGTTGAAGTGAGCGGGAATGGGAAACGATCGACGGACAAAGAGGTTACTAGACTGAAGACCAGGAGCAAAGACTGAAGATTTGGAAGACGTCTGGACCAGAAAAGAACAACACTAAGGGGCATGAAACAGTTTGTAGTGGACAGATGTGGGCTAATATGTTTATAGCGACGGAGATTGCTGAATACTGTGTTGAAATTGGAGGAATACAGGTTAAAAAAAAAAAAAAACGCTCAAGAAACAGCATATTTCTGAAGATTTTGAATTTTGGATACGTCGAAAACGTCTCAAAATATCGTGGATGGCGAGATCGTATAATAATGACGTCTTAATGGCAGCTGATTTTTGGAGTTCAGTATAGAAAGTTGGAATACTTTGGGCACGTTTTGCGGGACACAAATATAACGTTCTACAAATCATACGTCAGGGTAAAGTCGGAGGCAGAAATCGTTAGGACGAAGAAGAATGTCGTAGATGGATTGGTTCCATTGCACATCGTTTGACTTGTTAAGAGCGGTCGTATCGAAGGTCCGCGTGACATTATAAGAAGTTCAAAAAGTACTAAGTGACAGGAAAGAGAGACACGGCAGAAAGAGTATTTCATTTATTGTATTTTATAAGCGGATGTAACGAGTGAAACGCGTGCGACATTATTGAAGAAAATAGGATTAGGACCGTAGAGTAAAATGAAGAATACCAGAAGCATAACGTAAAGTTGTGCCCCCTGCAAAATCTTGATAAAATATTTTCCGCAATCGTAGACGAATGTTATAAGGCAAATTTAGTTTCGTTTTCAAACCGTTAGAAAATCCGTTTAAGGAAAGTCAAAAAACTACATTTAAAACTTTCGAGAGGAAAGATTTTAAATGAAAGAAATATTTTATTCTTTCTACGTTTCTACTGCGAATACGTTTTATGATTAATCGTTTCGTTCGTCAGAGTTGATCCTTTTCACAAGTTGTTGCTTTAAATTCGTTACTGGATGAAGCAATACATTAACATGGCTGTACTTGGGACGGAAGCCTTACTTGGCTCATTGAGAGAGTTTACATTTTTAGAGGTTGAACACCTGGCAGCTGGTTGTTGTAAAGTGAAACTAAAACTAACTGAAATGAGGTCTTACTAAGTGGCATAAAACTGTCTTAATTTAGTGTCCCAAACACTAACGGTTATAACGGTGTTAACATGGCATAAAACTAGAGTAAGTGGTATCCCATGTTTTGTTTGAGTCAGATAAGAAACATGTTTTAATATAAAATAAATAATATGGAAGAAAAAACTGCCTATAGATAGCGTTGAAAAAACTAAGAGAGAGATCTGTTTTTGTGTATATTTATTATTATCCAATTTTCATTTTTGATGTATTATTTTTAACTTAGAACTTGATAGGTGTCTCAAGTACGGGCTTTAGACAGTACGCATATTGGTAACAGAAAAGTTGTCGTGAAACATATGAGTAGTAAACACACGTATCTACGTAATATAAATGTAATTCAGTTTCATTTTTCAGTGAAGAAAATTTGGTTTAAAAAAATTCAATTCTGTATTATTGTTTACTGTGCAGTAAAATTGGAACAAGAAATGGGTGTTCAGATTATTTTGTCGTGTTGGTCGATTTCGTTACGGCTTACGTATGACATATCATACAATCTAATGTGTCTGTGATTACAAAATAACAAAGTTAATATTAACTTTATTACAGAGTTATAAATAATAAATAATATTATTTATAAGTTATTTAATTATTAGTTATAAAATTATTTTATTATTTATACGTTATAAATAATAAATATAAATATATTTATAATAACTAATATTTATATATTTTTATATTTATATGTAATATAAATCATTTTTTATAATTTTATAATCCTCCGATGATACTGATGTGATCAGTGAAACGTGCGTCAGGAGATAAATACAATAATAATTTTACTATTTCTTTTATGTAGTTGCTAAACTGCTATAATTTTTGTTTAGCCAAAGCTTTTCGTCATCTCTGACATCATCAGGTCTTGAACAACGATGATGTCAGAGATGACGAAAAGCTTTGGCTAAACAAAAATTATAGCAGTTTAGCAAATACATAAAAGAAATAGTAAGGATGGCTGCTAATTCAAATAATATGAAGAATAATAATTTTACTTGCAGAAGTAGTTAATATTTGAAGAATATTTCATACCATAGAAAACTACAACAAATATTTAAGAGTTATTTACAAGATAATGATATATTTAAATAGATTTATAATATAAATATAAATATAAATAAAAATATAAATATAAATACAAATCACACACGTAATTAGAAAAAGAAGAATTACTTTCTACGGACGTGTGCAAAGAATGAATCCTGACAGACTAACAGGGAAGCTTTCAAACTATTTCAAAAGTTCAAAATGTTCAATACGTGGTTAAAAGAAACAGAAAAAGACATACAAGACTCCAGATTACTCAAGAAGACATTAAAGAATGCTTGTCACTGAAAAAAAATGCCCAAGATTTTCAGGAAAACTCAAGAAGGGGACAAGTTCTGGACTGCCGAAAATAGGGAGAGACATCAATCAAGAATGAAGGAGATGTAGGAGAGGAGGGAAAGAGAGGAGAAGAAGGGAGGAACCAGTTGAACCAAACGTAATCCACAGTGGCTTATACGCAAAAAAAGAAATAAATAATATATAATTATAAGTTGTAAATAATATAGTTATAAATGAAATTTCGAAGTTAATAATATTTCAAAGTTAATAAACAAAGTTAATAACAAAGTTAATATTTCTCTTTCTTAGATCGTGAAAATCAAATCGTCAGTTGTTCTGATCTATTAGGAACAAAACATTATATGTTTACAAGACTGTACTGAAATTACGTAGTTATACGCTGAAATTACATAATATTATACACGAAGAGAAACTGTCTTTTATAAAGAGAAATTATTTGACTGGGACTAATATTCTGAAACTTTGTATTTCTATGTCAAATGAGATTTCTAGTTTTATAGGTTTGTACTTATTACGATTATAAAACGAGTCGATTTGTAGTAGTCGTTTCTTTTCACAAAATTTCGCTAAAAAAACTAATTCTTAGGGAGAGGGGGATGCGCACCATATAAAAACATACTGCTGCACTATCTTAAGCTACGTTTGCTCAATCCAAATTTTATGTGATGCTATCATAATACGGAACCAATAGAGAAGGCTTCTTTCTATTGGTTTTTGGTGCGAACCATATAATAACCATATATTAAAATTTTAACACATAGTTGCTTGTGGTTGAGCAATGTGTGTGAAAAATATTCACTACCACAATGAAATTAAAGTTAACTTTTTTAACCCAGTTTTACAACAGACATGCATTATATTACAATTCTGTAAATAGTTTATAGTTTTTGATCTTAAAACGGAATTAATTCAAAAGGCTTCGTCTGTTATGGTAGACGTGCAATCAATACGACCTCGTTTCGCTATTCAAGTTTTATATATAATTCAAGTTTTTATAATATATTCAAGTCTTATAATACGAAATATCAGAGTGTGCTCAAAAATATATTGCCCACGGAAAATATTCAAGTGGTTAATAAAAATTAGGACGTAATTCGATAACGTGTAATGTATTACGAAACTGTTACAGTGATTACGTTGCTCCATATGTTTCGAATATTAGTTTTGTTATTCAATTGTAAAATGTGTGCGCAGAATACCAGACGCTGAGTGGCTGAGAACATGGTATTCATTGGAAAGTATTCACTGTTCCGATTCGGTGATGAAACTCCTATTACCAATTAATTTTACTCCGTAATTAGTGAAACAAAATATTACATGATGATTACAAAACGGAGAAATGTTATTAAAGCAACTGTCTGTTCAGCTAAATTAGATTGAAACTCAAATTAAGGCCTCGACTAAAATTAAAGCCTAACGTTGAAGTTTTTTTATTACAACAGTTCGAGCATCGCATAGCGACAAAACGATAATTTTCTGGGACAGGGTACTATAAAATTAATTAGAAAGACACACGATTGCTACAGAACTTTCACGTGTCAACAAATCAGCTAATAAATCAATTGTTGAACTCTCTCTCTCTCTCTCTCTCTCTCTCTCTCTCTCTCTCTCTCTCTCTCTCTCTCTCTCTCTCTCTCTCTCTCAGCCCTTTCCAAATCGAATAGAGATTTAAAATTTTTAATAATATGTAATCATACAATCTTTTTTACTTCCAGTTGTTAGGTCTCTCTTCTTACTGTTCTGTGTGTCTTTTTCTTTGTTTTGCGTTGTCCCTTTTTTTGGAGCATTTTTTGAGTTTTAACCTATCAGCTACACTTCCTTATGTGTTATGCTTTTTAGTATTATGATTAGGGAAACAATGAAAGCAACGAATGATTTGTAGAGTAATTAAAAATATAATAAAATTAAATAATCTTAATGAGAATAATTACACTTACCTAAAACTAACTTCCAATAGTTTTGGACACTAACTGCTGGACAGACTAAATTCTACGTATAATTAGTTAATTAGTGAGTGCATTTACTTACCATAGTGGTGTTTGCTTGCGAAGGACCCGATCCGTATTGTCAGCTGAGTTACACCTGCCATATTTATATACGGTAATGTCACCAGTCGCAACGAGGAATTTCCCAAGAGCATGAAACTAAACGCCGCTCGGGGTTGTGTATCGAATCCTAAACAGTAAACAAGTTCGGTCTTAGCAGTAGGCCACACAATGTATATTGTTGTGTTTAATTCAGTCGGCCGTGGTAGTATGAGGTAATTATTTTTCATGCTAGTTTTGTTTCCTGTGAGTCTGTGGTTTGTTCAGTGACGGAAGTAAGTAAGATTAAGACGTTTTGATTATGAATTTGTATTAATTTATTTTTACTTCCATATTCCTTAAGGAAATGGAAGTATGGTGATGACAAAAAAAAATCGTGTTCGAGATTATTGCAGATTCTGATTGTACTACACTCAAAACATGAAAAAAAGTCGTTTTTCGAAAAGTGTCTGTGTGTGTGTCTGTCTGTAGTTTTTTTTTCTATGGCAAACGATAACTGCCGCAAATTCAAACAGAATCAAATAATTTTTTGCGTACAGCCCTGATTTGTAGAGTACTCACGACCTATTGTTTTTGGTGAAGATCGGTTGAGGTAAAGGGGTAGTTTACCGCAACGGTTTTTTTTATCAAGGGTAATTTTTTTTTGGCAAACGATAACAGCCGCAAATTCAAACAGAATCAAATAATGTTTCGCATACAGCCCTAAATTGTAGAGTTCTCAAGACCTATTGTTTTTGGTGAAGATCGGTTAAGGGAAAAGGGTAGTTTACCTGCAACGTTTTATGTTTTAACAAGGGTATTTTCTATGGCAAACGATAACAGCCGCAAATTGAAACAGAATCAAATAATTTTTTGCATACTTCCCTGAATTGTAGAGAACTCAAGGTTTTTTGATTTTGGTGAAGATCGGTTAAGGGGAAGGGGTAGTTTACCTGCAACCTTTTACGTTTTAACAACAGTAAAGTGCTTGAAAATTCATTTAAACTTTTTCAAACAATGGTAATTGTTAAAAATAAAATAATATTGTTGCCAGGCAATAAAATTATAATTTTTTCATTTTAATGTAAATCATGTATGAGAGAAAATATATCGTTCGTGGCAGGCAAGCATATCTCAGTTATGTAATGTTTACGTTCCCATTTTTTATTATGACTACAGCAATAAAAAGGCAGGGAAGACACACACACACACGCGCGCGCACACACAAAATTCGCGTTATTTCTGGCCTCATTCATGTTTATTTTCTTACATTTGCACGCTTTTTAAATGGAAAGTGCCGAAACCCATACCAACATAACGCGTGCAAGCCGAAAAAGTGTACAGCGTGGATAGCGATTTGCTTCCTGTGGATCGCTGGGCAGTGTAACTGCACGTGTTTACAGAGGAACGACTCATAGACAGACTTTTCGTCTTTAGGGAATGAACTCTCTGCAAGATGCTGAGGGTCCATGAGTGACTTCGGAGCGCTCCTTCTTTTCCGCGTGTTTGTTCTGTGAAACGTACACTGTAGATTCGCAGCTTTACTCTAAGCAACGCTCAATAGGAAATGTTGAAAATTTTTGTCCACGGTGTACCCTCATACACACTAAACCTGCTCTGATGTTTTAATTACGGACATCATAATATTAAAACTTTGGAAACTTGAGCACTACTTAATGGATATCAATCATTAACTTATACAAGCCATTAATTTTATGCATATTTTTTATATATATGTGTACAACGTTATCGGCAACAAAGAAGTAGTTTTTGTTAAAATTCCTTCCCGGGATATTTGGCCGTAGTCCAATGTTTTCTACAAAACCAGACGTTTCGGCAATGCCATCGACTTCCATCATCAGTGAAAATCGAGTGCGATAACGTGAGGTGGTATACGTTAGTGACCACAGTACTGTGGTTAAGGCTGAAGCAGTAAGTAGAAAGAAGTAGTTTCTATGGTAATATTTCATTTCGAAAATGATTTTAAATATAAATCTTAGAATATGGAAGTCATGTATGGTTCTTCATACCGATATTTTCTTAAACCATTCAATCACACTTCATAAAATTGCATTCTAATCCAGTGAGTAATAGGTGATTTTTATTGTAACCTAACTTGTTCCTTAATTTACATCTAAGAGTTTATCATTAGTGTCTATTAGTTTCATTTAAGCTAAATTTTAAATACACATTTATCTTATTGTGAATTACACAGCACTACTCTGATTTAATATTTGACAGTTAACATTTAAATTAATTGGAGGGTTGTCGGCAGTGACAACCTGAGCTCTAGCAGCCATAAAATTGCAAAAACCGCGTTTTTTGTGTTTCTGTATAAACTACAGGTCAAAACTAGGTGCGGACGTGAAAAGTGCGCACTTTTTATTTGCAAGTTGCGAAAAAATGCATAATTACTTATAGCGATACAGCATTGAAACACAATGCTGCTTCGAGTTGGTTGCTTTTCCAGTGATCTGCACAAAAACCGAGTATTAGTGGAAAACGAGTTCTGCCACAGACAGGAAGACATGTATAGTAACAGGGAGTAACAGGCCTTGTTTCGAGTTATTTTTTTCACGTGGATTTTACAAAAAACGAGAAAGGTTAGTTGTTAGGTTAGTTTCTATGTTAACCTAACAACGTAAATTTTACCTTATTTACGTTATAAAACAATTTTATTTACGGCGTACGAAGCTTAATTATACGTGGTGCACGTAGAAAATGAGAAAAATCGCCTTTTTACATTATTGGGAACCCATAACTGTTTTTTGCAAATTTTTTGCAAAAAAAACTTTTTTGATAATTTTTTGCGTCCATGTTTTGGCCTATAATTTACGTAGAGTCACAAACACACTGTTTTTACACGTTTTTGGCTGCCAGAACTCAGGTTGTGACTACCGACTATTACCGTTTTTTTTTTATTTTGAGTCTTCGCACAATCATTGCGATGTTTAATTAACAGTTAGATAATTTTATGGTGCAGTAGTGTTTTCTTACTCTCCTTTCAAAGTTTTGGATTTCGTTGGTTACGAACCCCATTTCAAAATTTTTGAGAAAGTCGTTATTCCCTGACAATTCAAGTTCTATAAGCGATTTTATTTTAATAAATTTCTTAAAAACGATATTTGAAAATACTGTATAATATTAACATCGCTTTTTTATGAAAACCCAAAGTTAGTTATCGTAGCCTACGTACGTACTTTTAGGAACATCTGTTCACGAAAGAGAAGTTTACTATTCATATATACGAATTTCTTCCAACAAATTAAACACGTTTTTTTAGATTCCCAATTCTTTTTTTTACACAGACCTTCCATCTGTGTTAAATAATCGGTATTATATAAAAGTATTTTACGCCATTTTTTGGCTTAGTTTGAAATCTGATGATAGCTTAGCAGACTCTGTCTTTTGCTTCTTCGTGTATTTAAATCGTAGCCTTACATGCATCATTAAAGTGGAGCCCATTGTATTATACCATTGTACTTTTATTTACACTCAGTTAATTCGATATTGGCTACTAATTATTTTAAATTCTTCTTTATTGCATGTCGATAGCAGTGAATTTCATTCTATCAACAAATACTTACAGTTTTTTATTTATTATTTTCAATTTTAACTTTTGTTTGGTTTTTGTGATGTGGATCTTTATGTAAATTTTGACCTATATATCCAGTGTCACGCCAAGGTATCTGGTTGTGTTTGTATTACGGGTATATCTATACTCAAGAAATTTGTTAGTGAAATTAATTTAATTGCATGCATCAAATAATATAGACTGATTAATTAGATTTAGTATACACTAAATTCGATTTGTAGCTATTTGCAGATTCTCTGTAGCTTTTTCCCGTCTTTAAACAATATTATGATATAGGGATCATAAAATACAATTAACCGTAGGCATTTGCCACTCAGAGAATTGGGTTCATGCTTTATTTTAACTTGTTCTTTACTTACAGCTTCTATGTGAATTGAACACCGAATCGGATGAAACTTTTAAACTCTGAATACCTTTACGAGTGTAGAGGTCCCTCCACCAGCCGCCTTGCAGCCATGAATATACAAAATTTTTAAGTTTGTATAAAATTTTGTTAATAATTTTATAAATCGCATTTATTTCGGAAACTTCAACAAAGGATAGTTTCTTAAAATATACGAAATGTTGAATATTCGATAACTTAAGTTAGGTGTCACAAAACATAGATTAAAAACAATGTATCTTTATTATTTACGAAAGTAATTTTTATTGGCTAAAAGAACAATAATAAAAATTAATGAATACTGCGGTCTTCATCTTACATCGAACACCCTCTTCAGTCGATTCAAAACTGTCTTTGAAGATTCTGTAGCCTACTACTTGTAAGCCGCTCGTTTATGCATACCAGACTCGCCAAAAGCTTTTTTCAACACGTCCCCACGTTAGAGCAGTTTATCTTATTCTTTGCAAAACGTAATGCAAAGCTTTCCAATTTTGTTTTGTAGAATCTTAAAAACGATGACTAATACATGAGAACACAATTTAGTCAATTACGAGGGTCATCTCAAAAGTACGTTTCTCTGTTTTAGGAAAAATAAAAAAACATGTAAAAATTAAAAAGAAAACTATACTTTTATTCAAAAGCGAGTATTTATTTTTCAATATAATTTCCAGCCTTGTCAATACACCCTCTGTAGCGTAAAAACAGTTTTCAATTCCTTCTTTGAACCACTGCGTGCCCAGATTTCGGAGCCAGACGTCAACCGCCTGTTTCACTTCCGTATCCGTTTCGAAACGTTGTCCTCCCAGGTGTTCTTTGAGATGGGGAACAGATGGAAATCACTCGGAGTCAAATCGGGTGAATATGAGGGATGGTCGAAAATCTCCCACCAAAAGGACTACAAAAAATTCTGGCTGACTCTCGAGAATCGAGTTAACGGCGTCAACAAGAGCTGGATTCTCCCACTGCACGGTTTATCGTGCACATTCGTACTCCATTTTAAGAACGATGGGGACTATTTGAATGCTCATGCACTCAGGTCCTACAAAGAAACTAAGTGACGATGAATTTCAGCCGCTGATTCATTTTTTGTAGCAAAAACCGAATCACACTACGCACTTTGCAGTCGGACACGCTGCTAAATGGAACGTCCATAATTTTAAATTTCGTGTTGTTGTTACGTTGCTATAGAACGGATGAGGTTTTGGCACTACTGCCACTACACACAAATAAAAGTTCTCCAACCTTCGTCAGCCTGCTTGCGCAATTTCCCTTTGAAAGAACAAACTGGGAAACTTATTTGTGAGATGACTCTCGTAGCTGTTGAATCTAAACTATGCATCCAATTGTCAATTGCACACAAACAATATGCATACAAAACATACATACAAACTTATACAGTTGTCATACATACAGGTGCACCGACATCGACTGTCAAACAATTTTTGAATTAAAGAGTACTAACACGAGAAATAAAAAAAAAAATTAAAATTTTTGATAAGTCTAGTAGTTTTTGGACGTGATTCGTGGCTTTAACAGTGGAGCCACGATGTTACATGGGTAACCAAACGGTCTTACATCAGCCAAACAGCTGCACCAACAGGTCCTCAGATCCCGTCCAGCACCTTTGCTATTGCATACCCAAATAAAATTCTATTACTTAGATTATTTTTTCATTTGTTACAATTTAACAAAATGGATTAAAACTCGTCCTTATCGTGAGAACTGTTTTCTTACACGTTGGCGAATATTCCTAACATGACAGTGTTATCCCACTGCTGATACCAGTATACCTGATACGTAACGTTTGGCCTTGAGAAAATAAAACGTTTATTAAACCGAAAATCAATAATAATAACAAAGACTACTACAAAGTTTACGAACGAGGTTGTGGATAAGCATTGTCTTCAGTAGCCTTCACTAGAAACAACAGAAAATGGGGCGGTTCGCCGTTGCCATTACAAATGCGGTATTTTATTGTACATCATAGAACACAGAATAAAAATATCAGGTTCAGTTTTATTTTATTAAAAAAAACTAACATTTTTTATATTTACTGTACCTTTAAGGAGACTAGTCGTTGGCTAAGTAGAGATTTTGTCGAACGGTCGAAACCAAATATCGGATAATCGAAAATCGTGGTTATTTCTAAAAGTTGTAAGCCTAAGTATAAGGACTTTTAATAAATTTTATTAATAACTTTATAAATTGTGTGTTTTTTTTTTGGAAACATCAACCAAGGATAGTTCCTTAAAATATACGAAATGTTGAATATTTGAAAACTTGAATTAGGTGTCACAAAGCATAAGTTAAAGAAATATATCTTTAACGATTTGTTTTGTTATAAATTTAGTTTTTTAAATTCGGTTTTAAGTTAGTAAACGACAAAGGTTTGAGCACGGACCATTGCCGACGTGAGATCATATCGATATACCATTCATAATGAATATACAAAATTTTTAAGTTTGTATACAATTTTATTAATAATTTTATAAATCGTATTTATTTCGGAAACTTCAAGGAAGGATCGTTCCTTAAAATATAATAGGATCGTTCGTTGAATATACGAAATGTTGAATATTTGAGAAGTTAAGTTAGGTGTAATAAAACTTAAATTAGAGTAAAAAATATCTTTAACGATTTGTTTTATTATAAATTTAGTTTTTTTATTATTCGGTTTTAAGTTAGTAAACGACAAGGGTTTGAGCACGGAACATTGCTGGCGAGAGATCATATTGGTATCCCGTTTAAAACGTTTACACGTCTCGTGGGGCTGACACAATTCAATTTTTGCTGTGTAGTTAACAATGACAAAAACACATCTGATATCAGAACTGCGAATCCACCTGTAGTTGTGACAATCAGTAAATCTGTTAAGTACATACATCGATTAAAACTTAGTACAACACGAGGGCTTTACAACGCCTTTTGTATATCGTTAACAACGAAAAGAAAACAGCTGTTTTTCTGTCTTAACATAATCCGCAGATTAACAAAATGATTAATTACAGTCTCAATTTAATACTATATTTATGACTTTAGTGTGATTTTATTTATAATAAAAATATTTCTTCTGTGGATGTGAACTTTTATTAATTAATACGGAAGTACAATATCAAAACTAGAACTGTAAATGTGATCGCTATGCTGGTTAGTGGAGTAAAATTAGGTTTTGACTTCATAAATAAAGTTTTCTTTTATCGAAGCTGATACAGTGTAAGGAATCGCCGACAAAACTCTACTCCATTAACTCTTGTACATTGGTACTTGTTTAGTATTTTCTTTACAAGTACCAAAACGTTTTACAAACCATGGTGTATGTGAATAGCATATTAGACTAATGTTTCGTAAAACTGCCTACTTCGTTTGAAAGATGAAGAAATTTAGACAAAAAGTGATGTTAAATGAATTTTTTTCTTCAAGAACCATCATCATCATCATCATCATTATCACTCCAAGGACTAGGCCTTAGACCTGTTCAGGAACCCATCTCCTTCTCAGTCTACCAACATCTCTCTTCCCAGTAGGGTGATAACCCAAGACAGCCACAGGTAGACGGTATCAGGCATGCGGCTCAAGTATTCACACCATCTTCTGTGTTCTTCAATCTTCTGGTGCTATGATACAATGTTTAAATCGCGTCTAATATCCTCGTTCCTTCTCCGATCCAAGAGAGAACACCTTTGCGTCCCTCTTAGAAATTTGATTTCGGCTGCCTGAATCCTCTGCACGTCCCTTTTAGAAAGAGTCTATGTCTCACTTGCATATAGGAATGTAGGGACAGCCACAGTTTTATAAAATTTCATTTGGGTATTCTTCCGTGTTTTATTTTTCAGGTACTTATGAATCGTTCCACAGATGCGTTTAAATTTTGTTAGCTTACTATTCCAATCAATATCAGTTCCATATGAGACATTACAAACATGAGATATAAACCTCGGATCGAATGGTCAACGATTCGACCGCAAAATGCTATTATCATAGCTTTTTACTTGGAAATTCCACACATGTAGTCATTTGATATTAGGTAGAGCTAGTGTACTTCTCTCTACAGCTTATCCTCACTAGACACAAATACCACCAGATCGTCAACGAATAACAATGTATCAACCACCACTTTCAAAACATACAGTTTTCAAAAGACAATTTTAGATGTTAATGGTATGAAAAAATTACAATTTTTTTCCCTGATCTTTAAAAATCATATTTAAAAAAAAAAGTGAACATATTTAAAATCATATTTAAAAAATAGCAAACAGGAAACAGACAAAGAAAGAAATATAATATACCAAATTGCTTATGGAAATGGATACAATAAAAATACTGTAAACAAAATAGAAAATAAAATAAAATATAAAATAAAAACTGAACAATTAAGAATCAATCAAAATGAACAACACATAAATAATAACAACAACATAAAATGGGCCACATTCACATACATAAGTAATAAAATGACAAAGCTAACAAAATTATTTAAAATCACAGACATTAAAATAGCATACAAAACTAATAAAAATAATTTACAAAAACTAAATAACCCACACAACAAAGATAATACAACAACCAATGGTATATACAAAATTGAATGCCAAGATTGCAATAAATGTTAAGTACGACAAACAAAATCAACTAAAAAAAACGTTATTTTGAACATCTAAACGCGTACAAAAAAAAAAAAATAGAAAAATATAAATCTAATTTGGCCACACATGCAATAAACATTGGACATGAAGTCCCAGACATAACCAACATGACTCTAATAAAACACATACCACACAAAGGCACAATAATGAACATTTGAGAAAATTTACAAATAACAAACACAAAACACAAAACAAATACCTGAACAAATACAAATCAATACAAAACATGACAAAATTTTCAAAGCACTCAACATCGAAAATACACAAAATACTAATATATACACCACAATCACATACAATTTAACCAATTTAAAATACCAAAAACTACCAGGAAACCATAACAACAACCAACCAACATACAAGCACTCCACAAGATTCAAAATTAAGAAGGCTGAGAATGGGAACACTAAGTGTCCCGAAACATGTTACAAATAAGGAAAAAACATCTTGAGGTAAAGATATTATAAATATTAAATATATTATATACATCAAGAAATATACTTGATGATTCTGCTGTGCAGGGTGTTAAGGGTCAGTAAAAATTTATAATTTTTACATTTGTTTGTATTTAGTTTATTTTAATATAAATTAAAACCTTTTTTCATTCAATTTTGTATTCGACTATTTGCTTGTGTAAAACAGTGACAAAATTCAGTCAAAGAGTGTAGAAAATTCAAAACCAGACACACGCGCTAATACAGATGTCCTGTTAAACTCCGGAATGTAATATTCGTACAAAAAAATAAAATAACAGGAATCTTTTATTAGCATGAATAGTCAGAGAAATTCTCATGGTAACCTATATGTCATCAGCCTTTGTTTTACACGTGCGGAAATATTGATCCCAAAACATTTGTGCTTTCTTACCTTACTAACAATCATCAGTTACTAAAAGAAAAATGAAGAAAAAAAGGTGAAGGAAATCAGTTAACAAATGTTACCTTACAGAAGGAAGGGAGGAGGAGTTCCTGAAGAGAAATCAAAGGTGGTGGAAGGTACGTGTTGAAGTTCAAGAGTGTTAGAAGCATGGTCAACACAGTAAAGTATAAGAAAGACTATTTTAATTAAGTAACGTTTCAAAATGGGGGTCTTACGGAAATGTAATGAAATAAAATATAAATAACAAAAAATGTATTATAAAAACACAAGGTAAAACTATGTTATGTAATTAAAAAGTATTTTCAATATTTTTGCTTATTTTATAATTACTTTCTCTTTATTTTATAATTAATTTTCTTTCTTAATGTAAAGGAAATTTATATTACAACTCATTCAATTTTAGATCAGTTTAATAATAAACAAAAAAACAAACAAAAATCTTGTCAAGTGCCAAGCGATATTATTTTGTCTAACACCTTCCCGAATTCACCATAAGCTTTCACTTCTGTATTTGCGAAAATTACATCATTTTTATTTTCTACAGAGAAGACGCTCACCGATTTACAGTGACCAAATTGTTGTGGGGGGCGTTGCTTAAAACTGAACGTTAACCATTGTAATTCACAATATTGTAGTCTCAATACTGTGACCTACAATAAATAAACTGAGAATTTTGGGCACTATTGGGAACACCAGTATTAATTTTTAATTGAAATGATTTGATTTTTATTAGCTTTGTCAGTTTTGTTGTTGCCCAGGATATAGCTGATCTTTTCATTTTCTCATCGGAGTTACAGCTGATAAATATCAGTGAATCTAAGAATATAAATTTGTTTATTACTTCATAATTTGACATCTGATCGATATCGGTTGACTTCGACGCTGAAATGATCGACTGTCAGGACCTTGATCTTGGATTTATTTCCAAACCGTAATCTCTACTGCGATTGTCTGATTTTATTATTATTCAGTTAGTTTTTCTGTGTCAAAGCGGTTTTCTTCAGCTCTGTTCCCGTCTTACCACGTGATGCGCTGATAACGCATCAAGTGTATTTTTCTTCAAAGCTTCAAAGGAGTAAGTGTTGGATGGGCAAAATTATCTTCTTCTGATAGTTCCTATCCGTTTTGGATGTTGGAGAGCATTTAACTTTCTGTACTGTTGCACGGAATAAGTCAGTTGTATTCATGCCAAACCAGGTCCTTAAATTTCTCAGCCATGAGATTCTCGGTTGCCCAACTCCTCTCTTTCTAAGTACTTTTCCCTGTAGAATGGACTACAATAAGTAAAGTCTCTGTTCATTTCTCACGAGGTGTCCCAGATACTTAAGTTTTCTTGTCTTCACTGTGTTAATAACTTCCCTTTCTTTCTTCATCTTTCTAAGAACTTCAACATTAGTTATAAGTGCTGTCCATGAAATGCTCAGTATTCTACGGTAAAGCCACATTTCAAAAGATTCCAATTGTTTAGTTGTGGCTTCAGTCAAAGTCCAAGATTGTACACCGTAGAAGAGGACCGAGAATACATAGCAGCGTAAAAGTCTCATCTTTGTTAAATCGTGACTTTTGAATAAACTTCTCATTCTAGTGTACAATGCTCTTGTTTTTTCAATTCTGCTCTTTATTTCTTGAGAGTGGTCCCGTTGTTCATTGACTATAGTACCAAGATATGTAAATTTGCTTACACGTTCAACTGGCCTTTGGTTTATATTAAGGGTGCAGTTTGTGAACTTGTTCTTAGATACAATCATTAGCTTCGTTTTATTAACATTGATGTCTAGACCATATCTACGACTGCTTTCTGTCATTATATTCATTAGTTGTTGCAGCCCCTCTAAGCTATCTGCAAATATGACGATATCATCCGCATAACGTATGTTATTTATTCTTTCACCGTTCAGAGAGATTCCCACATCACATTCATCTAAAGCTTCTCTAAAAATACCTTCCGAATAAATGTTGAATAAAAGCGGAGATTAGTATTCATCCTTGTCTTACTCCACGCAGAATCTGTATCTCTTCAGTTTTCTCTTTATCTACTCTAACCACTGCAGATTGGTTCCAATACAGTGTACCTATTATCCTTAGGCCTTTTCCATCTAATCCAATATTTTTCAGGGTATCCATCATTTTCTGATGTTGGAATCGGTCAAAGGCCTTCTGGTAATCGATGACACATGCAAAAACATCACAGTTTACATCTCTACATCGTTGGAATGGCAAAATTATGGAAGGGCGATATTAGGAAACTTCAAGCTATTGAGATGAAGTTACTCGAAACAATAAAGAGTTTCACACGATACGATAGAATTGGTAATGTAGATGTACGGAATAATAAATTACGAGCTTCACCAAGCAATTAGGAAAAAAACAACCATCCATTACCGAGGTTAGTGGCTTTAACTAGGATAGGTTGGATAGAACCTTATCCTGAACAAGATATTAGCTTATACATGTAGATCTAAAGGTCAAAGAGAACTAGTGAAGTCAAGAAAAGCTGGGCCGGGTCAACTTTGAACCGAAACGTGCTGCAAGCCTGACTCCTATACTGGAGAATAATAATAAGATAAACTAAAACATGTAATAAAAAGAAAATACATAACGAAAAGTAAATAAGATAAATAACTAACCGGGCTAACATTATTATACCTTATTAACGTTACTAATCTTAACTACTAACTACTAATATTAACTACTAATCCAGACCGTGCTGAAAGGTCTAGCAGTTACTAACGTGAGTAAAAAATGTCGGTATGGAGAACCATACAAGACTTACATGTTCTAAGATTTATATTTAAAATCATTTTCGAAATGAAATACCGGTATTTCCATAGAAACTACTTCTTTCTACTTCTTTCTTCAGCCTTAACCACAGTACTGTGGTCACTAACGTATACAACCTCACGTTAGCGCACTCGATTTTCACTGATGATGGCAGTCGATAGCACTGCCGAAACGTCTGTTGCTTTATGATGTGTATCTCTTTTTGATACTATTTCTTTTATAGAAAATATGTGAGGGCTCGATATAAAATGGTGTTGTATGCAGAAATTTTGTATGAGTAGGGATGATTGCTCTCTGCATGAATGGTAATAGCTGTTTGAGTACCTTTTCTGTATAAGGCTATAGAGAAATGATGTTTGCTTGCATGGCGTTTTATGGTCAGGTCTAGGAAGTTTATTTCGCCTTTATTCTCTATTTATTTTATAAATTTAATGTCAGAATTGATGGACTTGATGTATGATAGAAGTTGGCCGATTTGTCTAGCAGTATCTACAAATAAGCAGATGACGTCATCCACATACTCGTACCAATATTTGATGTGTTGTATAAATGGACTTTTGGTTGTGAGAATAAAATTTTCTTCTAGGTGCTGAAGGCACATTTCACTCAAGACTGATGAAAGTGGAGCCCCCATTTCAAGGTCATTTTTGTTCTCATAGCGGCGATTTTCATAGACGAAATAATTTTTGTTAATTATCATTAGATGTAATGCTAATTTTCTGCCGGATGTGGTTCGTCGCATGTATATATACTATATTAATTTCTTAGCTTCTATATTTGGTTAGTGTCTACTGCTGCTCCTGTTTTAACCTAATTTGTAGTTTTGTATAAACTTGTTATTCTAAAACGCCTACGGCAGTAATCTATTTTCAATGGTCAAGGTTTGTTGTGTCATTTATACACCTCTGCATCGTCTGTAGCAAATACACTCCACAGCGGAGTCGGACAGTTGTCTTTTTACATGTTCCTATTCCATTGTGATAAGTCTAGTGGCCTTTATTCCCTGCGCTCTTCCTTCTGCTGACACGAGAGTCCCAAACTTTTTATTGTATTACTACACTGTACAACAATGAAAATGTAAATTGAAAGTTTTTCAGTGTTACTAGGTATGCAGTTAGGGTATATCAAAAATTGTTGTTTTGTTTATGGATGGGTTAGTGGGAATCGTGCTCCTCGCTACACAAAAACTGACTGGCCTCTCAGAAAAGCCCTAATACGAGGTGTGAAGAACGTCACCAACGAACCTCTGGTTGGTCCTAAAAAGGTATTGCATCCACCATTACACATAAAATTAGAAATAAAATCGAAAACTTTGTAAAGGAAATGAACCGACCTGGTGATATATAAGAAGAAACCGATACAAATATTTAAGAAGAAAATTCTCTCCGTTAAGTGCCATGGTAAGGAGGGCATCTTTATAGAACCACAGATTCGGGAGATTTTTAGATACCATCAGTTCGATGAAACCGTCCAAGGAGACGAGAAGGCGCTGCATGGGTAAGTTTTAAGAGTATTCGCTCACAGTTCTTGAAAAAAAAAATAGAGCATCGAATTATAAGGGGGTTGTGGGAGAGATGCTGTCATGTTATGAAAAACTTGATTTTGTTGTAACTTGTCTCTGAAAATATACTTCCTTCCTGCGCCTACCTTGCTCTTCTTCCCTTCTTTTTCCTCGAAAATTATGGTTCAGTTAATGATGTACGTGGTGAACGATTTCACCGAAACGTTGCAGCTATGGAGAAGAGCTATGCAGAGAAGTGGAATGGAACCCTGCTATTTTAACAGACTACTGCTGGACTGTCACCGGAGATGCTCCAAAGGTAGCCTATAAACGACAAGCGAAGCGAAAATGCTCATCATATGTCTATATGAATGTATCACTGTAGAGATTTATGTTAGAAAGTGGTTGTAAACATGTGTCGTGTACTAGAAGTATGCACCGGGCTGTTTGCCCGTGGTCCAGAGTTTACAAACAAACCAAACGTTTCAGCAGCACCACTGGCTGCCATCTTCAGTGGAATTCGAGTCTACCTGAACGCGGGGTGTCAAACGTCACATCACAGTACTGTGGTTTAGGTTTGTTCACCCATAGATATTGTAAACAGCTGTCTTGCGTCACCACAGTACACTGTAATTTTTCACTGTTACAAATCAGCTCTAAAAAATGAAACTAATTTATGAAACAGATATATTTAAATAAAATTTAATAGGATCTGTTTAAAAAAATCCAGACGCTCGATTGAATGCCATGCGGTATAAGAGAAATATAAAACAGCTGTTTACGAATAGCTATTATAATAGTAACAAATATTATATATGTAGACGTATTTACCAGATATCCGTCGTGCGACTTCGTTTTTCTTGTCCTTTATGACGCGTTTCGGCAACGAATTGCCATCTTCAGAAAACTTGATCGCTCATTAGAGATCGTTAAAAAATTAAAATACTAAAATCATTACAGTAAAAGTGCACTTTTACGACAGCGGAAATTCACATACGCGAACATGAAATTTTATGTTTCTCGCGTGGACATTATCAATCGACTGATTCACTGTTTATATATCCACTGATAAAACTGTTTTGTTTATTATAGCCCGTGTGTACTGTAACTTTCTATTTACCGGCGCCCGTGTGCAAGTATTGCCGTGTCGTACAATATGTTATGTGAAAATGTAAGTTTATCGTTCAAGACATAATCACTGTTGATTTTGACGGCTTTATATATTTTATACTCCTCAAGTGCGTCCATGTATTTTCCTTTCCTGCAGCAATGCATGGGCTGGAAATTTGTCTCAAAATCACTGTAGTTATGATTACATAGCATCAGGTGTCTGGCAAAATTTGATGTTGTTTTATGCAATTCCCTTCTGGGAAGATGTTCTTTTGTATCTTTCTTCAAACGGTCTGCCTGTTTGGCCTATGTAGAACATATCGCATGAGCTGCAATTCATCTTGTATACGCCGGTTCTTTTTCTTTCTGGTATACTGTTCTTCCTGCTAAGAAATCTCTGAATGCTGTTATTTGTACGGAAAGTTACAATTACATGGTGTTTCTTGAGTTCGTTAACTAAAATATTTGGTAAAATATTTGTGTAACCTGCAGATATGTATTTATTAACTGGAAGTGTGTTATCATTGTTCGACTTTTTAAATTTCTTCCCTTTGTGTTTACTTATTAATTTATCCACTAATGAACTTTTATATCCGTTAGCCGCTGCTATGTACTTGATGGTGTTAACCTCTTCATTGTAGTCTTTTTCACTTAACGGTATAGGTAGCAATCTGTGCACAAAACTATTGTAAGCTGCCATTTTATGCGAGGTGGGATGATATGAAGCGGCATGAATTGTGATGTCCGTTGTTGTGGCCTTTCTATAGATTTTAAATTGAAGTTTTCCTTCGTTTTTTAAAATGGTTAAATCTAAGAAATTTAATCGATTTTCTTCTTCTATTTCAGACGTGAATTTAATCTTATGGTGTATGCTATAGATGGCAATTCGTTGCCGAAACGCGTCATAAAGGACAAGAAAAACGAAGTCGCACGACGGATATCTGGTAAATACGTCTACATACATTAATATAAGCGACTTGGAGACAACTAACCTAAATGTATTATTTTGGAGCCCGTCAGGCAAGTGTTGTCTATAAATATAAAAATGTTAAAATCAAAATGCTAAAAGTAGCACAAAACATTAAATTTAATAAAATGTGTATAAAAATGAGTATCATACCAAAATATGCACGCATAAATATTAATTCAAGAACACCGGCGGCACTCAAGACAAAACAAATAGCAGAAAAAATGTGGTTAACACAAGAAATTAGACAATTATACAAAAAGAAAAACAGGTTAAATACGCATCTTTATAAAGCGCATTTAGAAATGTTAAAGGAAATTCATCCTGCAGTTATAGATATTATCATGACCAAAATTAACGCTTTAATATCCAATTATTTTTATCATAAAGTATTAACACATAAAAAGAAAATACTAAATTTATATCGTATTCAGCATAAAAAAGAAAATAGACCAATAGAATGTAAACATGTATTCTATGAACGTGTAACGAATACAACCAACATAGATTTCACTACCCAAGAAATAAACACGCTTAATAAAGGTCTGAAATATAATGTACCAAGATTTAATATGACAAACGAAATTGTCCATGAGGTCGTTAACGCTGAAGCTGCAATTAAAAGATTAAATGGTTCCGTTGCACAGAATGAAGCAAGGGTTTTTATCAACAAGAAACTCAATAACGTAATTAATAGTAATAAATGTAAAAGTCAAAACAATTTTTTAAAAAGTAAATATAAGCAGGATATCATGACTCTTAAAACCATAAAAAGTAAACTTGAGAAAAATGATGCAATTATAAGTAAGGCAGATAAGGGTGACACATTGGTGGTCATACAGAAAAGAGAATATACGCAAAAGGTATTTGATTTCATAAATAATAATAATATTAAGAAAATAGACCGGGTCCCACAAAGGCTTATGTAAAAACTTTGAATAACACCATTAATCAATGTAATTTATTGTTAGATGAGAAAACACGCAGATATTTAAATCCAATTAATGCCAAGGCACCAAAATTCACAGGACTACCCAAAATCCACAAGTAATTAATGCTTGATGCCTTTACTTGGTGAAAATCCATTTTGTAAAATCCACAAGGAAAATACACCAATCAGACCAGTAATAAACTACACCACAGCTCCCGGATACAAAGCTGCTAAATTGTTAGAGTCTTTAATTGAAAATAATATCAGGATAGCAAATAATTACAGTATAAAGAACAGTTATGAGTTTGTTGAAAAACTTAAAAAGATAGAAATACTACCACAATATAAATTGGTATCGTTAGACGTAACTAACTTGTACACTAATATCCCCGTGAGGGAAACTATAGAAATTGTAAATAACAATTTAAAGGAAGTAGCTCAACTTAGCATGCAAAAAATCAACGAACTTATAAAACTCCTTACAGTCGTCTTAAAACAAAATTACTTCACATTTGACAACGGGTTTTTACACAAGATGACGGTCTGGCTATGGGTTCGCCACTGTCAGGACTATTAGCTGATATATACTTAAATTATTATGAGAGTACTTACTTACTTACTAGCCAACGCCCACCCTTGGCTGTTGGGCCATTAGGCGGCGCGCTGACCAGTAGAGACGTGAGAGCCTTGCCGTACCATCTTCGTCTTGGACTTGCGTGTCTGAGATCAAGGCTGGACATGCAATTAGGTGATCCGCATTCATGGAAGCGTATCCACAGAGAACACATTCAGGAGACGACAACACGCCAATGCGGTGCAGGTGGGAGGCCAGGTAGTCATGACCGGTTGTAGTTCTAAAAAGAGCAACACTAGTTGCTCGGGGTAGAGTTCTGTTGATGGGGCCATCCGTAACCAATGTTGCCCATCTTTTTCCCACACAGGCTCTTAATTGTTTTTCTTTTAGCCATAGGCTTATTGAGGAGTTTATTCTTGCTTTCGCAGATGCATATGAGCTGGGGGTCTCCGGCTGAGGTAGTGCTGCGCCCATTTTGGCGAGGATGTCGGCTTTTTCATTTCCCATGATGTTGACATGGCTGGGTACCCATTGCAGTTCAATCTGCCAGCCTAATTGTACAAGGTTCTGCAGTTCTCGCCTACACTCAATTGTCAGGGAGCAGTTTGTATCACCATTTGAGGTCACGTTTTGAATCGCTGCAGTCGAATCTATGAGGAAGACGGCTTTGTTAGGTGGTGAGATCTTGGCAAGCTCAATAGATGCTGCCTTTATGGCTGCTACCTCTCCGTCATAGTTGCTTAGCCGGCCTCCTACAGCGAGGTGGCCTTCAAATAGAGAGCTGTAGAACCCAGCCCCTGTTGCCCCTGTAGATGGTATAGAGGATCCGTCTGTGTAGATTCGTATCCACTGCTCAGCGGGAAAATGTTTTTGTACAGTGTGTAAGGCTGCTTGACGAAGCTCGGCTTCATTCGACTCTGTTTTTGTCTTATTATGGTCGAAGAGTTTCAAGTTATCATTTGGGAGTTGGCTAAAGAATTCACGGTGATGTATAAATGGTGCTGCCTCATTTGGTTCTATGTCGTATTTGCGTTGGAGTTCTTCATAGATCGCAATCGGGCATTTCTGAGTTTTCAGCCTTTCTGTCGCTGTTTTATAGTTATTCCACCGTTGTTGGTAGGCTCTTTTACATCTCTCCCAGGATATGAGGCACAGCTTTTCCCGTCTTACTTGGATAGGTTCGACTTGCAGTTGTGACTCCATGGCAAGTATAGGAGTTGATTTCGGCGCACCAGTTATCGTTCTAAGGGCTGCATTTTGGACCAAGTGAAGTTTCTGGCATGCTGCATTGGAGGCAGTAATAGTTGCTTCTGCGCCATATTCCAATAGCGGCCGAATGTAGCTCTTATATGCAGTTGTCAGAACATCTTGATTTGCTCCCCATGTAGTCGCAGTGAGTCGTTTAAGTAGCCGGCAGCGCCTAGACGCACTGTTCGCGGACTGTTCTATATGGTGCTTCCACGTCATTCTGGTGTCTATATTAACACCCAGGTATTTAGACATGTTCACGTCTTCGAGTTCCGATCCACAGTAGCGCAGATTGACCGTAGGCCGCCTTGTTGATAGAGAGAAAAGTTGGTATGTCGTCTTGGTGGTATTTACCGTCATGGCATTTAGTTTGGCCCACTCTTCTAGTTTAACAAGTGCACTATTAATAGTTGCTTCAAGACCCATGATATGGCTGCTAGTTGCCCAGATGATAAGGTCATCGGCATACAGGAGCGCTTGTACTCCCGGCACACACCGAACAGCCACCAGAATGTCATTGACCATAAGGTTAAATAGGCTGCAGCTGATAACGGCACCTTGGGGTAGCCCTTGGCGTTGAATTCGGTACTCTGAAAGGCAATCATTATAGCGGACACGAATTTGTCTTTGACTCAAGAAGGACGCTATCCAGTTAAAAAGGTTACCTGCGACGCCACTCAAAGCAAGTTTGTGAAGCAACATGGGTCTCCAGACTGTGTCGTACGCGTTTTTTAGGTCAACCATTACTGCTAGGGAGGACATTTTCTTGTGGTACCCATCCTTAACACTTTGTGCAAAGTAGACGACTTAGTCCATGGTGCATCGGTGCGCTCGGAAACCTGCTTGGCATTCATCAATAACTGCATTCATTTCAAAGAATTGGTTCAGACGCCGCACAACCATTCTTTCGGCAACCTTGCAGCAAACACTTGTTAATGTGATGGGGCGGTAGCCCTCAGGTGTATCACTTGGCTTTCCTTTCTTGGTAATAGGTATAATCTCCCCTTTCCTCCATTGCTGGGGGACGCGTGTTTTCCACGTTAGATTAATGAGATTGAGCAAGGCAAGTTTCGCTGTGTTACCAAGATTTTTTAGGAGCTCTGGGTAGATTGCGTCGGCTCCTGCTGCCTTCTTGTCCTTTGTGTTTGATAGTGCAAATTCAAGTTCGGAGAGGCTAAAATCGCTTAGGCAAATTTTTTGTTCGGTTTTGTTGAGGCATTGCATTAGAGGTTTTTTATTCAGGTGTCTGTGTTCGTTTCTTGTCTTTCGGGTTCGGCTTATATTTGCGTAGTACTTGCAAAAGGTGTTAGCTATTTTTTTGGGATCTGTGATAAAATTGAGTCCGTTTTTGAAAGGTTGTTGTCCTCTGGCTTCAGTGTCATTATTTAGCCTTGAGACAAAACGGTGTGCTTTTGCTCCATCGCGCCGGAAATCCAGCTCCGATAGGAAGGTTTTGAAGACCGATCTTTTAGATTGTTTAATTTCTTTACGTAGTATGGCCTGGGATTTTCGGAGTTGGATACAGTCAGATAGTTCTTTAGATTTCTCTGCTTTCCTTCTCAGAGAGTCTCTTGTTTTCTTGAGGGATGAAAGTCTTTTATTCCAGAACGGTCGAAAACCCTTTACTTGACCCCTTGGTACACATAATAGAGCAGATTTCAGTATAGCATCGTTCAAGGACTCTATAGCTGTTTCAGGTGATTTCCAATTTATTTCGTGTGGTATAATATCATTTGTTATCTTGCCGTATTCGCTCCAGTCGGCTTTTCTAAAGTTCCACCGGGGGGCACGTTTGTTAATGTATGTGGCTTTTCCTGTCGCACATTTGATGAGAATGGAGCGGTGTCCACAGCCTCCTGCGTCATCCATCAAGTGAACTTTTGTCTTCTGTGCGATGTTAGGGTGCGTAAGGACGAGATCTGGTCGGGAAGTCTGTCCAGCAAATGACAGGAAGGTTGGTGGCGTGTCTTTCTGGTCAAGAAAATTTTCGTCGATGAAAAGTTCTATGCGTCTTCCTGCGGGTGTTAACCTGTCATATCCCCATCTCGGTGATTCGCTGTTAAAATCACCTATGATTATGCTATTTGCTTGGATCATTGATTCAATTGCATCAAGGGATGGAATATTGCCAGGAGGGTTGTATAATCCTATGACTGTGAAATGTTTGTTATTTTTCCATATATGGGCTAGAATTATTTCCACTTTGTCATCGTCTTGCATCTCATGGATTATCTCAAATTTAGAGCAGAGATTATTTTTAATTCCAACAATTATCCCCGAGGCGACTTGTCGTGATCGAGGTAAAATATGGCTGCAGTATCCGGTAGTTTGGTAAAATTCAGAGAATTCAGTCGCAGCGCCTGCTTCTACTATAACATATAGATCCACATCAATTTGGCAGATGCTTCGTTTAAATTGTAAAAATTTATCGTTGCTAAGACCTCCGGCATTCCAATACAGGATACTTAGGTCCGTGTCAAGGCCCTGAAAAGGGCCGTTGGTGTTTTTGGCAAGGTTCTTTTGTATCATTTTGGTCAGCGTGCTTTAGGCGAACTTTTGTTGATCGTTTAGTTTATGCAGGGGGCACCACGTGCAGGCGATCAACTTCACCCCCCAATTATTATGAGAGTATAAACATAATATCTAATAAATTATACAAGAATAAAATCATTTTTTACTGTAGATACGTCGATGATACGTTTATGATATTTAATGGAACAAACAGACAAATACAAAACTTAAATAGTCACATAAATAGCATACACCATAAGATTAAATTCACGTCTGAAATAGAAGAAGAAAATCGATTAAATTTCTTAGATTTAACCATTTTAAAAAACGAAGGAAAACTTCAATTTAAAATCTATAGAAAGGCCACAACAACGGACATCACAATTCATGCCGATTCATACCATCCCACCTCGCATAAAATGGCAGCTTACAATAGTTTTGTGCACAGATTGCTAACTATACCGTTAAGTGAAAAAGACTACAATGAAGAGGTTAACACCATCAAGTACATAGCAGCGGCTAACGGATATAAAAGTTCATTAGTGGATAAATTAATAAGTAAACACAAAGGGAAGAAATTAAAAAAGTCGAACAATGGTAACACACTTCCAGTCAATAAATACATATCTGCAGATTACACAAATATTTTACCAAATATTTTAGTTAACGAACTCAAGAAACACCATGTAGTTGTAACTTTCCGTACAAATAACAGCATTCAGAGATTTCTTAGCAGGAAGAACAGTATACCAGAAAGAAAAAGAACCGGCGTATACAAGATGAATTGCAGCTCATGCGATATGTTCTACATAGGCCAAACAGGCAGACCGTTTGAAGAAAGATACAAAAGAACATCTTCCCAGAAGGGAATTGCATAAAACAACATCAAATTTTGCCAGACACCTGATGCTATGTAATCATAACTACAGTGATTTTGAGACAAATTTCCAGCCCATGCATTGCTGCAGGAAAGGAAAATACATGGACGCACTTGAGGAGTATAAAATATATAAAGCCGTCAAAATCAACAGTGATTATGTCTTGAACGATAAACTTACATTTTCACATAACATATTGTACGACACGGCAATACTTGCACACGGGCGCCGGTAAATAGAAAGTTACAGTACACACGGGCTATAGTAAACAAAACAGTTTTATCAGTGGATATATAAACAGTGAATCAGTCGATTGATAATGTCCACGCGAGAAACATAAAATTTCATGTTCGCGTATGTGAATTTCCGCTGTCGTAAAAGTGCACTTTTACTGTAATGATTTTAGTATTTTAATTTTTTAACGATCTCTAATGAGTGATCAAGTTTTCTGAAGATGGCAATTCGTTGCCGAAACGCGTCATAAAGGACAAGAAAAACGAAGTCGCACGACGGATATCTGGTAAATACGTCTACATATATAATATTTGTTACTATTATAATAGCTATTCGTAAACAGCTGTTTTATATTTCTCTTATACCGCATGGCATTCAATCGAGCGTCTGGATTTTTTTAAACAGATCCTATTAAATTTTATTTAAATATATCTGTTTCATAAATTAGTTTCATTTGGATGGAAATTTTGGAAGAAAAAGGAAAAGATTCACCACTTATGTGGCGCCGATGGTTACCTACGCGATCCCTGTGTGGAGCTACTTGGCTAAGACCCATAAGCTAAAGCTTCAGTCACTCCTAGACCGAGGATTGCGCTGGGCGTGCAAAACCCACTACCTTACTTCCAACAAGACCATCAGACACTCCCTGCGTGTCCGTTCCCTGAACGTCACCATACGGATACTTACCTGAACGTTTTATCGCCGCTGTGCCCGCTTTGAGGGCAGCCACCTAATTAGCGCCCTCGGTCGCAACCCGTCTGTGTAAAGTGAATCTTGGACCCGGCCTCCGAGTTCGCTCACACTCAATTAGGTAACTAATTGACGCCTACAGCCGGTAGCAGGCCACACCCTTAAAATTCAGAGTATCATGGTCCCTGAGGCAGAAGCTCTGTAAAAAGCTCGGGAGGACATGCCCTTCGTCCCGCACAAACCTTGGGCTGTAAGGAAGGGATTGGTGATGATGTGGAATATCATCACCACTAACGATTGAGAGATAAGAGTTATGTAATTACACGCGAAATGTACAGTCCCAATGAACGAACGAATGAATTTGGTAATTTCAGAGAAGGATTTGTTTATTATGAGAACAAAAAATTTTAACGGATTCAGCATTTCTGTGTTAAATATTATTCTTTTCCTTCGTACATCATTGAAATATAATATAACAAGATGTATATTAACATGAATTTTTCCGATTTTAACAAAATTTTCACCCACTTTTTGGGGCCTGACAAAAAGCCCCCCCTTCAGAGAAATTTTTAGAATTTTGAAATTTTAAAAAATGAACACTACATTCAGATTGCGATTAAAATTACCTTCAATCTGGGTTTCTGCGATTTTTTCACAATTTTGACACACACAATCCACATTTTTGGGTCACAATCTCAAAAACAATAGAATTATGTAGGGTAAAAGTATGGACGCGCTCGTCGCGTTCTACGAAAATCGGTTGGTGCTTAGAAATCTTAAGCTCTCACGGTCGGAGTCAACATTGTTCAACTTAGCTATAGCTGGGCTGTTAGTCCGTGGCCGAAAGTTATTAACGACAAACGTTTCGGCCCCACCATCGGAGGCCATATTCAGTGTCAGAGATAGTTTTTCAGACTATGAAGACTGGTGGGGCCGAAACGTTTGTCGTTAATAACTTTCGGCCACGGCCTAACAGCCCAGCTATAGCTAATTTTAATAATCGGTTGATGCGTTCAAAGGTTGTCGTTTCGTTAGACATACCCGTACAGACAGACAGAGAAACGGTCGACTTAAAATTGAGAACTCGCTTCGCTCCTTCATTAAGTATATTCACCTCATAACTCATATAGTAGCAATGTGTTCTATATTGATGATGTAATATGGTGCTGTTAATGAGGTGCTGCTGGTCGGTGGTGCTAATTTTGTGATAGATCAGTAGGAGGAGAAGTCAAATGCGAGTGGCTGTAGCGATAAACCTTAGCCATTAGATGACGATGACGATAAAGTCGGAATTGTAATTGTCTAGTTAGTTTTTCTACCGATTTTATTTATAAATAGTAACTGACGTTGCAAACTTATTCTCTTTTTGTCGTTTTTCTTTTTTCTGCGTAATTAATGAATACGCTACTTCGATTCCAAAAACTGTTATCACAATCTGTCTAGCTGGTGAAAGTTTACGCCTTCAATGGCGCGATGTCTTCTGATAGTTGATTTGCCTTAGGTGTATAGTATTGCATTCATGTTTCACAGACAAATTACGAAATTATACAAATAAGTTCTTGCATTAAGTTTAAACAGTAGGAAACAATCTTTCGAAATATTTGTTCGTTCAAGTTTACAATCCAAGTAACGTAAGTAAGCACATCTCACATTAAAATTTCTTCTCCGTTCTCTCTCTCTCTCTCTCTCTCTCTCTCATGCTCACAAGAAGTGTAATAAGAAACATATGTCTCGTCTTAGTCTTTCCACGCTTGACGATTCCCGACCGTCCCATCCAGTAAATACCACTTGCCCGTTCTTGTAACGTCATCACATCAATACATCTGTCTTCTTCCTCTTATAGGCCATGGACACCGCTTTTTATTGTGTTTGTTTAGTTATTATGTCTTCCTAATGTAATACTACATGTTGTCCGGAGAATTTTCCTGTGCCCTAAGGATACCGATCTCTTGCGGCCGCGTGACAGTTTCTCACCCGCCACAAGAGTCTCAGTGCCTCATTTAACCTTCTTCCGCTAACGGGTCCGTGGTTTACTCTTTCGTCTAATGTCCAACACTTTTTTGTGTATTAGAGTATCTCATTCGCTCTAGATACCATGCGCATCTTAGACGTTATAGCCCAAAGTGGTCTACAATGTAGTGTTTTTCTACACTTGTTTTTATACAGTCGTGACTGAACAATATGTACCATCCGTCGTTATCTCTAATTAGGAACTACCGGGGTTTTAGGCCGTGGTCGATTGTCTACAACTTGCTTCATTTTCCAACCCGTTTCGCCCTCCCACCACTATTTCTACCTCTGCTTGAGGTGCGTTCGGTCTGCCATATTTTGTTATACGCGTTTCCGCGGAAGAAGGCCTCCAGTAGGTGGGCGATACGTTTACAAAACGAGACAAGTTGTGAGCAATCAACCACGGCCCAACAGCCCGGTAGTTCCTAATTAGAGATAACGTTGACTCCGGTCGTGACAGCTTTTGGACCCAAAATTTGCCTCAGTTCTTAGTGCTCAAATATGTCCTGCGTCCCTTCGCTCTTCTTTGTAAGCGTCCACGTTCATGTCCATTTGTGACGATAGGTCGTATTGTCGTCTTACGTACACGTTTTGTTTCGAGTTGAATCAACTTGGATCCTATATTGATCATCGTCATCATCTTCACGGATTAAACCAAGGATGGTTTGTTCCGGTCTCAAGTAGACAAAGATTAGAGCTGGTTACTCCAATGTTTCCTCGGACGTCCCACACCTCTCCGTCCCCTCGGCTTATAGTTCCAGAGTTGTTTGGGGATGCGGCAGTCATCCATTCGGCAAAGATGTTCCCACTAATTCAGCCGATACTGGGCAATCCTGTCGAGTATATATTCTCATAATATTCGTTCCTGCCGTATACTTGTGTTTCTTCTATGGGCATGGAGAGTATATATCCTGCCACGTGCCTGAGAAATCTCATTTCAGCCGCTTGGATGCGACTGGCCTTGCCTTTCGTTGAAGTCCAATTCTCAGACCCTATAAAGAAGTGTGGGAAGAGTCATCACATTGTAGAATTTTAGGCGTGTTCCTTTACTTGCTGACTTAAGGGTTCGCCTAATGGTCTCGCACATAAGGTTGAACATATGCAACTTATTCATAACGTCGTTGCATGCATAATAAGACACACTGCAGCCCAGGTATTCAAAATTGCTAACTTGTTCCAGGACAGTACTATCTATAACAATTTCCTATATTGATTCTGAGAAAATAGAGTCTCCTGCTATCCTTCAAAATTCTATTTCTTGTCTCCTGGGTCTAACGTTGTTATCACTGATTTTGCTGCGCAGATAGTTGAAGCCTTGAATATCCTCGTTTCTGTCACTACCGGTATTCCAGTTCTGATGATCTAGTCTCCTCCCCGTTGTCATTTCAACCATGTTCTTTTTTCTTTTCCTTTGTCAACTCGCCATTGATTGGAGGCTTTTCCCTTAGCTATTCGCGCGTCTCTCTGACTGTTTGCTTTCATGTTCTAATTGTGTCAATGCTTTCTGGTTAAACGACTATCTGTCGCTTTTTGTTACACACACTCCCTTGCATATCTATGTCCATCTCCTTTATGATTTTGTTCAGAGCAATGTTTAAGTAGAATGGGCGCAAGTACACTATCTTTTAGGAATCTTTGTATAATGCCGAAATGCTCTATTGTATTATTTTAGGTTTTTAACTCTCCGCTTCGGGGTTTTCATCAGTAAACGAGTTAGATTTGCTGGTTTTTTTGGGGGACTCATTGCTAGATTTTCTTACGTTTAGATTGTTTTACTTAAAAGACGTCTATGGATGTTTTGTACTAATTCAGTAAACTCCCGATTATCCGCGGAATAGGGTGGCGCGATAGCTGCTGATTATAATCCACAATATGTGAAAAAAAAGGGCAGAAACTAATGACAATTCTTTATTAATATTAGCTGTTTATTCAAAGTGAAGCAATACAGTAAAACCCTGTTAAGACGCTCTTCAAGGTTCCTCGTGAAGGTTTCAATATATACATACTGAAATTGTGTTACTAATAATCACATTTTCTATGCAGTTTAAATACTAATTCACACGAAATGACATTTCGTCAGAAGCTGTACTGATAAATTGTCTTATGTGTATCATGTACGTTATGTTATCTTATGATATCTTACGTTATTGTCTCACGATATCATCATGTATCATCTATGTGTATCAGTGTATCATTTACGTTGAGTATTTCTGAAGTTACTACCTAGTACGTACGAAGGTTATGTAGGCCTATACAAAATCCAAGTGAACGTCGCCCACGTTTCATGCGTAGCAGGGATTACATTTATGAATAAATTACCGCAAACGTATGAATTAAAAAGTATCAGAAAAATATTATAAAAATAAATTTAAAACAATATCTTTTAGGGTAGTGAATGAAATAGTATATTAAGAATAGTGGAACAGAAGCTTTATTTTGTCAACATTTATTGGAAAACATGCTAGTCGCTTCGCTCTCGACGAGGCCTTTCGTTGTGTCCACCATGTTCAGGTCTTAAACGACCTGTTGCAATAAATGGTGAGAAAGTTGGTGTTAAGATGGCTGCTAATAAAACTAACATGACTAGAAGCTTTATTATTCAGCCGACGTTTGTTCCCGCTTATAAAAATAAATTTATACGGATAATCCACGGACTTCCACGAATAATCCGCAACGCTGATAAACAGCTAGCGGCTAATCGGGAGTTTATGTATTTCGCTTTTTTACCGTTATATAGTGCTGGTAGTGAACGTACAGCATTTGCCATCTAAATTAGATTTCAAACACATAATTAATAATTAATAATAGTAATATGTGAAAAGTATAGTATTTATTTAGAACGTATACTTCAAGAGTCAGTATGAGTTTAATTTTGAAGTTCAATGTGACATAGCACTACATTTAAAGTAATAAACGAACGCTTTGATCACGTGTTTGCGACAAAAAACCAGCATTGATTTTTATTTGTGCCCTTCCGGTAGGCGAAAGAGAAAACTTTGGTTTTTATTTGTGCCCTTTCGGTACGCGAAAGAGAAAACTTTGGTTTTTAACTGTCTTTTAACTTTTTAACAGCTAAAGGAAGTTCGCAAAATTTTATACGAGCTGTCGACTGGCATAACGTATACAATTTTCTAAACTTCAATATTCTGCGCTGGTCTACGGAAAGTTGTTTAATTTTAGACAGATTGCTTCGTATAATTTAAAACAAGGAAACGAGCAGTTACCGGCGATAATGTAAACATCGCCTCGCCACCTAATTGACGGACGGACGGACGTATACTTTCACCACCTGTGCTCACGGCTAATGTCATCAGGGATCCACCACACTCACACATCTGTTTTATTTCAGGCCGTTCCGAGAATGCCGCAGCACTGTTGTAAGGAAAACTACACTATAATGAACGTGTCTACACTCCCTCTGCTTATATAACCAAATCATTTTACTGTAACCATGTTTAGTTTTATAGTCAAGCTAGAGTAAGCCTATAATCTCCAAATACGTTAATAGTAACAAAACTATTATTTTTAATGATTGCTTCGTTGTCTTGACCATATCTGATGTTATTATTTTATTATAGTTTCCTTTTTCTTTTTTTTTTCTTTGCTTTAGGAAATAGAAACGCACACCTGTTACAGTAGGTGGTGCCCTTTATCCTCCCCCATCGCCAAGGACGAGTGGCGTAGTTTTCCAAAAGTTCTTATTATCCCTCAAAGATTCACCTTTAGCCTTCGGCTCAAATGTAATTCATATTAACTGTTTAAATTAGTTATTATACTGGAAATACTAATTTTTATTCACTAAGAAACTACGTCATATTTTAAATCAATATTAATAAAGTACAATACTGCATTAGAATTTAGTATTTAGTATTGTCATTGTTTTAGTACTGTATAAAACAATTCGATGAAATTTTGAAATGAACATTTTATTCGTAACCACTTTGTTTTAGATTTCAATATGAAATTTTATTTTTCCTTTTACAATCTTAAATTTTATTATAAAAACATTTTTTTCAAAAATAGTTTATAAAAACGTTTTTAATTAGATTTAAGGGAAATAAGGAAAAATAAACATTTATTTTCACGTTTACATATGGTTATTGACCAGCTTTACTGGAAACGAATAGAATTGCCTGATTGAAATTAGCTTTAGACTTTGTGTTTTAACGTGGAACAAAACAAAACATGTTTTTTTATTTTTTTCGGGTAAGAATTATCTGTATTTTGAAGGGATTTAAAATATAAAAGTTATTTTTTTTATATTAGAAATGGCAAACTTGCGGTTTAACAACGGCTAACCTTAGCAATAGAACCGAACTGATGGAGACCGTGATGTGTTTACAAGAAATGTAGTAGTAAGGCCATGCGTCCACGGTTCCTTAGGGGACCACGCGGGACAGGAAGTTGCGTTTCCTAGTGAAGTTGGGGGCTACGCTGGCGGTAGTGCAGCTACTGGTTTTCTCTTACCGAACAGGTCTCAACAGGAAAACCTCATAGTGACTGAAGAATACCTGCCCTCGTTACACCGTTCGGAATACTGACGACAGGAAGGACCACTGGAAGCAATTTTGGGCAGAAGACACGACTATGTTTAAGGAAAAAGGGATTTAATCTGCGGATAGGTATGTTGATATACGATTTTTCAAGCACATAAAATTGACCGAGTGGAAATCATTTGAGCAAGAAGAAGAAGAGGTCCAAGGAAGAGGCGGTTGAAGAGGAGGACATTAGGAGATGGAAATTTGCAATAGGTGAAAAGTTGCCGAAAGTAAGTGGGTGTCTGTAGTACATAAGGCTAAAACACAGACGAAACAAAAAAAAAAATCGAAGAAGAAGGAGAAGAAGAAGAAATGTGAGGATTTTTCCATGGGGCAGATGTGACAAAAGATTAATTTACTTGTCTAAAAGACTTAAGATATGTTGAACACATATATGACCGCCAGGTCACTTATAAAAGCTGCACCGTATACTTCTTTTTATATAGTTGTTGACCCTTATTGTGAATGTATATATTTTTTCTTAGAGAAAGATTTTTGGACTAAATGTTACGATGTGACAAAAACATGCGGCATATTTATGTGGTACATTCATGAACCTTTCATAATTAGTAAGGTCTGAAATAACATAATTTTTTTTGTTCTTCAGAACGTATAGCAAAAGTTGCCTGTTTTCAAAGCTACTTTTATCTCCGTCTGAGCTCATAAAAAAAATTTTAATATAACTTACTGGCGTGACAAATTTCGATATTATTATTTCTACAAACATCTGCAAATATAACTGAAGTAAAAAATAATAATAGGAGGTGCATTTCCGTATGTTCTAAAACACGGTTGCGACTAGGGTGCACCTATCAGAAATTGGTTTTTATGTCCATACTTTTAACATTATTTTGATTTTAAAATGTTCGATGAATTAAAAAGAGAAAATTCTATACATATTTTCACTTCAGAACTTTTCCGTTCTACAGTGTGTCATTCACTGACTTTCTTCATAATTTGACGTTGAAGCATAGACTTTACGTCATTTACATAATTTTTTTGACGATTAGTTTTATTTCCACTAGTATCGCCTGAAAATTTGTCTGATACTCCACTCACTTTCTGCTGTTGTTAAAATGTCGCCTCTCTTTTTGGTTTCGGTTGCCAGTCCGACAACGCTTTCTTTTTCTGTGAGGCGTTACGATTATACGAACCTAAGCTGTGTACACACGATATTTCTTAGAATACACCATCAGACTGTGACGAAAAGCAAGGTCGTACTTGGAAACGCCTTAAGGGTAGATAACAAATTTATTTGTATTAATGATTACTACTTACTAATTGCTGCCGTTTTGAACACAAGTATCAACATTAAAGACGGTCGTTAGTTTGTTTGTGACTGCAATTCAAAAGAGATGCAGTTATAAGCCCAGATATACATATAAATATCGCATAACAACAACTATTCTCTTTCTTCGAAATAAAATGAAAGGCTATCGCCGAACATTGCGCGAGTGTTAACAAAACAAACATTAACGGCGACTCTATAAAGGTTAGAGTCATATTGCTAGAATTAGTCGGTGTTAATTTTTAGAATTTATTGTACAGTGTTAAAATGTGTGACGTCCTGGTGTAGGTCATACAGATACTGTACTGTATGTAGTGTAGTGGACGCAGTGTAGCCCTCTATGATTATGTATGATTCTGCCACTTCCAGGCACGGGCCGTCCCTTTGCTATGGATATGACGATCCGCGTAAGGTGTGTGTGTGTGCGCGCGCGCGCGCACACACACACACACACACACTGTAGCGTTGGCTCTGTCCTGGAATAGCCTACTTTCAATTGCCTCCTCCTCCTCCTCCTCCTCCTCCTCCTCCTCCTCCTCCTCCTCCTCCTCCTCCTCCTCCTCTTCCTCTTCCTCTTCTTCTTCTTCTTCTTCTTCTTCTTCTTCTTCTTCTTCTTCTTCTTCTTCTTCTTCTTCTTCTTCTTCTTCTTCTCCCTTTAAAGACTCGGTATGGGGCATAGACACTTCCTCCATCCCTCTGCTCATTCTGTATCTTAACCCACGTGCGTTCACCTCGATTTGGCATGTCTTTTCATATTATGTGTCGTCCGCCCATCTCATGTGTAGTTCTTTCTTTCTATCGTTCTTTATTTCTTTCTTTTGCATTTCATGGTGTCCAGGTTAATACACAGTTTTATTCCACCTTTCGTCCTTGTATCTGGCGGTATGGCCGGCGAATTTCCTTCTTTGTAGTTTTGTTACCCAACTAGAAATGTATTTCACTTTTTTAATGTTTTCCTTTTCTTAATTAATTAATTTCCTTCACTTCTTCTCCTACCCGGTAACTCATTTGGCTGTCAACTCATCTTTGTTTTATTGCTGTTCTAACAATGTCTGTGTCAATGTTAATGAACACACCTCAGGGGCCATACACGAGAACCGGAAAAACGCTTTGACCGAATAAATTAGTTTTTAAATGTTGGGGGTATTTCTTAGTTTTCAAGACGTAACTTGGTTGGCAAATGCTTAACTCTGTGACCTGTTTAGTTGATCCCTGTGTCACTGTTATTATTAGTTTATCATCCTTGTTTGTCTTTATTCTGAGTTTAGCGTAACCAAAGTAGGCTTAAACGTCTTATACGTAGGCTTTATATGCAAAGTTATTTATTCAGATCCAGGGCCATGTGTCGTGGAATGACTCAATAGTTGTTAACAGCAGTTAGAGGAAAGGTGAGGTAGGCCTATAAGCCTACAGTCAAGGTAATTAGTAGCGACGGCGGGGGTGAGTGTTTACTATCGGACTTCAGCGACAACACGAGCTTTCTCCGCCACGAACTGAAGGACACGGCTAACATAACTCTAGGCTTACTGTGAATTGTCGGTTTGTCTCCTGCTATTGAACTGGCAACGCGACCCGGCTTCGCATAGGAGCGATTTTCAAATGACGGCGATACGTTGTTTTGTTTGCTTGTTTGTTGTGTTTTTTTTTTGTAACAAAGTAAAATTTCATTTTTGGCGACATCAGTCGTTTACCATTTCCGTTTTCTTTGGACTTGCATCACTAACGGCGTCCCTGCTCGACTGACTTTTGCACATAGATTAATGTTTCAACAAACTAAACTTCCACAAAAACGTTCTTCAGAACTTTGAAAACCACTTAGAATCTTCTCGATAGTTCTCTTGATAATATTACTACAAACTTACACGCACTTCCTTCTTCTGTTTTAAAACTCGCTCAATATTACTGTGTACTTCCGGTAATCGACTATTTTTTTTCGTCACGTTTTGAATTTTTACCTCAATTCCTAATTTGTTGGTGGTTGGGTAAATATAAGCTAAGGAGGGAAAAGGGTTTTGGGGTTTTGATGCTAAGATTACAGTACGTGTGAAACCAAAGCTGCTGACATAACAGAGAACTTACTCAAAGTTTTAAGCTCTTGCTGATGGAAAATTCCTTTTTTTTATTTTTGGTAATATTAAGTTTATGAAATTTACCTCGTATGAGTTCTGTAATTACATATATTTTTACTTAAGCAGGTTACTGCCCTGCTGTAAAACCCTCAACCTGGAGGACCAATATCGTTTGATTTCGGAACTTTAACATCGCATGCCTGATATCCGTCTACCTGTGGCTGCCTTGGGTTATCACCCTACTGGGAAGAGAGATGTCGATAGACCGAGGTGGAGATGGGTTCCGGAAGAGGTCTAAGGTCTAGTCCTTGGAGTGATGGTGATGACGATGATGATGAAATTTAGCAAAGCAAGTGAAGTGTGTGGTATTTAATTTCAGACACTCGATAGTTTGTTGTTCTGAATTTTCTTATAGTTTTACACGCTATTAGTGGTGGGAGCTGCTTTCCATTTGACATTCCCTTTATACGCCCATTCTTATACAGTTACTTTACTTCTGCCGCTTTGGTTATATCTGTACCAGCTAGACCGCATATCAAACTTCTTGTTGAGGGGGGGGAAGTACTAGCTAACGTATTTTGAGCCCCGATACAAGCTGTCATGTGCCACGGAAACTGTTTTACCAACAGAGGTTTTATCCAGTTAACTCGCACACTGATACTAACCACTGTTTGGTAACTCGCTCTTCCTCTGATTTCTTCATTTATTGATTGTTCTGTCTTTTAAGTCCTTGATTTAGTCTCCGTTAACTCACTGGCATTACGTCCGATTTTTTTCTTTGTAATCTCTCATGCTTTTGGACCGTTTGTAGCAAGGACGATTTTTAAAGATGTTCTGTAACGACATGTTTCCACTGTGGCCTTGTAAAGATTAAGATTTATGTTGTCAGTAACCAAGTAAAACATTGACAGGTCATATTAATTTTTATTATCTTTCCTATCCGTCTTGTGACTTCACTTGAATTCTATCGTAAGCGTTTTGAAACGTATGATTCTTTATCAGACTAAAATCATCCTTCTCGTGAAGTCGTCTTACGCTTAACTTAAATATACACATAACCAAACTCATAAGGCAACATAAATTATTTATCTTATAAACACATGTTAAAAAGATGTCGTGTAAAGCCAAACTTTCCGTTGCGTATGGTATTCTAAAGACATGTTTCCATCATAGTTTTTTTTTTTTGAATTCTGACTTCAGAGAACAGGCTAAGAGTTGACGGTAGACATTCTGCTCCTTGCGATTTTGTGTTTGATTTCTTCAAAGCTGCCTCCATTGCTCAACTCACAAATAAGTATCTCTGACGTGGTTTTTACGCTAAGACCACCTTTCATTTCTAAGTAACTTTCTATATCAGTTACGATTATATATTTGGTTTTCAAAAAATTAAAATATATTTATAAACCGGCGTCATGGCGCCTTACGCTTTCTGGTTTCCCAGTATCTTATTCCATATATCTTGCCGATCTCCTGGCTATTTTTCGACACGCATATTTGAATTATCAATATGAAGCTGTCGACTACTTGAGACGCAATGCAAGGATATGCAGACTGCAAAGAAACGTAATGAGAAGATCATGAGACGCATTTCGAACGGGACAGAGCATATTAGCTCGTATTGGAAGAAGGGGGCTGCAGTGATTTGGTCATATGGTGGGAATGAAGGACAAACAATGGTCATTCAAGTGGACACTACCTGAAAGACAAAAGAGGGGAAGACTATGGAGATCTCGGATGATGGTATGCGAGAGAGCATGGAAGCACACGGATTGGTAGTGGACGATACCTTGTAAGTGGCGCTTGGGAACAGCGAGACACTAGTCCTTTGTATTCAAAGGACTCATTGAATTCCTTTTGCCCATGTCTTAGGTCCCTTTTTCTTTTTACGTTCCATGGATAACCCACTCTAAGGTCTGTTTGAGAATCCGCTATTCTGGCATTGTTTTCACGTGCCCTTACCAAAACAGTTGGTTCTGTTATACGCCATTAGAATAGCTTAAACCTTCATATTCTGTCCAATTCTTTCATTCCTGATTTTCTATAATCTTGACTCCCGCTTCTGCTCTCCGCCGGAAATTCTCTTTGACAATCAGTTTTACGTCCAGGACGTTATTTAGTTTCCACCTCTCGCAACTGTATAAGACCGTAGACCTTAATATTTTTTAATCATAATAATATCATCACCCTCATCTTCACAACAGACATAGCAAAGCCTAGGCTACCTGCTTCGCCTTCAGAGATCCTCTAACCATCTCTTCATGGGTCTATTCACATACCTGTGTCCTATAGGTTTGTATTTCCGGACTTGTTTGGCCAGTCTGGAATCTGACATTCTTTTTAATTATTCTTTCCACCGTTGCTTAATACTATTAGTAAATAACAAATTTAAAACAATTTAAAAAATATCTATACTATATTCTTTGTGATGCTTACAAAGCACATGTTGTCTTTATCTAATTTTATTATGCACTAATCCTTTGCCAACTAGAAGTGATAATGGTATCGTCTTTGAATTTTGTGGCCTCGGTGTAGAATTTCTAGCATAATTTAATTAATACTTAGCTTTATTTTATAGAAACTTTTATAAATCGTGAGTGTAAGAGGGAAACTGTATAATACAGTTTATGAGGTACTTAAAATCCTTTACTTCGACTCATTGCCTTCTGAGTCTTCTGACGACACCTTTAGTGTCCAATAGTTTTGTTGGCAAACACGCTTGAATGTATAGATAGTTTACTGCGATGTTTTGTACGGTGATGTATACTTATACATAACGTGACGATTGAACGACTAAGTAATGACGTCATAACTATTATAAATATATTTACAAGATATATTAAAGTATGACTTGAGTTTATGATATTAGTACCTAGCGAAGTGGTGACTGACAATCTTTATAAAATAAAACACACACAAATATTACTAAAGTATGCGATTTAAAAATCTGTCAAGGCTTTATTTTATGAGAATTACGTGTATATTTTTATACGTTATATCAAGTATTTTTCGGCGTCTCGTCTAGTGGTGCGAGTGCTATCTTTGAGCCTTCAGACTAGCCATAGGTTTCGTCAGAGGCTACTTCTTAGGTTCAAGTAACCGCCTGTTACCTGAGGCCAAAGTGTTTAATATTTAAATTCGAGGATGCCCTCAGGTATTGTTAGCTTTCGTTTCCTTTACTACTTCCTTTTTTGTTATTTGCTGTCGTCGTTTCCTTTGCTAACTGATACCAGGGAACACGGAGTCAATTTAAAAGAGACTTTTGTCTTCTTTATGGTAACTTCATGCATGATAAAGAAAACCACTATCTCACCAAAGTAGCCATTACTTCCTGAGAGGAAAATTGATTAGAATATAATTACATCATCCCAAAACTATAAAAAACCGATATCCATCACGTCATTGTCCCGTCTCTCGTTGGCTCCTGTTTGGCGTATATTCAAAACACTAACCACTGGGACAATGATGGGTGGGTGACACCTGCACTGACAGTCCACACATTGGGGAATGTTAAATTGGAAATCATCTCTATAAATTGGAGTGTTAGGCTTCAATGGGGCAGAGTTTCCTCAGTCAGTCAGTCAGCCTTATAGTCTCATTAGTACGTTAACTTCAGACCTACTATTGTACGACTTGTGAGTGGGTAAGATGCCAAAGTTGCCAATCTATAGGTTAATCTGTAACCTATTGGACACAGTTGTGTGGGTAGACCCAGGAAGCGATGGCTAGACGATCTTTGAAGGTGGAACAGGCAGCGCCTTGCCTATGCCGAGTTGTGAAGATGATGGTGATGATATTATTATGATTAAAAAATATTAAGGTCTACGGTCTTATACAGTTGCGAGAGGTGGAAACTAAATAAAGTCCTGGACGTAAAACTGACTGTCAAAGAGAATTTTCGGTGCAAAGCAGGAGGGGGAGTCAAGATTAGAGTAAATCAGGAATTAAAGAATTGGACAAATATGAAGGTTTAAGTTATTTTAATGGAGGGCGTATAACAGAAGGAACTGTATTGGTACGGGCATGTGAAAAGAATGCCAGAATAGCGGATTCTCAAACAGGTCTTAGAGCGGTTACCCTTGGAACGTAAAAAGGAAAAGGGACCTAAGAGCATGGGCAAAGGGAATTCAAAGAGTCCTTTGAATAAAAGGACTAATGTCTCGCTGTCCCCAAGCGCCACTACATCTATCGTCCACTACCAATTCGTGTGCTCTCGCATACGAGATCGCCATAGGCTTCCCCTCTTCTCTGTTTCAGGTGTTGACGCTTACTGTGAGTATATATGGATGGATGGATGGATGGATGGATGATGCACGGGCGTCTTGCGCCGTAAATTTGTTTGCGTTGTCCAGGCCTAGGCCTGATGAAAGCCAGGTGCCAACAGGTCAGCGCGGTCGTTTGCTCTGCACAAGGGTGTTATGTTGCAGTCCGCGGGTACATGATAAATTACATGGCCACCACGGGGGCAAGCTTGAGCTTTTGCTTCAGCCAATTGTCCCGCCGAGGCGCGAATGGTCCTCTCGGGCATAGCCTTTGGGAACGTAGTGACGCACTGGCGAGGACAAGAGGCTCAAGCGCCCTAGGGCGTCGGTCGAAACGGTGAGAAGTGACTCCGAGACAGCCAGTACCCGCGAGGAAAGCACTTGCACAACCTTGCGGGAGCCCGTGTCTCAGGTAATTACCCTGCCGAGACAGCAAAGCAGGTGCTGACGGGGCTCTCAGTTGACATGGCTTCAGCCAATTGCCACGCCTGGGCGCGGCTCCTTGGTCCCCGAGGGCATGGCGCACGGAAACTTAGAGGCGCGCTGACGAGGACAAGAGGCTCGACCGCCCGAAGGAGGCGGCCGAGTCGAAGGGACTCGTCACCGGGGCAGTCGGCTCTCGCAAGGAAGGCATTTGCACAACCTCGCGGGAGCACGTGTCCCGGTTCACAGCCCTGACGAGTCGGCAAAGCCGATGCTGGTAATAAATCTATCCAATCCAATCTGCCGCAGCATGATTGACTGAAGTGTCGGCAGGCGCAGGTAGTGAATGTTTGTGATCGTTTCAGTCTCCAGAAGGTTGGGGGGTTCTTTGCTGGGGTTCATGTGATGAACTAAGGGGAGTCGTCTAACAGCGCCCGAGGGTGCCTGACGCGGCGAGGGGGCGGTGTATTCTCCATGCTATTCAGCCTTTGGAGGTGCGGATAAGGGGACTCGCCGGCCTTGGCGAACAAATTCGTTGCCAAGGACCAGACGAAGGCCTCTAAGGTGGGAACACGGAGACCCCGGTGAATGACGGAATTTCGCACAAACCACGGGGACCCCGTGAGGGAGCGTAGGGTCCAGTTCTGGAATGTCGTCAACCTATGCCTGTTGGTGGCCGACAGGAGAGGCCACCAAGGGGGCGCCGCATAATTAAGTACTGTCCGGAGGAACAGTAGATATAATGTCGGTTTTGTACGGACAGCCAGGCGGCTGTTCCGCGAAAGCATTGGTGATAGTTTGGCTCTGACGCCACGAGCCTTGTTGAGGGTTGCGGTCACATGGGGGTTGAAGTTTAGGCGCCGGTCAAACCGAACGCCTAGGTACTTCACCGTCGCGGTCCAGTTGATGGGTCTCCCCTCTAAGGAGAGGGATCGGCATCGGGAAATGGACTTATGAGTAAAGCAGATCGCCTCGGATTTCTCCGTATTGATCGCTACCCGCAATTTCCTTACCCAGTCCGGAAGCATAGCCAACTGGCGTTGTAACATTACGCTCGTCCGCCAAGGCGAAAGCGAGCTAAAATGAAACATCGCGTCGTCGGCAAATAGAGATAACGTGACCCCGGGATAAACGGGCAGATCGTTCGTGTACAGGACGTACAGAACGGGGCCGAGGACAGATCCTTGTGGGACGCCGGCGGCGACAGGGCGAACCCGAGAGAACGCCCCATCTACGCTGATCCTGAAGGTGCGATCCGTCAGATAGGATCGGAGCAAGTGGCCGATAGATGCCGGGAGTGGCGAATGCGCCAGTTTGTAGAGCAGGCCTTCGTGCCAGACTTTATCGAAGGCATTGCTCACATCCAACAGGACGGCGCCTGTTGCCTGATGATTGTTGGCGGCGTCGGCTAGACAGGTGACAACCCGTACTAGCTGAAGAGTAGTCGAGTGCCTCGGCCTAAACCCAAACTGCTCCTCGCGGATGAAACCATCCACCAGGGGCCGAATACGGGCCAGGAGAAGACGCTCGAATACCTTCGAGATTACTGGCAATAGTGATATCGGGCGGTAGCTTCCAGGTAGCGTGGGCGGCTTTTTGGATTTGTGGATCATGATGACGTTAGCGGTTTTCCACAGGCGGGGGAAGTACCTCAGCCGGAGACAGGAGTTGAACAGCTCAAGAAGAACGTCAACTGCCGAAGGCGGGAGATTCTGCAATGCAGCGGCACCGATGCGATCGGGGCCAGGGGACTTTCTCTTCTTCAGTCGGCTAAGGACAGACGCAAGGTCTTCCTCGTCGACCGAATTAGGAGGTTCATTGGGGGGAGCAGAAAAGTATCCAGAAAGGATATCCCTGACGACGGCCGTATGAGCCGGGTCAGAGATGCCTCCTCTTTTGACGGTGAACTGTTCCTCAATACAGTCGGCGAAGACCTTGCCTTCTGGAGAGTATACAGCGCCGTCCGGGGTATTCAAGGGATGGCGAGTCCTCTTTTCGCCTTTCAGTCTACCAGCGGCTCTCCATACGGAGGCGTGGTCGACTTCCAAGGACTCCAAATAGGAGTCCCATCGATCCGCGTTTACGTCAAGCAGAAGCTGCGAGACGTGTTCCGACTAGGCTTGAAAACTGCGACTAGCGGCAGGGTCACGGTTATGCTGCCATCTGCGGCGGAGCTGGCGCCGTAATCGGATGGCCTGGAGAACTTCCGCAGGAAGGTCGGAGCGTTTATTACTCACCGGAACAGTGTAGGTGTGCCTGTCTATTGCGGACTGGACGAGATCCTGGAGCTGATTTACCCGGAGATCCACGTCGTCACAAGAGACGAGTGGGTCCGGAGGGACAGATGGCAACTGCCTAGCCAGATCGTCGTGGTAGGATCGCCAATTGACTCTCCTAACAGGACGATCGGGAAGTCGGGGTGAGACTGACGGCAGCAAGACAGTTACAAGCAGGGGGTCGTGATCGGACGAGAGGTCCGACACCGCGCTGACTTGTAGATGAAAGGGGACGGCCTTGACAATTACAATATCAAGGACATCCGGCGGATGACCCGCACGGGAAAAGTATGTCTGTTCGGACGGGCCGATGATAAACACACTGGATCATCTTCGACAGCCCTACGGAGAGAATTGCCGTAGGGGTTTGACTTTCTGCTGTTCCACGAGGGATCCTTGGTGTTAAGGTCTCCGGCAACGATGGTTGGGAGATCGCTGTCTAGGAGGGCGTCCCACTCCTCGTGCTGCGGAGCTCGATGGCCGGGCGGGTGGTACGCAGAAACAAAGCGCACCTCCAGGCCGGCAACATCGAGCGCCACAGCACATGCTTCGATGAGGGTCGTTGCAGGGGCAGGGAGTTCTCTATGAGAGTTCCGCCTGTGGACTAAGATCGCCACTCCGCCAGATGCGCGGTGTCGATCGGGACCATTCCTCTCTTTCCTGTAGCAAGCAGAGGCTGGGAGGGAGACTCGACGGTTAAGGGCAAGATGACTTTCAGAGAGGAGTACGACATCTGCATCGTACTCCACAAGGAAAGCTGCCAGCTCGGCCCGACGCGCCGGAACACCATCGGCATTTCACGCGACGAACCGAAACTGTCTAGCCATGGGTAGATGTAGGGACAATCAGGGCGATCAGAGATGTTACGATCACCATAAGTATACATAATTGCTCGGGTATACGATCACCATAAGTGCTCGGGACATCCCGAGCAGCAAGAATTTGGGGAACAATGCCGTTGACCCAGGCCATCAGCTGAGCCTCGGTGACCAGTGGAGAACCACTGGCCGCAGGGGCGTGCAGATACCGCCTCCAGGGGAGGTTGGGTAGTTGGAGCTGGCTGCTCGGGGGCTAGCGAGACTTCCGAGGAAGTCGCAGGGGACTGGGCGACAGAAACAGGCTCCTGGCCGGGTAGATGCTGGGCAGCCGGAGGCGCGTTATTAGCCTCCGGGTATAGTTGTTTGGCCACTAGTGGCTGTCTAGCCTTACGCTTAGAGCGCCGTTTCTTAGGCGGCTGGGTCTGTGAGGGGGGTACTGCGGGCGATGCCGCTTGAGGAGATGGCACTCCGGCAGGTGCAAAGGTTCTGGGAGCCACAGGGGGCGCCGTAGCGACCGCTGCAGCGTAAGATGTGGTTCCTCCAGCGGCAGGTGCCGTAGGAAGACCCGTAGATGCCGAGGCGTGTGGTTGGGCTGCCGCCCGCTTCGAGGGTCGAGGAGCAGGGCGAGGAGGTTCAACCTGACGGTTTTGCTCCCGCTGTTGCTTCTTGAGGGCCTTCTTGAAGTGATTACGACCCCTAAAATTAGCCGGATAACTGCCTCCGCAGTTGCAGCACGTCGCGGGTTGAGGCTTCACAACGGGACAATTCTCGTTGTGGGCCTCCCCGCAACGTACACAAGGCGGCGGCATCTTACAAAAGGCCGATGAGTGGCCGAATCGCTGACACTGAAAGCACTGGGAAGGCCCAGGCTTACTATTAAATGCCCTAACCTGTACCCGGAGGCACAGAATGGTTTCTAGTTGGTAAACGTCAGCGTAGGAACCAACCTTCTGGATTCTGATGTAAAAGGAATTAATTTTCCTTTTTCGATCACCGGATAGGAGAGGGACGACGGAGGTAGGGAAGAATCCCTTCTCCGCCAGATCCTCCCAGATCCACAAGACCGGGGTGTCATGGGGAATCCCGGACACCACAAACTTTAGTTCCCTCTCCTCGGGAAGGGGGAACGTGTGAAAGGCGCGACCGGAGTCGGCAAGGAATTTCTGGCAAGCCCGAAAGTCCTGCATCGACTTCGGCACCAGCCGAGTGGACGAATCTTGGCTTTTGGCCTCGATCAGTCCAGACGGCATAACCTGTTTAAGCTCCCTAAGGAGGGTATGCCAGTCGCCGCACTGTCGCACGATGATTGGCGGAATCTTTGGCTGTTTAGGTGTTGGTTCTGGTTCTGTAATATTTGGGGAAGGTGATCTGCGGCCTGTCGACGCTGCAGCCACGGCTCGTGTCGCCGGGACAGTCCGCTTTGGGGACGTCGGCATACTTCCACCGCTACCTCGCCGTTTCCGGCTAGGCACGGGCTTTGCATTGCATTATGGATGCGGGGTGTCTTTGCACCCGTGGCTTGATTGCAGCATCTGGATCGTGTCCAGTGGCACGGGCTGGAAGCCGTCCTCCGTCTCCATCTCGGAGTCCGATGACAACATAGCGCCGAGGGCTGCGGCATAAGCGGTGGATAGTGGGTCCTGAGAAGGACCAGCAGAAGGCTGGTCCCCCGCGGGAGGGTCGGATGTTTGGTGGCCCTTAGCAGGACGAGCAGAAGGCTAGACCTGCAAAAGAGCAGAAGACGATTGGTGGTCCTGAGAAGGATCAGCAGAAGGCTGGTCCCCCACGAGAGGGTTAGATACATGGTGGCTCTTAGCAGGACCAGGAGAATGCCGGACCTGCAAAGTAAGTAGCTGTAGACGGTTGGTGGTCCTTAGCAGGACCAGCTGAAGGCTGGGTCCGCGAAGAATCGCCAGATGTTCGGCGGGCCTTGTGAGTATATACGTCTTTTGTAAACAGTCATGGTAATCAGACTAATAAATTTGTTACTCGAACTTAATTGTTTGTGAAACAGTACAGTTTGTCTCGAGTATGTACAGTATCACTCAAATAGTGGTTTGAGATTAATAAATTGTTTCAAGGTGGGTAATTCAGTTAGCATCATTCAACACTCTCTGCATTACCGATTCACCTTGCCTTCTTGTCAGCCTGACCACTCAGGTACGTCAGGTTCTTTCGCTGTCTCCGCCGCGCCATGGAAACATAATGCTCTTTCCTGCCAACATAGTAGGCTACATTGAGATGTTTGATGTATGTTCACGTGTAACTTTAAGCAGTTGGTACTGCTCTCTGAAGCTAGATGGACACTGTTTCTGTTGTTAGTGACGCGGAGACGAAAATGTGCATCTCTAATGAAGACGAAGAAACAATAAAAAGCACTAGAGTCTATAATAATACGGAGAATATATGGACCAAAGAAAGTCAAAGAAAGTACAGAACAGTGGTTTCCAACTTGTGGTTTCAAGTGGTATGCAGTCGATAGCTTAGATAGTCGATAGCAGTACTAAGAGCAAACAATTAGTACTGGTGTAACAATAAAATAGTTGTATGTCAACAATGTAAAGAAAAAAGCTTGAGACACTTGAGCAATTTATTATAAAGGATAACCACGATGTTTGATTCGCAGTATAGAAACATCCGAATTACCTTCTTATTGAAATTTCGTGATAGGGAATGGATGCGTTAACACGTATGTTTATACTTGAATTGAATAAGTAAACACTTGTTATAATTACACAGATAATTTTTATTTTCCTGTATATTTTAGGAAGATAAAATTATCTGTAGAACTATATCAAGTGTTTATTTATTCACTTTCAAGTATTAATAAAATGTTCTACCAAGTGCCGAGCGACAATTCAATCAGTGTAACGTATATTTATATTATAAATAAGAATGAATTTTTCCGGTGAAGGGTTTATGAGGATCGGTCAAAAAGTATACCAAAAATTTTAAATTATTTGTCTCGACGTTTCGACTATATTTAGTGTCATCATCAGGATAATTGTTCCTGAGCTGTTGCGACGTCAAACACACAACTGTTACCTGTGTGTCTGGCGTCGCAAGAGCTCAGCAACAATTGTCCTGATGATGACAATAAATACTGTCGGAACGTCGACACTAATAATTTAAATGTTACACTTTTTGACCTATCCTCACAAACCCTTCACCGGAAAAATTCATTGATTGACGGTCACCACGAATTTAAGGATAAATAAGAATGTTATCAATTTTAGTTTTTATTAACAAGTAACGTTTTCTTACCTTACATTACACTGTTTTCAGCCGCTGTATTTTGTCTTGTGTTTTAAAAATACTTTGCACATGAGAGTGAATATGTTTTCAGTTAAAATGCTTTTAGAAAGGAAGCACTTTTTGTAGAAAACGGCTATGAATGGGTATGAAAGTAAACAAAAATAATAACAACGGTGTAGAAGATTAACAAATTGTGAGAAAATGAAACATTGGAAGAAGAAGGTAGTATTAAAAGTAATCGACTTAAAAATAATGAGATTGTACGGATACGTAAATACAAAACAAGTTCAGAAGGTAATTGAGAAGGTTGAGAAGGAAACACGTTGAGTAGGCAAAGAACAGGACAGAAATAAGATGGGAGTAATGGGATGGGCAGAAAACATGAACGATAAGAAGGAAGGATAGAAAGTGGATGTTGAGTGATGTTGTGGACTCACTACTTCCGCCATACGTTAACGACTTCCGCCATTCGAGACTCGCTTGATGTGGTTTTTGTTAAACTGCAAAGTTTGATAGCACATAGCACATGTCCATTCAGGTTTAAAATCTGTTTATTTACTAGACGCTTACTTTGTGTTAACTGAGAGTAATAATTATCTATCAATAAAATTTATTATATTAAATTTTCAGGTACGATTTCTTCTAGAAGACGGTTACGGCTTTCCGTTTGGCATTAACAATCGGCGTCATGCATATAGGTATTTGACTGTTTTTACAGTTTGTGAAGTTTTGGTTATTTATGATTGTCAGTGTGTGTTTAAGACGTCTGTTAGTTAAATTAAGAGGTACTGATTTTGATTCATTAACATGCTATATTTGGTCAAGTTTTAAATTGACTAGTAGCGGCTGTGTAGCTTCTTCGTTGTTATTATTCACTGACAGCAATGAAGTCGTCATCGGCATCGGCATCGTGTTAATCTGTAATACGATCAGGAGGTCAACAGGTAAATAAATGGCAATTTCATTTGCCTTACAAACTTTGTATTTACGTAGTCGTTCGACCGCAACTTGTGTGTCAAGTGTGTTGTGTGTATAGCAGCATCATCAAATGCAGGCGCAAACAAGTTACACGAATAGTAATTTATCATGTGTATAGTATGTGATTTCGTTTTGTTTTGCAATTTACAATTACTTTTGCACAATTGAATCCTATCGCCATTAAGGCCAAATCTTTTACCTTCGCTACGTAGATTCTCAAATACTTCGTTCTTTAGAGTCAATTTTTCACTAATCATTCAGTGAATAACGCGCTTTGCTGTTCCATCGTAACATTTAGTTTTACATCTGCTTGATACTCTGAGTCCAAAAGTTAAAATTAATTTATACATACTGTTATTTCAAAGTATATTAACAATTGCATTTCATAATTTTTTTTGCGTACGAGCCACTGTGGACTAAGGCTTGGTTCAACCCTCTTCCTCTTCTCCCACATCTTCTTCATTCTTGATCGATGTCTCTCCCTCCTTTCGTCAGTCCAGATGACACCTGTCCTCTTCCTGGATTTTTCCTGAAAACCTTGGGCATTTTTAAATTTATTTTTGAGTGGCAAGCATTCTTCAATGTCTTCTTGAGTAATCTGGAGTTCTTCTATGTCTTTTTCTGTTTCTTTGAACCACGTATTGGACATTTTGAGCTTTTTGAAATAGTTAAAAAGCTTCCCTTCATAAATTATTATTTTATTTTATTATTTATCAAACTATCGTATAGCTTGAGTTGTGGATCGGTTATTCGTTTAAAATTCGTAAAAATATTAGTTTTTAAAAACGTAAAGACTGTTCGTAACCAATGCATATTGATCTAAATATTTTTTATATTACCGATAATACAACTATATAAAAAATGCATATTAATGTAACTACGTTTGCAAATACGTCTGCTCCTTATGACGAACCGTCTTTATTCCTTGTTCATCTGCTTTTGTGTTTCTCAACTTTAGTATGTACTATGTTATTATTTTTGGTTAAAATGAAACAAAATGATATTCAGATGATGCTATTTTTTGAATGAGAAGTGCACTATCTTAAAGGGGACAAACAAATGGGAAACATATTTGTTTAAAATACGTTTTATGATATCGAGAAAACAAATTAAAAAATTTGTAATAAAAAAATGTTCACATGTTTCTGGATACACTCCCCCAATTTAACTCTGCGAACCATAAATCTCTTTGGTTGATATTGTTAAATCAGTATCATCATTTTCACTTATCAATGTTGATTGATGATCTCGATGAGAAGATTAGTAACCGGGAACAGCTAGTACTAACAGCAGGAAAACATGGAGATGCAGTGATATAGTGGTTCTTGTTGGGCAGTTACCAGGTTTCTGTTCTCCGATTGAGTTATAAATGAAGACCCGACGAGGAGCAGAGAAAAAGAAGAAAGATAGGGGACAACAAAGCTTGATGCGCCTTAAATAAAATCTTGAAGAGGACGTTAATTGATATACATTTTAGTAATTAATTTAGAATTGTTTTATAATTAGTGTTGTTTGGTATTCTGAATTGTATAAATTTTTACGTAATCGATCTTGATTATCGACTCGCACGCTCTAAGGGTAGCTTCCGGCTGTGTTCACGGTGCGTGTCGAGTGTGTCACGTTAGGGCAGCAAGAACGGCAACACGTCGACTCTACACATGGCCACAGCATCCATACCCAGGAGCTTGATTCACGCCCCCCACCGGACCATTAGTTATTCATAACTGTATTATGCAGGTAATACCTAGGTCCAACTTCGTCGTGCTTATTAACCTATTAACCTAGGTCGTGATTTAGGACTTGAAAATGGTGGACACACTGAAAGGCTTCGTCCAGAACTTAGCAGTTTAGCAAATAAGCAGGATTTAAATAACAGGATTAATATCTAGGTCCTTTCATCGCTTGGGACCAGCCAGCTCCTACAACTTCTCTTCAAGCACGGGGCTGTATGAAAACGAGGTGAGTTGCACCTGTTGTATAATACTTAAAGTGTTTCTACGTGCTCGAGACTCGCTAGAGAGTAATATAATATACAAACTGTAAAAGGAACATTAACATTTTTGTGGGGTTAACTATGGGTTAATTACAGTTTACGTATTTTAGCTCGTAACCTCAAGACACCACAAGTGTTAATGATGGATCACAAGTGTGACCTTAATAGGAAAAAAGGGATCTAAGGGGGAAAGGAAAAGAGAATTTTTTTATAACTATTTACTAGACAATAATATTATATAAACCAGAGTTTCGGGGAATAGCGGGTAAAAATATAAGCTAAAGTAACCGCACAGAAGTGAAATACTTTAGACGGATTTGAGAACAGATAAGAAGACATAGGGCTAGAATCAAAAGTATTTGAAAGGAAGTAAAGCGTAGAAAACGTAAAACGTAGGACTATAATGGTTTGTTATAATAGTATAGTCATGTGGTACAATGAATGAAACATTAACCGTGTTTAAAATGAGATGTGAAGGTGGCAACCCGGAGGAAGATACAGGATATTACGAGAGGATAGCGTTAGAGAAACTACTAGGACAAGGTGCTAGAACTCAGGACAGATAAACACATTGGTAAAGAAGCAAGGACAGACAAACTAACCTTTTCAATCCGGCGTGTGACTTCTTTTTTAAGACTGACGACGCGTTTCAAAGCATACGCTATTGCTTTGTAATAGAATTGCTTTGTAAAGTAATATACTTGCTTTCTATTCACAAAAGTGACTTCAATACTATTAAAAACATGCATGCTAAGCAGGAATACTTAAAAAAATAAACTGCCCAAAACAGATGTGCACAAAATTGTGAGGTGAAATTCCAGAAAGTGATTTCCTCCTTGTGTCTACCCTTTCTAGGTGGAAGTCCTCGTCCACCGAGCCTCTGTGTGGTCATCTGTCCAGGTTTCCGCAGTCGTTGTTGTAAAGCTTAGGAGTGGACCCACGATGCTATAACCGTGACAGGAGAAGAAGTAAATTACGAAGCATGTAATAATTGTAATACACACAATTATTATTACAACGTGTGTGTTAACTAATACAAATAATTATCATATGGTGAAAAAAAAGGCGTACATGAATAATGAGTGACCTGTCGACATTGGTGGCAATCGATCGCTTGGCTTTAAATAACACTAGTAGCAGCAGTAACGACAGAACAAGTTCAAGGTGCTGTTTGTTGCCTGCCGGTTTGTAAACTGCTCCATTTCACTTTCTCGATTCGAAAGTGAAAGGTGCGAGCGATCAAGTATAGCGAGGTCATTAAACTCATTATTGATTGAGAAAAAATTATATATATAATTCACACACACACACACACACACACACACACACACACACACACACACACACACACACACACACACACACACACACACACACACACACACACACACACACACACACACACACACACACACACACACACACACACACACACACACACACACACACACACACACACACACACACACACACACACACACACACACACACACACACACACACACACACACACACACACACACACACACACACACATTATTAGTGAAAGCTATTTATGATCAGCAATTAGTGATTTTCACTGTCAATGGCGTTTAATAATTTTTATTGAAAGGAAAAACGCCTTTGTCATTTGTCGGAATTTTGTACTGGCATCCAATGACGTCATCAGCACAAAGAAGTGCTAGATATTATATAGTTCGCTTTATAGGTAGTTATTTAAAAATATAGAAGGAAAATAATAATAATCCTGGGTAAGATATAGTTGTACTATTGCAGGTCTAATGGTCCGTAATCAGTCACCGTTATACATAAGCCTCTCCTTAAAATTTGGATTGATGATGACAACATTTGATTCGTTGAATATTTAAAGCATGCGAAATTCCATTTCAATTGAGCTGTCCCTCTAGTTGAACCGTCTAATATTTTTCCTTCTGATGATATTTTCATTTAGAGGAAATTACGGCCTTCATTTACAGAGAAAAACACTGACACTCTGCAGTTGCATATTAAGTCAACGATGAAAGCAACCGGAGGGTACTTTGTACGATCGGACTTCTGGTTGAAGACTAAGCCAGCGGGTCAAAGAAATAGGAAAACATATGGCTCAGAATGCTGCCGGCAGTCTTCTAACCAGCAGTCATAGCAACGGGTTGTTAAATATGTCTGCAGACCAAACCAGCGACCCAAAGCAACGGAATGCAGAGAGTCCTAAAAATGTCTGCAGTTTTAACATTGCACACCGAGTCAATGACAAAAGAAATGATGAGCAGAGGGTGCTAAAAATCTCTGGATTAGACTAGCCTGCAGAAAGAAAACATACTTGGGTTCTTTATAAACTAAATCACACAGGCCTTTTATATATTTTTCTTCATTTCATGGATTGAACTGTCCAGGACAATGGCCATGACCGTGAGTTGTCACGATTTCCGGATTACTGTTGTTGTTCAAAACTTGTTGATGAACAGGGTACCCGATATTTTTTCCATATAAGACGTTCAATTCTGTTTCATTTTGTCTTGTCTACAACTACTAATACAACAACATTTTTGCCTGATATCAAGATTTATAGGACGATTTCTTAAAGTTTACTCCTTCAAGGAAGTTAAGAATTTCATTTTTGTGACATTCACTTTTGAGATTTTTCTAGGAATTTATTATTCGTTTCCTTACACCAAAGGTGGAGCGGCCATGATTTTGTTTTAATTCCGCTGTCCCCTCTCTGTGTTTTACTTTTTAATATCCTTTAATTGTTACTGAATTCGGTTAATTTTTGTCGCATCCAATCTTTTGTATATGTGACGTTACAGATATGTTAAGTATACAATTTGATACTTATTCCTGAATTTGGCTGTCTTCTTAACTGATTAGAAGATACAATTAACAAAAACAGCCTTGTATCTGGCACGATGGATTATTCTGAAATATTTTATCGTGAAATGTAGGCCTATTTTAACCTTAAAATATTTAAACCCAAGTGATGGACGATTTCAAAATCCCTACTTGTGAGTGTTCCGGTTTATATATCATTGTAAATAAATTGTACATTGTCACGTGCTCATAAATTCGAGAATAGGCTTATGGCCTAATACTCTGAAGGTGGAAGACAAAGGTGAAGACTATATAGCCTATGCGCCGTTTTTAAGGTAGTACACACTGCTTCGACTCACGCCTGAGATGTAGCCTACATAATCTTCTAATTTAAGAAACGAATCTATAATTTAAAAAAAACTGTGTGTACTATATAACACTTTATTTTTCCAATTGTTTGTACTGCTTTCACAAGCTAGAGTTGGTTTTAGTCTTTGGTATAGGTTTCCCCCATTCTGTCCTCTCACACACATGACCTTCTCCAGCCTCTCATTTCCATGTCTCCCAAAACAATCTTTACATCGTCCAACTATCTTTCTTGCAGACGTTATCTGATTTCCGTATATCTTCTTATTGGTTTTCAGTCTAACTTTCTTAGCTGTTCTACGGTCAATGTGATTCTGTAATGTGTTAACTGTTCTACGGTTAGCTGTTCTGTAATCCGTCTTATGTGATTCAACAATCAAATCTTTAACTCTACAGGAACTTCTTGGATTTCGTTGTCCATGACGTGTCCGTTACTTAACTAAATACCACTATAGTATTGACGACTCAGAACACTAAGTTTTTTATAAGTAAAAACGTAAAGTTTTACCTTACAGCCTAAACCGGCTTTCACCTATAGAAGGCTTCATCAGAGGCTGTCGTAGGTAGCGCTGTTCGTCTTGTTGTTGGCGACGAGATAGTTTTTCGAAAGATCGAAGCTGTGTGTGTGTGTGTGGTGAGATGTGTTCGAATAATGCGTGCGATTTGAATTCATAACATGAACATACTACACGTACACACAAAAGGCCGAAAACTAGACACTCTAGAACAATTAGAAATATACAGACACACAAAAACAATTAAAAACGACATCCTAAACGAACAGACACAATTCAAATCGCACGCATTATTCGAACACATCTCACCACACACACACAGCTTCGATCTTTCGAAAAACTATCTCGTCGCCAACAACAAGACGAACAGCGCTACCTACGACAGCCTCTGATGAAGCCTTCCATAGGTGAAAGCCGGTTTAGGCTGTAAGGTAAAACTTTACGTTTTTACTTATAAAAAACTTAGTGTTCCGAGTCGTCAATACTGTAGTGATATTTACAGGAACCTTACTACTCTTGTATCAAAACCTTGTATCATTGGATCAAATTCATAATTAATTATATTCTCCTGGATCGAGCTACACTTTGTACTTACAGATTTTCTCAAAATTCACGTCCAACCCTTCTAAATTATACACGAAGACAAAATTATGGAAAAATTCAATATCTTTAGATTCCTCGGCTGCTACATGTCCTATCACCCTAGGATGTCTAGTCGTGCTGCACAATCAGAGATCGCTTAAGGACACGAATGTTGTGGCTCTTATCTGTGGGCTATATGGACGCGACATCTGGACCCTAAACCCTCAAACGTGAGGTTTCTAAAATAAATTCTGGGTGTAACAAAAAAGGATAGGGTTGAAAACGAGGCGATCAGTGAGAATCTTGGCATTTGTAATTTAAACGAAAAGATCAAGAGATATAGAGAAGGGCGGAAGGACCGCGTGTTAAGAATACAAGACGAAAGAATTAAATGAACGTTATGCCATAATTAAAATGCGTCTTATTAGTGTGGAAAGAAAATACCAGTTAAATAAAAAGAAAATTTATAACACAGTAGCCTAGTAAGCATGGCCGCTGTAAACTGGCGTGCGAGGTATGCACTGCAGTCGGGGAAATCAGGGGGGGCGGCAAAACACAACATTATCGACATGCATAAATGATACGTTTAACCCGCTTAATCTCATCTTTTTAATGTAAGTATTTTAAGTCTCCAATTGCATCCGTATTACGTATAATACATAAACTTGTATGAACTTCATCGAACGTGTCAGAAAAAGTCCTCTACGTCCCAGAAGATCCAGTGCATCCGAAAAATAACTCAAATTAGAGTTTTGTTTTATAAAATCCAGGATAAGATCTCATCCTCTTTGAAGAGCAATTTCGAAAAATTAAAGAAATTGGTAGCGTATTTGGATTTTTCAGTAGTTATTTGTACTTTCCTGAAAGACGAATTCATTTTACATTTTAGAGGTACAAACTTAAAACGATTTTCGAGATGAACCAGGTGACGATGGGACTGATTTGTTTAATGAACCGAATACTTTAAAACTGACTTTTTTCATAATCCGCTGGCTGAGGTGTACATAATTTTTCACTACTCTTTCCAGATTAACTTGTCCTCAACATTACCAAATACAGCAATAGCGTTAAGAATATTATTTATATTAACGGTATCAGTTCCAGCTGGCGAAAGATAATTCTCAAAGTTAAAAATAATAAAATGTTATTTAAGATCAACCATGACTTAGAGAAAATGAGATAGGAGAAACATGAGGGGGCGGCAAATTCAAGATTACACACAGGCACACAAACGCCTAGCGGCTATCCTGATAGTAATAATAACTTATACATCGGACATATGATCTTTGAAAAACAATATAGAAAAAACATTACAAGCAACCGAAATGGATGTTTTGAGTCAGAGGCTGGTACCTGGTTCGGATGAAAAGGATAACCAACGGACGGAAAAGAGAAAATATGTTGGAATTACATATTCGATTGTAGATAACACCAGAAATAAATAGTTGATTGGTGTGGGAAACGCCCAACGAAGACCGAATGCAGATTTCCAAACAAGTGTTGAATTGGCAACACAACTCAGGCAGGTCAGGAAGAGGGAACTTTGATTACGATCCAAAAGACGGAATGCGGAAATCTAAAAACGTCGGGAAACATCGACCACCGATAGGAAAACATATCAAGATGGTTGTGCGATTTGATATTATGTCCTACGTGTATGGTCGGTAGAACGCATCAGTACTGATGTCTCAATATGGTGTGGTATTTCATCCGATAACGCTTGCTGCTCTCAATATCACTGGCAATAAACACCTGATAAACATTCCGTGGGCTAATCCGCATTCTTGTTACCCGTGATTCACCGATGCGGGGTTATGTAAGACTGTTTACTGAGCGCCTCACACTGCTCAAGGTGTCTCGGAACTTTCTAAACCGACCAAAATAGCTTGACATCTGTTCCGCCTGTTGTTTGTGTGTTGTTGCTCCGTTATGCCGAGAATGCGTTGTTAATGTTCGCGACATTAGCACGTATGTCACACACGTAAGCCAATGCCACGGAAGGAGGGACGCTTATTGTTCTTGTGTGTGTATGTGTCCATATTGTAAATGTAGTGTGTGGCGTGTTAATGTAATGTATTCATTCATTACACGACTTCTTCTCCAGAACGTCGGCAACTATAAACGAGATCCATATTTTGTTTTCAGTTCTTCGAAACTAAATGTTAGTGTTGGTGCCATGACCAGCTACACAAACGTTTAGCCAGGAGGTTATTCTCTTTCGCCTTGTCATGTGCCTACTTTCTGTTTTAGTTTGCATAATGTGTTGTGTCAATTGATATTTGTCACGTACTACCAGGTTTGCCACTCTTTTCTTCTTTTTTGCCATTATTTCTCTTATAGACTTCTTCACTGAGCACTCTATTCTACTATGAAATCCTCGAATTTCTTATGCAGTATCATTCTACATCTTATATATGTCACATCATACGAACTACTTTTCATCACTATATTATAAGAGTCGAAAGTAACAGTAATTATATTTCTACATGTACTTCGCAAATCGTTAGATACCATCGCGGATATCTGTGTTTTTTGGAAGTTCACCGAAACAAGAGGTGTCACCGAAACTGGTCGGTGTTGAGACCACGGCCAGTCAAGTATGTTTTAGCTAGGTTTAGCCATGGTGTTCTTCGTCGGATTTACTATTTTACCTTCCATTCTACTCCTCTTCTTCCTCCTATGGTGCTACAGCCCGAAATCGAGCCTTGGCCTCCTCTATCCTGACCCTCCACCTCTCTCTATCAGCAGCAAAGGACTTCCATCCTCGCACTCCCAACATCTCTCTTGCATGCACAGCGACAGCATCTTCCCATCTTTTCCTTGGACGGCCTTTTGGTCTTTTTTCTATTCATACTCCCCATAAGAACACTTTTAGGTGTTCGTTGTCATCCATTCTTACGACATGGCCAGCCCATTGGAGCCTCCTCAATTTTACGTACACTTCTTCCGTTAGTTCGTTGAAATTACAATATATCTCATCATTATGCCGTATCCTCCATTCCCGTTTCTATATATGGGGCCCAGGATCCGTCTCAGGAGCTTCCTTCCAAATATCTTCCCTTGCATTCTACTATTAATGCTAAAACTACCAATTACACTGCTGTTTACCCTTTTTCAATGTTTTCTATTTTACCTTGTATATTTTTTGTTTTGTATCAGTTCGCATGTATTAAATTTCATTTGGCGTACTAAGTGGCAAAGGACATAGAAGAGTGGTAGAAGTCTGTGCATGAATAAAGTTTGGTATTTTAATGATATACCATTTTATGGAAACAAGTATTTGGACTGCACGCCCGCACACGTACACAGGTCTATAGGCTACAAACAAGTATTATCTATACATATCCAAAACCCATAACAGAACGTAGGGATCTTCATCAGTCTCTAGCCGTCACCATCTGACACGGTTGTTGGGGTTTGATTAATTTCCTCCTACGATTTTCCGAGCATCTTCGTCTACTGCGAGGATCTGTACTTCTCAATGTGACCGTCAGTTATCCTCTGTCACGAAGTTAGCTCATCCAACGTCATTCTCTTTTTTTGAACTTCTTTCTTGACCAGTTTTATGTTTCTTCTTGTCCACAGTGATCCGGTTTGCTTAATGCAATAGTTTTCGTGGACACCTCTTTATAAAGACCCAGATTTTCCTGGTAACAGCATCGATTATAATATTGAATATAAATTGTAATATCTATATGCATGTGCACGTGCTTGGTGTATGTATAAAAGACTACATAAAAGGCTTGGTGAGTGGTGAGTGAAGGAACCTTGTACCGAGTTCAGAATAAAGGCATCGTCGGGTTCTTGTTTACGAAATGTCTGGCCGCCACTCGAATTTGCAATCGTAATCAACGTTAATTAGTCGTTAGAACAATAGCTGATAGCGGCGGCTGATTAAGAACTAACTCAATCCAATCGCTTCCTGGCATCAGTCATTGTTACGTTATGCAGTTAAATTGGCACGCAACGTGACTACAAAACCTTTCAAACTAACAACATACAATTTTCTTCTTCTTTTTCCATCTACCGCATTTCATGCCTGTCACGGTACTCAGACTTTTCTTGGTTGTTTCGAACTTCTGAGATCCTCCGCTTTATGTGCCATGTCTTTCAAAGTAATCTGTCACTACTGCCCGGTTCATCAAGATCCTCCTCCGGTGCTTTTTATCTTCCTCTTTTCGTTTACTTCAGACATTTGCCTGTTATGTCTAAGGCTTTCACGGCCGGCGTCAAGGTTGTTAAAATTTTGGCTGCCGGACTGTAAGGCCGTGGTTCAATGTTGTTAATAGCAAACGTTTCGGTCGTTCCTTCGACACCATCTTCAGTTTCTGAAAACACTGGCAAAGATTTTGTAAGGCTGAGCCACAGTACTGTGATTACCGACTACAAACTCTTTGTCAGTGTTTTCAGCCTTTTGCACCGAAGATGGACGTCGAAGGAACTGCCGAAACGTTTGCTATTAACAGCATTGGACCACGGCCTTACAGTCCGGCGAGCCAAAATTTTAACAATTTGCCTGTTTAGTCCGTTTTAATGCCACCACTTCCTTGGTCTAACAATATCTTTCTACCCTCGCTTCATAATTGTTGATAACTTTTGACAGTCTTTTTCCTCTTCTCTTTGTACGCTATTTCCGGTTATTTTGTTCTATCATTCCGACATTGATATCGATGACCCGCGATCCTCTATGAACGTCTCCACGTCTTATTCTGTCTTCTAGTTTGCATTCTTTGTCTCTTCTTAAGTAACCCATTTCAGTGGTATGAATTCTTTGTCTGTCTTGGCTGGCTGCCATTCAGCAGTATTGGAGCTGCCGGTACTTAATAAATTTCCATTTTTTCCTGCCTTCTTACCTTATTACAAAACATTCTATGAATATTAAAAATTAACATTCTCGATGTTTACGCGGCTTTGTTTCTAAGAGACGGTTTTTTATTCGTTTATTTTAGTACAAATACTGAAGATAGTCAACTCGTACGTCCTGAACGTTGCTCACTATTATTCAATCTATCCACATGTTTATATCACTTCGGCGTACAATGAAATAGCATCTTCACAGTATAGGCTTATATACAGTAATCTTGCAATCTGTTAAACATCTAATAATGACTACAGTATAAGATCAGAATTTCTTAAACAGTTACTTTGAATCACAAAGTAAATAAATTACGTCAGAAAATAAATTTTTTTAGTTGTTTAAAATTGTAACAATTTTATTTTATTATTACCGATATTATGTATTTGACAAACAGGAGAATTTTGAATTTTAACACAAGGAGGTCTCAGTTAGGGTGATAGAATTGATCAACTGTTGTTTAATTTACTTGTTAATAAGGCGACTATAAAAAAGCAGACTGGAATGAACCGATTCAATCATTAATACAAGCATTCAGGTCCTGAGATATGAGGATGATAACATGACAGGTAGGCCACTGAAAGCAGTGAGGGACGCCTTCTTAGGTTTACAAAAAAAAAAGGAAAATCAGTATATATAAGTTTAAAGTAAAGTTAAAGACCAGACGACATAATTAATGGGGCATAAAACTCCCGCTGCATAAAACGTTCGTTCGATCTGTAGTCTCATATGGCAATGAGACGTGGCCTATTAGGAAGACATTTTTGAGCCAACTTGTCAGGTCTGAAAGGAAAACTCTGTGAAGAATAATCAGTCTAATCAGGAAAGAAGACGGTAGAAGGTAGTGCCAATGCACAAATCGTGGACTAGGCCTATACAAAAAACGTCCCGTTGTCTGCATACATAAAAATGCAGAGGATAAAGTGGTGTACCTCAGTACAGTGTGTGCATGAAGCATGATAGTTGAAGAAAGTATTTCAGGGACGCTGTTTGGCAAGAGAGGACAAGATCGCCTTAGAAGAGATTGAGGGATGCCGTTGTGGAGGACGTTAGACGTTTGGGCATTCGTCTTCTTGCTAAAGACAGGATCCATTGTGCTCAGACACTTGTGCAGGACAAGGACCACCACAGTGTGTAGTGTCAGAAGATGAAGAAGAAAATTATATAAATATTTAAAGTCGTTTGATGAGTTTATAAATTAACCTTTCCGATCGCTCTAAAACGCTTTTCACGTTTTATCGTCTACTTCAATCTACTATAAGAAATGCGCTTATAAATTTTAATTGATGTACAACTTGCCTCCTTGAAAATTATACTTCGTTTACAATATTGTTTTCTTTAGGCAAGCACTTGTTTACAATCAATTGCTTCTGCACCTTATCTCGTAATGTTTCGTCTTCAAAGCAACGCTGAATTTAATGTAATTTTATTAAATTCAGTTTTTCGTTAAAAATGCAAGGCAGCAAAAAGATCTGACAAAATGTTCATAGGCAAATAAGTGAAATTAATGCTTGTATACAGAAAAGCGACGTTGCAATGGAAAACATTTTTAATGAAATCATACAGTGACTATTAAGGCTGATGGAAGCCAATTAACTGTCAATCGTATCGTTTCCTGTTCCTAGTTACTCAGATTTGACGCAGACAACATAACATGTAACGCCACTGCTGTACTTTCATACTCTGTATTCTGTGATTTGATTACGATTCAATTAATGCGGTATTTAAACGCGGGTTTATGTAGTAGAAAGTAAATTAGACATTCCTGAACATGTAAGGAAGTAAAATAATGAGGGGGAAATAATCCTGAACAGTGACGCTTTCACCGAACCTTCTGGATCCACGTTTATCGAAACAGGCACATTACACATACACACAAGTATAAGAATTTATGTAAGTAATGTAACGAACTGTCGACGCTTCAGGCAAGGCCAAAGACGAATATGCTCCTGATTATAGAAACGTTTATGTGACTGGTCGTGGCACCAATTCTAACACTTGTTGCGAATAACTCAGTATACAGTTCTCGCTGGTAGTAACCAAGGGCGTACAAGAATAACACGCGCGCGCGCACACACACACGCACACACACACGCACACACAAACACACACACACACACACACAATCTTCTTCTTTATTTCTAAATTCGTAGATCAGTACGCAGCTGTTGTCCATGTACTTTCCATGTCACTTTTTTATCCCGAGGTTTCACTGTAACTGCTAATTACATCATTTATTATTTGACCAATACACTGGATCTTTGCTCTTCCTACGTTTCACTTCCAATACTCATTTATGTGTATTGAATTACCAAGTAAGAAATTTCTCTTGTAAATACATTTTACATATGCACTTTACATACGTTTCGCAGAGATAATCAGACTTTTGAGTATAAATCGATTTAAAATGTATCGATTATGTAATGTTTGTTTACATAATCAGCTGTTTTGACGATTATATTGAAACCTTTAATGTTTATACTTTATTTGATTAATCTTGTCTTTTTTACTTGATTCGTTCTGTAATTAGCGATGTGTTATTATTATGTTTGTATATATTGACATTTTCCACTTATTCATTTTGTGACCTTTTTGTATGACTTTAATTATTTCAATATTTTGAGTGTCTGAAAATTGATGTTTATTATTTAGACAGTGTGTGTGACTAAATTACAATTGTAGATATTCGGCTTTAAAAACGCATTGCAGTGTTGAAGGTATTTATCACGTAGCGTTTTCCTTGTTTGGCACGTAAAATTTATTGCAACCTGGACATTCTATATTGTGTATTCCATTTTTATTGTAAACTAATTTACTCTGTGTTATTTGAAACTTTTCATTTTGTACTTTAAATAGTTTACTTAGTTTTTGTGTTATACTTCCGTAATAAGTAAATGTTATATAATTTTTATGGCAATTAATAGTTGCATTTTTAGAAGTAGATTGATTAGGTATTTGTTTAATGAATTTTTATTTAATTTTATTTTCTCACTTATTGATAGTTTTTGGGTCTGTTATCTTCTGTTACTTGGTAATATTTATTTCTTTGTTATTTAATTGAATACTAAGAATTTGTTATATTAAGGAATCGAATGCAGCCATTTTATGTTAGCGTGGATTGATAGAATTATTTGAAATTATTAAATTAGTTTGAGACGGTTTGTTGTGTAGGTATTGAGTATTGACAATTTGTTTTATTTTTGATTATGGTTAAGACTAATTAATGTAATTTTTCATTAGATTTACCTTCTAAGGAGAATTTTACTTTATTATATAAGTAGCTTATAAAGTTTAATATATTAGAAATAACTATGCTATTATTTTAGGTACACATAAAGTGCCATAAACGTATCTAAAGTAGCTTTCTTTTGCGTCGTTCAACTTTATTTATTATTTCTTCATCTACATTTTTGTAGAAACATTTCGGGTATTATAACAGAGGTTGGGATTTCCAAAGCAACGCCATCAGGTTGCTGGTATACTTTATTATCATACTGCAAATAATGTTGGTTTAAATTAAATTTTTGAAGTGTTTTTGAAAATTGTTTATTTAAGATTATGACTTATTATTTATTAAATTACAAAGTAAGTATTTATTATTTAATATTTATTAAACAAGACGATTTATTTAAAATTTAAATTTATTAATACTAATCAAATGTAGGTATGTTACCTATCAAGGTACTAATACCTCAATAAAGGTTTTCATTACAACTGTAAAAACAGCTGATTACGTAAACGAATATTCCGACAATCGAAAACATTTTAAATCGAAATACAAGTCGATTGTTCGTTAATTTATATTCAAATCTCTGAAGATGCAGATTATATCTGTAAAACGTACGTAAGGTGCGTATATAATAATATAAAATATGATTGCAGAAGAAATTTGTTATTTGGTAATAAAACATATAACATTCAATTACTGTAAGAAACTCAAAAGATAAAGAGGTATTTTCAAGAAAAAGAGTCGTCAATTATTATTCTGACAATTCTCCTATGCCGTATAATTTGGCCAATAAGTTCGCATTATTTTTCCATATTTTTCTCGCCACCTCTATGAAGAACGTGTTCAGTGCTGACAGCGTCTTTTTGATCCAACGTATTTTAGCAACTTCTTATAACACATATTTCAAATGACTCTAGTAGTTTTATGTCACTTTGTAAACTCTTAGTATCCATCAAATTGTCCCGTCATTTGTTACGATAATCACTTTTTCGTGTCTATAAAGTTTACGAGCATAGTATCTGCAACTCTTTTCATATATTAGGACTTGGAAACGATTCGTACGTAGTTTTATGGGAGAACAAGGCGAAAAAATAATAATAATACACACGATTATAAATTACATATAAATTTATTATTTTATCAGGTTATTGATTCTGTTGAATCGCTAATTCAGTAAACTACAACGCTACAACTACGGAACGCTACTTCTACAACTGATCTTACGCTACTAAAATATTATAAACAAATCAATATTTTCGGCAGACTTCGAAACCATAGCTCATTCAGCGCAGTTGGTGACTGTTAGTAATGCATGTGTTGGAAAAATTAAACAGAACTGATTGCTTTGGACACTTGTAAAAGATACTGATGGGATTTGAAAAACGGACGTTAGACATCACGAATCGATTGTATTGAAACGCTTCGACTCTACAAGAAGTCGATAGCCTTCTTTACGTAAAGGATTAAGATAACATAAACAGTATTCTCTTACACAGGTCGTATATATGCGACAAGAAAATAAAAGCCACATAAAATATATACTACATAAAACACATTAACATTTTAAGAGCGTATTGTATGTGAAGTTACTTTAAATAATTCTGTCTTTTAAGTGAATAGAATAGTGGTTCCGAAAGTAAGGTCCGCGGACCCCTGGGGGTCCGTGACAATGTTTCAGGGGGTCCGCGGACAGTTTTAGGAAAAAATAGAATATAGCGTAATTTTCTCCGATTTTTTGTAGTGTAACATCTAAATTTTAGAATCTTAAAACAATTAGTAGAAGATTCCAGTATTTTTTTGGGTGGAAACTAATTGTAATTGTACAAGTAAATTCAAACTAATTTAAATCATGTCGCATAGCAGATCTGTTTGGCAGCCGAACTGACTAGAGCGCTGCATCAACGCAAAACTGATCGCGCTGTTCTAGTCCACGTATACGCATTGTGTCTAAGCACGTTTTTCCATGTAGCTGGTTTTATGCCTAAGTAGCTGGATTTCGACACGTGTGGCTGGAAAGATAGAGCCGAGGCTGGCAAAGTTAAGAAATAAACTTGATGTCGAGAGTGACTTAATATTGAAATTATCAGACATTAAACCCAATATTGCAGAGCTAAGTGTTCAAAAGCAGCTTCATTGTTCGCATTAAACTATGTTTGATATCATTAATATTATAATTTTACAAGTTAAAAAAATTTTGATTTTAATACATTTTAATTAACATATAAGAGTTTGTATCACATTTGCTGTTTGTTTTATTTCATAACTCAGACAGGGTCCGTGAAATTTTTAATTTTTTGGAAGGGGTCCGTGGAGTTAAAAGTTTGGGAACCACTGGAGTAGAATATTGGTTACGTTATCTTGAGTCATCAGCTTTACCTCTGAAGCCGGACAAAAAAGAATCTTCTTTGTTTGGTAGCCACGTTTTATTGATATTACGTAGCCTATTAGTGTAGTCGACTCATTACAATCATTACAGCAACAAAAGTAACTGCCACGGTCGTACTTAATTTTTTATCTCCACCAGTGTAGTTACGTTTTTGACACTTGTTTCCAGCGCATGACTTAAAAACAAAGTCTGCGCCAACAGCACAATGACGACGACACGAAAAATCGTTCAGTGATGGCTAACGCCTGTTTTAAAATTTTAATAAAAATAATCCTTAACTATTAACGTTTAAAAAAGAAACTAAATTATGTAGTGTCCAGATTAGGCTACTGGAAGACTACATTACATAAGAACACACACACACACACACACACACACACGCGCGCGCGCGACAGTAAGCTTTACGCTGAGACGTATAGGCCTACAACGAAATGTACGAGAGAGATACAAAAAAGCACATAAATAGTGCGCTAAATGAGCATTGATTCTCGAGATCTGCATGGCACATACGTAGTGGTGCTATCAGAACAGTTGATAACATTCACACTTGAAGCCTTTACACATGTTAAAAATAATGAAATTAAAAAGTACTCATTTATTTCTCTCTTATCGATTAATAATTAATTACTAAAATCTAAATTAAATACTATTAATAATACATTTTATGTAGTGTATTGTCTAAAAAAAAAATACATTAAAGCTGGCTACGCACTATCCATCGCCGCTGTCCAGCATGCCCGACGTCGGTGATGGATGTGCGGACCGCACTGTCGTGCAACTCGTCCAGCGTGCCAGACGTTCTTTAGTTCTCGTTGTGTTTTGTAAAAATCATTTTATTGATTTTTCTGTATTAAAATTAAAAAATTGTTCTGATAATTAAATTTGTTGAAAGTCATGCTACCTGTTTTATCAAGACATCAAAAAATGGGTGTTGTTTTTTTTACTGCTTTCAGTCTGTGGTGACAAAAAAAGTAAAAAGAAATATTGAATGAAAAGTTGTATGAAAAGCGTGCTCAGTATAGTCATATTAATGTTATTACAGACAGTATATATTGATGCTATTTCACGGTCCTTTATGAATTGTAATTAAAACAAATTAATAATAACAATATTTAAAATAATAACTGCTAATGATATTTGAATGTATTATGTAAACGAAGAATAAACCAAACTAAATATTAAACTGAAATTTTATCTGAATCGTTACTTATTAAGTATAAATTAAAGAATGAATGTAACGTAAAATTAAACAGTAAACATTTATTAAACGAATGTGCTCTAAAAAATATGTACTGCACTTGCTCGAAAATGACGATTTGATAGACAGCAAGCGTACGCATGATCAAACATGCACGATACACGATTCCTTGACATCCGTCAACACTACACACGATCCATCCGCATGTCGTGCGGCTTGAGCTGATGGTCTTGCTAGACTCATTTTTCGTCGTGCACATCCTTCAAAAAATACACGATGTGCGAATGGATGTCAAAGCTACGCACTGTCGTTTTTGACTTGCTGTCCGTCATGATGTCCAGCGGGGATGGTTAGTGCATAGCCGGCTTAATAATAATACTTATATATTATGTACATGACACTAAAAATGGAAATAAGTCTTTTTCAATTGTTACGTTCGAAGATATTTGTTTTAACAAACTGAAAAAGCTGAAACGATGATAAATATTATTTAGCATGTCGTATTCAATTATACACTGTACACGCTCGTGATTCGCCTCCCAAGATAAGCTTATTCAAAGCTTAATTTGTTTTCCTGTTCATTTCCCGTAGTTTTATTATTTAATTTATTTCGTTAGCGTGGTATATATGAGTTCGTATTAATTACCGAAAGCGTTAAACAATTAACACGCTTCACAAATACGCGTGTAAAAGGTCTTCTCGTACTTAATTGAAATTTAGATTGTGTTTATTCATTTTAATTAAAACAATATTGTACGGTCCGTGAATATCGTAATTGAAATACGGCGAAATGATATAACGGAGGCAGCGATAAGGTCTTGGATTATTATTGTTTTGACATGATAATGTCTTATGGCTGGGGGTCATTTGAAAATTTCTGTAACGCATCACGCTGCATGACGTCATCATTTACCAGCCGGGAATCGTTAACTAAAACCGCGACCGCTAACGTGCTAACGTCCGTCGCAGATTAAAGACCTAACAAGCAAACAACACTGCATAGCTGTAGATAGGTATGTAACCAATCAGTCAGTCAGTAACCATAATAATGTTGCGTTTAGCTGGCGGCTGAAAGACATTATCATGCTCTTAAGCTTTTACCATTTGGTAAACGGTACTTTACATTTTTTTGATGAAGAACTTCTAAAACTAAACAGACGTGACTATAATTATGATTGTTTTTCTATTCGCATGTAGCTTCGTGTCCTTGGCGAACTGTTATGGCCTGGTATTAATAACCCTTTTTATCACGGAATTTATAATTTTTGTTCTCATATCTTTAAACTTTGCCTTAGTGTTTATTTTTAGTTTTTCATTACTAGGGTTTCGTCAGTGGGTACAGGCTGACATACTTTGTGACTTAATTTTCCACGTTTTTAATAACGTCACTTATTACAAATGCTGATATTATGATTGCGTTGGCGAATCTTACGGTTCGTAGTTTTTGTCAGTATTTTTCACAATAAAAAATGTCGTGGTTTTAGTCAGAATGAACAACGCTATTTTTGGATTCACATAATAATATCGAACCTTTGGCTAATTCTACGATGTAGCATTCTCATTGACAGGACTGGGTATGAGTTGTAAGTTTGAATCCACCCTATTCATACATTTCAACCCACAACACGCTTATATACGGATGTACATATAAACACTACCAAATATGTAAGAAATGTATCTGTATTTGAAAAAGTTTTGTGTGTTTTGATAAAGTTGATCTGTTTGATGTTTTCTTCTTGTGTTTTAGGCAACAGAAAGCAGTATCAGAGTTGAACGCACAACTACAGAGCTGAGTGTTGGCACTCGTACAAAAGACTGTCTACAATTTGGCGCAATGAAGTCTTAGCAAAACTGGTACACAAGAGTCCGAGGTGGTTTCAGCATCCAGCCGGACACTGGGTCCATCCAACTCTAATGGGGTCTCAATCAGCTGGGGAAGGTAAAGCCGGTCCACTCTGTGTACAATACGGTTGGCCTAAACCCTGCCACGGATAAAAATGGAACAACTGTTCTTTTTCTTTTTCGTTTCATGACGTATGCATAAATTATTGTTTTGTCTCCAGGAAGTGACATTAAATTTGTTCCCATCTTGTCACACTTGTCCGTTGGTGTGTAGTAGAATCGTATTTGTGTTATGATCGTGTTTTAGCCATTCGGTCGAGTGCTTCCCTCCATTTATGTCCGTATTTGTTTATTCAGTGGTTCAGACGCTTAGTCCATTTGGGTGTCAACGTGTTATATTCTGTATGCGGTCCTTCTTAAACAGCATATTTCTTTGCTTATATTTTAGACATGTCTCGGTTTGCAAAAAAACAATTCTCAATGCAGACTATATCGGAATTCGGACAACCGTAGTTTTGTGTAACTTTAATGTTGTCTTTTTACAGGTTTTATTTCTGAATACACAGTTTATCGTGTTCTCTATGTGTGTTCAAACTTCTGAAATTTTCTTTCTACATGCGCTTTGAGAAAGCTGATCCGAAGTAGCAAAACTGTGACATTTGTTCCACATGATGTTCATAATCGTTGGTTTTTATCGCATTGAGTCCTTTCTCTAATGTTCTATAACTTTAGTTTTCTGTGTTGATATTTCTACAGAATGTTCTTTAGTTTCTTTTCGTAGTTTAATGTTCTCCGTATTACAGGTCGACTTCATTAGTTTGAATTATTGTTAAATTGTTTAGAAAAAGTAAAGAGTTTAAAATATCGTGATGCTATTTATTTCAGTACTTCCGAGTAATTCTTTCTTCTTCACGGAGTTAGTTTAAATTTGTGGATACGTATTATTCTTTTGACTTGGTGTGTGGAGATTATTAATTCAGTGACCGCTATTGTTCAAAAATCGGTTGATAATAATAATAATAACAAGGGCTCTTTTTTTACCGCCCAAGCGATCAATGAATCAAGCAGGGTAGGGTGCCTTATGTGAACCGTTCGGTATAAAAAAGGCAGTGTGGCCAGTACTACGCTTCAGCTACCCTGTATTACCCGCAGGACGTTATCCCTGGCACTTATTCCACAGCCTCGTTCATTCTGGGGGCTAAAAAACGTACATTGATTTTATGGTGCGCCCGGTACTCGAACCCGGAATCTCTAGATCATTAGCCAGGCACCACACCCACTGGTCTACTAGGCCTCCAAATCGGTTGATTGCCGATTACATTAATCAATAAATTATACGATTCGATACTGGCGGCAAAACGGTTCACCCCTCCTACGATGATGCGTCTTTAGACTCTGAAGAGATCTCAGTCGTAGTATTGATAATCCTGATCCTAGGACGAGCGAACCGTTTCGCTGTTAAGAACAATGAACGCACGTTAAAGTCCCAAATAGTAACGATGTTATTGACACCGAAACCCAAGAAAGTCGGCTGGCGAGATTTAAGATTCGATTTTTCACATTTTCAAAATATTTGAATGTAACAGAAATACAAATTTTGTGGAAACAACGACACAAGCTGTTGATGCAGCAATGCGTGTGTGTTGGAATGCGCGGCGCGGGCCGACCTCATTATGACGCCCGTGTGTCACACCGGGGACTGGACGTTATGGTCCGAGAGGTAGGCTACGTGGGAGACACCGCGTATGGGCGTATCGTGACGCTGTGTGTCCTCTTTACAAACCGGTCAAGCTCTAGCTTCTTATGCAATACGTACGTACTACGGTAATCCTACCACTCTGTACTTTGCATACTTCGGTGCGTTTAATTATTTTTCATAATAATTACTGGTCTCGTTTCATGCTACCGACTGACAGGTGGCGTTTCACTGTAGAAGATTTATCACGCCCAAGGCTGGTGAATATGCATTTTAAACATTTTTTCGAATTGCACAATCGGCTACATTAGAATTGCTTTACATTACATTAGATTGCATTGCATTAGATTACATTAGAACTGCAGAAATACGTTTCATTTTAAGAGCGTTTTTTATAACAGAGTAACATGTCGTAATGGCGGCTCAGTAGACCAGTGGGTATGGCACCTGGCTACTAATCTAGAGGTCCCGGGTTCGATTCCCGGGCCCGCACCACAAAATCAAGGTGAGTTTCTCAGCCCCCAGGTCGACTCAGCCTGTTGAAAATGAGTACCTGGGATAACATCCTGGAGATAATAATGGGCGGCTGAAGCATAGTGCTGGTCACACTGCCTTCCTTGTATGCCGTACGGCTCACATAAGGCAGCCTATCCTGCCTTCTCCTAAGCTACTTCGGTGGTACACATGGGAGCCATTATTATTATTAACATGTCGTAATAAAATTAATGAACACTCCAAAGAGAATGTGAAATACATTAAGAAATGTACCGTTTCTTCACTAGGTAATATTTCAGTTTTTATGGAAAATTTTTTGTGATAATTAAATTACCTCACACGATTCAGATTTATTCCGTTTGTCAGCCTGTCTCTGTTTCCCTCTCTGTCTATCTTACTCTCTGTCTGTCTGTCTATCTGTCTCTCTCTGTCTCTGTCTCTGTCTGTCTCTCTCTCTCTCTCTCTCTCTCTCTCTCTCTCTCTCTCTCTCTCTCTCTCTCTCTCTCTCTCTCTCTCTTCTTGATCTTGGATCTCCAACGCTTCCGACAGGTCTTTGCTTTTTTCCTTAAAAAACGTATTTGTGAATCATCTTTCAAATTACTTTCGGAGGAATGCTTGTTAAATTATTTTCGTTACATTTAAATTCACGAATATATATATATATATATATATATATATTGCCCAAATGCTGTTACAAGGGTATGTAGGGTATGTTTTTGCTGTTACTACAATTCTACACACCTTTTTGTCATCTGTTTTTGTCATGCTCGAACCCGTAGCGACACTCTGTAATGTCCCTTTTCTTTTCAGTAATTTTGACACTTTTATCCCACGTTTGTCAATGGCTTCAAATTTTATTATTTTTTTCAATTCTGCATGTATTTTACTGGCCTTGTCTGTTCTACACGATGTGGACGTGTAGTGGGTTCAATTTTTTCCAGTAGGTTTAGCTCACTAGATTTCTTTTATAACCTGTCTAGCAGATGTGAAAATTCCTGCTGTTGGAGTCCAACAATACCATTGTATGTAGGCCTAGGTATAATTGTATAGAATTGAAATATTCAATCTTCCAGTCGTCTTTCTAGCAACTATCAGAGAGTGAGAGTACTTGACTACGTCTATTATCTAGTAAAACTTCGTTCTGTTTCCATTTAAGTAACTGCGATGAAGAACAGATTGCCAACAGTACAGTAGTTCAGCCGATACCTATCACCGGTTGTGTCGGTTCTTTTGTTAATTCTTTTGTTCTCACTAATTTACTCTTCCGTCTTTTTTTTCGCTGCATGTTGCATGTATTCAGTAACAGCCTTTCACGGTCTCATCTTTCGTATAACTTTTATTTTGAGCGTTTCTGCCTTCCTTCCTCCCAAGCGGTCAATCGGTTTTATTGTGTTTTTTAATACTATGTTAATATTTGTAATTATTTGTAAAGATGTTTAATATTTGCAGTTACTTACTCTCTGTATCATTTCAAACTTCATTGTTTCTCGTATCGATTTACTAACAGACTTTTCAGCTCAGTATTATGGTTCCGGTAAGGTTACCGTATTTCTGTATCATGAAATCGGAACATTAGAATCTTTAAAAATCATGATTTCAGGATCTAGCCATCGCGAGTCTTCTATTGCTACTACCGTATCGCGTAAAAAAGCACCATTTTTTATATGTGCGAATTTATTGTCATATCACGACGAATTTATTCGTCCAGTGCTACCACAACTCGATCGTCCCCGAACAGAAACGCGTAGCGACAGTCGTCTTTTATTAAAATCCCCATTTCACGACAGCAATTTTCCCACAGTAAAATTATTTACTTCTCTTGCTGTTAATATTTTTTCTAATCAATGAATTTTTTTTCAGATTATTCTTTTAATCACAAAACATGTATAAATACCGTGTAATCAAAGTTGGCCGTATTGATTAAGATTGCTTTAAAAGGAATGTACTAGCAGATGAATTTCGTGACGTGTCAGTCTATTCACGGACGTTACTGTAACTCTGATCCCTATCCGCAACGCATGCTTGAAACTGATATATATTAAAATTGAAAATCACTACAGTTTTGAGCCACGACGTTCTTAAAAAAGTCCGGATAATGTTAAAAAATAGGACTGTTCCGAGATGCGTCAAGATATCTGTTAACCTTTGTTACCGATATTTTTGTTCGTTTTTGTCTCGAGGCGCAACAGAGAAGCGTGTGTCGAACCATCTTAGACTTGACGACCGAATCACGAGCGAGATTCGTTTGAGAATAGCTTACAGAGTAAATTCTCTGAGCTAACAAGGACCTGTTTTATTCCGACCCTTTGTCATGCTGACGTAAACTAGTCACACCATTTGTTTGTATTCTCACTCCGACAATCTTATAGAAGCGTAATTACAACCATAAGTGTGCATTTTGACGTTAAAAAATAGCTGAAGGATAGTCTCAACCACTGAATACACTTTTGCAGCTGTAGTCTCTTCGGAACGCATTTTTATTCAGCCTTCGCCTGTCTCCATTATTATTAATAATTTTTTCGGCGATCACTGATTTCCACGGTGGGAGCCGAAAGCGTAAAACGTTGGTGATTTACAATAAATGCGCTTATTTTAACCGTTACATCAGTGGAAACAAACGCACCGTATCATAATTTTGGCTAATTCCAGCCTCGGACTTAGCGGACGGTTGGTTGGTTCTGCGCAGCTTTTGTGAGCGTTCCGCGGGTCACACGCCTGCGGCATGTCTGAGACTCTCCTCCAGATCCGACGCGAGATTCACTGAAATTTTGAATAATGCGTCTGAGCTGGACATACTACGTGTTTTTATAGCGAGATGGAATGTTATGAGCGAAGGAAGCTGTATACGCTTTAAAACAGTTGTTCTCATACACTCAAATGTATACTACTAAATTATTTAACTAACTTATAACATTATAAAAACGTGAAAGTTTAAAATTCACATTTTCGAAGAATTCGTGCCGGGTGTTCGTTCGAAATCGATTCTTACAGGTGTTGTAATTGAATCAATTTACTTAAATGACATTGTTTCGATTTTGAACATCTGTTTCGCTAACGTGCCCGTACTGATTCCCGATGCGTAACCTCTAAAAAATTCCTCTTTTCTTAATAGTGAATATTTATTATTTCCTAATTTACATTGGCATTTTTATGAACATACATTTCTTACATGAATTTTTAAACACAGGCAGTTTAATACATACATATAAGTTTATATATATATATATATATATATATATATATATATATATATCTTTGTTTACAAATGAAGTCCAAGCAGTATATCTCTACTGCAGGAAAATTCGTATCTCGTATTCGTTCGAAATTCGTTCTTGTTACTATTCCATAAAAATTAATTTATATAAATCATCAACTGATAACATGGAAAAATGCAGACAGCTACAAGGACACTTATCTGATACAGTGATAGATACAACAGAAACGTACATACGAGGCAATGCACATATTACCACTGAAATATCAGACATGAATCGGTTCCATGGAGCGCAACGGACATTGTTCATGTCCAATCATGGCATCAGTCGAAATCACCAGTAGTTAGTGTCTCCATTCAACCGCCGAACGATTCACATCTCATATATACAGTTGTATTATACTGACTGTAGTTATATAATGCGAGTATTAAGAAGGTACGGTCCCTTATAAAACTTTCAGAATTGTTGCTAAGCAACTACATACATGTAACCACGTACATTATTTTGTAAACAACTTTATATTATTTTAAGTATAAATACGATGCTAGAGGCAAAACTAAAACAACACACGAGTTTTGAAAACTAATTTTCACTATCACAGCTTCATGGTTAAAGCCACCCTTAAAATTAAATAAACACGCAATAGATACTACTTCATTTGGTTAGGATCATCGCTTGGGATTAGAATTAACTTAAAAACCACACACTGATACACTGAGTCAGTTAGTATCTGGGGTCGTACGGGGTCGCGTTGAATCCGACGTATCGGTTGTTCTTGCGATGGACGAACCCTGAACCAGGCGACGCGTTGTAGTAGATGACGCGTCGTATGCCGAACGGGTCTATGTAGCCAAAACTACCCGCGCGTTTCTCGTTGGGAAGCGTCTCTTCCTCGTGGTAATGCCTCGGCAGGTAATACCTGAAGCCGTTGTGGGTCATGCTGACACCGTCGTATGGAGGCAAGTCGCCGCCGCTGACACCGCTCGACGATTCGTACCGCTGAGCGCCCACCGTGTCGTACACGCGTCTGTTCGCCGCGTCGGGAGAATAATAATTCTGAATCGAATTGGGATTATAATAAGGTCGGAAGGTTTGTGGAGGTATCGGTGTCGAAGACTCGTAGTAAGGGATAGGAGTAGTTGTAGGATAAATTGAGTTAGAATAGGCCGGAACGCTGACCGAAGACGGTGGGTAGTAAGAATTGGGAGTGATGACGACTTCCGGCTGACTGGGAATATAGGAATTCGAGGGAACCGGACTGGACGTCGTCTGGTACGACACGGAATTTTGGTTCTGTTTGAGGTATTCGCTCAGAGATATCGGAGACTTCGTTGTCGAAGGATAAGAAGGTATCGAGTTTGGCGTCGAACTGACTTCAACTGGTTTCGCCGGTTGGTAGATCTTAGCGTTCTGCACGCCGACTCCTCCCTGGCTGGGCACCTTCTTCGCCGCGGACACGGCGGTGCCGATCGGCGTGTCTACGCCCACGTTGACCATCTTTGTCCTGACGATGCGGTATCCTTTGTTGTCGGCGATGTAGTCGCGTAGCCTGAGGAATCCGTTGGAGTCGACCCATCCGTACGTGCCGACCACCGTGCCGTCTTGCAGCCTCTTCTCCTTGCGGTACTGTCCGCTGATCGTCTGGTAGCGGAAGTATCGCTCGGGACCCTCGTCTGTCTGGATGTGGTACTGCGTGTTCGGCGCTGTGTTGTATCCTCCGATCTTGGCACTGCTTACACCCAACAGTGTCACCTGAAACATGTTGGCAACACTGTTAGTTCCATAGTAGCTACACTTTAATTGACGAATAAAATTTTATATAAGCTTATCTGCAAGTGGTTCTAAGTTAAACATTCAGACAATGATGTAATTAAATTAAGGACAGTAAAAGTAAATAGAGCACATTTTATATATAAAAGCCTGTCATGCTTCAGAAACATAAATCACAATTCGAAATCACAAATCTGTAAATGCTACAAAAAAAGTATTCTGATAAGATGCGGTTTTGTAGGTTCACAACGGAAACTGAGTTCAGTGAGTATGCGCAACCATGACCCTCCTGGAATGGCCAGAACCTGTAAGTTTCAAAGCTGTGGTCCCCGAGCTACTGTACGAACGGTTCTCGTGGATACAGTCAAGGCGTAGTGTCCGTACTAGTGGCATAAGACAGGACTAGAGAACAGCTGTCAAGTTTCAAGATCTTAAGTCACAATTAAAAGTTCGATTCGTAATGCCACTAGTAACGTATGGCAGTGAGGACGTGGATCGTGCAGAACAAACCAGTTAATGTGAAACATTAAGGAATGTTTTTGGTCCTAAATAAGATCAATACGGAGTACGGAGAATGCGTACGAAGTTTGAGTTGTAAGCGCTGGTTGATGTCGCAGATATTGTAAAGTTTGTTCACAGGTCACAAAGTGTTCGCAGAGAATTCAAAACTTATCGCCAACCTACAAATCCAAGACTAAGGTGCAAACCATCAGGATGGCATGGGAAAGTGTAAATGGGAATGCGTTGAAGTGGAAAGTGCAGTTAAGGTCATGGAATTGAGCAGATTAGCAGCACGAGGTAAAATGCTGAAGCAGAAAGTTTATGATGTAGGATTATTCAGAAGGAAAAACACAGTTGTAGAACCGAAATAAGAATAATAAAAAAGAAGAAGGGGAAAAGGAAAAAGAAGTAGAGGAAAAGGAAGAAGAGGAAAATGAAAAGCTAATCTATTATGAGAAGCTTTTAAATGAAATGCTGGCAATATGTAATGATATAATTCCTTGGAAACTAGAGTCTTTTGTGTTATAACAAACCATATGTTTGTGTCTTTGTGTTCACGTACACGCACACGCCTGGGCACAAACCGTATCTTATATATAGGCCTATGTGTGTGTGTGTGTACATACACACAAATATATTTGTATTTCTTCTATATAAATATGGTAATCTAATTTGTGTAAATGTGCCAATATAATGACACAGACGTTCGTGGAAGTACCAAAACGAATTTTTAAAGTCAAAGGAAATACGCCAATAGACGGTGAAATACGTCCAGGTGCGGAATTTGCACAGGGAAATAGATAATTTTTTATAACTTGCTTTTTCACGTTTTATTGTGTGTTGAAGCAACAGCGAGTTGAATAAAATTGTACAGTTCGAGACGTTATAAAGTATACCTTACGCGCTTCCTTCTTCAGGAAATCGATTAGTTTATGTTCAGTTCACACAACGCAAACAGTCCATTATGAACAGTATGTTATTATGTTATTACCTACTTGTCGTAAGCAAACAACAATTTTGCAATGCACAAAGTAAATTTGTTACACAATGGAGACGATTTTAATAGGTTTTCAAAACGTGTAGTTATTTAGAAAACTTATTTAAAATACATAAAAATATGTACTTATTCACTTTTTCAAGGAAAGGCAAAAACTAACGTTATTATCTGTGGAGCCCTTTACAACTCTCTTAACAATAAGGATACATCTGTTATTAATAATATAATACGTACAGTATTTGAATAGAGCATACTATGTTACTAAATATTTGTTTTCATAATAAATTGTTTACAAATTTATTACTGTTATTTATTACTGTTGATCTGTATATAAACCTATTTATGTTTATAAATTATGCAGTTCTAATTATTAATATATTTAATACTATTTAGCTTTTTAAAAACTATATGGATGTGCATATGGACACGATAGCACATTTGATACTTATAAGAATATAAGAGAAATATATAGCATTACATGTCAGGAATTGTAGAATAGTTGATAAGGAACTTCGTAAAATTGTAATGGTGTTACAGTGATTATAAGTACAGCTATTTATAGAGCGCGTGTGTGTGAACGTGTCGTGTTAAAAAAAAAATCATTAAGAGGATAATTAGTTGGAGTAATTCGTAGAGTACGGAGTATTTTGAAATGAAACTCACCAAAGTGTAGTATTTTAACGTTTCCTAGTATTACGGTACAATAACTGGTAGTATGAGTTTTCTATGTAAAAAGAGTTTATGGACGATAAAATTGGTCATAAGATTTTTTTCTAGTTTCGGACATTAAGAACAGAGACATCATACTTAGAAACCGTTTCTTTTTTTCTCCTACCATGTGGTCCGGTTCAGAAACGGAATACTGTATTTCCACTATTGTGGGGTGTTACAACGGAATGCTCTTACTAGCTCACACTAGTTACGTATTTTCCGAGGTCGTTTCCAAGAATCTCCTGGACTTACACGGTACCTGCCAAGCCGGTTATGAGGGAATTGTCTTGAATTCTTGCAGCTAGTACGCAAAATTTACGTCCAAGTCGTCGCACGGTGTCGTCCAAGGAGCGGACACCGAGTCCACTTCTCAACAAGCAATAAGGGAACCGACGTGGGGACTTTGGCCGCTAAGCCAACGCTCCCGTCGAGAACGTTTTGCAGCTTCCTTTGTGCACAGCGGCAACGTATCCCCAGACCGGGGCAACGTAGATGATGATAGGGAACAAATACGCGTTGACGATCAACTAATCCAGCTTACGTGGCCTTGGTGGCAAATATTGGAAACAGTAGCCCAGACGAACTGACGCTTTGGCAGTGACTGTCTAAGCATGGGTACGCCAGGTGAGCCATGGTAATACCGTTTATTGTCGTGTAAAGAACGTTTTAAAATGAGTCCCTTCATGTCCAAGGAAGGGATTCATTTTTGACCAATCAGAAGACTGGAAATTGAATCTAAAATTGACATAATTACCATTTGTAACGACCCTTTCTAAAATAACAGGCGCGTGTCCTTTGGGGCCAAACGATTAGTTGGACAAACCACGTGTATTAAGATTCGAACAATATAACGCTCTGAACGATAACCTGTGAACTTTGTTCAAACGGTTAGTTTTCATTACCCGAATTAAACCATGTAAATAAGCCCAGTTAACACTGTACGATAGATATTAGAAAATGAACACCCGTTTGACTGGTAAAGAAAAACGAAAATAGGGAAAAATATTTTATTATATACGTATGCATATTACTTTCCTACATAATCACTATTCATTTTTTATATCGTTGTTCCATGTTTTTTAGTCCTTCGTTGAAAAACGAAGCCGTCTATGTACCCGGCCAAGAGTTGACACCATTAATGAATCCTTATTGGTTTGGGTATCTTTAAAGATCTGGATAACAGCCAGAACTTTATTTTGATGAGACATTGGCACACTGGCCCAGACTCGATTTGACGGTGTACCAGTTTTGATTTGGACGCCGACTGGGGCCGATCGTCCGCTAGCAGTGGCGTATTTACGGGGGGGGGGGCGAAAGGATCCGGACCGCCTCCAAAGGGTCGAAAAGGGACGAATTTTGATACTCTCTTAATTTTGAGGTTGTCTTATTTTATTTTATTTTTCAGCTGTGTACGCTAGTATTGTAGTAACTCTTTTTTAAATGTGCAAACAGGTTAATTACACAGCATTAGGGTATACGTTGGAAATATGAAGTATAGGAAAATCAATTCAGTCAATAAGTATCTTGTAACAATGCTTCAATAAGGCGTATTTTTATTCTGTTATTACCGTCTACTTTAATGGGGCTGATTTCAGGATGTTATCACGCTTTTTCAGCCGTTTTAAAGATAGTAATGTTGATTAATCTTGACTTGTTTTTTTTTATGTATGAAGCCGACCAGACCCCGGACGCCCCTCCGCATAGCAAATTTCTAGGTACCCCACTGTCCGCTAGTCCTGTCTGTGATCGTCTCTGAAGCACAGGTTTTCCGAAACGACAGGTACGCGGCGCTAAGGCCTGTGACATGGTCCTCCGCCTGATAAAGTCACATCGACGACTGGGCGGCTCACAATACCCTTGTGCCGACGGTGATTAGTTGGAATGACCGCCCGCGTGGGTCACCGCATCGTCTGATTCCATCCAGCAATTTGGAGCACAGTCCTGAATGATGGACCTTACAGTGGCGGGAGAAGCTGTGACAGGCTCCACGGTTCGTCGTCACTATTCAGACTCGGAATAAATAAAATGAACCACGGATTCGTGTGTAATGATGTAAAAGGATCCGACTGCTGCTGTGAGTATGCAGAGTTGCTATGGCAACCAAATTTGTGTACATCAGCCAATTTGATTCTAATTTTCGAATAATCCTCGTATTACTACTAGATGACACTTAGCGTTGTCCGGGGCAATGGAAGATGTCCGTAGGGGATATCTTAATTGGGTATTAACTCTGTAAGTCTACAGGAGGATGTATGCAACATATCGTCGTGGCAGTATTATTTCTATATTATATCTAATTTATTGTGTCCGTATCGTGAATTCCGAATTCACAAACAACACCCTAAGCGACTCTGAGATCACTGGATCTGCATACCATGGATACACAGCCCTTCTGTGGAACGTTTCATATACTTATCGTTTAACACAAAGGTTTTCAGTCTTCATCGACAGACGATAGTTCTTAGCCTACATTTCAGAGTAGTTGATATAGAATTAAACAATACAAATAATAATTTGAAGGAACTATTTAAAAAGTACAGATCAAATGTAAAGATATGTACATAAATATATATAAATTGTTAAAAGAGGACAATTTCAGTTAGCCATTGTTGAGGTCAACAGACTACTGTTTATGAGAACATTATAAAGAACACGTTTTTCCAATAATTGTATGCAAATTAAAGTAAACACCATTATTCCATATGTATATTACGACGGTATTAATTTATGCTAACCTGTAACACACACACACACACACACACACACACAAGAGAGGGTCGAATATGGTGCGCCTGTCGAAGATTTCCGCGGGGTTCTCCTGACGCCAGTTTCGCATCGGCACGGTTGGGGGAACTGCCGTACACACCCCGTGTTATACAGCAGAAGATCGAGGAAGGGTTTGACAACAACGTAGAGTTTATTTTTTTTCGACATATAGGAAGTCGTGTGGAACAAAAGAAGGCGTTGTTGCATGCAGAAGTCCTTGGCGCGTGGACTCGTCCGCAAGAATCACTGGTGGGCTCACGTGACCTTGACAACATTGTGTTTACACTACAACAATGGATGGCAACAGTTAGCTAATTGTCGCTAGTTTGGAACGGGCTAATTATGCATGTAACGCAAGTAGGCGACAACGCTCTATGCAAATTTCCTTCGAAACTATTCAGCGATTTCTTTAAAAATACATTTGGATGAGTCATGGAATTGTGTAATTGTCACAGGACCGTGACTGAACGCGTTGACACATCGGCAGTGACAAATGCGACGTTGTGACAACACGTCTGCGTTTATGTGTTGGTTAACTTTTACGTACACGTAACGATTTGCAACAGCTATGAACTTTGAGCTCAACAGTTTACAATTAATTTTTAAACGAAGTAGTAAGTAGCATATTCTGATGCGCGTTTCGACGAATTAATATTGTAACGTACCAAATTGGCAGTTACATAAGATAACTCATAAGATAACTATCTAATACGTCAAATAAAACGATATCATGAAAATATTTCAACGTGTATAAAATAAGGAACAGGAGAATATAAACAAAGTGTGTATCTACGAACGAAAATTATTGAAACAACCCAACAAAGAAGAAGGAAGAGTAATAAGGATATCATCGAGTATAAAAAGAGAGAAAATGACAACGAGCCAATATAATATGTTAGCTTCCAGGCCCAATAGGTCCAAAATAGTGAGGGGATATGACGAAAATAGTTACTAAAATAAAAAGGATACGAATCAAGTACAACCAAAATGATGATAAAACAAACGAATTTGTTTATTAGTATAAAATAATATGGAACAATGATTACCATAACCACGAATAAAAATATGGAAGAGTATGACAAGACTAAGGGAACATTGATTATCACAAATAATGTATAACCCAGGAGAACACCGATAGTGAGCAACAACTAACCAGAAGAAGAAAAGAAGAAGAAGAGGAAAGGAAACATACCATGAAGAATGAAGATAATGTATGAACAGTACAAGACATCAACATTCACAAGATATACAAGGAACTAAAATTAATATAGTGACCAGAAGAAGTGTAATGATTATTCGAAGATCAATGACAAAGAAACCAGTGTTTAGCATCATTGAGTGATCACGAACAATAACAGTGAAAGCTTAATATAAGTGTAACAACCTGTGATATGATAACCATTTTACCCCAAATAAACACCACAAACAATACAAGTGAAAATGTTTATAACGGAGAGAAATGATTAACCATTATAAGTGAAAGAATCCAAGATCAACTAGTTAAAATGCACAGACAATTAGTGTGACAAGTTTAATCAAGATTGTAACATCATATAGATAATCATTAAGACCACCAAAAGAAATATGAGACAGAACAGTAAATTAATTGTTCATAGGGACTAATAATAAAAGCTTTGTAAGCCTTAAAATGAAATGTGCCTGAATGCCATAGCAAGACAGGACAAAATATAAATGAATTCCAGAACAAACAGTAGCAAATAAGCTGGTTTGTTAGGTATAAAACAATCAATGTACCAAAAACTAGGTGCAACCCACCAAAAAATGTAATATTGTTAGACTAAGAATACCTGTGTTATTGTTTCAACAAATAGTGTAAAAATGTGTATAACTTAATAATTAAACCATTGTAGTAGAATGCCATAATGAGATGGAAATAGTTGAGTCAAACACTGCATAAAAATATGTTGCACATTGTTGTCAGACAACTGACACATAACCTCACAGAAAGTGAACCTATAACATAAAATCATGTACATTAGTTAAACCAAGCAACTATCCACAATTGTTTCAAACAAAGACTAGTTAAGAATAATAATGCAAACCAATAAATACCATATGTACTGAAGGACACAGCAAATGAATCAGATTGAATATGATATCATAAAGCCAAATGAACAGAACCCCAATGTGACAAGATAGTTAGTCAAAAAGCGTTATCAAAACTTATCAAAAGATTGTGACAAATGTTACCAGTAGTTAGAGAAATGTCTAATACTGCTATGAGAACACCTCACAAATGTAATAGTAGTAGTTTAATAATTGAAATATTATAAACTAACTAACTGCAATTGTAAAACCAGATGTAAATAAACACTATACTATGAATTGGAGAGCTTTCAGATAACGAAAAGTTAATAAATACATTGAACCAACAAGGTACAACAATTGTACACTATTTTAATTAATAACATTATATCCCTTGTGTAATAAAATAATTACATAAGTGACAAAATGGAGAAATGAGAACAGAAAGTATTTTGATCATGCTATAAGTATATAAAAAATAACATTTTTAGCAAAATAAAATGTGAACAAATGTAAATAAATGTACATATTAGTGTTAGGATGTCAAACATATGTAATAGGATAAGGAATAATAGCGTTACATGTAATTATAAACAATCGAACATGGTCGCTATGGACGCCATTAACAGATATTGTTTAAAATGTAAATATAACTATTTTATGTACTAACATGAAAGAGAAATGGACTCGAGATGTTTAGTAATAAGTATTACAGGGTAATTGTAACGAAATATGGTGAAACAGACTTATTTATACTAAGAATCACCATATGAGTTTTTGAGATGGCTAAGTGAATTAATAATGAACGGATTTAGTGCTTGTTTAGACTTAAAATAAAGCCACAAGTGTCCGCGATTTAATGCCACTACCCAACCGACGATACGACAAAAGATAAGAAAGTTATGACAATTATAAACTTTTCAATCATTTTGAGTATCCATGCATACGTCACACATTATCTCGAACCCAAGCTTAGAATTGTAAAAAATTAAAAGTTTTATTTGACCAAAGTGTTTTGGGGTTGAGAGTTTGACCTTTTGAACCAATCAAATGGCTTAAAATGACCAGACGAGAAAGAGACGCTTTAGCGAAAAGTATCATTCGTTCTGCATCACTCACGACGAGAGGTCTACGCCAGAAAGTCAGCAAGATATTTTTGAAATGTGCGCGTCACCTACAGTAATACGTAAACAGACATTAACCTATACACCACAATATATTACCGAGTGTCCAGTGAATTAAGTGAACAGTGAAATAACACGACCAGTTTATAATAAGGGTCATGTTTTGTGTTTTCAATCAGGGAGTACAATACTTTAATTATTTCAAAGAAATTAATGAAAATAATAATTTTTCGTTGATGAACGAAAAATATTGTTTTGGACTGCACTAGTCATAACGCTTGAGTGCTTAAACCATGATGGACAATTATCAGAACCTAATAAATGAATTGCAGCACGGTTTAATGTCAATAATTAATTGTAAAATAATTATTTACAATTAAAGAATAATTGAGAAAGGCGGAATTAACTTAGATACCGCTCATCCGTATATAGTATATAGTCGCTTACTTGACTACGACTTTTGAATGAACAAATAATTATTTTCTTGTGAAAATATTTTAATAACTGATAATTATACGTCAAATGATTTATAAATAGAATGTTTGTGACCATACCATTAAGAATTTTATAAATAACATACTTATTCTAAATAATGACTTACGTGTACTAGGTCAACTAACCTAGAACCGATGAATATAAGTTTGTCACAAAGAAACAATTCTGTTCTTGAATAATCTTACTGAAATGAAAGCTATAACAAGAGTTTTTTTTTCTAGATTTTTTCTCTTTCCAGTACATGGTTCTAATAGCTAATGAGTCAATAATAATAATATTTTTAGCAGTGCAAATCTCAGAGCACGTGTTGACCACCAACTGCTATATACTTTTGCAATAGTACGATATATCGGTTATGGTACCGAGTTTTATAATTTTAAATTTTGTTCTTTTTTATAGTAATAGATAATTAAATATTGTCAATTAAAATCACATCTTGTAATCTGGTATCATGTATCTTCAAAGAACTCACTAATTTGGTAATATAATTGAATAAAGTGAACCTAACCTCGTTCACCAAAAACATTGTACCATACAACAGTGTTACCAGCCTTGAGATACAGAGATCTCAGGATTTGTTTAAATTTGTTATTGTTTGTAAAAAGATATCATTAATTGTTTTTAAAAGAGTTTATTGAATTTAGTAATTGTCAATAAATCCCTAGTTTATTTATCAGTGGAACCAGAGTTTTGATTTCTATACAATAGATGAAGTAGTTTAATTTTTTCATGAACAGTTCTCTCATAAGGTGGCGGTAGTACTTGAATGACTGATATCATTCGAATTACAATTGAATATTTAATTTATTTTTATTGTTTATGTGCATTCTTTGTGATATTCAAAAGGAATATCTATGTGTGTATGTCAAGTGTTTTTACAGTAGAAGAAGTCACCATCTAGAATATTGAAGACATCCACGTATGGTAAGTGGGGAGGTTGACACATTGAAGTGATAAATACTCTTTTAAACCACAAACTTCTAAACGTGAACACTAATTCAATTTTAATAATAATAACAACTACAAGCTGTTTTATAACAATATAGGATTTAAAAACGTATGCCAGTAGCGTATCTAGAATTTGGTTTGGGGGGTCCGGTGTCGGGGCGGTATCATATAAAAGAAAAAACAAGACTAATCAACATTACTATCTTTAAATCGGCTGAAATCAGTATCATTAAAATAAACGCTAATCACACAATGAAAATACGCGTTATCGAAACATTGTTTTCAGATACTTATTGGATGAATTGGTTTTTCACATATTTCATATTTCAAACGTATACGCTAATGCTTTGTAACAAACCTGTCTGTAGGCCTATATTTAAAAAAAGAGATACTAGTATGTTAGCGTTCATAGCTGGAAAAATAATAAAAGATCCTAAAAATTAAGAGATGAACTAAATTTGTCATCTTTTTCGACCTTCTGAGGGGGAGGGTCCCACCCGTAAATACGCCCCTGACTTATGCTCCGTTCACCGACTTCCGTTAAGAATTTAACGGCCGGTAAATCACCCGTTAACAATTTAACGGGAGATAAACCGTTTCACATGGTTTAGTTAAAGATAACGCCCGGTAAAGAAGTCGTCGGTTAACTGAACGGGAGATATTTGTCCAGTTAGGTAACTAACGGTTCGTTAAAACCACGAGAGCTAACCTTAAAATTACGCTTGGCATCATTTATGTCTTCGTTGTTTTTTGTGAAGTAGTCGTTCGTGTCACATAAATAAAAGTGTCGATATGGAGAACCATACATGACTTCCATGTTCTAAGATTTATATTTAAAATCAATTTCGAAATGAAATATTTCCGTAGAAACTACTTCTTTCTTCAGCCTTAACCACAGTACTGTGGTTACTAACGTATACCACCTCACGTTAGCGCACTCGATTTTCACTGATGATGGCAGTCGATGGCACTGCCGAAACGTCTGGCTTTGCAGAAAACATTGGACCAGGCCAAACAGCCCGGGAAGGAATTTTAACAACAAACTACTTCTTTGTTGCCGATAAGTAGTACACGTATAAAAAAATATCCCCTCCCCCTTATTAAACTATCATTTTCATTTATAGAAATTCCCCCCTACCCCTTCAACTACCCTTTTAATTTATAGATATTTCATTTACCTTTCTGCAGTGGATTATTATGACCTTCTTTTCAGGATACTTTATTTATTAAAATTAAGTTTTTTACTCTTGTTAAAACATAACACGTTGCAGGTAAACTACTCCTTTCCCTTAAGCGATCTTCATCAAAGTCAATACGTCTTGAGTCCTCTACAACTCGGACACATATGCAAAAAATTATTTGATTCTGTTTGAATTTGCGGCAGTTATCGTTCGCCATAGAAAAATTCTACACACAGACACTTTTCGGATAATGACTTTCTTCATGTTTTGAGGGCAGTAGGCCTAAAATCAGAATCAGCCCTTATCTCGAACACGATTTTTTTCGCCATCACCATACTTCCATTTCCTTATGGAACATGGAAGTAATATATATTTACATAATTGTTTGGTTTCTGTGATCAGAAAATTTGTTTTATCTGTTTTCTGTCGTTTCATTAAATAATTAACTTTACTTTTAATTGTGGCGTATGCGTATATAATAAAACTATCATGACAAGCAAAAATGGACCAAAGAGAAAATGTTTACGCTTAAATAATGTTGTATTAAAAAAAATATTGGAAGACGAGAAAACAAATGTCACCGGTAAAAGAAGTAGGCCTATCGGTTCTGATCATTTGAGTGAGTCGAAATTTTTAGAACGCTACAGGCTTTCAAAAACGTTACTCTCAAAATGTCTGACGAATTGAGATTACAAGGGAATAACCTGGATAACAGGAATAAAACAAATAAAAATTACAACGATATGTAAATTATACAAATACACGTAAAGAATCGAAAATCGTGAAACAGGAACGCCACCCTACAGACAATTTGCAAGTTATTTTAATTTTTAAGCCTATCTGAAGCAATGACGACACTTATCGTGGTAGCACAGTCGTGTTATCGAGAGTTTACTCCGGGTCCAAACGGGTATTTGTAAAACGGCTATTAAGATAACGGCGGTTAAAAATTACATAATCCGTTACGAAGAAAATTAACACGTGTTCGTGAAACGGGGTGTAAGAAATGTTAATAACTAAAGGTAGACTCTAGGAAGAGGGTAGATGAGGGTATCCCTGGTATGGTTAGGTAAAGTTAATGGTATTACACGTTATTTCCTTCCTTTTGTGCAGTTGTTAAAAATTACCTGTTTCGTCATATAACACTGTTCTGCTTGTGTTTGATCCGCTTCCAGAAGCCGTTTACCACGTATCGCTCTATCACGTCAACCGGCCTCCGAGGAGGGTGTTGGCACCTGCAAGTATGAGAACTTCCTCCTACTCGATAGCGAATAAGAACTCTTGTGCTTGCATAGAATGCACCACTGTTAACGAGATTCGAATGACAAGAGGCAACAAGAGTCTCACGTCATCCTTACAGTATAGGCTCACATCCGTACGTAACATATAAAGAACGAAAAATTAAATTAATTTTTTAGCATTACGAACAGTTTAAAAAAAATTTAACACAAGTTTTGTTTTTATCAACACCAAAGGTTTCGTCCATTCTTCATAGGCTCGACAAAAACAAAATTCCAATTTTGTCATACTTTGTTGCTGAACTGCTAGTTGCTGCTTCGTGCGAAGCATTTCTTGTTTATCAACCCTAAAACGACCTACTCATTTACCAAGTCCAACGTTGTTTATGACAACCATTTATCAAGTTCAAGGTCTTTCGGTGTCTGCCATTATCGAGTCCTAAACGACGACAGATGCAAGCAGTAACCTACAACAAAGTTGTAATTACGAAAACTGCTAGCAAAATAAACGGTAGCTGATCAGATCAGTAGGAAGCAGTATGAGAATATGTGCACAGTGAAGAGCGTGTGTATGCTGGAGTCAGGATACTTCATCCGTACTATCTCCTCCGAATCTTATTTTAGTAAGTAATTTTAACTAAAATAAGAACGTAGTGTCAATTTTTGGAAATTTACAAATTTTTGGACGCCGTGGCTCAAACAGTGGAGCAAAAGTTTGATAAAATTGCAAAGTCCATGTGGAATATCAAATTAAAGTGAATTTTAACCAAAATCTGAATGTACTGTAGTTCGCGGTTTTAGAAATTTCAAAATTCTTTGACCTCAGAGACCAAAAATAGGAACAAAACTTTGAAAAAATTGTAAAAATCCGGACTAAAAGGAACAAATCCGAATTTTAAAACACAAATCACAAATTAAATTTTAATACAAATCCGATTCTTTGGAATGTTTAGCGGTTATTTATGATTGCTCTACATCTGTTACCTTACTAAACAAAAAATAAGGTAGTAAGGATTTTCATAATTTTTCTGGTAATTGAAAAATCTAATATCAAAATTTATTCATTAATACTTCGTTCAAATAGTGAGCGAGTTTTGTAGCTCAGGAAGCATACTTGTATAAAATTAATTTAAAAAACCTAAGCCATCCAGACGAGCGCCGTTTTTTATTTCTTTGTAGAGAATTTTCAAAAACGCAACGAGCCAATGTGGAAAGAGCTGATAAGATTTAATTGTTTAAAGTCACTATGGCAGTTGGTTTCAGCTCCAGTAGTCTGTGACAGACAGGTCACGGGAAATGAGTTCTCAAATACCGCTTTACTGACCTACCCCAACTCTGAGGGAAGTGTAACAGGTTTGGTAGACAGCAGAATGTTGAAGCGCACAGGTGAGTTGTCAAGCTTTCATGCTGAGAATGTGAACTTAATAAATACCCAACGATCGCTGTTATCTCAGGCTGCTGTGACATTGCGATAGTATAAACATTAAAAAAATAAAAACGTTTCAAATACCATGCGTTTCTTTCTTAATAAGTTTCTAAACAAGGTTCATATTGAGTGAATCGTCTCCTTCTTCTTTCTTCTCCTCCTCCTAACGACTTCGCAATCCAGGGTGGGTTTTTGCCTTGTCAACGATTTCCCCCCACTCCGATCTCCCACCACTTAACCTTCTCCATCCCACGTCCCTCGAATCATCCTCAGCCAACGTCGTTCAACCATCTTTTCCTCTGATTCGTCATGCCATTGGTTTCTATTCTGATTACTCTTTTAACTGTTCTCAGGAAATGAAAGAATTTTATTAACATCGACTTTTTTTAATGCAATTTACGTCCATCACTTTGTGGATCGCCTATACAACCAGTGCGCGAGCCCTAACACAAAAACGCACACACGAGCATGGGCGCGCGTACGTTTTATAAACAAAATGTGTTTGACAGCTTTAATAACAACACGAGTTTCAGATCATAGGTGTACCACAGAAAATGTAAAAAAGACATACTATTATCATAATCATACTTGTCCATTTGTTTTTATTTACGAAAAATCAGTACCTAAGTATAGAAACTAAATAATGACGATTACGGTGATAATATATACAAACACATAAATACATTAAAATTTTGGCTTATTTAGACTTTCTTGTTAATCTGTAATGTAATTACAAAAATAACCCAGATATACTGTAAACCACCGAGAAACATCTGTCAAACACGGCCTTCGAAAATAAATCGAGATTTAAAAATCATAAAATCACATTTAATAAAGAGAGCGTTTCAAATTAAACTGTATTAAAATGAGCTTCAATATAACTAGCGAGTAAAAATGAAGTTACACAAGAACAGACACACGCACACACAAGTATATTATGTAATTCAGATAATGCAGCAAATTACACTTCGAAACATTTTGAACAATACTGTACTTTTCCCGATACGTGTTTAGGCAGAGTTTAGTTAGAAATTTCCAGTAGAAATAAGTTGTTGCAGTTTCAATGAGTAGGCTAACCTTTAATTTGAATACAATAGAGGTTTTAAATTACGGAATACTAATGAAGTTTACGGAAACTTGATACGTAACGTTGACATTCCAGACGCGAACAAGGACAATTGGGCGATTGACAGTTACCTTACTATAAAATTAAATCCAGGAAATGATAATATTAGACGATTTTAAACCAAGAAATTGTTATCTTTGAGAATTATTTGCACAATATTGACGTATTGCATAAGTTGTATAACGTTGTGAATAAGTTGCATAAGTCCACACTTATGTGCGGGACCATCAGACGAACCCTTAAGTCAGCAAGTAAAGGAACACGCCTAAAATTCTACAAAGTGATGGCTCCTCCCACACTTCTTTATGGGTCTGAGAACTGGACTTCAACGAAAGGCCAGGTCAGTCGCATCCAAGCGGCTGAAATGAGATTTCTCAGGCACGTGGCAGGGTATATTCTCCATGATCGCAGAAGAAACCCAGATATAGGGCAGGAACGGAATATTATGAGTATACTCAACAGGATCGCCCAGTATCTGCTGAATTGGTGGGAACATCTTTACCGAATGGATGACTGCCGCATCCCCAAAGAACTCTGGAACTATAAGCCGAGGGGACGGAGAGGTGTGGGACGTCCGATGAAGCCCTAGAGTGACCAGCTGTAATCTTTGTCTATTTGAGTCCGGAACAAACTATCCTTGGTTTAATCCTTGTAGATGATGATGATCATGAATGTTGACGTACTAAAAGATTTTCTTAGTATTTTTTAAAACTATTGAGTAAAAAAACAACCTGGAAATTTTATTTGTTTACAGGATACAACTTCATTTTTTTTAGGTAGGAACTAGGAGGCAGTTGCAAAACGTAGGAAAACTAAACTCTAATACTGGGCGTTTCAAGAAACAGAGAAAGGAGAAAGGAGAAAATAAGAAATAGACTAAACAAACAGGACAGAAAATAAACAGATAATGGAAACTGACAAAGGCTCATTGATTTTGCCGCATTCAACAATTTTAGGGCAACCAACAGGTTATTTCCGCGTACAGAGGTGCTTGGTGCTCTAGAGGATCTCAGTCTCAGTCAATAATTATCCTTTAGTTAATGAAAAACTATGAAGTTTAGTGAAGTGTACAAGAGTTTTTAGAGAATGTGACGGTGAGTCTGACAATTTTCTCCTCATATCAAAGATTAATTTCTGGTAAGTGGAGAAAGGTGCGATTATAAAAGCGTCAGTACCCCACACACATTTTTAAAGTTGAAGATTTCTAAGATGAAAGTACACGACATCTGTACCACATTCGACTGAGTCAGTTTGCACAACAGACACCCATCAGTAATCGTGTAAATCAAGAATGGGGTAATATGGGAGCTATCATGACCCAACAGTAACTGACAGAAACGAAATATGCGAAATCAGTGAATGTGTAGATCCAATAGCAACAGATAAATTTTTAGCTGCTCTACAATGCTGTAAAAATAGAAAAGTCACCGAGCACTGATGGGCTGAAATTTGAAATTGTAAATAATGCGCCGGCCTTGCTGCATGGCCGTTTATTAAGCGTTTATCAATCTATGCTGGATCACTGGTCATATTCCCGAAGATTGACGGATGGCAAAGGTAGTCCCCATATTCAAGAAAGGAGATCGTAATGACTGTGACAGCTATAGAGGGGTCAGCATCTTTAATGCGTATTAGGCTACATACTCTCTGTATCTATCTTAACAAAAGAATAAATTCAATAACGAAGTCCATTCTGTCGGAGACCTAGCATGGTTTTAGGAAGGGCAGATCAAGTTTAGATAAGGTTAGGCTTGGTTATTTAAAAGCACAAAGAATGTCAATTGCCACACACATAGCTTTCATCAACTTGGAAAGGCATTTGATAGAGTGAACAGGGGCAGGCTGTGGGCGATAATGGCAAAGAAAGGGACCCCGCAACACGTCATTAGATCCATACACAGTCATCATGTGGGAAACAAAGTCCTAATTGAAGCAGGAAGACCGAGAAGAAATCATAGTATGGTCCTGATACGACAGTATGTCAGTACGACAGGGATGTCAGGGGTGTCTCCTTTCTTTTTAACTTATATATAATAGACAATGTCGTACACGATTGGCTGGAAACTTCCGGAGTTTGTGTTTGTGATTTTGTGATTGGTCGCTCTGCAGTTGACACGTTGTTTGCTGATGACCAGACCAGGTTAAGCTGTCGAACGCGGAAAGCAGCTTGCAGATGGCTGTACACTCATTACATCGAATCTGTAAGGATTTCGGATTACAGATTTCCAAACTTTACTTAAAATTACATTATATAACTATACAGTCTCTAAGAAGTGAGAAAATAGAGGTTGGTTTTAGCGTTAAATAAGAACTGATTAGTTGCCTGCTACAATTCTTAAATTCAGATTTAAAACAAGTATAAACAGTTTTAAGTACACGCAGGATTTAAACGATAAATTTTAATAATAACGATTTTATATCAAGGTGAAAGATTCGTACGGTACCAGACGTGTTAAAGGCCTTAGAAGAGAGGTAAGGTAAATTTTGTTCTGAAACTCCTAAACCTGACACACACACACACACACACACACACACACACACACACACACACACACACACACACACACACACACACACATTAAATTTGACTTTAATTTTATAGTCCGCTCAATGATAAAATCAATATTGGCAAAAATTCAGGGAAATCTTTTGTAAAATGTAATCCTTTACCTAAGCTGGAAGAGCTTTTACGACATAAAAGCAACGTACACCTGACTATTCAAACCCGGATATGTGTGCAAAAAGCGTGAGGATACTGCTACAGTCAGCGCGAATAGCGATTCCAGTCTCAGAGTTGGGGAATACGACTCATCCTTAAAACCGCGTACAAACGAAATTTGCGGTTGGAGAACCTTCCGGTTGACGAGGTATTGCTGGGTAACAGAAATTGGTTTGAAGATACGGTCGTGACCGTCAGTGACAGGTTACCTTGGAAAATACTAATTTGAAAATTAGAATGTTGCAGAAGTTTGGGGGGGGGGTCGGGCAAGCTACCTAATACCCTGATACGTAACAGCAGAACGCTTTCATTTACAACAAAAAATTGTAGCATGAACCTTGTTTTAACTCGTGAAACATTAAGTCTAATCGACAATTGTTCTGAAAGCCAATACCATGACTGAACTTGAAACACTGAACTAGGCATTGAAAGTCAACTTTCACATTTAAATGTATTGATTACACAGACGTAGGCTTTCTTTTCTCATTACGAGCTGAGCGTTTAATTAAGTGGAACGGTCGCGTCAGAATCGTAACAGCTTCCAGTCAATAATATGTGTATTTCTTGTTGCATTCACTCAAACTTCATGTGATTAGAAATGTTCTGGTGGTATTTTCAGGAGGAAATGTATTGAAGTTATAAGAAGGAGGACTGTGACTGAAAACCGACAAGTGCCAGTTAATTTCAGACGTTACTTTTTATGTTCCAAACGGAAAGCTTTTATAATACTTACAATGTAATCATAGTGTATTATATTAAATGGATTATTACTTATTAATAATACTTTTTGTGTTACTAAGAATCGTATGGTAAACAGTTAAAAAACTTTAAATTAAAAATAAATAAAACATTAAAGTACTTGTTTTATAATTCGTCGTTCATATTGGAACTAACATGTGTTAAAGGTATTGGGAACAGCCCTTATATGGATTACCCTTATAAATGAAAAACTTCTTCTCCTTCTTCCTCTTCAAGAATTAGGTTATATAAACCTGTTCCGGCACCCATCTCATCCTCGGACGACCCACGTCTCTTCTACCAGCGGCTTTATAGTTCAGTGCCGCTTTCGGCAAACGATCCTATGTCATCGTTTGCTGATGATCCCATCATTGTCAGCTGTAAATTGCAGTAATTTCATTTACGTCCTTTCCTTCGAGTCTGCTCTGATATCTTCATTCCTTATTCTATCATGCAATGTATAATTTAAAGTACTTCGAAGAAATTGCATTTCAGCACTCTGAAACTTGCCGCTTTCCTTTTTTGTTTCCATGACCCACGCCTCACTTGCATAAATCAACGTGGGTATTGCAACTGTCTTATAAAATTTAATCCTTGTGCTGTGTTTTTGTTTTATTTCTAAGATTTCTATGAATCGTACCACAAATATTCCTAATTTATTTATCTTCTCTCTTATATCATAATCAGATTCATAGCTTATTGCACAGCCGAGATATTTGAAACATTTGTTCAAAAGTCCTGTTGTTTATAACTATCTTAGTCCTCACTGGATGTTTATCTTTAAAGGCTTTAAAGGTTTTGGTCTTTCTTACTGAAATTGTCAGTGAGTAGGCTACTCTCTTGCCATTTCTTGTAACTGAAACATAGTTCTTTGTAAATAATTCTTATTTTCTTGAATAAGAACTGCCATCCGCATATAGCAGGGAAAAAATTAAAAAATAATAATAAATGCGTAGGCGGTGCTTAATAAATAAAAAAAGAATAGAAAACGATGTTTAAAGAAACTAAGATAGTTTCCTGCTTTTCCATACTAATTTTCCATTTGTTTCCACTTCCTGTTAAGTCTTGCTATAGCTGTTACGTAAAAATATAGGCCTATTTAACTTAATTTATTTTCTTTAACGATATTTAGTGTAGACGTCAATATTTAGTTTTTTATTAAATTTAATACTTATGATGAGGGCCGTGTTTAAATCTTCGAGTTCGAGACCTCCGGCAGTTGCCCGAAGTGAGCCGCACATACAACATTTGTAGCGTTAAAATTTCCCACTCCTCAATAACAATAATTATTTTTTCTAGTTTATTATTTTAGTAATGACATATTATATATGTGATATTATAAATTCAGTCTCAGGATGTATAAGCACGATAATATTAATGTTTGTATTTTACTCTTCTTCTTCTTCTTCTTCTTCTTCTTCTTCTTCTTCTTCTTCTTCTTCTTCTTCTTCTTCTTCTTCTTCTTCTTCTTCTTCTTCTTCTTCTTCTTCTTCTTCTTCTTCTGCTACCAACACCACTCTTCTCCAAAGTCTCCTGTCCATTGCCATCTCAGTGTAACCCTTCACATCCATTCTTCTGAGGTCTTCTAGCACATCGTCCAACCATCTTATCCTAGATCGGCCCCTCTTTCTGCTTTCATAGATCTGGGCCATGAGAATTTTCTTTGGCATACGCTTATCACCCATCAGCTCTCGGCGACCTAACCGTTGTGTCGTTGAGCCTTTATGAATGTTACAATGTTTTCGTGATTCAATAGTTCATCTATCTCCTGGTTATTTCTGATTCTCAATTCGTCATCTTCTTTAACCGGGCCATAAAAACGTCTTAAGATCTTTCTTCCAAACCTTCTTAGTGTTTCTTGTTCCTTTTTTATCAGTATACATGTTTTGCCTCCGTAAATAACAACCGGTCCGATAACTGTCTTATATATTCTTATTTTTGAGTTACGACTAACGAGTTTGTTTTTCAATAGTCTGCTGCTGGCATAATATGCAGTATTTCCTATTTGTATACGTTGCATTTTACTCTATTTTCAGAATTTTATATAATAAGCAATACTGTAATCTAATATGTATTTCACTGTACAAATCGCATCTATATCCAAACAGTAAAAACACTTATCATAGAGGTAATACATTTGAATTAAGATTCCAAGACTAAACAAAGAAAGATGATTAATATTGCTCTAAAAAAAATAATAAGTCGTACTTAAAAAGTAAATAATTATAAGGTCGATTTCATGACATTTTCAGTACATGTTTCTTCCAAATTCGATTCAAACATAAATATAAACATTCTGAAACAGATTTCTAAATTCGGTAAAACTGTGAACATTTAATTATTGGTAAGATGACGATAGAAAAGTTTAAAATTCAATTTTTGTTGGCTACTTTCTGTTCTGAGATTAATTTTTAAAAGTTATTTTCGGTTTCATTCACTTCTTCATCATCTTCCCACGCCTTCATTGTCTTTGTAATCAACTTCGTCAATCGGAATTATAATATTGAAGTTTATGAAAGATATCTGAATATTTTATTTGTACTTATTTTTAAGTGTCGTTGGAAGTGATGGAACTTCTTTAATAATTCTGAACAAGCTAAATGTATCGAAAACATTTAACATATATTTTTGAGCGTCCTATAATGGATCTTATCTAAACATCCAAACCCAATCATGTGTTTTGTGCCTGTATTGTTTTCTCTTAATTGTAGAAATTAACTAGTTTTTGAACATAGTTATTTTTACAAAATATGTGAGCCTCTTCCCCCCGCAGAGCGATACCACTCGGCGTCCACCGTCTCCTATCATAAGGCACTGATTATGATAACATAACGGATTATATTGATTACGGGTTTCATTAAATTATACAAAGTCTACGTTACAGGTGATATTGAGTTATCCAAATGCGATGTAAGTTTTATATTGACATTAACAAATAATTTTAACGCTAGCAGTTCCTTTCTTTGTAACTATTACCTTCAGAAAAGTAATGTCTACAGAAAGCTGAAAAGCGTGGATAATTATACAAATTACCGATTTGATTTTAAAAAATTAATAGAACAGGTGTTAATAAAGTAGTTAACAAGATAAGTGTGCAAAAAAATAAAGGTAGGTAAGATTGGAATTCTGCTTTTTCAACTAATATTAGGGCCTACAGCAAATGTAAGAACAAGCAAGTTATGTAACACTTTAAATATAAATAATATTTAAAAATAGATGAGATAAATGTGTTGGAGGTAATGGGAAAATACCAAAAATAAAAAGTAACACGCACAGTTGCGCGCGTGTGTGTGTTTATTAAAATAATAGAGCTTAACGAACCCGTCAAAAATATAAATTGGAAGTTAACGAGCCCGTATTTTCTCCGCAAGAATTACTGTTACAGAGAATCTCGTGCTTTGTGTTTTTGTTTACTAAAAATAAAAGAAGCAGAACAAGGAGCAAACGGATGTGAACACGTCAGCGCTACTACTAAATAAGGCCTTGCAACAAACGGGCGTACAGGCAGTACACCCACGACGCCAGTTTCGCGCACTGGTCGTTTGCTCAACTTTTTGCACGTTCGGTTGAGTAATAAAAACTGATCATGTTTACACGCTACAGTGGTCATGGAATCGATTTCGTCGGCACTTCTCAAACGTTAATGCTGGTTTAAAACCATTGTCGAGTGTTAAGCCTCCGTTAATGTAATATTATCAGCCAAAGGAATAATAACGAAGTCTGCATTGTTATGGATAAATATTAATTTTATAATGCTTTGTGTTCATGCGGACAATACTTTTTTTAAATAATAAAATCTAATATTTTTGTTCTGAAGATTGGTGAGGGTTTACTTTTGTTTCGAGAGTCTTGGAAACTTCCACAAGTGACAATTCAAAATCATCATCATTGTTTTCGTAGTAACAATCACCACATATTAAACCACAAATGATTGTTGCATTTCCTGAATTATAAAAAGCATCTTTTGTAGAAAGTAACAAAAATTTAACAAACGAACAAACTGAATTCTGTGTATCTCTTTTATTAAAAATTGTTATTTAGTTTAGTTAATTTTTATATTTTGCCTTCCGATTATACTTAGTTTTTACAGACACTTGACCTTCCCACTAGCTTCTCGACCCCCTCCTTCAAACACCCCACACATGTCCGGATACACGCCCTAAACACATCACCACCCTTACATTCTTTGTTTAGTTTGGTTGTTCACTGATCTCTTCGACAATAGCTTAATAAGCTGAAACAGCTGTCAGAGCTAAATAAAAACTATGAAACGTACCAAGTGTTTATATATTTTTAAAAATCCTTTAAATCACCATGTATGTCTACTGACGGCAATTAATCAGTTTATTAATCATTTTAATATATTATTCATGACCGAATAAATTATTATGGTAAACATAGGCCAGACAAGACGTAGCTTCAAACAAAGATACATTGAACACACAAAGGCACTCCACTCCACTACAGAATCCACCTTTGCAAACCACCTCATTGAAGCAAACCACACATACAAAAACATCGACCATAACATGGACATTCTACACGTACACACAAAAGGCCGAAAACTAGACACTCTAGAACAATTAGAAATATACAAACACACGAAAACACATAAAAACAACATCCTAAACGAACAGACACAATTCAAATCACACGCATTATTCGAACATATCACACTCCACACACACAATATCGATCTTTCAAAAGTCGATACCGTTACCAACAACAAGACGAACAGTGCTCCCAGCAGCAGCCTCTGAAGAAGCTTTTTAAAAGCGAAAACCGGTTTAGGTTATAAGGTAAAACTCTTACGTTTTTACCCATAAAAAACTTTGTGTTCCGAGTCGATAGTGAAATAATTATATTTAATAAAGTAACGGACACGTCATGGACAACGAAATCCAAGAATAAATTATTCTTCACCGTCACTATTATACCACGCAATTGTATATTATTGAACAAGATACAACAATAAAAATTATTATTGTGTTAGCAACATATTGATATAATCTACAATAGCAATTATAGTTACAATAAAATACTATGAATGTAGTAATAATAATTATTATTATAGGAACAATATAAAATCATAATTAATAAAGAAGATGCAGTTTAATTGTTTTTGGTTGTGGGATTTTCAATGATTATTATAGGGGTGTGATTGATAAATTGGGGAAGTACTGACGTTTACACGTGATAGGTAATACGTATATTATCAACGGGCACTGCTGCGTCTGACTCGGATTCAGCGGCTGCAAACGCCGTCTGATTCCACGTAGAGACGGCTGTGTTCAAAGTAGTGAAGGTAACCAAACATAACGCCGCTAATATTGCTACAGCGAGAAACAATGACAAAAATATTCAGAATATCTGAACACAAAAATCAAGTCGCCAGTGAAACTATCGACATCAGGGACTATAGGGCTATAGACAGTCATTTCCTTTATGAAAGGACGATAGTGTTGGATGTTCAGAATAACTTTTAAGTGTTTTTCCACGTTTCCTTGGTACATGTCTCTTCCAGTTTATTAAACGTAAGGTAATAAATATCAATCCTCAAGGGTTTGTTACTGTAGGGGTATGTGAAATAAAAAATTATAAAAAATATAAGAAATCAAACCCGTCCAGATACTGCAACGCTGTTGTACGGTAATGAATCTTCGAGTTTAACGAATTTCACCGTGTACAGATAAGGGCAGATTGGGAAATACGTTTAATATACGTAATAATATAAACGGCAGCTCGACCGGATAGAAGGGACAGATTGATTGTCTTGGAAAATCTGCATTACAAACTGAATGGTCACCCAGAGCTTGAGGCGAACGAGGATACACAGGCAATACAACAGGAAACGTCCGTAATGCATGACATTTAGAAAAAGGAGGAGAAAAAGAATAAGAAGAAGGATAAGATGAAGAGAAAAGGAGAAGAAGAAGACGGTTATGTTGATGAAGAAGTTTTTTTTTGTATCGGCCATCTAAGGACCACATGCATTATTCTTTGTTCTTTTCTTTTTCTCCAATATTCTTTCATCTTTTCACTCTGTCTCTTCTTCCTACCTTCAGTCCACTTTGAACCTGCGTTTTTCTTTTGCCTAACCTGGACTCCCTCCATTTTTAACACTTTTGCCCGAAAAACTTCTCTTTCAATTGCTTCTGCGTTTATATTATTTTTTTTTCGAAATCCTTTCCTGTTGTACTTCTTTAATCCAACTTGATGTTGACTTCTTCCCTCACAGATATTTGAAGATCTGCTTTGTTAACCTATTGTCGTCCATGCCTTCCTTTCCATACTGTGCCGCTACTTTACAAAAATAGCGGCCACGTCATTTGCTTTACTTGGTATCGGGGCATTTTCGAATTTACTTGGTAGAATTTCGAATTAGTACGTTCGAGTAACTTTCGGAGTATTGTCGGGGTAGTGCCGTGTCGGCACGCATTCTGGTGGACGCCTTAAAGCGATCTCTGCCGTCCGTTGCGTGGAAGAGAAATTGTCAGTCATCTTCTTGCCTTTGTCCTGTACGTTATCACTCCAGTTGGCGGCGCATTTACTTCTCGTTTTTTCTCAATTCTTTATGGCGTGCTAGCCAATAAAGTATTCCTGGTAAGTTACTTTATGTTCTCTGTTTTAGTTAAAAGGGAAAGTAAGTTTTTGTCGGAATATGACTCCGATGCTTTGAGATTTAAACTCTGTGTGTGCGAGGTTGCCTTTACCACGAGGCGAGATTTTGGTAGTACGTGAAAAGTTTTGTATAATTAGTTAAACTCTGTTAAGATGAATAATCAGTAGTTGAAAATGATAAAGAGAGTATGTAATGGCTATTTAATTTGGCAATAAATAGATATTTTGTTAATAGTGTTGCATCTTGTGAACACGTGCTTTTATGTAATTGTTCTTAAATGATCTAGTTTACACCACACTAACTGAAGTATTGAAGATTAACTGATGTAAAAGTAATTGTCATGGCCATTGCCTTGTCTGTAAATTTGTTAAACATAAAAAGGTGAATTGTGTCTGTTGCATTCTGTGCGTATGAATTGTCGGGGCGGGTTTGAGATGTGTGTGCGGTGCGGGGCAATTGTGTAATGAATAATACTAAATTTTCCTCGTGGTGACAGGGTTCCTGAACCAGACGAGGCTCGATAGAGTCCATGGGCGACACCTTCTTCAGTCGCCATGCCTGAGCGAACGTGATGCCTCCCCTGCACGCCATTGGAGTGAACAGGATCCCGCAAATGTCTCCTGCACAATCATCATCATGGGCTTCTTAAGATCAACCCCTGACTGAGGCTTCTGAAATTCTGCTGTGGTAACCTCTACTCTTCAGGTGATGAATTTCCAATTTGTAACTCATACCATTCCTTCACGACATTTCGGAACAGACACAGTCTTTTATACTTATATATATATATATATATATATATATATATATATATATATATATATACAATTTTATAATGCAATAGTCCGTACCCATAACATTTATTCCGAACAATATTGACATTTATTTAGTGATTACAGTTGCTACTATATATATGTATTATGCACATATGCCGGAGGGCTGTATGTTACTCACTCTTGCTATGAATCAGTAATTGTACACCAGATCGTGGGCATGGGTTAGGACTCGTTATACAGATCCTGATTTACTAAATTTTTTAAATTATTTTCCTGGGGAGTTAGATATATAGGTATGAGGTACAATTCCAGACCGGCTGGCTGGAATTTAAGAAATTGCTTTGAGTATTTTGGTGGTTATGCCTGCACCGTTATATTGCTTTCTAGTTCTCATTTCCCTTCTTTTTGCCAAGTGTTTCTTCGCATAAGTGGTCATGCAGAAATGTGCAGGTTTGTGGCGTGTTATTTTATGTCAATGCACTCCCTGGGTATGTCCATTCATGTTCTGTCTATTTCTTGCTTGTATTTTCCTTTTGCTCCATATTATGGTTAGTAGAGACTTCTCTTTTAAAGTCGTGTTGTCCATGCCTACGGTTTTGGTCAAGCTGGGCTGTTGTGATTGTAAAAGAAAAAACTTTAAATAAAATTTTTGCCCATATGGTAGGGCTGTCCTGAACACATGGTACACAGGCAGTTAATTCCATTCAGTGATATTCTGATTTTTTTTTTACACTCACGTTTTTGGAAATTTATTAAACAGAAAAATTTAGTCCGTTTTTCTGGTGTTCAGGTTATAAGGGTTAAAGTGATTACCATCCTTGTTTGTGTTCCATGTGCTGGGGGACCATCAGCTTAGGATGACATGTTTGTTTCATGTTAGGTGCCATTCCAATTATGTTAATGTAATAATGATTTATTTCAATTTATTAATGTAAATTTTTAAAACAAGATGTTATGTGCTGATAACAGGAAAGTCGAGGGACCCTTAATGCTAATTGTCAGATAAAGGATTGTGAATGTACGAGGGTAGGCTGAAAAGTAATGCACACATGCTTGTAGAACACGAACGAAAAGAAATAGCAAGATGGGGCAAAAAGTAAATAAAAGTACATTTCCTTAGCTTCAAAATTATATATTTATTTTTCAACATAGTCGCCGTTAAGTCTAACACATTTCTCCCAACGCGTAACAAGTTTTTTTATCCCGTCACTGAAATATTCTTCCGACTTTTCTTGAATCCAGGACGCGATAGCTGCCTTCACCTCATCGTCCGAGGTGCAATGATTACCCTTGAGGTCTCTCTTGAGTAGAGGAAAAAAATAGAAATCGCAAGGCGCGAGATCAGGGGAGTAGGGAGGGTGTGGAATCGGTTCAAACTTCAGGTTTCGCAGAGCCCATCGTGCACAGATTTTACGGTATCTCAATTGTTCAGTAATGAAGCCGACACGTTCCTTTCATATTCCAATATGGTTTGCGATACGCTTTTGAGTGATTCACCGGTCATTTTGAATCAAATCGTCGACGAGTTTGCGATGTTCATCGTCTGTGGCAGTTATCGGACGTCCGCTGCGTTTTTCGTCATCAATTACGGCTTTTCCAGGCTCGCAACCACGAAATTTTATTACCCATCGATTCACAGTAGACCTATCAACAGCATCGTCACCATAAACAGCCTTTAAACGACGATGAATTTCATTAGGAATCACATTTTCAGCAGTTAAAAATTCGATAACCGCACGCTGTTTAACCGTTGACATAGCACTACAACACGTCTCCATACTTCAGCTACGTATAGCGTATTGTTGTACGAAACTCCTTCAAACTGCGCATGCGTTTGGATGGAGAATGTTACTCCCGAATGCCACCAGCTGCGCTTCTGTAGGTAATTTTGTTCGTGTTCTACAAGCATGTGTGCATTACTTTTCAGCCTACTCTCGTATATGCTGTAATATTTTTGCTGTATGAAAATTGTTCAAATATAAGGTTGTTATTTGTTAGTAAGCTTGAGTTACTTTTTGTGATATGAGGCCCGTCACTTTTATGCTTCCTTCTAGGTGATTCTGTCTAGTCTTCAATATCGCGAGACGTCTCTCTCCACTTGTCCAAAAAAAAAAAAAAATTAATTTTTTTTTTAAACACAAAATTTACAAAATATGAGAAGGGGAAGGGGATAGGGCTGGCTCAATACTGGATTTGAAATTGTATAGAGCGCAAAAGTAGGAATTAAATTCCGAGATAAGATCGGATTGTTAGTCCGAAATTATTGTTTTTCGTGGTTTACTCCATTAGGTTCTTTCGCTCTCTCTGCCGTTGGGAACTGTGATGCCTCTTTTATTGAAGATGAAGAAGTTTATTTATTACTAAAGGTAATAAGCGAAGACAACATGCAGTTGACACGAACGGGTGACGTTTATGGGATGTTGGCGCTGAGTTGATCTTATTGTTGAAGTATCGTGTAGACAGAACACTACATACTGATTAGTATTCAGTGAATAAAACATGCTAAACTACGTCTGTCAATCAGTGACGACAAGTAATGATGACAACTGTCAGAGCAATGTATTGTTAACAGGTGTGTTTAGTGTATTAGTCTTTAGCTGTTTCTCAATTGCACGTTTTGACCTCCCGCTACAAGTACAATGGGAAGATTGATGTCAGGCTGTATTGTAGGCAACGGTCTGGGTTGAGAGGGGGTTATTATTACAATCTTGTTACTTTATGTTGGCCAGTTCATAGCTGCGCTCACGTGCTCAGTCCCAAACTCTACACTTCAAAAAAGTTTGTTTTTCTATTGCTACAGCCGTTACTATTCAAAATGACGAATTCAGAATTATTTAGTTATTAGAACTCGGATTTTACACATTGTTAAAATTTCCTGATTTCATGCAACTACTCTTTGAAATTTCATTCAGTATTACTGAAAATTTTATCAAATTTTTTTAAAATATGTATTTGCAATACCAAGACAACTTTATGTATTGTATAATGTAAATGATAGAAAACTCACTATTACAAATCAAGTAACATATCTATAGTAATAAAAGAAGAAACAGTGAAAGGTAAGAAACAATCTAAAATAACCAAAAATATACTTATATGCAAGTTCTGCTAAAATATGATATGAACACAAAACATGGGTAAACTATGCTTACAAATGATAATTTACATAAAATGTCACATAAACCGAAGCCCTATTAATTATTTTGTATTGAGAAAAGTTTTATTGTCAAAAGTGGCCCCAAAACCGAGTTTTTTGTAACTAGGGGGTTTAAATTGAGCCCAATAAGTTCTTTAGATCAGGGTGATACAAAAGCAGATGAATAACAGAATGGCCATGATTTCGTAGAATACCATCTATGTTATAGTGTTTTGTAAAGGTTTATTCATTTTCACTACGCTATATATTACTAGCTTAAACATATTAGGTGTAAAAGGAATTTTATTATTAGACAATCACTGAATTAAGTCACTTTTGAAGAATTTGATGGGGTACATTTTTCAAATTGGTAATTGTGGCAAGGTACATTATCCAAAACTAACACATTTGTTTGGTAACTCCGAAATTAGTTTTCGATTACCTGTTACTCGAAACCTGTAGCCTACTGTTCATTCAACAAGAAGAAGAAGAAGAAGAAGAAGAAGAAGAAGAAGAAGAAGAAGAAGAAGAAGAGGGAGGAGGAGGAGGAGGAGGAGGAGGAGGAGGAGGAGGAGGAGGACGACGACGAGGAGGAGGAGGAGGAGGAGGAGGAGGAGGACGACGACGAGGAGGAGGAGGAGGAGGAGGAGGAGGAGGAGGAGGAGGAGGAGGAGGAGGAGAAGAAGAAGAAGAAGAAGAAGAAGAAGAAGAAGAAGAAGAAGAAGAAGAAGAAGAATTTTACTAGTACAGTAATATCCTTGTGCCCTCAACGACAGCTATTATTAATTTTTATACAAACCAAGGAAGAGGAAAATCACACTCCTGTAGTTTTTCGTTTGTTGAGAAAGTTCACGTGTCTCAAATATGGATAATTTGCCTTTAGGCTACAATTCATAATTTTTTTATTTTTCAGTTTGTACAGTGAAATGAACTAGCATTTTTTTGTAATTAGGCTTCATGGTTATCACTGAGTTAATCAATCATATATTTTATGGATAACAGTTTGCATGGAATGAACACACGCGCGGATAGGTAGCTTGTTTTAATATATAAATTTAAAAAAATCTGCTGCAAACGCTTATTATTCTTAGGAAAAAAATGCTTTAAAATACATAAATATACTAAATTATTCAGACTTGACTCAGAGACCTGTAATTTCTTAGCAGCTTTAGTAAGTTTTGAAATACGGTTAAGTAAAATCTTTGTAAAAAAGTGCACAAGAACTAACTGCTTTTACTGCGACTGTTAACATTCACACTTCCTGCTTCATTCGTACTTCCTGCCTCTTACTGTGCGGACCGAAAAATGGTTGCGTTGTCTTTCACAACAATGCAACAGCGAAGCTTGTTATGACGGGACCATGACCACCGTAAAACTCTAAACTGCTAAGTGTTTTTCATGTGTACAACTGAACATTATGCAACTACCTCTTTGTAGCAGCATAAAAGAATTCACCGGACCATTATATTTCTTCGCGGATTCGACTCCCGCTGTTAGCTGGAGTGTGATTGCTGGCTGATCGCTCAGAGAAAGCGGCCGGTAATTATTATCCCGAGTCAAATGTAAAAACAGACGAATTCTTCTCCGCTTCCATAGCGTGTTACGTATTTGTAATGTATATCCCGTAATTTAGTTATATACACTGTTTTTTTGTCAACAAGCGCACACAACATTTTAAGTTCGCAGCATAACATTAAAGTTGGAGACAAGGCCGAAATTGTTGCCTCAGTCGACGTGTGTCGGAAACTCAGGAATCTATACGAATAAATAACTTATTTACTTCAGCCTGTATGGATGTATTTACTTATCTGTATCTGAACTTGAGTGTGCCACTAGTACCATTACATGAATACAGTAACACAGCAGTACATAAATTAACAAACGTTCACACATCTTGTAGATTACATTCACAAACATTAACCACATCATTAAATATTTGCACACCTTCTAGAAAGGTCGCCTTCCCACCTTCTTGTATCTTAGGGCCACATATTTAGTTTTGGAATCGTCTTCGGTTACCTTTTTTGTACCGATACCTTTGACATCCACTTTTCTTATTTTCAGTCTAATTCGATCCCTCCTCATTTCGTCCTCTATTCTTCTCACATACTGGTACTCTATACTCTATTATAAGATTTTAGTCCTCTATTCTACTCGACCGATTGTAACCTACATTTAAACGCGTCGGTTAGCATCTAAAGTTTGCTGCTCTAAGTAAAAGGGTTTGGGTATATAGAGTATGCTTTTATCGGGGTCTGTTCCGATATTGTTTATGACTCTTTGCCAGAGCATGGAATATCCCGTCTGTGTATTTTGCTGTGTTAGAGGTATGCGTAAATGTACAGTAGAAATCGATCATCACGAAACAGAGAATCGGCTACAACAACTTTTATAGTTAATTGACTAAAATATAAGAAGAAAGACTTATAGTGAATCGAAAGGTATAGAGAATCGGTTACATTCCACATTAATGACATACGTTTGGCTTAACATGTAAATATGTATTATTTGAGTATAAGTATATTAAGTGTTAATACAAATAGTACAAGTAATGTTAACGGGATAGTCTTTCAAATGACGTGGAGGCTTGACGCAGGAGAGAGTAATAGTGGCATTTATAAAGAACTATCTTTGTCACATTTTGAATAAATGTACACACAGGCTGTTAGTTTGAGACTGTCGCTGTCACTCATCATATGATTCATACAATGTAGTGTGGATACTGAAGTCAAGATTTCCTTTGGTTTGTCAATGTTTTGCTGTATCATAATGTCGCAGCATGTCAGAAAAGATGTAATACACGTTGCAGAACAATCTGTCAGTATTTTAAAACGTTAAACGTTAAACTGGCGCTAGATTGTTTTTTGTGCGCAATGTGTAGCTAATCAGATGTTTTGTCATTAAGTCGATGTCGTTGTAGTTGGTTCCACAACATGGAAAACAGGGATTTAATTACGGTTTTTAGCAAAAATTCTTCCATTAGAAAGTAATGGAAAATACTGAATGTAAACAACGGGTGAAACAGTGCTGAAAGATCCTCTCAAACTGAAATCCTTTAATAAAAGTAAAAAATCTCTGTCAATCGTGTTGTTCCTTTGGTCCTCACATGACAGCCCTCTTGGCCTTCCAATTTTGCACCAGTTGGTTGCCTCCTCCAGTGTTACTGAATCCTCCGTCCTGCACCTCCCCTTCCTTTCTTCTTCAAACCCCTTGCCATTTCCTAAAGTACCGCCTTCAGGAAATAACCACTGGCGCAACGATCGATATTCATTTTTCTTATATTATTGAGTCTTTTGTGCCATCAAAGTTTTTTAGCAGTCTCTCATTCCTTACTTTACCCTTCCACCCCACCTCTCCAGCCAAATATCCAGTGGCTCAAATTGTCTCAACGTCAGCACCGTACAAGGTTGTAGTCAATATAGAGCGATTCGCAAGTCTCTTCCTTAACTCCTTATTCGATACACCGCAGAGCAACCTCCGGCTCGTCCTAATTTCTGTTGTGTCATAGATACCCTCAGTCACGGTGCTTCTCAGAGACTTGAACTGCTTCATTTCAGTGCAGTATTCAGTCTGTCTTTATTCCTACCAATTCTTTTTCTTCTTATGAAGTCTCATTTTATATTTTCCACATGTTCCGTCAAGATGTTCGAGCAGCTCATCCGCTTTGTAAATTGTTGTTCACTAAAACAATCATACCTTTAACAATATCTCTTAATTCGGGTTATTTCTACAGAAGAAAATTACACAATTTGCTTTAAACGTTTCGTATTTTCTAATGAAGACAGTATAAAAAGAGGATTGTTGAAAGTTGAAAACATCGTAAAACCATCGTACAAAAAACGCATAGCATTAGTCTCCTGTTTAATTATTTTCCTGTTTTTTAATGAGCAAAAGGGTAACCAGATGTTATCACTAACCCAGATGAATGATGACAGCCATTAGAAAAGGTGAGTCGCTGATTAAATCCTATTTAATGCAATAATGAATGAAATAACAGGAGCGTTACCATAATATTTAGAATTTTTTATGGGAAACTCATTATTTCCATATAACATGTTATGCTGACAATGCTATCCTTTTGTCAGAAAGCGAAGATGGATTTCGAATAATATTTTACATAAGTTCGGTGTACTATTGCTAAGGAATACACTGTGGTTATAAGTACAGGAAGGATAAATGTTTGGTCATTACAAAAGTCCAATTAGATGTAGGTTAAAAGTAACTGGGAAAGTAATAGAACAAGTTATGAATTTGAACTATTGAGATACATAATTAACTACCTCGAGAAATATCAACCAATAAGTGACAACAGATTTTAAAAGGCATCTACTATAGATGGACGCGCGAGCGTTTTAGTGTGAAAAAATAACACTATGACAGCTAATAGCAAAGTTGAAATTCATACAATAGCAATTAGACCGATATTAACATACGCGGTGTTGACTTCAGCAGACACGATAAAGACAAAACACAATATAAATTCCAGCTAAATATAAGTTTTGAGATGTATGGAGAATAAATATCACGCGAAACAATATCCATACAGGAGTCCGTGATTACAGAGAAATACTTGCGAAATTCAGGACACAGTCAGTTGGACCAGAAATAGAAGAAGAACGTGGACGGTGAAATAAGATTTAGAGCAAGAGGAAGACCTTGTAGTAGGTGAACAGGTAATGCCGCAGGAGGAGAAACAGAACAGAAACAATTACGAAAGAAGAAAAGAGAAGAAAAACAAAAAAAGGTGTACAGAAAGATGGCGTGTGTGGTTATTACCGCTTTTAGAGCCCGACAGAGTATTGGGGGGGGGGGGGGGTTGATACGCGTATAAACAATATCTACTGTACTCGTATGTGCTTGTGACGTCTGTTTACAAACATACAGTTACTGCAGGTATGTCTTTCTGATCAGTCGACCTGATTACATCAACACTGTATCGCATTCGTACTGTCTGTGATATATGGCAGCTATAGGAGACGCTGTTTACCGTACAACAGACATATAACAAAGATAAATTAATTCGCGTCTGTGAACAAGAACAATGTACGTAACGACCGCCACGGCATTTCAAGTGTTGTTGCATACTATACAGGCTGAATGCCAGAAGCTGATGTCAAACTTTTTGTTTTGTTCTTTTGAGGTTATTCTCTACAAAAAGACAAAAAAAGACAAAACAGAAAGTTATTATGAAAGTCTTGTAAATTAAAAAAATTCTCATAGCGGCTGAGAACAATGGAGTATTGTAAAAAAAATTCTTGCCGACCACTTTCTGAGAACCCGTAGAAATGATAACATCTGCGGGTTTTCTTTCTGACCAAGTTAGGAAAATAAGAACACATTGCATAGAGATCGCGGTAGTTACATAACGGAGTGGTGGTGCGCGTATGCGTGTGTGTTGTGATCGAAATTTCACTTTCAGGTCATCACTAGAGTTTACCATCCGTTGGTTGTTACGATAGAATTATTTTCAAATCGTTTTCTGTTTTCGTCGACATTTCGTCGCTGTGGGCGTAACTTCTTGGGGGGGGGGGGTCAGAGAGTAGCCTTAAAATTCACTGTGGTGTGTTGAGATCAATTCTGTAATGTAATGTAATCAGGTGCATTTTCGAACAAAATTAAAAAGGTGAACAATAATTCTCAGTCAGAAAAAGAGGGGAAATTTCATTTTTAATTACCAAATTACCAACTTATTTAAGCTAAGCTGTACTTGCATTTATATTTACCTAGAGAGAGAGAAAGAGAGAGAGAGAGAGAGAGAGAGAGAGAGAGAGAGAGAGAGAGAGAGAGAGAGAGAGAGAGAGAGAAGATTCGTAGAACAGCTGTGGTTATCAGCACTTCAATATTAAAGTGTCTCAAGTTAGTAAACAAACACGTCTTCGTTTGTTTATAATACAACCATTGTATTCCAGTTTGGATCTCAGAGTTGGCGCTTTTATTTGAACAGAACGATAATTTCCAAGTATTTCATTCGAATCTGTTAAATATTCGCCTTGCAAATTTATTTGAAAAAATACTAATAAAAATGCCTACTGGGATCAACTTTTGCTGTAAAGTGGTCAGACCATGGTAAAGAGTCCATACTGTATTTGCAAGCTTGAAACCTGTTCTCTATTGACATTTGTTTGTTTCTATTTATAATAAGTGGAAAGCTTATTATAAAGCTTTCCAATAACTTTTTTCCCGATGAGGGTTTAAGGTTCGGTCAAAAATATAACACAAATTTTAACTTATTTGTGTCGACGTTTCGACAATGTTTACTGTCATCATCAGGACCTGTCCATGAATACAAAAGAAATGTTAAACACATTAGAACAAATATTTGAGTGAACGTGTTTGTGTGTGTGCGTGCGCGTGTGCGTTAGTATGTGTGTATCATTGTATATGTGAATGAGTTGATATAGTTTGTTTTACATCATCAAATGTTTTCTTTAAAGACGAGAAAATTATATCACAGAACTTAATTATACAATATTAAAATTTAAATTACTAATAATGTAATGGTATTTGTAATTAATTATAAAATCAGTAATCAACAATTAAATATTTGAATTGGTACAGAAAACGTTTATACATATACCAGTCAACGTATAGCATAGTAAAATAACAATGCCAGTAACAATTTTATAAAGTTCGGACGATTGCTCGGAATACGAGGGTGCTCTCTCTTACCCCCCCAAACTATGACTATGGCAAAACGCTGTGTGTGGAGATTACAAGGTTATCAACTCGTTTTATTTTTTGCGATTTTTGCATGTCCATTTACACACAAGTTCCTGTTGTTTACAGTTAATAAAGTAGTACTCAATTTTCATGGTACGTCAGTAATGAAAGAATTCGTGACGACTCGGGGATACGTTTGTAGAAAACGATATCGAAACGATCACCGAGAACTAATTTGAGAGTGTAGAAGGACAACCAAATAAACAGTCTAAACAACTGAGCGCCCCTCCTGTAAACAGAAAAAGGACAGAGAAGACAGCGCCCAACAGGTAGACTGAAATTATAAATAAAATTGTAAGTTAAAAAAAAGTGCTACGAAGGTTAAGACGTAGACGTTAAGACGAAGGTTATAACTTTTTCTCAGCTCAGTTCGTAATCTTCAAACTCGTATTTTATGATTGATTTGTAAGATAATTTTAAGATAACTAACTTCGTAGTGTAATAATAGGGCAGCTTTTCCCGTCATATTTAATGTTCAGATCATTTACTTATAGGTGTATTTGAAGAAGTTAGTAAATATTTAATTTTTTGCTTTTTTGTTTTACGTGATGCTTCATCTAACGCAATTAGCAGACTATAAAATTGGTTTGTACGATAAAGGAAGGCACTCCGCTATCAAGTAAAAATTAATTAACTCGATGAGTTCAAATAATCAAACACAAAGGTAGAGCTCCAAGTAAGGAGACAAAGGAAACGAGAATAGGTAATGATAAAATTGAAAAATAAGTATACATGATTAAGAAATACAACGAGTAGAAGATTTCTTCTACTTAAGCAGTACAGCACGTATGTCGATAGCAGTACAAATAGTGGAACAGTAGAATATACTAGACGTACACAGTTGTATGGAGTGCTGATCAAGATATGGAGATACACTCAAGTAAGGAAAAAGGGAGGGGTTCTAAGAATTCAAATATGTCGGAAGCACAATTACAGAGAATAATGAAACAAACGAAGAAATCAAAGCAAGAATAGCAGCAGGAAACAGAAGCTACTACGCATTAAAAAATATATTCAAATCCAGGAATGTATCAAAAAATGTCAAAAAGAAAATATACACCACAGTAATCAGACCTATAGTAACATATGCAAGCGAGACATGGGTACTGAAGTTAGAAGATATGAAAAACTTTGGTGTTTTCGAAAGGAAAATTCTGAGAAGAATTTATGGACCAGAGTGGAATGGAGAGATGTGGAAGATAAGAAAGAATCGTGAGCTAAGAGACCTGTGTGGAGAAGCGGACATAGTTGCGGCAGTGAACGCGCAAAGGTTGAGATGGTTGGGGCACGGGATGAGAATGAGAAGTGACCGAGCCCCAAAAATGGCATTGGAAAGGAAGCCGGAGGGAGTAAGGAGGAGAGGACGTCCGAGGAGAAGATGGTCTGAAGATGTGGAAGGGGATTTGAGGGAGATGCAAGTGGCAGGTTGGAACAGTAAGGCTCTGGACAGAGAAGGATGGAGAAGAATCGTTGAGCAGGCCAGGGTCAGAAGAAGAAGAAGAAGGAAAAGGAATTTAAGAAGAAACAAATAGTCCGATCGTAATTTATTTGTAACTTGTAAAAACCAATATGATACACAGATCAATATCGTAAGAATTATAGCACCAAAATATTAAAACATTAATCAACACATTTCTAAGAATAATGTTAATACTCTTCTGTCGGAATACCGTACTTTAACAATGTGTAAAGTGACGAAACAACAATTGTGTTTAAGAAGAGACTAAAAGAATAAAATTTAAGATGGATTAGTTATAGTTTAATTAAATATAAGGAGATATTAAAAGAGACGTTACGGGTAAGAGGACAACCACGGAATACAGAAATAGACAACAACCTGCTGCAGGTACTTGAAGAAGAGTACTTCAGAAGAATTTAAGAAAGAGACGTACAACAAAGAAAGAAGTGGACATTGTGGACAAAATTAAAGAGAATTCGAGACTTATCGTGAGTCTGTATGCACTGAAATTAAGTAGAAAAAAGAAAAACATACTTGAAACACGTCTAATCTGTAGCATGGGCTGAGCTACAGGACCCATATTGTAGAAAAACGTCAAGATGTATGGAGAAGCAAATCCTACAGTTGGTCGGGACAACGATCAAAGCTTACGTAGCCGCTGACCTGTAGAAACTACTACAGTGGAAAACGTTTAACACGAAAACGAAATATGGCCCAGGTCCCGATCGTTCTTCTATTTTACAATTACAGTTTGTATGGTTAACACAAACGTTTTACCTACAAAATATCGGTTAACACGAAAAATTGTGTTATAATAATTTTGTTGGTCGTTTTCAATAACTGCATAATACGTACACACCCCAAAAAAGTACACGATAAAAACTGTGAAAGTGATGACGTTTTTATGTACCTTCTGAGTATTTTTATTGCTTTACTTTACCACACAGACGGTTAATTCGTAATCTTGGACAGAAAGTGATTGTGCAAATCGGAAAGGAGAGTTCAGAAGGAATTTAGGTTGGAAGAGGAGTAAGGCAAGGCTGCTGTATGTCACCAACTTTATTTAACATTTATCTTGATGACTTGATTAGGAAGTGCTTTTACGAAACAAGAGGGGTGAATGTCGGTGCAAGAAGAATTGAATGTATAAGGTTTGCTGATGACATGGCTGTTTTAGCAGAAAAGGAAAAGACAATGAACTAAATGATAAGAGATTTGAATTTAGTATGCGAGGAATATGGAATGAGGATTAATAAGGAAAAAACTAAGTGTATGATGATTACCAGAGGAGGAAAAAGGGCAAACATAAAAAATAGTGCAAGACAAAATACAACAGGTGGAGTTGTTTAAATATAAAGAAAGCTTGATAAGCGAAGATATGTCCTGTACTCGTGAAATTAGAGCAAGAATGTGTATAGCGAAAGAGGTATTTAATGGGAAGAAAAGACTGCTGTGTGGCAAAATTAATAAGAATTTGAGGAAAAGATTGGCTAAATGTTATGCGTGGAGCGTTGCTTTATATGGTGCAGAGACATGGACGCTGAGGAAGGAGGATGAGAAAAGATTAGAAGCATTTGAGATGTGGGTTTGGCGAGCAATGGAAAAGGTAAGGTGGGTTGACAAAGTAAGGAATTATGAAGTTTTAAGAAGAATAGGGGAAGAGAGAAGAATCCTGAAGGTAATAGAAAATAGGAAAAGGAATTGGTTAGGTCATTGTTTAAGAAGAGATTGCTTGCTTACAACTGCCATGGAGGATGTCATAGAGGGAGAAAAAAGAAGAAGGCGTAGAAGAATGTAGCTAATAGATAGAATTAAAATCAGAGGGTGTTACGAAGAAACGAAAAGACTGGCATGCGATAGGACAGCTTGGAGAGATTTTACCATTTGAAGATCTGCCTTAGGGCAGAACACCAAATAATAATTTTACCACACAGTACAGCAAGTAATATTTACAGTATTTGTTCACTTACAGGGGTGGATTAACCATTAGGCTGTAGCCTAGGGCGCGGCACTTTGGGTGGGCGCAAAATTTTAGCTAAAAAATAATACAATTTTACAGCTAAATGTAAAATTGGTAATAAATAACAGGGATACAAATTTGAAGAAAAGAAGAAAAAGCGATCTGAAGCAAAACCACTGTTGAATTTTTTGAAAACGCTTAACTTAGAATCAATGCTTCCTAATGTTGAGATAGCTTTGCGCATTTTTCTTACTATGCCCGTCACTAACTGCAGTGGCGAAAGATCTTTTTTAGCTTTGAAGAGGGTGGAGAAGGGTACCCTATGGGAGGTGAGGAGGGGGGGCGCTAAAATATAATTAGCCTAGGGCGCCAAGATACCTTAATCCGGCCCTGTTCACTTATCTTATTTTGTTTCACTTTTTGTCCGTTTAACACGAAATTCGGTTAACACGAACAAACAGCCGGTCCCCGTGATGTCGTGTCAAACGTTTACAGCTTAAAAGTATTCAGCTTATAGGTTTCACAATAATCTTACGACAGATAATTAAAAAAAAATTGTCCATTGATACTTAAAAAGATGCTTGTATTCTGGTCTTCCATTAATCGTGCTTGAACCCGTACGACTTATGCCTGTTTGTACATAATTTTTATATTCATATAAGTAAAATGAAATACCTACTATCTACGTATGCGAGTTACTGCTGCACGAATCGATCTGATTTAGTGTTGAATAACGTCATAAAATGTTAATTCGACGTTGATGGGATCGTTTTGTAAACGTCGTGACAAAGAACGTACTGAGAGATCTTCATGAAACTGTCACTGGAGATCACGGAGAACGTTTAACATTGAAAATAGATTAAACTAAACACAGGGACAGATTAACCACTTACATTAGACAGGTATTGTCTGAATGACCTTGTTCCATCGAAAGCGTTACGTCACACACACACACACACACACACACACACAAAATTGAGTGCGTGCGAGTGTCAGTATGGCTTACGTACCAAAATTTCAGAAAACATCGAGGAGGAAGTGAACAATTTTTTTTAATCACGTGGTTCGTACATCAACGAGCTCAATGAATGCCAGAGGAAGTACGAAATGGGTGTATTTAAGCTGTACGTAGAAAGTCACAAGACTATTAGGAGAGTTCCGTTTGTCCTTAACCCGAATTACAACAGAAACGACTGCCTCCGAGATATAAATAAAAAGAGGTTGCAAATGTCGATTTGAAGTTACTGTACCTTTCTTCAAATCCAGTCCCAGTCAACCTAACAGGACTGTTCAATATCGGAACTCTTACCGTCCAGCTATTTTACAGAGTATCATATTCGCCGGTGTCGGATTAAGAGGGGCTAAAGAATAAAAATTTCCGAGCAAGTGAAATATTAAAAACCGCGCTGACAAGGAGAGTACCTGAAGTGCGTATCACGGATTTAAATGAAACTTGGGGACATGTTTAGGTACATAAGGTTAAATTAAAAGCCAAAGCAGTAAAGTTTAACGCTAAAAATTTTCCCAGTGATAATCTATCACAATTGTTTTATGATGATTTTTGGAGAAGGCTCGAGAAAAATATACGCCCCTTTGAAACTCAATAATTCAGATATTAGTGTGCTTAGAAATACTTACTAAACACAAAATGAAAGTAGAAAAGGAAGATTGTTTGATTCTTGTCGAGTGTCGAAATATTAATTCTACGCAAATATATAAAGTTTTAAAAAAGCCTTTGAAAATGAACCAAATAAATAAACGCTGATAATAAACAAAGGAACCACGCAGCCGTTATTTGATTTGTACGAGAACTGATGCATTTACGTGTCGGCACGCGTGTACGAGTATTGCTTACAGTACTGGTTTAGGAACAATATTTTGTTTATTATATTTATTAAATGATTGTCTGAATAAAGTAAAGTATTGTGCAAAACGCGAAAATTTCACACATTGGCCCCTGCTCTTAAATAGCCCCGGGCCCCTAATAGCCTTAATCCGGGCATGATATTCGCCGGTTTGCTGCCAACGCTTCTTAAGTCTGTTACGTACAAAGGTTATAAAGATCGAACTGGAGCCTATGTTCTGTAAGTCGAGATTTATTATTGTGAGCTTGTATTAAAATTAATACTGATTTTGCTATGCCTAATCTTCTTATAACATATACTCTATATAATACTCAAATATCTCCTGTCCCTATATTTTAGGTACGTAGTAAAACCCGGCTAAAACACTCTTGAAGGAAACTAGTAATAGACCGCGTATTAAGCGGGACCGCGACCAAATAGCATAGATCTATACTGTATCACTAAATGTTTGAACAGAAAATATATAATACATTCCTGTTCTTTTTTATTTGAATGTTTGATTTAAGACGCCATAATATAAGACATTACTAAAAGGACTTATGGGTTTGACTTGAAAATGCACTAAAAGAAAACAAAAGTGTTGGTAGCACGAGATAACTCAAGTAAGATATTCAATATTCAGCTGAGAGATGTGTGAAGACCAGTGGCGTATCTAGAATTTGGTCTGGGGGGAGGGGTCCGCTTGAGTCGGCTTTCACACAAAAGAAAAAACAAGTGAAGACTAATCAACATTGCTATCTTTAAAGTGGGTGAAAGAAATGCGATAACATCCTGAAATCGATCCCATTAAAATAAACGGTAATAACGCAACAAAAATACGCGTTACTGAAACATTGTTTATGAGATATATTGATTGAATTGATTTTCCTACATTTCATATTTCAAATATTTATGTCAATGCTGTGTAATAAACCTGCTTGTATATTTAAAAAATAGTTAAGTAAAACTTACTACTATATTGGCGTTCACAGCTGAAAGAAATAATAAAATAGTCTAAAAATTAAGAGATTAACAGAATTCGTCATCTGGGGGGGGTCCGGTCTCGTTCGCCCCCTCCCCGTAAATACACCCCTGGTGAAGACTTTCAACTACTAAACGGAAAATAAAAACTGAAAGAAAATAAAAACTGCATTGAAGTTGTTGGATCAAGGGAAGTAGAATAGCATTCAGCTCATTTACTTATAGCTGTATTCGAAGAAGTTGGTAAATATTTAATTTTATGAAACCCTTTAATGAAAAAGACACAAGGAGTGAAACCAAGAAAAATTCTTATAAAGGTTTTTGTGTTCCTGGATTTGAATCATGGTCAAATGAAAAACGACAAGGAAGCTTGAACGTTGTTGTACATTATGCGGTAGTAGAGAAGGGCGGAGAAATTGTATGGAAGACAGAGCGAGCAACGATCAATTGATTAAGATAACATATTCCAAAAATTGGACGTGAAAATACCGGAAAACCTTGTCAGCGAATATATATCATCTGGAGCATATAATTAGCAACTAGAGTATGCGTATATGAGCGAAAAAAGTTGATGGCATTATTGTTTGGGAGAAGATCAAGAAAGAATTTCTTGAATCAAGCGGCTCCAGGACGCGACCTTGAGAGGTCACAGGAATTTTAAACAGCGGTATAAACAGGACTACCCGATGATTTCAAAATATGGGAAGCTTACAACCAATACGCAATTTTCTTTTCTTAAATTTTCCAAAGGCCTGTCGTAATTCCTCCTCTGTAATCGGCTCCACCGACCTGTCAAAAACATCCAGTTCCTCCACAACACCTTCAGTGCCTTTCGGGTCACACCATAATTCGGCATAATACTCTAGTCACTCTTTTTCGGGAATATTATTTAATCTAATTTTGTTTAAGACAACATATGTCAAAAATTGAACATGGAAATAGCGGAAAGCCTTGTCAGTGAATATACATCATCTGGCCATATAATTAGCAACTAGAGTACGCGTAAATGACTATTGTAACAGCGGGAAAAGTTGATGGCATTATTGTTTGGGAGAAGATAAAAAAAAAATTTCTTGAATCAAGAGGCTCCAGGTCGCGACCTTGGGAGGTCACAGGAATTTTAAACAGCTGTATAAACAGGACTACCCGATGATTTCAAAATATGGGAGGGCTACAACCAGACGAGTAAAGACCAGATTGAGACGAGGGACGGCCAGATTGAGATCAGTAAAATTAAGACAAGGCATCTCAAAGAGAATACAACTGGCTTGTACCAGCGGCTCACGTACAACAGAGTACGGCGCAGAGAGAAAGTTACAAAGAAACGACAATCGGAATTCGGCGATGTTTTGTTTTAAACGATTAAACGATGTCGTCGACAACTGACTCGGCGAAATGGTTGTTTGGAAATAATAAGGAAGAGAGGTTCTGAACTGAGAAAAATATTGGTCATTCAGGAGACATCGTCGGTAACGTCTGCGATTGGAAAAGCGTAAATGAAGAGACGCAAAAGAAGTCAAGTACGAATGTTAAAGTGCCGATAAAAACAAGGAGGTGAAAACTGCTGAATAAAAAAATTCACCAGCGTAACAGTGGAAGCGCGACCGAGCGTGACATTAGTAAGCGGACTGGTAAACTGTTATACTGTCGCCCAGTGCAGTGTGCGATTTAACTTGCTTGTTAGCTGAGCTAGCGTTATTAATTAAACATTTTCATGAGGGTCAGTACGAAAAAAATAGTATTGTTTGTCATAGAAAATTGTTTCGAAGATGTTGGTCGGCCGTCGACGAAGCGAGTGCATGAAACCAGACTACAGGATTTAATATTACACTAAAGACTCGTTTATCCGACTCGAGTTTATCCGAAAATCCGGTTTATCCGAAACAATTTTTAGTAAATTTTAAAAATACACAAAAGCATTTTCCTGTCGCTATAATCTATATTTAATGGCGTAGACAAGCGATCCCACGTGATATAAAGTAGAAAGTCAATAATCAGAACTAATTGGGATAAGGGGTACTCCGAATTATCGATTTGTTCGGATTTTCGAACATAAAGTATTATGTTCATATATTGTAAACATAAAGTACTGTATACTGTTGTGTATTATAATAGTAGATTTCTGCTTCCTTTTAGAAGCTGAAGGTGACACAATAACAACAGTTCACATAAAACTATCCTATGTTAATAAACAACTGTAATGCGACTACTGTATAAACTGTACAGTAATAATATGGTAATGCGGTACAGTAATACGGTAAACGACACTGTAAAACTATAATTTACAGTGCGGTATCGTTTTATAGTTTACTGTGTCATATTCACTGTAACTTTTAAATTATTATTATTATTGAATAAAGTTACTATACGGTACTTAGAGATGTATTATTATTTAAATAGAAGTTTCGGTTTATCCGAAATTTCGTTTATCCGAAACGGGCGCGGTCCCATCAAATTCGCATAAACGAGTTTTTAGTGTAATATTATTTATTTAGTTTCAAATAAAAAATATGTATCAAGTAGCTTCGACTTTTAAACAATTAGTTAACGAAAAATAAGTATAACAAATTTAAATACCTAGGAGAGGCCACTGACAAACCAATACCGTTAGAGAGACACTGAAATATCCAGAACAAAGAATTCACCAGGACCGTATGATAGACCATGTGATGGGGGATTCAGTATTTGTCTATTGTTCTGAGTTGTTAACTTTAAATACAATAAAGCTGCTAAATTGCTAAAATATTAAGTCAAGCTAAAAAAAGAAAAGGAAGTGATATTGTACATTTTAAAAGTCGTATTTGTATTTTTAATAAGTTTCTTTGTATAATTATCAAGAGGATATGGAGAAATATTTGATAAAATATAAAATAGAATTCTATGAAAAAAAGAAGGAAGTCTAAAATAGACCCTGTAACTTAATATTAGAGATAGCTTTTTATTGTAAGATGTCTGAAAGATGAACAGTACATCACAAGGAAAAATTATAGTTGGTAATTCGCAAATGAGATTCTGTCTGTTCACTGGTAGGAGTATCAATGAGAGATCGTTTGAGAGTGAGGATTTAAAAAATCAATAGAAGGTGGAAGAAATGTTGTTGGAGTCCACAAGAAGATAACGTAGAGGGGATATTAGGGTCTGAGGATGCCGGAACGTCGTTTCTCCTGTGGAGGCTTCTCAATTATAGAGCGTATGCCAGTAGTGACATAGGGAAACACCATAGTTGATGAACGACATTTCAAGTTTAGGCGTAGTCGAGAAACGGGGAACAAGTCAAACACCTAATTAGATAAAAAACGAGGAATAAAAGAAGAACGAGAAGAAGATAGTGATAATGTATGGAGTTGGCCTAACTGGTGAACCCATACTGACCTACGGTGCAGAAGAGTTTTGGCAACTGACCAATAGCGATAAAGCTAAAACATGAACAGTTGAGACGGATCATATGCGAAGCTTTCGTAGAATGTGCAAGATGAAACGCTGGAATGTTACGGGGAAATTTGGAGGACGGGAATGGGTATACAGTAAACATAAGAATAGAAATGCATTCTATTATGGCGTGGACATGTCATGCGTGAAGAGATTGAGAAGAGACGAAGGATGGGCAAAAGAAGCCTTAGAATATGTGTCATGGAATCGACGAAGCAGAAGAGGTTTAAGAAGGATAACGTGGAAGCAGGGTACTGAGAAGTCAGTGAGTTCCATAGAATTGGATGAAAGGAATCGACGGACAACAAAAATAGCGAATGAAATGCGGGAAACCGCAAGCTCGTTTACGCTTCATATTACGTGTGCGTCCTTCGCAATAGAAAGGGATAATCTAGTGAGTGATCTGGACAAGATTTTCTGGGGAGGCAAAATGGACGGAGACATCGTACTCGTGATGATGAAATATGTAGTTAAAAGTCAACAGAAACTTAGCTTACTATATATAATTACAAGACGATTTCACTTCGTTTATTCCTATCGTAAAAGTCCCATCCAAAAAGCGTACGCACCCAAACTCTAATACATGGTAGGCCTACCATTTACAGAAGACAAAATGGAGATGGGCGAGAGATGTGTTTATATCCACGGGAGAATAACGACAAAGACCGTGTGATTAGCAGTCGCAGCAGCTACATACTGTTTTGCTATGGTACGGGAGAGAGGGCCTTGTGTTCGTCACTGTTGACATTAGAAACACTATTACTATATCACAACACTACGCGACCTTGGACTGCGTAGGCATGGCGTTAATGCGTGTGTGCATCGCCTTGACAATCGTTTTTATAGTCTGTGACCTGAATTACCCATGTAAACATTGCAATATCGATATGTAATACGATTCATTCGGGCGTCGCGATTCTGCAACCTATATGCTTGTCCCTAAGGAGAGGATGTCTTTAGTTAAACAGTATTAAACAAAACCAATGAACACCGAGTGTTTGGTTGCCGTTATATAGAAGCGACGATCTGAAAATGGAAGACGGCACAATAGTCACATAGTGTCGGAGCTGTATATATCTTGGGATTCGATTATCTGCAGAAGGAGGAAAAGTGCAGGAAATAAAGCAAACGTCTGGTAAAGGTAGAATTACCAATCGACAAATGCATTTGGTATAGGAACACTATGAGATGTATAAAGGCGCCAGTAAAACACATTGTTGAGGTTGTATGTACTGTGCAGAGGTGTGGGATATAACCGGTACAAACGCAAAAAAAACGTAGGGAATTGGAAACGGACTATTTGCGTCGGAGTTGAGGAATAACATAATAACATTAGAAGTGACTAGATATGAACATGAACAAACAGACACTGACGTAAAAGAAATCATCGAAACCAAGAAATTGATATGGAACAGATACATACAACGAATATGCTAGAAGAAAGATGGGCTAAAAAATCATAGGAATAACAGTCGGCAGGAAGACAGAAAAAAGGAAGGCCATGGTTATTTTGGAAGAATGATGGTATGATTAAAGTGATGGAGGATCGTAGTCTGCAGAGCAAGCCTGGACAAACCGACTAAAGTGGAAGCTAAGGGTGCGAGAAACGCCGGATAGTGCAGCCCCATTCGAAACGGAAAAGAAGAATTTAATACGATGAACAGTAAAGTTACCTCGTTGTCCTATTCCCAGGATTTATAGCGTCACAGTGCCCCATATATACGTATGTGCGGACACACACACATGGTAAAAACGAACACGATTCAATATAATGCTGCTATAATTATGCCTAACCGCCTTTAATTTCTCTAGGAAATGACGCCTGGTAAACTGTTGTGTTGTGTGAGCCAAAAGTACGTCGTGTAAGGGTTTCTCTGATGGACTGGAATTTACCACAATTTACCACTTCCGAAGGGAATGGAATGAACACTCAGCCATCCGCGACTGTAAGATTTAATATTATTTTTATTATGTACCGTAATCGTCAACATCATTAATTATTATCGTGATATTAATATAATCGTCATCTTCGGCCCACTTTGAGCGAACGTCTTCCCAACCATTCTTCGCTGATGTCTCTACAGGCGACGTTGAAATAGGCACATGAAGCCTTAGAATTATGGATCTAAAGCAGGGTTGTGCAAAGAAAATTTTGCACCTGGGACAAAACCTCGTAGCCGAAGTAGTGGTGGAATCAGTAGCGGCTTGGAATCGATTACAGCCGAGGGAGCTAAATAATACTGGCTTTTGTACACTGAACTAAATAAAAAAAGCAGACTTTTAGAAAGAAAAAGTAGATAGTAATATGTAATAATAGTACCACCAAAAATCTTCCACTATTCCACACAAGGGTAAAGGGACAGAGAAAGAGGGCAGATTCTGTTTCCTATTTGTGAACACAATCTATTACAATATCAGTATCTCGTTTCCGATATAATTTAAGACAAATCAAGCTATATTTATGTCTTCCTAAGTCAGACAGGCCATAATCGTCTTCTTGGTTTTAGCAATTAATTGCTAACGGCTATCCAGTGGCATAACTGGAAGCTTAGGGCCCCTGGCAACGTTTCAAGGTGGCCCCCTCTATTTCTATAAATCGTCGTCCTTACATGTTCTTTAAATATCAGATTACTTTCTATACAATTACGAAGCTATCTGAATGTACTGACCCAGTCAGAGGCTAGGTCAGGGAAAAGCCCTAACCTAGCGTCGAGGTAAAGAAACATTTTCCTCGTACTCGCGCTGAAGTCACAACCCTTGAATCGGTTTGTCATTGAATCACTGAGTTGATAAAGGAAACTATTTTGGAACTTGAGGAGATGCCATTATAATGTTTCCAGCGGCAATGGATATTTATCATTCCAACCAACATGAGATTACAGCTTACTACTACTAATCCGGTGTTATAGCGTTTTGCGCCGTCGGTCCCCAGTCTTCATTACCTTCTGTCCGCCAGTCTTCTGTCTGTTGAATTCCTTCGGTTCTTGATACTTTCGGCCAACCTGTTTTCCGGCGATCTTTGGATATCCCATTCAGAACTTACTTTGGAAATCTGACATTATTTACAGATGACATACAGTGTGAAAGATCTCTGACATAACTACATCCGTGACACACCTAATTTGTTCGTTTAGTATTCTTTACACTCTTGATAATCTTGCCGCTTTCTGTCAGTAATCCACATCCAACGCGTTTAGATTCTCTTCAGGTTGTTTATTTAATTGGCAGATTTTACTGTCTTGTAAAACAACACATCCAGATCTGGATGAAAAATTAAACAAATTTGGCAATATCTGTGGAACAATTCGCAGATAACTTAAAAATAAGACAAAAAAGGAAACAAGGATATGATTTTTTAACACGGTGGCGGTACCAGTTTTAATGTATGGAGATGAAGCCAGAGTTATGATACAAAGAGACAAAGCGAGGATTCAGGCAGAGGAGATGAAGTTCATGAGGAATACTCTGGGCTGTAACCATTCTCGATAGAAAGAAGAATGTGGATATAAGGACGGAACTGGTGGTCGACCCATTGTTGGAACAGCTAGGGAGCGACAAAAGAAGGTGGTGTGAACATTTGGGAAGAATGGCACGTGACAGGATTCCAGTGCTAGCAGGGAATATAGACCGGTGAGGAAGAGAGATGTAGGACGGCCGAGAGCGAAGTGGGTCCCGGAACAGGTTCCCATCCTTGATCCTTGATCCTTGAGGTTGATGATGATGATGATGATAAAACAACACTTTTAAATAAAATTTAGTTTCCTTTTTCAAAGGTATTGGTATTGACCACAGGAAGAGGTTGATGCCATTTATTAATGTTTTGCAGCTTCCTTGTTTTATCTCCAAACATATTTCCAGTAAGTCTGGTATGATATTTACTGTTGTTCGATTATAATGATAAGCGAATCAAAATTTTCAGTTCCATGGTTAAAGTATTGAGCAATTTAAATTATAAGATTGTGTGTATGTGAGGGGGAGAGAAAGACATTATTTGTTTACATTTGTTTATACATTAATTATAAAAGCATAATACAATCGAAGTAGTAACCAGCTAAATGTATGTAAAACGTATGAAAGTTGCCTGGAGGTAAAGTACGTGTTTGTGTCATTTATTCATTAGCAACATCAGCAGCAGAATGATACAGTTGATAAACACCATAAGAGGAGAGACAAGGCGAGCCACTCGCGTTCCACACCTCTACATCCGTGACGTCATGCACGAGTATTAGAATTCCACAGTAAAATTCTGTTGAGAAAAAAAGAACAGATCTTGCAGTACGTATTGAGCTCGGATCCGATTTCATAACAGTCGATACACAACGGGTAGTAGTTTATTGTTTCGTCACAACTGCGTGTTTCGTAATTACTGTACTTGCATATTATCTCTCGATATACGATTGTCTCTCTCATACGTTGGAAAATACTTGTTTATACTGGGTAGTGTTGTGAGAGAGCTGTGGCTAATGTAATGTTGGATCTACTGTGTGCGAAACGACTGGTGTACAGTAATACTTGTGAACTGATCAGTCTATCTATAAATCCTCAGGAAACGTTGCCATATAGTAGCATTGTTTATAGAAGCCGTGGAAACTGATGGTGATGGCATAGCTACTGATTGGGGGCCTTCCTTGCCGGGCCCGTTCAACTGAGAAGCCATACAAATATGGCACTGGAAATGCTAAGGAACATCTAGTATCAGAACAACAGGTACACAGCCACCAAATTGTGTCTCAGACTAAGAAGAGTGAGAGCGAGTCTCCGGCGCCCTAACACCGGAGTCGTTCGATTAAGGTGTCGCAACACCAATCGAGTTGGGGTCCCTGGTCACTGGTCCTCAAAAGTGGGGTTAAATGGAGCCCGGCTAAAGGATACTGACAAGAGAATGACTGGACCTAATTATCGTTAAAAGACACGGTTATTCTTAAAACATATAATCCCATATAAGTGTATGGAAAGTTTTAACCATTTTTCAAGCAGGTAAAATGGAAGAAATTTGAGAAAAAATATATCGTTATGGGCTAAATACTGAAGAGAGGACTAAAGAAAGAGGTAGGTGGCGAATTTGACGAGAACTTGAAGATGATGGGAATCTGTAAATGGTGAAGGGTTGCTGAGGATAGGAGGACGTGGTTGTCTGTAGTACAGTACAGCATTTCGAAACCCAGGACTTTTGTAGCGCCAGAGGAGGAGGAGGAAAAAGAAGAAGAAGAAGAAGAAGAAGAAGAAGATAAATTTTGATTTCGTCAATTTTAGGATATATAGTCCATATAAACTTTATTTCCTATACTTGGTTCAGTCTTATACAGGCTTATAGATTTGCTAACGTGGAAAAGTTGAAACACTAAAACACTTGGTAAACAAGAGTGCAGCAGAAACTGCAGCAGATCATTTCTGTAGTATAATAGAAGAAAAAGGAATAATTAGCAGCTAGAAAAAGTTTACAAATTAAAAATATATAGTCCTTTGGGATAAATGATTAGCCATAAATCGTAACGGACATAGTCGAGTTTCATTGCCGCCAAAGATACAATAATTTTGTAAACGCTCTACAAAATTATTTTTAAATAATTATTTTAAATGAATAAAAGTAGAAGTAATATAATTTTTATCTAAATTACAAAAAATAAAATTATTTTAAATGAAACTAAATTGTTACAGATTTGGAGCATGTTTTTTATCCGTCCATCTTCTGTCTGTCACACCACACACACGCGCGCGCGCGTAGAGATCGTCCAGTCTATTTTAGCACGATCCTTTGACGGAGTGACTTAACGTCATAGAGTCATAACGTTATTTTTCAATCTTTTTTATGAAGATTTCACAAAACCTAATTAATTGTATTCCATAGGTTTTACGTTTACGTATAGATTGAGACAGATGAGACGAGTTTTGTTATTTCATGTCTAATTAAGGTAATGAAAATAGGCTGTAAGTCAGTTCCGAGTCCACATTGCTTCACTTCTACCTTTCCAGGTTCAGAGGAAAGTAAATAGGTAATCTAAAAGTTCCCTTGGTCTTCCACACCTCCATCCTCGCCCACTTATTCTTGGCATCCACTGACTGCGTTTCCAATTCGTTCCAAATATTCCGATTCCTCACTCTGTCCTCATTCTGGAACACCGCATCATTCCGCAAAGAAAACGCATCACAGGTACAGTACAGTTAGTCTGCTCGACCGTCGTAGGAGAGCACTCACGTTTCCGAACCATGAAGCAACGGCGAAAACGCCCCAGTCGTATTTGGGTATCCGCTGAAGAGCTTCCTACCTCCTCGTAATATTTCTTATAACTGATAGGGCTTCCCATATCCTGGAAACGTGAAAACTGTTCATATATATTTTATGATTTGTTCGTTTGTCACTACTTTACTTCTGGCGGAATCTTGCTTTCAAATGCCATGATCTTCGTCTCTCCTGTTGAACTCTTTAAATTATATACAGCAGGACACGGACAAAGTGTGTGTGTGTGTGTGTGTGTGTGTGTGTGTGTGTGTGTGTGTGTGTGTGTGTGTGTGTGTGTGTGTGTGTGTGTGACTCAAACTCAGCAGTAACAATAAATTTACGTTATTACAAGCCTAAGATAGTGCATACATATTACCTTTAAATACCAAACGTTTCTAATTATTACGAAAACAATACGCCGCCTCTACTACCCTTGCAATCTAGAAAGTGGATCGCCAGTTATTTGAGGCGTGGCGTGGCTGGACGTTAGGGCATTTAACTCAAGGTTTTTTACTCCGCGCTAATGCGGTGAAAGCAAGCAGGCCACTCTGCACAAGTCATAAAATTACGGAGATCGGCGGTAAAATAAAGGCCTGCAAATCACGTTCTCTTGCGAAATCTTGTTCTTTTTTTTGGCATAAAAGATTGGAAAATAAATGTCACTTTTGACACAGATATATAATTTGGCAAAAGGACAACATGACGAATGTTAATTAATGTCTATATCAGCAGGCAACGTTTGGAGCCTTAATTGTCTGAAGTGACCGTGATAAAGTTTCAACAGTTTGCTGGTTAAAAATGATACATTTAAAGACAAGATTTGATCTCTTTTGCGTTATTTATCGTACAACGGCTGATTGAGATCTACAAGGAGTTAAATGAAAAATTCGCTGGAATGTGACTGACGTATCAGCAAAACTAAATACATACTTATTTCTGCATCAGAAAGGAGAAGAAATCTTGTAATATTTATGCATAAAAGGTAATTCATTTGATGCGGTTAATAAGTTCAGATACCTGGGTAACACGATAGGTAACAAAAGACCCATAAGCACAACGATACATTACAGGATACAATTAGGAAATAGGGCATATTATGCTAATAGTAGAATATTGAGAAGCAGACTCACTAGTTACAACACAATAATGAAAATATATAAGACACTTATCAGACCGATTGCTGCTTATGGAGGTGAGGCATGGACATTAGGAAAAAAGGAACAAGAAACTTTAAGAAGGTTTGAAAGGTTGTACTGTACGACGTGTTTATGGTCCGGTTAAGGAAGGTGATGAACGGAGAATAAGAAATAACCAGGAGATAGACGAGCTACTAAAGCATGAGGACATTGTAAGGATCGTAAAGGTTCAACGAATACAATGGCTAGGTCACATAGAGCGGATGGATGATCAAAATATGCCAAAGAAAATCATGAGGGCAGAGGTGTGTAAAAGCAGAAAGATAGGTCGACCTAGGATAAGTGGTTGGATGATGTGCTGGAAGATCTCAAAAGAATGGGTGTGAGGGGTTACGCTGAGATGACAATAGATAGACGTTGGAGAAGTTTGGTGTTGGGAACCAGGTCTCACGTTGAGCTGTAGTGCCAAAGAAGAAGAAGTAATTTCCCTCTAATTAGTTGGAGCCTATGTTAAATCATGCGTTCTGCATACTAATGGCACTTTATTGATCACACTGTCAGCTTAATCAAGACAATTTTGACTTATTTGGGTTGACTCAAATAGTTTATATTAAAGTTTGTTGGTTCTTCATCTTACCATTAAAACTTGTAGTCTTTTACAAGTCTGTTATAATTTTAGTACCATCTTACAACGCTATAATATAAATAGCGTTTATATTAATATTATTAATATATTTTACAAACAGTTCATATTTTAGGAATAATAACCCAAGAAATCTTACATAGTTTGGAACCAAAAACGTGAATGAAAAACGTTGAAGAACATTGAAACCGTTCGAAAGAGAGGCAGACTTAGAAATGAAAACTCCGTATTTTAAATTTATTTTTAACCATTAGATAGAAGAGTTTTGGGAAGACGGCAAGATTGATGTAGAGAGGCTGAAAGAAGGACCACCGAAGGAAAAAGAAATAGTAAGTTGATGGTAACGTCGTTGTAGTGAAGTTCCCACCTTAACCCATTCGTCAAGACGAGTCATTGAACAAAGCACGTAGTGGCTACGGGTTTCCTGTAACAATTTGGAAACCCGATAAAGTAAACAAAATCGTGAAAGTTAATTCAGTGACGCGGATATAATTTTAATTGCTAATTCTTTGCAAGTAAAATATGAATTAGACTAGTCGTTGCTGACAGTTTCAGGACAAAATCACATGACCAACTGATGTCTCTTCTGGCTACTGGTTCTGTGATTTACAACAGGCCGACCAGTTACATCAATATTCTCAGCAATGGCGTGCTAACAACACCCTGACCGTTCTTTGTTTAGAGGGTTTGCTGTAATCGAACCGTTCAGAAACCGACTCTGACATTTTGCTTGTCAAGGGTTACCAACTGTACAAGGGTAGCTTTACATTTACTGAGGGCTCCACGGTGCAAATATGACCACGTTTTTATCTGGATAAGAACGTGGCAATGCAGCAGAGAATATTTTAAGCAATAAACTGTAAAGCAATAAAATATTTTAAGGACTTAGTGCCGCCTAGTGGCAGGTATCAGTGGCGGTGCCGGAAAGTGAGAAAAAAGGGTAGAAGGAAGGAAATTAAGGAAATATTTGTTACTAGCATACTTTTCCTTTTTCTTTCTTAACTAACTTATTTAGTTGTAAAGCAATTTAATATGAAATGTTTAAGGATTTTTCATTTTAAAAAAATTACTAAAAATTAAACAAACTTTATAAATTTGTAAGTAGACCGGTGATAAAAGCTTTGAATTTGTAACAGCCTTCCATGTAGTAGTAATGTGCACATCACAAATGTACTTATTGAATATTACATAATTAATTATAATGAATCCATTTGAGTGTTTGTGGTGTTTTTTTTAATTGTCCTAATGTCTAAAGCATTTGAGTCTATTTTTACAGTTAATTTCACGAGTAAAGAATGAACATGATCATGGTCAAGTTAAATTCAAATTACATAATTTTCAATATTATATAAAAATCACACACGAACACTCTCTCTCTCTCTCTCTCTCACACGCACGCACGCACGCACACACACACACACGCGCGCACACACACACACACACACACACACACACACACACACACACACACACACACACACACACACACACACACTGGTTGGTTTAGTGCCGCCTAGTGCAAATTCCTTAAAATATGCTCTGCAACGCAGTACCGTTACAGGCCATTACTATGGTGACGAGAACGAAATTCTGGAACGTGATTGGCGGAGATTCTTATAGATGTTTTTACTCCCCCAAACGTCAGTGTCTAGTTCCCTCGTCACAAAATTGCTTTGCTTGCTGAATGTTAACAGAACAACGAACGGAAGTTTAATTAAGTAACATAACTCTAAAGTAGCAAACGATAAAGAATACTCAAATCCAATGTCTCCATACAATAATAAATTCAAGGGCGCAGCCAGGATTTCTTTTTTGGAGTGGGGTTCTAATAGGTTTTTAGATTTTTGTTAATAAAGTGCAAAAACTAAAAGAAAATATCTTGTCACTTGCTGTTTATTGTGTTATAATCAAGAAACTAAGTGTGGAAACATACAGATTTCATTAATGTAACCTACATCTAAAATTTAACAAAGTCATGAAACAGTAGAGATGACGTCTTACATTACAAAATAAATAATAAAATGATCCCAGGAAACTAGTACACATTTTTTCCAATATTTTATAGACGCTGATAATATTAAATGTACGAATTATTTAAACGTCGCTGTAGTAAGTGCGTGTTCTGTAAATATTTGGAGCAAATGGGATTAAATCGGCCTACTCGTTTTGCTGTAGAAACGAATCAAATATTTTCAAAAAAAAGTTTACTACGGGCTTTCAAAAACAAACATTTTAAAATCGCGCCGCGGGGGTGCAAAAACGTGGTTGACAGCAAAGTACAGATTAGATCACTGGTAAAGACTACAGAGCACTTGTAAACGGCTTTCCGAATGCAGCGTTAGGTTTCAGCTTTACGGATGGACGAAATAACGGATACGTTTTAATATTTCAATTGTGGATTTGTTTCAGAAATGTCAGCAAAGCACTAAACTAAAAGTAAAAAAATTTGTAAACAGGAATCGACAAACTGTGAAGTAGGCAAATCTGTACAAGATTCGAGTAGGTAGCAAAAAACTGTTTAGTATAGAATTTGTCAAGTTGCTGTTAGATACTCCAAGTTAAACAAAGATTCGAAGGCTACCTCTTTTCTACCTACTAAGAGAACATAATCTCAGAAACTAAGATAAACATTTTAACCACCACCAGACAACTAACAATGTTTATATGAAGCAATTTCATACTCCTTAATTATTTTATTCGTCGTATATGATGACTGTACGTCATACCTACACATTTTTATAATTTTTGTAATTTCCTTTTTCCTTATCTTACTTGGGGAGGGTTTAATCCCCAAAACTCCCTTCACTCTACTGGTGAATTCATTCAAAGCATGACATAAGATATTCAGCTGTATTTTACCCAAATAACAGAAGTCCTGAATTCAGTTCCAAGGGAAGCACTGTTACTTTATGAGAGAAAGCAGCGTCGATCGACGATCTCGGTAGGCTAAGCGCGGATGTGCTTCTGGAGGAGGCTAAGACTCATCAATGAGTTGTAGCACCAGGGATGCTGATGATGATTTATACTGTCATGTTATTGCTACCAAATGCATAAGTGCGAGTGCGAGGAAACCGCCGTTTGTCATAAACTGAATTCTGCAATCGCAGACCACCGAAATTTCAATTTACAGCCTTTAGGACTTTTCTTGTGTCTTTGTGCACGAAGTTTTTGTTTGATAATGAAATGTGGGGTGGAAAGAAGACAAGAGAATCGCATATATAACTGTGAGGATTTTAACATATCTCGTACGTTAGTACACAGACATCGAAGAACACCATATCCTGAAAGCGGAGGATTGTGAAGAAGCTGTGCAAACCACACCAGGCGAAGTGTGACCTAGACGGACGCCTAAGGGTCGTGGTAGATAGGGTTCTAGGTGATATCATCTAGCTGACGTTAATATCGCTCACGCAGATGACCGCGACATATGGAGGGCTCCTGTATACAGAGGACCTATCAAGATTTATCACTACAGCATTTTCGGATGTTCCTGCGATTCTAGCCGTACAGAAAAATTAGTAAAATAATCTACAGAATTATAAAATAATTTTAATAAAATGAAAAAGGGCAAGAATGGAAATGTAGCTGAGTTAAACGAAATGAAATCAGTGCACATTATTTCCGGCTAATGTCATGCTATAACTCTGGCAGTGGAACTGTTCCTACAGTTGACTGAACAGAATATCTGGGGATTCACCTCGATAAGTGACCGACATGATACCCACACACATATGGCCAAAGAAGACATTTTTTGGCAGGAAGTTCCATAAATAAAAAGGAGAATTGAAGTTGCGAACAGTTCTTGAGAGGTTCCAGGCAAAGGTATTACGCGCCTGAAGAAATGCTCGGTAGTTTGTCACAAATAAGGGCATCTATTAAGACCTTCAAACGCCGATGTTAAATTGTAGTCATCGGCATAACATGGTGACAGATTCATCTAACACCCTGAAAAACATCAAAATCTATTGGCTGTAAACTTCAAGAGTCAACAGACACGAAGAATCAGAATCATCAATCTATTGGACTTGCACTTTATTCGTTAAGGAAAGACATTAAAAATATAAAACTAGTAAGTAAAGTTATAATAGGGAGACATAATCAATTTGCAATCATCACATATATGCTTAAAATTATTTTGTATACAGGTTGCATAAAAAAATGAAAAGACACGGTGGAGCAGGCCACGAGCAGCTGCAAGACGTGTTGTGGCAGTGAATAAGACGTGTACACGTTTACATACGAGACAATCAATTTGTTCGATAATTTTCTCAATTAAATTATCAACTTCTCCTTGCTAAGTTTAAGTTCAGTATTCTGTACTTAAGACTAGACAGTTTTTTTATAGTTAATGTAATATATCAAATCATTTCGATTTGTCGAATAATGAAAGAATAAAAACAGAATAAAGGGGACTGCGGAGAAACAACATTCACCAAGAGAGGACAATATGTCATTATTTTCATTTTCTGTTGCTCTAGTGCAACGGGGTTCTCGTTTTAAACCTTCTGGCTTTATATTTTATAATGCCTTTTTATGTTTGAGGGAATTTGAAACAAAAAAATCCTGTGCGAAGAAACCCTGAGACATCCCACCTTTTATGTTCCAGACAGGTAACAATGATACTAAGGCGAATCGATAATAATACTGACGGAGTCAATAAGTTCCCATCGTAACAGGTCAACAGTATAATCTTCAGGGTAAGCCAGATGCTTTGGACTCATAAAGATGTAGCTTATTCCAAATTAATTCAGCCATCCAAAAAAATAACCACGCATAAATCCTTTATACGACCAATCGTTATCGTATATGAATGCTAACATGGAGAGTGGAAAAATTATTTCTGGTATAACGTAAGATGTTTAGGAAGATATGAGATTCATTCAAAGATATCATAGGAAGATATCATTCAAAGCAGGCCTTGAATTATTACCCGATAAATAGAAGAAGAGTAGGAAGACCCAAAATTGGATGGTGAAGGTGGAACAGGCAGAATTGCCTAATACTGGAAAGACAGACGAAGAAGAAGAAGTAAAAGAAAAGAAAAAGAAGAAGAATAAAAAGAAAAGGAAAAAGAAAAAATAAAAGGAGAAGAAAAGAAAAAGAAGAAAAAGATGTTGTTTCACAAAAGAAACCCAACATTAGTGCACTAGATATAATTATGAAATGAGGCAACGAAAAAGAAATTATGGTATAACGGAATTTAAAATAATAGAACTGCACAGGGGCTAGGGCTCCACGCACGAATGTATGACAGCCGGATACCAAAAAGTGACACGAACGGATAGACATAGGGGAATACCAAGGACCTGCTGGTGGGACGAGTACGTGAGAGCGCAATTTCTCGTTAATGTGGGATCGGAACGGATAGAGGGGGAGGTTTAATGATAAACTAAAGAACCACAAGGAAAAGAAAAAGAAGAAGAAGAAGAAGAAGAAGAAGAAGATGATGATGTGTAAGAGTTGAAGAACAAAAATGAAAAGGAGTAGCGGATGTAATATTTTGTACCCATGTTAGATAACATCGTATAATTTCTTTCCGAACGAGTAACTCTCGGTTAGAGAATATATTCCTGTGCCATTCAGAACATTGTGTGGGATACCTACAGCAGTGTACAAGCCAATCATTAATAACACATACGTTAACGTCTCTAATATCAGCTGTTTATTTACTTTTCATTAATAGAAATTGTATTTTTGTTAAGCCAAATGAATTGCTCGTTTTATGATGGGGCATTAGTGACAGTCTAGCCCGCTGAGGATGCTTCATCGCAGAACAAGGGGAACGTATAGTGTCACTGAAGCAAAACTTTTGTTGTTAAATGCTTTATCATCAACTCTAGTTTGCTTGCACTTTACTCTTCTCTTCTATGCTAGGTACACGTTTTCCTAGCATAATCCCTTACGTGACTACAGTAACCGTCGGATACACCGCCTAGTCAGGCACTCTGTACTGTCAGATACACGCTCCGTAGTTTGTAACACACTCGTCCGTAAGTTACTGCAGAGTAACTTAGTCACCTCTTAGTCACTTTACGAATTTTAGTCTCATATCTAGGCCATGCGATCATCTCGACCTCGTGCATAGGCCATATTCGTCATCATTGGCATTGACTGTTGTAGCATCACTCCGACTGTTCTGGCTGTATTTCTAATTCGAGTTATATTTGTTACGGTCTGAACTACCTATACAAACTTTCAGCGGGCACGCAACGTCTCCTTCGCAGGGTGCATGTGTCCGGAAATAGAGGTGTTGGGGAGACTCATACCGCCGTTTGAAAGAGGCGTCCCTCCACCTACCTGGAACTCCACCATGGCTCTCAGTTCCACGTCGGGACTCAGGGATGAACCGACACTTCGGCTGTAACAGAGGTGACGTGTCGAGCCAAAGTGTGCATCCAGCGAAGGATGAAGGACATAGATGTCCGGCGGACCGAGGCTGAGCAGCCTCGACTTACTGGAGAACCGTAGCTGCAAGGGTCGTAGACTCTTGCGGAGAAACTTCACTTTGCCTGCTTTGGCCGGTAACACCATCTTCCCGAACTCCTCGCTGGATAATATCTAAATACATATGTGTTACCTGACACAGTGGTGAAACGCGTTTCTTTTTTGTCTCCTGTAGTGGGTAAGTCCATTATCTATCTATATTACAGTAACGTAGATCGGTGATGGTAAGTCCTAGCCATCTTCGAAGACACCGCCAGTTGGTGGAGAGCGGGCATTTTTCTTTCCCTGGAGTAGCTGGTAAATGAAATATAAAAGAAGAAAAGCCTGTTCCATCGACATACAGTAAGAGCGTATCTTTCCCCAAACAATAGATAACACAAAACGTCTTGGGTTCTATATTTTCCATCTCGTGCACTTCATGAATTAACGAATAGCTTGCCAGTATTTGCAATGTGTCCAGAAATTCATTCAAGTCGACTTACTACATACTACAACCGTAGTAAATGCGAAGGTAATTATGTGTGTGTGTGTGTAGGTGAAAGCAGTTCAGTCGGAACCGGATGCAGATCAAGGCTGTCTATACGGCAAAGCTGCACGTTACGTTATCCACTAGCCATGCAGTAGTTGTGCTGCTGTGGTTATGTAATACTTTACTGTACTTAGCTGACCTGATGAACTATGGCACCAGTAGCAACACATACACAACATTTACATACTCCACGGGTAACACACACACACACACACACACACACACACACACACACACACACACACACACACACACACACACACACACACACACACACACACACACACACACACACACACACACTGTTGGCTAGATATTGTAGATATTGTCTCCGGCTGCAGCTTCATTAGATTTTTCTTTTAAAAAGTCAAGACTTCATCAAATTCGTTGTTAAGATTTACACTGCTTAACAGAATTAAGGAAATAGAAGATATCATCTGATAAATACAACGAACAATCTACACCAACAATATATACATCGCCGTAATGAGTTAGGCGGAAGATCGGCAAAGATGGAAAACTCGGGTTCAGTAACTTCGTACATATAATCGCGATTCTTCACATGGCGAACATGCGAGAACGACGAAGAGAGATCAATTACTATAGAAAGGCGCATGTAACCAAGACGTAATGAGTATAGCGATATGGTATTGCATTAAAATAACTGTGTGTGTTTCTTATCGAATATACATCATTGTCGCTGCTGGTTACGAGAGGAAAAGTTTCATTTATTGGTAATTATGAAAACGGTTGTTTCCGTGTGCGTGCGAAACGTACGCGCGTAAACTTCACGGTAAGTGATCACAGTTAACTGCACAATTGTAACTAGCTATCTCGCGTATGTCGTGTGATGGTCACATGGCTCTACGAGAATTTTACTTTTACTTTTTATCATCGGTTTTAATTATAGCACTAGACGGCTTACTAAAATCATTCAGTTCGTTCACTGTTATCGGGATTATGCAGACGTTTTATTGCAATTTTTGTTACGATAAAAAGAAAATACAAAATTATTTATAATAAAAAAGCAATTATACGTGCACAGTTCTAGATCGCCTCCTCATTCTCCTCCAGCTCCTCCTCCTCCTTCTCCTCATTCTTCTTATAATAAAAAAGTAATTATACGTGCACAGTTCTAGATCACCTCCTCCACATTCTTCTTCTTCTTCTTCTTCTTCTTCTTCTTCTTCTTCTTCTTCTTCTTCTTCTTCTTCTTCTTCTTCTTCTTCTTCTTCTTCTTCTTCTTCTGCTCCTCCTCCTCCTCCTCCTCCTCCTCCTCCTCCTCCTCCTCCTCCTCCTCCTTCTTCTTCTTCTTATTCTTATTCTTTTGCTTCTTCTTTCTCTTCTCCAGTGAAAGAGAAGTGAACTGAAACTGATTATGAAAGTGATTATCTCCAGTGAACTGATATATTCCAATTTTTAATACGACAGTGTACATAAAAAGCTTCCTGGATTTATTTGTTTTCGTACATTCTGCTTTCGCACTTGCTTCGTCCGCTTGTTTCGACTGTTAGCAACACGGTTTATCTGGGCAATTTGTGAAAATATTCAAAGCTTCTTTCACGTTCACATTTCGAAGGCCTTAAGCTCTTACACATCGCTGATGCATATTGAAGAAAGTTTATTTCTTTGCTTGAATTCTGCTAAGACCTTTCTGTGCTACTCCGGTTTCTGTCCCATACAGACGAGACGAGGCAGCTATAATTTTGTAGAACTTCTGAAGCTTTTCTCTTAAGGTTTTTCTTTGTAGTGTTTCTAATGACATCCAACTAAAATTTTTCCAACTTTATTCCTATTTCGGTACTAAAGTCGTAAAAATTTAGAACATAAACGTCAGAAATGAGATACATTCTTCTTCTTTTTCCTCTCCTTTTGCTGTTACTTCTCAGGTATTAGTAAAGTCACATTAGCGACATCTGTTCCAGTCTCACAGATCTGTCACTACTTCTATCCACAGAACCACTTCCGAAAGTATGTTTTAGACGTAACTCCTGTACAACAAATTGTCTACACGAGTTTTTCAATTACCATTATTTCCCGATAAACCATGTCACATTATAACATTTCATAGGCGAGCGTTTTATTGTAATCTTAAGGATAACTCTGTTGGGGATATTAATGGCCTTTTTTATGAACACTAAATATTTTACCGAGTATCTTTCGAACCACTAACAGGGCACTAACAGGTTAGTATTAATAACTAAAACGACAAAACGCACAAGTAATATTATTTTAGTCATTTTCTAAGTACATAAATAGCCTAGCCAAACAAAGTATATATAAAATTTGACAATTGGCATCTACGCTGTTAATATTTTTATGGCTTTGAGTGTCTTCATGGAAAACAACAACAACAACAACAACAACAACAACAACAACAACAACAACAAAAATAATAATAATAATAATAATAATAAACATTCGTTATTATCGACATCACTATCAGCTTCGAGGATTAAGGCAAAGGCTCGTTCTATTCCGATTCACTATTCCTTTTCCCAAGCAGAATGTATATGAAGGCCTGCTTGGGAATGCTGTTATCCTTCATTAGAGCCAAAGTTGGTGCTACTAGCATCTATATTCTGACATTTTTTCGTTTAAATTGAAGATATTTAATTTCTGCTGAATATCCTTGCTCTTTTCAATCTAGTAAGGTAAAAAAAGTCGCCAGCACAGTTAGTTGTTGTTAGCTGTTTTTCAGTGGTTAAAGTCCGATATTTATAATCGTACACGAATGAGTTCTATAACTCTGTACCGTAGAAAGTGTACAACGTAATTATGTCACTCAAAAAAAAGTACGGCTATTATACCAAACGAACCGGTTAGGTATTAATACGACACGAGATAAAGAAACAGAAGTTGTAAATTAATAATGCGAATGCAGAAATGTCAAGGAACTGGTTTAAGAACAAGAAACGAGAGCGAAAGTGTAGCGGTCTGTCTTGTTTACGCCCCGTCGAAAAAACAAGTGCGTCAGGAAAAACAAAAAACAAGAAACACGAACCGTTTGGGTGTGGATGCATACAGTGATGAAACGTGATCAGATACTGTCCTGTGTAAACCCTGGAGTGTACAGGTCCAAATAAAAGTAGTGTGAAGGTATTATTTCTTCTTAAAATGACGCTAAAAGTTTGTATTAGCTTCTCATCTAAAAAACCAGAAGAACCTACGACGCGGTAAATATTTACTTGTATTGAGTGTCCCTGCAAATTCATTTTTTATTAACACTTTTTTATTTCATTCCGGGTTACAATACCATCTCCACATTTTCACTATTTATAGATATTTTTGTTATTATGGGGTAGTCGCTTAATGTAATGTTATTTTCGAGTCACTTTATCTATAAAAATTAGGTACTTTATTCTTATAAAGAAACTGAACCACGCAGATAATCATCCCTCCTCCTCAACCGATCTCCACCATTAATGATATTTACACTTTCATAGATTAATAGTTTTATCATATGTAATTTATAAGGTATCTTATCCTTCAGAATTAAATATTCGTACTTTACTTGATTTCAGCATAGAAATTTTCAAAAACTCACCCACCCCCCTCCTTCAACTACCCACTCCATATCACAGTCCGCTTCATAATCATCTCATTTACTATTTTACAGCGGATTAATATGACTTTATTTTCGAGACACTTATGTATTAAAATTAAGTACTTACTCTTGTTAAAACACAAAAAATGCAGGTAAACTACCCCTCCCTCCTAACCGAACAACCTGGTTACCTGGGAACAAAATATTTTATTTTTAAAAATTACCATTGTTTGAAAAAGTTTAAATGGATTTTTAAGTACTTCACTCGTGTAAAACGTAAAACGTCACAGGTAAACTACCCGCCCCCCCTAACCGATCTTCACCAAAACGTCGCAGGTAAACTACCCCTCCCCCTTATCCGATCTTCACCAAAACGTCGCAGGTAAACTACCCCCCCAACCGATCTTCACCAAAACGTCGCAGGTAAACTACCCCCCCCCCTTAACCGACTTCACCAAAATCAATAGGCCTTGAGTCTCTACAACTCAGGCACATATCCAAACAATTATTTTATTCTGTTTGAATTTGCGGCAGTTATCGTTCTGCATAGAAAAAGGTTCTACACACAGACACACAGACCGACGCACAGATAGACACACAGACAGACACACAGATAGAAACACAGACAGACACACAGGCACTTTTCGGAAAATGACTTTTCTTCATGTTTTGAGAGTAGTACAATCAGAACCAGCCCTTACCTCGAACACGATTTTTTTCGCGATCACCATACTTCAATTTCCTTACGGAACATGGAAGTAAAACACGTAGTATTTAGTTTGAACACTGAGAGTTTTTACTAGGAACGGTTGAATTTCCATGACAATATTTGACGTTAATCCAATGATATAAACAGTGGTCAAAGAACTAGTTGATAAATTTAATTCTTGAAACAAACAGTCACAAGTGTAAATTTACCAGCCAACAAGTTGTTTTTTAACATTATAATTTTCTAGGGCCGCGAAAACACCTCTACAAAGCGCTCTCTTATATGATGTAAAGAAAATATGATAAATTTAAAGATAGAACGGATCGCAGAGACCGGGATTGTCCCTAACAGTAGTATATACCTACTTAGAAAATTTGATGAGAAAATACTAAGAGGTTTAAAGAAGGAACTATAAAGGAGGGAGATGTATGGAGGCAAAAGAAAATTAGAGAGCTTGAGGTGATAGGAATATAAGATATGGTACGTCAAACAAGCCTATTTAGGGCATTACGTTCATAACATAGGGGCGAGAAGAACACGCAGAGTGGAACTTAACAGCATAAGGAGAGAGGGTGACCAAGAAAGAGATGACTGCAGAATCTGAATGAAGTACGTAAAGTCAGAAGCCAATGGAGACCGATCGTGTTGGACAGACTCTATGGCATCGGGTTCTTTGGGGTAAAAGTGTGGACACGTATGCTAAGTTGTACAAAAATCGGTTGGTGCATTCTGAAGTTATCGTTAGACATACCCCAAACACATAGACAGAAGATAGACAGATAGCTAGATGGTCAGGCAAATGGCAAACGGCGAGTCAAAACAGAACTCACTTCGCTCGGTCAATTGATTTTGTACAATCACAGTCAGTCTCATTACTTTTTAAACAATCCTTATATCTGCCTTCTTATGCTAACGTCTAAATGCAGATTAATAGTATGGTAACTATATTATTGAGAAACTAATTATCAAAACGAGAGTGGAAAAGAAGGACAGATGATTCGATGTGCCTGTTACGACAGCCATTTTGTCGTTTAGCTGTATTTTACAACTTGAGGGCTCTTTGGAAAGTGTAAGTTTTAGTTTTCTTGATTCATAATCTAAGACTTAATTTTTGGGCAGTGTGGGTAAATTGGTACAGAAGGCGTTGAAGAGAGTTTTCATCTTCGGCAACCAGTGCCGCGTCGTCCTGGCAACACACGCATGTAATGTTTTGTTAAGAGTTGGAAAGATTAAGAACAAAAAAGCCCCAGGACAGGATACTTTGCCTGCAGAATTACTGAAGCATAGGGGGTGAAATTGTTAATGCCTATTTCTCTGATCTTTTCGTACGTCTGGATAAAAGACATAATGCCCGAAGATTGAAACACTGGAATAATATGACCAATTTATAAGAAGAAAAATAAACTGGATTGTAACAATTATAGGAGCATAACGTTACTCAGCACCGCGTACAAAGTACTGACCTCGATAATTAATGAAAGGCTTAAACAACTGGCCGAAAAAAGTCTAGGGGAATACCAATGTGGTTTCCGATCAAAAAGTCTGGGGAATACCAACGTGGTTTCCGATCAAAAGTCTAGGGGAATACCAATGTGGTTTCCGATCAAAACGTCTAGGGGAATACCAATGTGGTTTCCGATCAAAAAGTCTAGGGGAATACCAATGTGGTTTCCGATCAAAAAGTCTGGGGAATACCAACGTGGTTTCCGATCAAAAGTCTAGGGGAATACCAACGTGGTTTCCGATCAGAAAGTCTAGAGGGATACCAATGTGGTTTCCGATCAAAAAGTCTAGGGGAATACCAATGTGGTTTCCGATCAAAAATTGGTACTTGTGATCAATTGTTTGTTATTAGGCAGATTATAGAAAAGTGCTATGAGCATGATATTAGACCTTCACACGCTGTTTGTGTACTTTAGACAGGCATTTGATACTGGCCGAAGAGTAAAACTTTATGAAGCCATGGGGGATAAGGGAACTCCTTTGAAACTTATAAAGTTACCGAAGATGGCCATGAGATACACAAAAGCCAAAATTACAATCACGTTACTTTACGGTGACCGCTTCATAACTGCGCGAAAAGTGAGGGTAGTGGGGAGACTCAGTGTGCTCAGTTGTAACACTCAATTCAAAAACGTCCGTCTTACTGTTACTACAGCCGGCTGTATGGGTGCCCCTAACTATTTAATTATTACAACTCCGGTTTTACACATTGTTGGCATTTCCGGATTTCATTCAACTAACTACTATTTGTAATTTTACTCAGTATTACTCGAAACTGTATCAAGATTGTATTTGTAATACCAGAACAATGTTATTTGTTACATAATGTAAATAATAAATAATTACTAGTATTTGCCGCTTTTCTGTCCTGAATTGTTTTATTTTCCTGAGTTATTCAATTCTTTTTGCCCTTATCTCTTGACGTTCATTTAACACACTTCTGTTATTTCTAATCTTCTTCCATTTAAACCCTAAGTTTATAATAACTTTTCTTAAACATGATAAGCTACCTTTAAAGTTTACACTAGACTTAAGAAATTGATGAAGTTTTCGTAGCGTAGGATTTGTTTTTTGTGTTGAAAATAATAATTAAATGAAATACAGGCCAATGCGGTAAGTGTTTAACGGTAAATGTTTTTGAAAACGTATGAACATTTACGCACTCAGTGAGTTGTGTCGTTACACCAACAAATAAAACAGGGTTCTGCGCATATCACTTTCACCAAGGTTGACGGCCACCATAAAGTACACAAGTAGTAAGTATGAGTATATGCTGAGTGAATCATTTACATTTAATAGGGAAGTTAAGCAAGATGATAAGTTATCAGCCACTCTCTTAATTACTGCGTTACACAGATCGACGTTCATTAAAGACAGATCGACGAGGAACAATATAAAATAAGACAAGCCACGCTGACGATGTGATAATAGGTAGATCAATACAACGGGTGGTTGAGGTTTACAAGATGCTAAATAAAAAATCCGCTGGAATGAGACTGGATGTAAATATCAGCAAAACTAGATACATGCTTATTAGTTCAGATACCTGGGTAACACGATGGATAATGAAGTGTGCATAAACGCGTCAGGATACAAATAGGAAATTGGGTATACTGCAATTCTCTAAGCTTTCACGGCCGGCAACATTGTTAAAATTATTGTTATTGCCAGCCGGAATTTTAGGCCGTGGTCGACTGTTGTTGTGGCCAGATGTTTCGGCCTCACCATCGGATGCCATGTTCAAAAGGCAGAGCACTGAAGATGGCCTCCGATGTTGGGGCCGAAACGTCTGTCCATGGCCTAACATCTCGGCTAGTAATAACAATAATTTAACAGGGTATAGGCCTACTATGCTAACAATAGATTATTGAGATCCCCTGGTTTACTGAAATGTTACGTATTTAATAGTCTTACTTCTGTTTTAATTTTAACAGAGTTGTTAATGTAGACGTCCCGTATTAATCGCATTAGGCTATTCAGCATATTTTTTCTCCAGGTTTTCCGTTTGATTGACATTCGGAAAAAATAGTGCAAAACAAAGAGAATAAGTACAGAATGGAAAACTAATAGAAGACAATAAAAAGGTTTCTCATCTTACGAACGTAAGTAATTCTAACTGACTGTAAAAAGTATAAGAAAATAATTATTGGTTGCCATATATTGCATTCTTATGTACTGACACACTCAGTAAAATTAAAATGAATATTTACGTTTGTTGCAGGCGTTATGTAAGCAAATTAAAACCTAGTAGATCATTATATGTTGTGACTATTTACTTTTTATCGTAGGCCTACTTCGCTGTCAGCGATAGAATTATGTATGACACAATTCATAACGTGAACTGAGGAAAACTCAATCCAGGAAAACGGACGTAAATCTCCGGGTTTTTCTCGCGAGATTGTGCGATTGATAATCTCAAATACTGAATTAATACGAAAGAAAACCCAGCGTGAGGAATAAGGTAACACAGTTGAGTGTGTGTGGAAGTGCATCACACGAGTGTGCACATACACGAACGCACGCGCTCTAGACACAATTGAATTGAAAAACAATATCTACATTACGCCTTGAACACGGCCTTCGTGATCGTTGGTATTCGTGAAAGTCGGTTTAATGTCCTGAATGAAAAAGTGGAATGTTGTTTGTTTTGTTTAATGTGGCGTTACACTTGAGGCGAAGTACACGTATCCTTAGTACGCGCGTTGCAGACGCATTACGTGTTGGCTGGGCAATGTCCGAATTACTTATTGCGAACAATGTGTAGGATACACGATTAGCCGTTTTTAAAAGAATAATTGCCAACGAAACGCGATGTAGTCTGCTCAGAAGGAAATATAGAAAATGTCGATGGTTGAGGCATTGCGCATAACAGCTGGACGGCTTCAAAAGGTTGGTCAGACAGATGCTGGTGGACGACCAGTAGAAGAAGGGTCTGAATAGAGCTATAGAATTCTCATGTTTAGATATGTAAAGGAAACAGCCTTTTGACTGACAGTGGGCGTACGGAAAGGATACTTATACAGATAGCTCTTAAACAAATCATAATTATTTAAACAAGATAAAAGCATCTAGTGCACAAAAGGCCGTGTTCTTTACAAATCAGAATTCCTAAATTATTATAAGAGCAACATTTCGTGGATAACAACGTCAAAGCAGTATTGTTTGATAACAAAGTAACTTATCAGCTCTTTTTTTCACTCACTTCTTAAAAAAACATAATTTAAAAAATCAGTATGGAGAACCATACATGACTTCCATGTTTTAAGATTTATATTTAAAATCACTTGAATATAAATTGAAAAATTTGAAAAGTTTGAGAAACTGAAATGAAATGTTTCCATAGAAACGACTTCTTTGTTGCCGATAACGTAGTACACTATAAAAAATTACCCCCTCGCCCTTCAACTCTCATTTTCATTTATAGAAATTACCCCCTCCCCTCCAACTACCCTTTTCATTGATAGATATTTTAATCTGCCTTTCTAAAGTGGATTATTATGGCCTCTTTTACAGGATACTTTATTTATCAAAATTAAGTACTTTACTCTTGTTAAAAGGTAAAACGTTGCAGGTAAAATACCCCTCCCCCTTAACCGATCTTCACCAAAGTCAGTAGTCCTCTACAACTCGGGCACATATGTAAAAAATTATTTGATTCTGTTTCGGAATCACTTTTCAGAAAATGAATTTTCTTCGTGTTTTGAGGGTAGTACAATCAGAATCAGCCCTTATTTCGAACACGATTTTTTTGGCGATCACCATATTTCAATTTCCTTACGGAACATGGTAGTAAAATAACAATCAAAAAAATTATGTTGCCATGGTAACTATATGGTCATATGTGAGTAGACGAACGAACTTATTACGTAATAATAATTACGTCTTCTTGCGTAGTCATGTAGTAATTTCATTTTAATTTTACTATTGTTGTAACTACTTATTAACTAAGATAATGTCAAACTCAATAGGTTTGCTCACATTTTATACAGCATGGTGTGTAACATCCGTTATTTGAAGTTTTTTATTATTTCAATTCATTGTTAACACTTCCAGAGAAACTGAAATAGAACACAAAATTCATCAAAGTAAAAAAATAATAATAAAATCAATTTTAATGGAATAAAAATATCGCCAATAAAACCAACAGGCAAAAGAGTAGTCCGTTTTGTGTTGTAGATCAGAAATATGGGCTCTCAATATATATACAAACATATATATACGAAAACAAGCAATAGTCGACCAAATAAATTCAATTGAAATCAATTTTTCGACAAACTTTTTTCGGAAAAATGTTACAAGTTGTTGGCTGAAGAAAGATATACTTTGTATTAAACAAAATCGTCCAATATTTCCTAAGCGTGTTGCAGAAGCATCGGATATGCGGTAACAACGCACAGTTAGTCACGCTAAATACCGTTTTGAAATACAGTGTAATGCAATTAGAGAGGCAGAGAAACAAGCGTCCACTGCCGTTGTGTAATGTACGATGCAGACTAAGCGATACATCAACGTAAGCGGTCGTGCCTTCGATCCCCAACAAGGTATAATTAAATGCCGAGATCCTGGTGCGATTCTTAAATGCATCCAAATCTGTTTGTAAAAAAATTCCAGTAGAATTATTAAGGAAACTGTGTAAATTATCGGCTTCAGTACCTTCACACAGTTTTCGGAGCAAATAAAGCCACACAGAAGCGATATAAATAATTTTTTTTAAGAGCTGGTAACCAAACAAGACGGTCCCATATCAGGCTGCTGTTTTTGGAGAATCTTCGGAACCGAAATGTCTGGGTGAAAAGAAACAATGGACCCGGTAAAACGTAACAAGACAAGGTTTTTATCAAAATCTATCTTTCTTCATTTACACGTCCTTGGATGTCACGGCGGGTAAACATGTAACATGTTTCCAGGTTTTTCTTGTACACGCAGTCTACAAAATTAGTCCGTTGTAGTGTCGGAAATACAATGGCGAGGGTGACCTTAGTCACAATGTTATACGACAACTAAAAACGAATAATAATTTGTACATTACGAATGTAGCAGATGCCATGGTCAACAGCTCAGATCGTGAGAATTTTGCCACGTTCTACAAAATGCGTCAGTATGGACAGTTTTACAAATTAATCTAAGACTTAAAAATTACAAAACGTGAGAAAAAAGAGAAAAAGTAGAGAAATCTACCTTGGATGATTACTAAAAATATAGTTTTTTTTAAATACGACGATTTATCTGTCTGTTTGTCTTTCTACCTATACATAGACCTTATAGAGCTACTGCCGCGGGGACTAAGATACTCCTGGATAACTAGGTGTGGCCTGCTACCGGCCGGGGGTGTTCGATTAGAATCTAATTGAGCGAGGGTGTTCGCCGAGGTCGGGTCCAAGATTCACCTGGTACAGATGGGTTTTGACTGAGGGAGTTTATTTGGGGATCGGCCTGGAAGCGGGCACTGAGGCGGCAAAACTTTCTGGAAAGGGTCCGTATGGTGGTGTTTAGGGAACGGACACACAGGGATTCTCTGATGGTCCTGTCAGAAGTTAAATAGTGAGCTTTGCAAGCCCAGCGCAGTCATCGATCCAGGAGAGACTGCCGAGAAGCTTACGCTTCTGGGTTTGGCCACATAAGTAAAGGACGGAGCTGATATAGGCGTTGGGCAGTTTTGCGTGCTGCTTGCTCGAAGTGTGTCCCCTAGGTGAGACGACGATCCAGGTGAGGCCCAAGGTAATCAAGCAGCCGCCGACTTAATTTTAATAAAATATGGAGACACATCGCAGCGAGGAAAAGAGAATACTATTCAGAAACAGACAACTGCACAACGTTTTTTTTAAAAATACTGAATTTTTTAGTTAATTTCATACTAAATTCATCTAGTATTAGATAATTAAATTTATTTTTTTAGTGTCCTTTTTGTTCTGCATTTATTTTAAACTGCAGGGCTACTAGTTTATAAAATTGCAAGTTCATAGCATTTTATTGACCAAAAGCCTAAGTAGGCCTAAACTAATTTAAAATCATTAGTTTCTTCTTTTTCCCAATTATCCATGTTTTTGATTATCCCACGTACCTATGGTCCACATTATCTCGGATAATCGGATAGTCGAGATTCCACTGTATATTATAAAATGTATTCATACAATTATATGAAAAGAGTTCTGAATTTCTCATTTGGCCTGAGGAAAACGGGGAATCTAACCTTTAAGCTAGCCTCCCCCTCCCCCAGGAGCTAGTCTAATCCCCCCTGAAGTTAATTTCATCCCCTCCTCTCAGGACCAGCTCCTAGCTCCTAGTTATTTTGAGGATATGCGTAAAAGAGGATTAGAAGAGAATGACTGGCAAGACCGCAAGAAGTGGAAGTCGCGATATGAGAATGGGCCAACTACCAACTAAAATGTGGGCCTATATAAATAGAACATAAATTTTTCGATAGGTTTATCCTTTTGTTTCTATAATTGCTTTGTAAAAGCAATTTGTAAACCCAGCTCACATATTCTTGGCATAATTTAGGGATTATGACACAAATTATTAATAATTTAATAATGTTATTCATGGTTTCATAATACAACGATTCCGTAATAGAAATAAATAGAATCTAACTCTACTGTCTACCCTTACGAGTATAGAGATCTTATTCATGCATGTGACTGGTTGCTATACAATTGCTTGCACGAAGTTTTCGCTTCACAGCCGTACTGCCGTCGGAAAAGGAAGAAATAAATAATGAAAAAATAAGAAATAAATATTAAATCTGTGCGAATCTTGTTTGAAATTCGTTCGAAATGTTTACGTTTTATGTCACGTAATACGTTTAAATTTTTGTCTCTTTAGAAAGCTCATAGCAAATATTTCACGAAAAGGGAAAATATTTTCTTTTGTAGTTTTCACCTCCGGTTAGGAGAACAGTTTAGTACTTATTAAATAATGGCAGCAGCGTGCGGTGTGAGTCTCGACACCACGGCGCGGCGTAGAAGTGTAACAATTATAACGAGTGGAATTCCTTCACAGTTGTCGCAGACCCGACTTCCGACATGAGTCAGTTCCCACACTTTCTGTTAATGCTCACGAAAAGAAAGCGACGACTACGACATGATTCCGATCCAAACGTGCCTGGTGTTCTTGATTTGATGCGATAGGAAGAAGAAAAAAAGAAAAAAATTGCTTGTGCCCGAGAAACGCTCTCTGTAGGTTTTAGTAAAAATTTCTACCAAAAGGGAACTCAAAGTACGTAAATTGCTGTGATTATCATTGTAACATTTTTTGTGACAGTTTCTCTGTTTCGAACATTTGTTTGTAACAGATGAATATTAGATTGCTCGTCGGCATCTTATCATAATTGTACAGCAATTACAGGAAACCCCCGTTACAATGCTCCCACATATTACGATGTCCCTGCACGTCTCGTATGCGGAACGTTTATGAATTACTCCATGTCTTGCGCTTAAATCCTGCATAATACGCTTTTTTGCTATTCTTTTCGATTCATTTCCATCGAAGATTATGGAATAAGTCCAGCATTTCAATGACTTGAGATGTTACGTATGGGACAGAAATTGATCTGGATGAAAAATTAAACAAATTTAGGAATATCTGCGGAACGATTCACAGATACCTTAAAAATAAGACAAAGAAGGAAACACAAGGATAAGGTAAGGATAAAGTGTAGCGGTACTAGTTTTGATGTATGAAGATGAAGCCAGAGTTATGACGGAAAGAGACAAAGCAAAGTTTCAGGCAACGGAGATGAAATTTATGAGGAGTACTCTGAGCTGTACCATTCTCGATAGAAAGAAGAATGTGGATATAAGGACGGAACTGGAGGTCGACCCATTGTTGGAACAGGTAAGGAGCAACAAAAGAAGGTGGTGTGAACATTTGGGAAGAATGGCGGGTGACAGGTGTCCAGTGCTATCAATGGAATATAGACGGTGGGGAAGACGGGTATAGGACGGCCGAGAGCGAAGTGGGTCCCAGAACAGGTTCAAGATGAGCCTAATCCTTCAGGTTCATGATGATGATGATGAACTCTGTAAGTAATGTATGACAGGAGTAATATAAAAGGCCTTAAAAATACATTAAACATCGAATCCAAAAGCCAAAAACATGAAACATGTAATTTCATTAAAATATCGGTATGGAGAACCATACATGACTTCCATATTCTAAGATTTATATTTAAAATCATTTTCGAAATGAAATATTACCATAGAAACTACTTCTTTCTACTTACTGCTTCAGCCTTAACCACAGTACTGTGGTCACTAACGTATACCACCTCACGTTATCGCACTCGATTTTCACTGATGATGGAAGTCGATGGCATTGCCGAAACGTCTGGTTTTGTAGAAAACATTGGACTACGGCCAAATATCCCGGGAAGGAATTTTAACAAAAACTACTTCTTTGTTGCCGATAACGTTGTACACATATATATCAGTGGCGAAGTTACATGGAGGCAATTGAGGCAATGCCTACCCTAAAAAATTCTGTAGAATAAAAATTATAAATACGTATGAACTACATAACGTAAAGATTATACATTGTTACTGCGACTGTCAAATTTATTAAACCGAAACGTGCTTTATTGAGCGATCGCTAGATGGTGACAGGTGAGATTCGGCATAGCTCGTTTAAAGCGAATGAGGCAACCTGAACTTGCCTCAGCGTTTTTTGTATACATCGTATGTAAGCAATGTAGTGGTGTGATAGGGAAGTGAATGGAGGGGGGATTGTCCCGCGCTGTACACATAGAGCGTTGAGGCATGCCTCACTTCTGTGGTCCAAACAGTTAAGTTAAAGCGCCTGTGTTGTTTCTAAGTGTGTTTATTTTATGCGGTTATTAAAAGTGTCACTGTTATTATGCTGAACTAACAGATGAGCAAGATTGTTATTTGAATTATTTGTAACATATATATAGAAACTAATCAAGTTTAAAAATTTGAAGTTCAATAAGTTGTATTATTGTGTATGACTAATACAAGGATTGTTCAATAGAAACACGTATAGAGCTGTAAAGCATTTTTTATTCAACGATTTTAAAAGAAGTCTCCAATAACATTAAGACATGAGTTCCACTGTTGCGCTAACCTGTAGATTCCCTGCTAGTAAAATTCTTACGGCTGTTTGTGGAACCATTCGGTTACAGCAAACTCTACCTCAGCGTCCGATTTGAACCACCGTCCTTTTAGTGATTCCTTAAAAAAAATTTAAGATAAGATTTTTGCCTACCCATTCATTAACTACTAGCTTCGCCACTGATATATATAAAAAATATGCATAAAATTAAGGGCTTGTATAAGTTACTGATTGATCTCCATTAAGTAGTGCTCAAGTTTCCAAAGTTTCAATATTATGATGTCCGTAATTAAAACAACAGAGCAGGTATAGTGTGTATGAGGGTACACCATGGACAAAAATTTTCAACATTTCCTATTGAGCGTTGCTTAGAGTAAAGCTGCGAATCTACAGTGTACGTTTCACAGAACAAACACGCGAAAAAGAAGGAGCGCTCCGAAGTCACTCATGGACCCTCAGCATCTTGCAGAGGGTTCATTCCCTAAAGACGAAAAGTCTGTCTATGAATCGTTCCTCTGTAAACACGTGCAGTTACACTGCCCAGCGATCCACAGGAAGCAAATCGCTATACACGCTGGACACTTTTTCGGCTTGCACGCGTTATGTTGGTATGGGTTTCGGCACTTACCATTTAAAAAGCGTGCAAATGTAAGAAAATAAACATGAGTGAGGCCAGAAATAACGCGAATTGTGTGTGTGTGTGTGTGTCTTCCTTGCCTTTTTATTGCGGTAGTCTTAATAATAAAATGGAAACGTAAACATTACATAACTGAGATATGCTTGCCTGACACGAATGATATAGATGTTAGTAACAAAATTTTCTGTTGTACATTTTGAGTGTAAATTAATCCATTATACTATTAACTCATACATGATTTACATTAAAATAAAAAATTATAATTTTATTGCCTGGCAACAAAATTATTTTATTTTTAACAATTACCATTGTTTCAAAAAGTTTAAATGAATTTTCAAGTACTTTACTGTTGTTAAAACGTAAAAGGTTGCAGGTAAACTACCCCTTCCCCTTAACCGATCTTCACTAAAATCTAAAGTCCTTGAGATCTCTACAATTCAGGGAAGTATGCAAAAAATTATTTGATTCTGTTTGAATTTGCGGCTGTTATCGTTTGCCATAGAAAATTACCCTTGATAAAAAAACATTGCAGGTAAACTACCCCTTCCCCTCAACCGATCTTTACCAAAACCAATAGGTCTTTAGTACTCTACAAATCAGGGTTGTATACAAAACATTATTTGATTCTGTTTGAATTTGCGGCTGTTATCGTTTGCCATAAAAAATACCCTTGTTAAAAAAACGTTGCACGTAAACTACCCCTTTCCCTTAACCGATCTTCACCAAAGACAATAGGTCTTGAGAACTCCATAATTCAGGGCTGTATGCGAAACATAATTTGATTCTGTTTGAATTTGCGGCTGTTATCGTTTGCCATAGGATATACCCTTGATAAAAAAAAACCGTTGCAGGAACCCTTTCCCTCAACCGATCTTCACCAAAAACAATAGGTCATGAGTACTCTACAAATCAGGGCTGTATGCAAAAAGTATTTGATTCTGTTTGAATTTGCGGCAGTTATCGTTTGCCATAGAAAAAAAATCTACAGACAGACACATAGACAGACAGACACACAGACACACAGACAGACACTTTTCGAAAAACGACTTTTTTTCATGTTTTGAGTGTAGTACAATCAGAATCTGCAATAATCTCGAACACGATTTTTTTTGCCGTCACCATACTTCCATTTCCTTAAGGAATATGGAAGTAAAAAATAATTGGATATAACATTATTACAATGATAAAAAGCTTGAATCCGAAAACGAAAAAATCGTATTTTTAAACGAGCAAAGCGAGTTCTCAGTTTTAACTGGAGCATTTGGCATACGTCTGCCTGTCTATTCTGTCTATCTCTGTTAGAAGTATGAATTACGATAAATTTTGAACAGATCAACCGACGTTTGTAAAAATTAGCATGGACGTTATCCCCGTTACTCGTTTATCCCCCCAGACGCCTCTATTGTTTTTGAGATTGACCCCCTCAAAATATGGGGTGGTAAAAAATGTGAGAGGTCAAAATTTTGGAAAAAAATCGCAAAATCCCACGTGGAGTATTAAACCTGAATCCAATTTTAATACAGTGTTTAGTTTTATAAATTTCAAAATTTTAGGACACCAGAGCCCAAGACATGGATTACAAATTTGAGAAATTGTTAGGATTCATGACGGCTATCAGACTAAAGGGAATTTTAACCCAAATCAAAATGTAGCGTTTACATTACTCTGAAAACTTTCTAACTTTAGGAAAACCACGGGGGGGGGGGGCAAAAGTTGAAACCAAAATTAAAAAGACAATTGTAAATGTCTATGTGGAGCATCAAGTTATGAGGGATTTTATTCAAAATACAAACTCGGTGGCTTAAACAATCTGACAAAATTAATATCAGAAACCCAGAAAGCTATAATTAAAACGTTTGTCATTTAGCCATTGTGCTTAAAAATGTAACAAAAAAACGAATGCTTTTTTTTTCTATCACTGTAGTTCAGAATTATTAATGCTTATTTTATGAGTTTCTGCTGCTTTACAATTGTTATTTTACTGAAACAAAAAAATTGCAGAATAATGTTTTTTTTCTGATAATTCAAACATTATCTGATACTGAATTTTCTCCAATAACAAATTATTTCGTTCAAAATAGTGGGTGAGTTGTACAGTCACGGAGCTAACTGAGTGGTTATTGTCATAAGATGTCTGCAATTGATGATTGCTTTTATACGTTAAACATACATTGTCGTCCCCCAAAGCAATAGAGAGGATGGAAAATGCCCAATGGGTCCATAAACTTGATGAAAGGAAACTTCCAACCGCACCTCCTCGCGGTGATGGATGGGCACCTTATGGTGACTAACGCAGCTCTGGAGACCGAGTGTCAGAGGGCGGTATAAGCCGCCCTCTACCAAGTGCCAAAGGCCTCTTTTGAGGGCGGATGAGCGGGTAGAGGTACAGGGTGCTCTTGTGTCCTTGGAATGGGAAACCGTTCGTAAAGGCGGCAGTGTCTGACTCATATTGGGTGGCTGTTGATCCCTTTGTCACTAGGGGATTATAATAGTGACCCCATGTCCGGGGTAACGAGGACGAAGTCCTCAACGGTTTGTATTTAAACAATAGCGGAAGTAGTACAGGCAGGAGCTCTGTTGAGAAGCTTTGAGATGGCAGCCCCATGACTCAACTTGCCTTGCGAAATGTTGGCGGCGTATCCAGGGAACACTTATATCACTCGCAAGCTCCAAAGGGAAATTAATAGCCGGACGGATATTAAGTTTGGAGCCGGAACAGACTAAACAGTCTAAGCCATGAAGAAGAAGAAGAAGAAGAAGAAGAAGAAGAAGAAAGAGGAGGAGGAGGAGGAGGAGGAGGAGGAGGAGGAGGAGGAGGAGGAGGAGGAGGAGGAGGAGGAGGAGGAGGAGGAGGAGGAGGAGGAGGAGGAGGAGAAGAAGAAGAAGAAGAAGAAGAAGAAGAAGAAGAAGAAGAAGAAGAAGAAGAAGAAGACATACATTGTCTTGAAATACATAAGGAACGGCGGCAGCTTCTTATCAAGTTTTTAATCTCGTTCGTAACCGACAGTCATGCAAATATCGGGCGTCGAGTAGAAAGGGAAAAGGAGATTTTATTTAAAAGTCCGTAACGAAAAATAAGCATAATTGATGAGCGATGACGTCATGGTTGGTCGGTCGGCATTCACGAGAACGAGAGCGTGTGTGTAGGTGAGAAAGTCTTGGGGCGGTGCGTGCGTGTGGCGGAGGCAAGGTCTCCCGCTTACTCTCGCTCTCTTGTACAGCTGTTTACCGTTACTGTTGCAGTGCGTAACACGGAATCCGATTGTTGTGTTGCGGCCACACTGGACCATTTAGAAACGAGTATCCGGTTTTGCAGCAAGATAAATAATAGCAAATACGTGAGAGATAAATCGCTGGCCTCCAACATTTCATTTTTTTTTTAAACCACCGTTAGATATCGAATTAACGATGACATAAGTTTAGCAAATACTGCATTCTTGGGCAGGCAGAGTACCCGTCTGACGAGTCATACCGGTCTTAAGGACGAGTCTTACACAGAGATAAACGCGTTTTAGCACGTGTTTTGTGTCAATCAAGTGGGCGTGACTAAAAGCGTTTTCATACCGGTGACAGAGAAATGTCAATGTTGACAAATGTCAAAGTTAAATTTTTTTCACGGTATCGTGTTTTATATAAATAAATTGACTTCTTCTTCTTTTTCTTTCGTCTTCAAATGGTAGATTTACTGGCACCTGTCTTACCACAGAGATCGCTTTTGCGGCTTCCCTTCATTTCTCTCACGTTGTCGTGTCGTTCTCCGGCTTAGGTCACAGGACTATACCGCACACACCAGATTTGCTATAAAGCTGTTCCTTCACCTGCACTATAAAGAGAGTCTTCAACGTTGATTCACTGCATTGTCAAACACCACGCTTCAAATGATTCTAGTCTTTTCTTTGGCTTTTAATGTCCACCGTCGTTAAGTGTTATATGGATTTTATAAAGTAGTAAATTTTGGAAAGAAATTAATGTTGGGATACAAATATATAAACGATTCAAAGTTCAACACAAACGTTTGACAGAAAATAACATAAGAATGGCCAAAATATTCTTCGGTGGAAGAATTCGTATTCAGTGTGTCTGTATAACTTTTTGTTCCGTTCTGTTTCCTCATTTCCGATGTACCCACTGAGAATGTCGCATCGTAGAATGTGTGAAATGTCTTGTTTTAATCATTATAATGTGTGTGTCTAATATAAAAGAAGCGTTGCTCTAATAAATACTTGGGAGGCAAAAGATACGGATATTAATTTATTGTCATACTTCTGACTTGTGTCAAAAGATGTTTAATATTTTTTCTGTGATGTTGTTTAATACATAATATTATTGAAGATTACTCGCGCGTGTTTTAAGATTACACGATGTGCTTGTTATCATCTTATTATTCGGTGATAACAGTATTGACAATCAAATAATTATAATGATGCAGATGATGATTTCATTGTAAAACAAATGTGTTTCATATAAGTAAAAAATTGAAAGGGGGTGGAATGCGATTACAAGAGCTCAGTCACAGGAGATTCTCATGCAGAGAGACAGACAGAATGCATTGGCCAGGCTGAAGCCCGACGAACGGCAGGTTCAAACGGCGTAGTACGGTCGTTTGCTCTGCACAAGGACTTAGAGTGTGGGCCTTCTATACACGATTAGCACGTATGAGGAGGGTACGAAAATTAATCCACGAGGTTGATTAACCTTGATTAACCGAATCGACGATTGAACAATCAAACCTTTTTGGCGTCGTTGATCAAAGACTTAAAGAGAAACACGGGTTCTAGCCGACTATTATGATCGTAGATGGCGCTGATTAGGTGCTAGCTCCCCCCCCCCCTCCGTAATGTGACTGTCCACGAGCTTTTGAAGCCACCGGTGGCGATTAGAAGTAAGTTCTTGGTCTACTAAAGTAAATGGCAATTAACAGTCTCTTGCAAAATACTAGGTACGCTTTCAGTATCTAACTTAACCTCGAAACGTAATTAAATGACTCGGAAGAAGAAACGATGACGCTTGAGTGAAAGGAGGGTAGCATTAAAAAATCAATATTGATATGTACTTGTAGCGCAGAGAAAAAATAAAAGAAGATGATGTAAAAGAAGAAGAAGAAGAATATGATGATGATTACGACGATGGAATAAAACATTTTTTCAATATGTTTGTATAGTATCTAGTTGAAACTAAATACGTTGTGTTAAAGATAACATTGTTTATTGACTACTCATAACATTTAGAAGAACATTAAACATTCTGTTTATTAAATATTCTTTCATATTTCATTACTGTTAATGAAGTTTTGTCACGGACTTGTTTTCACCAGAATTTCGATGAAGGTAGCTCTACAAAACAGGAATTTAATTGCGAAAGGGACCTGATGTTTAAGTGGTGACGACAGCCGATGAACGATGCCTTTGTACGACAATAAATATTATTGCAATGAATGTATTTAGTGGACGGACAACGATTCAATAAAAGTAACAACTTACGAATGGCGCGTGCGCACGGCGTGACATGTAAGTTACTGATAACATTCGAATTTCTGACACGTCCAAGGTAAGGCTGTGCTGATTACTCAAGTAGGAAGTATTTGGCCTTTTTACGTCTTCTTCACGTGAGTTAAATATGAATTATTGCTATAGACCTACGCGCGTGTATGTGTGTCCGCGCGCGCATATGTATGAAGACACCTACACAACTCACGCGAAAATATGTTGAAACGACACATTATATATTGCAATGAAACACAGGATCCTGATAAGCAGTGCAGGCTAATCTAAATACACGGACGATGAACATTCAGGTTTTAAATGGTATTTTGTTAGATTTGGTTTTTTCGCTATACGTTTTGTATCTTAGAACGGATAAGGAAGTAGGATAAGTCAAACTGTTTATTATTTTATGTTCTATTTATTCATGTACTGTGTCAGTGGAAATGTGCGCGCGTGCGCGAGTGATAAACGTTTTTTCCATGCCGTGCGTGATATAATTATCCAATTGTATTGGCAATTGAACTGGACATAAACTATTATATAATATATTATAATATAAACCTGATCGTAATATAACGTTAAAATATGATTTTTTTTTAAATGTAAAACTCTTTATAAAACGCAATTCTACTGGAGATAAGACATTCATAGATAACCATCTATGCATGCCCTTGCAAGTTCTATGCACTTTCCTGCATGAAACCACACTAGTGCCGTGCGCAAAATAACCATATGACTTCTTTTCCACCAATAAGAAGCTTCCAAGGTCAGTCGGAATTTTCCTTAGCCGGGTGCTGAACGGCCGGTTTTTTCTTTTCTAGCTGTCGCGAAGGGAACGTGTGCTTCTCGTTCAAGATTTTTCGCTTGCGAAAATTCGTTAAGTCCATTCGTCGGTAGTAACAAGTGCGAACTGTCAAAACTGTTTAATTAATCCATCTTCAGACACGTTATTGTTCATTGTAACGTAACGGGTATAAAAGTGAACTTAAACTGGGTTTACTGTGTGAGGTATTCTACAGTACCAGAAGTATTTAATAGTTTACTTATTGTTGTAATATTATCATCAGTAGTTTCCGCGTGAGTGGAAGATTTCCGCTTAGGAAGATCTGCTGACCGTGGTAGATCTAGTGTTACGAGTGAACACTTGAAGATGCCGGATAGGTATAAGTTTAGTATACCGTCTTTAGTTAAATACCCACTGTTACCTGAGATACTTGTATTATTCTAATTACTGTGTAAAGTTCCATTAACGGTACCACTAGAATCAGTGTTCGAGTGCGAATCGTCATTGTCAACGTATGAACTTCAGGACACCAGCCCAACGTAATCATCGCCAGGGTCAACCACCTGTCATCGTACTGACGACTCCACTACAAAAAACACCCTCTCCACATTGCCGTGGAAATCTTCGTATATGTAATGTACAACAAATCATATATGAACATTATTTAACATTTTAAAAGACTATATCTGCAAACACTATTATTATTTATTCTTGTTAAATATATCACATAAGCGATTTCGTATTTCTTGTGTACAATAAATAATCTTAAATCCTCCAATATAGACTTTTGCATTATAACACACGCACCACCATATCCTATGCGCCAATAGTTAAGTTATTTGTGTTGTCGCAATATGTGTGTGTGTGTGTGTGTAGTTTTTTCGCGACGTGCTGTCTGTTTGAAGTTGTGATTATTCCCGAGGAAGAAGCCCTCGCAGATAAGTTTCGAATTAATAGAGTCTTTCATATTCTGGCTTCGCAGTCAAGTAATTCCGATGGTAAAGATTCCAATCTGTCAAATCACCGTAACTGACGATTAGTCGTAACCTAATCGGAGCGGCGTTTCAACGAACTGCTGGTGGTTTGGTTTCGTTCGTTGGGTAACAGGCAAGAGACAGCATTTTGAGTCGCGACGAAGTCAAGAGAAGATACTCGGATGCTCTAAATAGACGGCATTATATTACTTGTAGATTACTTGGATATATACAGCCAGTGGAAACAAAGTGTTGAAGATGATACATAAAGGCTGTGAAACATCTTCAACGAACGCAAATGTGAATGATTAAGAAACTGTGCCCAGTAGAATAAACTGTCCTTTTAAATTATGAGATAAGAGGAAAGGTTGGTGGGAGACATGCTAAGGGAAAGAGCATAAAGAGATTATCGGATCAAGTGATTACAGAAAAAATGGATTTTAACAAGGGAGCGATAACAAGACGACCTGAGGCCTATACTCATCAATTCCGGATTGAGTCGAAAAATACTATAATGATAACGAATACTATTCGTCAAATACTATTCCTTAATTTTGAGGTTAACATTAGAAGAAGAAGAAGAAGAAGAAGAAGAAGAAGAAGAAGAAGAAGAAGAAGAAAAAGAAGAAGAAGAAGAAGAAGAAGAAGAAGAACAATAACAAGAACAAGAACAAGAACAACACCAACAACAACAACAACAACAACAACGACGACGACGACGAGGGAGGAGGTAAAGGGGGAGAGAAGGAGGAGAAGGAGAAGGAGAAGGAAGAGGAGAAGATGTAGAAACAGAAGAATTAATTATAATTGTTAGAACAAAGATGAAACTAATAAAGAAAAATTCCAATGAACGTATTATTTGCCATCGTCGTCGTCGACGTTATCAACACTTGTCTGCTTAATGTTGAGCGCGAAGACTTCGCAATCAATCTTCATTAATTTGTATCGTGACAATTCTTGTTCACTTCAGTAGACCACAATCTTGCAAACAGCCTTTGTCGTGGCCTCCTACGTTTTGTGATCTCCAATGTGGCACATTCATGGCATCCTCTCGCTTAGCTGAATCTCTGACCACCTCCGTTTTATTTTCTTCATGTACATTTTTAATGTTCACGTTCTATTCTCAAAATTTTATTGTTCTTAATTATGTAGATTATGTTATAATCTGTTGAAATTTGGCTGCATATCCGTTTGATTGTCTCGCGCCTCTCCAGTGGCGTACCTAGGCCAGTGGAGGCACGGGGCCGATTTATTTCTGAGCCCCCCCCTCTCATAAGACGGGTGTTTATAATCCAATTTATCTTTAAGTAATACATAGCAAAACACTTTACTGTTATATACTTATTGCCTAATTAACGTATTCATACATCTAGTCAGTAAACTATAAGAAGCTGTAGTAATGTTTGTGAATTCGTTTGTTCGAGTAACTGACCCGATTTAAGCACTCCGAATTATCCACTGCACGGTAAACATGCTAATGAGAGACTTTAAATAAATTGTTGGCGTCCTGAAATATTAAATATTGCTCACTGGTGTAATCTCTTTTTTAGCGAATGCCTACATGTTATCGCCCGTTATTTCACTCCGCCGTTTATATTTTCGTACCGAGGGAACGACATTTTTGGGTCACTGTCGCTGCCGTTGCCGTCCATGCTGTTTGCGATTTCCGACTGCGTGGTGAGGCATTGAGGCCAGGTACAACTGACGCTTATTTTTTTAGTATGCATATATTTCTAATAATAAACTTACCTTCTGTATAAGTTTTTTTTTAGTATCTGTAAACACTTTATGAGGTAGGATTGTAAGGTAGATTTTAAAATAATATGAAAGAATCTTTGGAATCGATCGATTAAATCTTGGACCTCTCCTAGTGTTGCGTTTCACGACGTGACAATAGAAAATTTATAAATAAATTAAAAAATTTAATTAACGTTAACTGACACAATTTCCAAAATTAAATTCCTAGGAGAGCTTAGTGACCCCTTCCCAATTCACACTGCGTACGTCAAGGGGATGGACTCTCTCCTATTCTCTTTAAGTGTGTCATAGATGAAGTCATGAAAACCTTCCATAAAGTCAATTCCACTAGGGTTAGAATAGGTAACAAATCCAAAGGCGTAGAATTACGCTGTTTAGCTTTCGCGGATGATCTTGCCATCTTCGCCCACTCGGAAGAAGAAGCAAGAAAGTAAGTAGAAGATCTCAAATAGATAGCAGAGAAAACTGGCCTCCAAATCTCTTTTGCTAAATCGGAAATTATGACCACCCTATTTAAATTCGCGAAAACCTGCCTGGACACTACGTATGGAGAAATAAAATGTAGGCCTACTAATATTTTTAAATATCTTGGGGAAAACATATATCCCGAAACGCCTCAGACAAAGAATCCTTTAAGACAATGAAACTCAAATTAGCAAAGGCCTTTACTCTGACCCGGGAACTGTACGGAAAGAAAAACCTTCCAAAAGATCGAAAATCCGCCATTATAGCACTGTGATCATGTATGGAATGGAAACAATGTGCATTCGAAATTTGGAACCTCTTCTTAAAATTGAACGAAGAATTCTTTGGAAAATTTATAGCCCCAAGAAAACCGAATATGGGTACCAAAGAAAAGCTGTACAGGGATCTGGAAGATGTGGAAACGGATTTCCGAAGGAAAAGACTGAGATTCCTTGGACATATGGTTCGGATTGATCTGTCCAGATTAAATAAACAAATTTTCAAATATATCTGGCAACTTTCCAATCTGAACGGATACACCTAACAACTCAAGGAGGAAATAATGAAACTGGGCATCCCTTTGAACGACTGTGTGGCTAGAAATATATACAAAAATAAAATTCAAACTCTTGAGGTTCTCTGCGGTGAGAAGAAGACGAGAAAGCGGTGGACAGTTGAAAGGAGGCGGCGCATAGTGTGTGCGAATGAGGGCCTTCTGGCAGGAGAAGAAAAGGAAATGATATTCGCGTGGTCTGTTCGTGTAAAAAAAAAAAAATGAAAAAGTTTAACAAAAAACTTAATTACCCCAATCCGGAAGCCCCCTACTAAGTGGAACACCCCCTCCCGCTTTAGACCGCTTCTGCGCCTCTCTTTGTTATCGCTTCCATGGCACAGTCCTGTCGTTCTCGCGTAAAGAGCTGCATCGGTATTCTCCATAAGCGCTGTGAGCATTGTACAGTTTATTTTGTTTTGTTTACTTCTAGAGCGGTAATTAGAGAAATATGTTTGTTTTGTGTATCAGGTCAATAAATCAGCGTTGAGTAACAGTAAACGGACACATTATTTACGTACGGGTACAATACAGAACGTACCCAGGATAGGGTAAAGGTCCACTGCGTCGTGAAAGTAGTTTCACGAACTTGTTTAGTGGACACGCCTTCTTCATAACATCTGACACAGTTTACGAACTGACCGACCGCCCGTTTCATACACCAAATATGTCTCTGTTTTATCTCTTTCTCTCTCTCTCTCTCTCTCTCTCTCTATCTCTCTCTCTCTCTCTGTTACTCTCACTCTCACTCCCGTATTGGTTACCGGCACATTGACTTTCGAATCTTTTGTAATGTCAGGCAAACGTGAGCACACAGATTCTCATAAAAGCGTTAGACTTTAGAGGATAAAATATATTTTTCTGGGTCTGATTGTTATTGATATCATGTGTTACTAATTACATGCTATGAATCCCAGACATTAGTAACTTCTTCTTCTTCTTCTTCTTCTTCTTCTTCTTCTTCTTCTTCTTCTTCTTCTTCTTCTTCTGCTGCTGCTGCTGCTGCTGCTGCTCCTCCTCCTCCTCCTCCTCCTCCTCCTCCTCCTCCTCCTCCTCTTCATCCTCCTCCTCCTCCTCCTCCTTCTTCAAGGCTTAGGCTGTTTAGTCTGTTCCGGCTCCAAACTGGTCGTACTATCTCTCATCTTGGGTCTTCCCAGGCTTCTATTCGCTTTCAGCCGATACAATAAGGCTACTTTGGGGAATCTGCCACTGCCCATTCTGCCACAATTTGTTGTTTCCAGCTTTCTCTATACTTATTGATGATTTCGTTTGCTTCATCAACTTTCAGTTCCTCTCTCATCTGATTGTTTCTTTTCACATCTAATTTTGTCCCATTAGTAACATAAATCAAATAATAGGAAAGTATTAACAAAATAAACAGAATTATCACTGTTGCATACCACTATAGAAAAATTATTCCGATTAGCGCTTTCAAGCTGCAACAGTGATAATTGTGTTTGTGATTATAACTACTAACACAACTTTCTTAATTAAAAATTATATTAACAAAATAGAATAAGAACAGTCCAATTAAGAACTTACCTAGAGACAAACACAGATAAATCACTATATTTTGCATAAACACAGGTATTTTGCAATAATTTAACATCGTTCAGCACAGTTTGATGCAAAGATGTGATATTTAATTTTAATTACGAGAATGTAATTGACTAGATTTAAAACGTAGTAGAAGACGTTAAAGAGCAAATGTATGGTAACAGTTGTACGAGATGTAATGAGTCTCGTCGAACCATGAAGAGCGTTGAGTGTAGGCCTTTAAGAAACAAAACTACCGCATAATATACACGGTGGCGTAGCCAAAGTTGCAAACCTCGCCTCTTCGCCTTCCATTGGTAACGTAAAATCGCCTTAATTATACGTAAAATCGTTTATATGATAATCATATTTTTAACAGATGCCGGGGTGCGGGCCTGTGGGCGGTGGTCGGATCTATTTTCTTAGTGAAGATTATGTTTTCATCTTAGATGACAATCACCGACTCTCTATCATCATCAATAACTGTCAATTAAAAAAAATCATAGCTACGCCATTGAATACAAAGCCATTTAGTTATATATTTTGTTGGATCTAGATCTAGTGAAGTTGTTATCAGCAGCATACTGCCTTTGAGGTTGTGTCTAAAACGTTTACTCTTTGTCCGAGCGCGCCGTGTGTAAAAGTGCGTAAGTTTTAAACGTAAAAGTTGTTGTTGGTGTTTCAAAATGCCGTTAGAACAGCTAATGAAAAAAGTAACTAAAATCTTCGGTGGCATCTACTACATACATGTTTTATGGTATAAAGAGGAGTTATATGTCGTTAATATTATTATAAAAGTGAATAAAAAATAATAATTGTTCAAATATTTAATCATTATCGATTGTTTGAACTTTTTATTGAAACTTTTTTATCAACGTCTACTTTTTTTTTTATTGAAAATTCCTTTTTATCAACAGGGAGTTTCTGGGAAAAAGCGAAGTGTTACAGAAAACCAAACTGGCAGTATACAAATCTGTATATGGTCCAACACTGACGTACAGTTGCGAGTCATGGACTCTGAATGAGAGATATAAAAAGAGAATACAAGCAACGGATATGTGATTCCTGAGGAGAATTGAGAAGAAAACTCGTAGAGATAGGGTAGAAACGTTAACATTCGGGAGAATTTGAAGGATACTCTTTTAATGATAAAATCGAAACTGCGTTGATTTGGCCGCGTTGGTATGAATGAGGAAAGGTATCCAAGACGAGCATGGGAGGGAAAACCAGAAGGCAGAAGAGGGAGAGGACGGCCCAGAACGAAATGGGAGGATAACATCAAGAAAGTGTAGAAGGCAGAGCAGCAGTTTGGGCCCGTGCCAGGGTTTTGCTGGACAGGACGAGATGGAGAGCTCTCTCGAAAACCTCGACACCCGACGGGTAGAAGAGGATAACTAAGAAAAAGAAGATTGACTGTTTCAAATTTTTATTCCGAAATTGGGGCCAATGTAGCACTACAGGCAGTAGTAGTAGTAGTAGTAGTAGTAGTAGTAGTAGTAGTAGTAGTAGTAGTAGTAATATGGTAATGTGTGTATGTATGTAAACATACGCCTAGAAATGATGCAAAAAAGCGGTAAAAGTGTGTACGGTGCGGTGAATGGCAGGCAATGGGAGTTGACCTTCAGTTCATACTGTAATTATAAAAATATTACTGGCGGTGCCTTCTACGTAATTGTTATATAAGGAGAACAGTGATGTAAAATTAATTATAGACCCGATCTGCCAATGTATTTTGGCATTATACAATAAATGGTATTTGCTAGAATCACTTTGGGATTTCAGAAATTGATTTCATTAAGCGGCTGAGACGGTTTGCTCTGTAATCATTCCTTCTAAGGTTCGTTACAGTGCTCTTGGTTTATTACAGTAATGCACGATCCCTCCTTCTTATAGCGTTCTAATCAGCCACTACAATGTTCGGCCTCGTTCTTGCATCTCACTGTATTTCCTCTCATCCATATCTTCCGTGGTCTACTCCGTTTATCCTTCCTTTTGATTTACATTTTAGCATACCTTCTGCATAGCAGTATACCTTTTGGTTCATATTCTGTATAGCTTTTTGCCATTTTTTGTACTAATCATCTCATTTAATTTGTTCTTATCTCATCTACCATTGTGTGTGGATTAGACTGAGTTCACAGTCTAATCGCTTAAATTAAGCGTCTATGGCAACAAAATACAGTTTGGACGATAATACAAAATTATTAGTTTCAAGGTCTATTATACAGTATTTTTTATTTGTTGCGACATTGCATGCGGATTTATAGCGTTCTACTCCGCCTCGTGGTTCGCAATCTCCTATCTTCAGTTAATCACCGATCCCGTTCTGAACGTTTCTATCAGCTGTTTCTTGGTTTACCCAATGTTCTTCTTTTATTTTCTGTTCGCCTTCGCCATTTTCTTGTTCTTATTTTTGCCAGACCAATTAATCCAGCGATTCCCTCCATCTTTTTTCTGGGTACTCTTATAAGTTTTTTCCCTGCTGGTTTGTTATCTCTCCCTATCTTTGCTAGGGTGTTCTCTGCCATTCTCTCATGTGGTCGTTCCATTGCCTTTGCTGTTTGCTGTTAGCAGACTACTCTAAGATTGTGGTAACAAATACCTTTGGAAGATCGGGTTACCAACGGAAAAGAGACCAGGTTCCTGTCAGAGCAGCCTGAGGGGTGGTCTGGATTCTGGTCTGACAGAATGGTACACATTCAAGTAGTAGTAGGAGGAGACTCGGCTCGAGTAAGCCAACGACTGCACATATAGGCAGAGAGAGCTCGTTTCCCCAGGCAAAAGCACCTCTGCAGGGGAAGAACAGACCGTAATGAAGGTGCATGGTCCTTTTTATTGGGGATTGGTGGAGCAAGCTAGAAACCTACCTACCAGACAACCTAACAGTGGTTATAGCGTCTACCCACTTTTGACCTATCCCGATTCGTAGGACAAGCTTTAGTAGACGTTTTACCCTTATCGGCACTGTACGTAGCCATATTCCCATTTGATCTGTTCTTATTGGTTTGCTCTTGATCTGTTTATTCCATATGTGAAACACACGCGATTTCCCTTATTATGATCTTTAGCATTTTCTCAATTTTTTCTTTTTTCTTTGCAGTTTGAAGTAAATATTTCATCTGCGTCCCGTTTAGTAATTTTTGTATCCGATCTTTTCATACATAATGTTACTATAGTATATGACAAAGCCGCAACTAGGGGTCTCTGTAACCCGGGCAAACATGGTTTCCTCGTCCCCCCTCGGGAGTGGAGGGTGGTGCTAGTACATTTTTATTTATTTACTAAATTAATAAAACTGATGTTAAGTCGGTTCTTAAATTGAACAACTTGAGCTACAGAAATTTTCATTCATGACTTGCTCCCAAATTTTCAATCTACAAATTTTAATCTAACTTATATCTAATGTAATTTGATTTTGTATTATGACAGAGGAACGGCTGACAAAGTAGAACATACAATATCTTGCGCACTACTTATTACACACTGCATAATCACATTAAATCGAAATCGATTTCGTGATTATCGTCGTCAACATTGTCTTGCTTATTATGGAAATTGGTATATTGAATGAATCGTACGAGTCTTTCAAAGATTCAACTTGCGAGAGTTTTGCAATGATTTTGATAACGTCATCATAGCAAATAGACGATGATCTCCTATGATGAATTGAAATAATACTCAAACTTCAATTAATTTGAGTAGCCCATGCAGCTTTTTAAGTAATGTTTAATAGTTTTAAACGTACTAAAATTTCTTTTCCGTGAGGATAAAAATAATCTTAAGGCTGTAGTCAAGTTGGATATGATTCTTCAAGTCTGTGTTTGTAAATTAGGCTTCAGAGTATTGATATAGGTGTTGTTTTTTAAGTGCTAAGGCATGTTGTTTTAACTTTCCACTTACTGAAGTTTATTTCTTTTTGATTTGTGTCATGTCTATGTGTACTGTATTTGACATTAGATTCCACCTCGTAAAGAATATATTACACTCATATTAAATTATTTATTACTAGCTGTACGGATTGTTATAAGCTCCAAGATGCAAAAACGTTCAGTAGGCCTACGCAAATACTATTTTAACATTTCATGCCCTCCCAGCAAGGCGTACGGGGCATATGCCTCTCTTGCTCCCCCCTAGTTACGGCTCTGAGTACATGGTACATTATCTTATTTACTTAATAACCTTGCAGATAAAGTTATTTCAGGAATTTTATTCATTTTAACAATACATGACAACTATATGGCGTACATAACCACTGCAAGTAAGCAGTTACTCGTTGTTTAATTATGTAAGTGACGAGTAATTAAAAAAAAGTTCTTGTTAAAAAAAGTTCAAATTAAGATTTATATGGAAAGTGTTTTTCGTCTCCTTCACTTTGCACATTAGATATATTTGTCCGTATCGGCGACAATCCCTTCCATTCTCCGATCCGTTCATAACTTATACATTTAACAGTGGCTTTCTCTATCCAACAACGGTGTATATGTTGCTTCCATTGACTTCGAGGTTGTTTAATTTATCATTTGAGATTATGTATTTGTCGTTCCTCTTTGATGACATCGTTTCTTGTACGATCATTTTCTCTCATCCTTAGAAACACGTACTAGAGTTGTATCCGAAAGAGAGCTCTGGTATTGTCACACTGCCATGACTTAAAAATAAACGTAATTTCGAGGGTTTCTTTTCGAGTTTTTCACTTAAAGAATGATCTGTTAGTACCACACATAGCTTGAATTTACTCAATTTAGTGACAGTGTAATTCTAGTGGCTTTCTAAGGCAGAAACCCAGTGCGGTCTAACTTATCTGAGACTTCGTGTCCTGTATTGGCTGCGTGTGTCACTGATTGTATTTATAAAAGTTTGATTTTGGTATATATTTAGATGTTTTAAGGATCGGTTTTTAATTGTTTTTCGTCTCTCCTGTGTAAAATTTGTTGCAGTTTTGTTTTCGTTTTTTGCATTTTGTTTGTATTATATTTTTTAGATTTAGTTGTTTAAAGTAGGCCTACCATCATCATATCAGGTGTTTAGTATTTGCGTATTGTTTTTCTACTTACAGTATTCTATTTTAACATATAGGCCTACATTTTTAAGAATTTAGTCAGTTCTTTATATTATGATGTTTTTGTAAGTGAATGTAGCCCATTTTTCTACTGTTGTTATTATTATTATTATTATTATCATGGTTAGTTCTTAAATCTGTTTCGGCCAGCAATGAACCACGTTTATTCAGATTTCGTTTTCATGTTTTATAGTAATAATATTCTTCGGCAAATTGATTTATCATATTTATTATAATATGACACTTTTTTATAACATATTAAGATAAATGTTATATATAGTCTATGTGTGTGTGTGTGTGTGTGTGTGTGTGTGTGTGCGCCCGCGCGCGCCCGCGCAAGTATATGTTTGTCTGTGTCTGTGTATAATTAGTTATATGGGCGCGCGCGCGCGCACACACACACACATAAATTCCCGCGCTCGCATACTCATGAATACTGAGAAAATCTGATACATCAAAACAAAAAAATTCTTGTATTAAGGATTTATGGTCTGGGATCTGAGTACCTATAAAATGTCTGATTTAATTATCCATTGATTCAACTAAGCGGCATTTACTATAGTTTATAAGCGTACAAACTCGTTAGTATCTGATACGGAGCCAGACACGTGCAACCCGTAGGTTCCTCCAACGCACAGCATTTGAGCAAACAAGGATAACTGCTCACGCAACGCAACTCTACCCACTGATCTTGTTTCTGATTCTTTTTTTGTAATTAAATAAACACATCAGCTTCTCCGTAAACGATTTGCGTTGAGAATGCGGATTCACGGCAGGGGGTATGTGTTGCATCACCTAACGGCAAATATGTTTAGATAATTTTCGTTGCTATTATTACAGTCTGGTGCCTTACTAAACTAGGAGGTGTGTAAACGGTCAGAAAGTTTCAGAAGCAAATACATTTGAGACCTACATTCTACTTTGTTTGTTATAATTATTTTGAACGTATTCAGAAGCATTTTCTTACCGAATTCGCTTGTTGAGGTCTTTAGGTTACCCCCTCCGCTGAGCAGAACACAGCGACAGTCGACAGTGACAATAAAAGGGCACCAAGCAGCCAGGGGGCGCGACTTCCACAAGTGTTCGCAAAGGGGATCGGACGGGTAAAGCTTTTGAGAACTTCTGGTGTATGCAATGTCTTGAGTTGGGCGCATCCTTACAAGATGAGTCAGCAACATGTATTTACAGGACTTGGAGTGGGAAGAGAACATCTGCTAGCCTTAGAAGCAACAAGGAGAAGAACGATTTAGAGAGAAATAAGGGGAGAAGATACGACATGGAGAAAACTAAAGAGCATCACTTTGAACTGTTCGAGATGGAGACATTTTGTTACAGCTTTACTTCTTTCCAAGAAATTGAAGAAAATAAGTCTGTCATACGATATTTAAAAGCGAGTTAACTGGATCTTAATTTCTAACGCATGAGTAGGAATATTAACGATGATACGATATATATTAACGACGATATATATGTATAGGCCTACCCATTTTATATTTTAATTTATATGTCTCTCTAATTCATAAATGCTCAAATTTTTCCTGTTACATATTTTTTATATAATAATTAATAATAAATCTTTTTACAAGAATATATTTTATTTTATTTGTAAATTACATATGTTTTGATAGTAAGCCAACTATCATTATCAGATATAAATTATATACTTAATATTTATAAAGACTTTACCTCAAGATGTTTTATAAAGCCGGGAAGCCTTGTGTTCCCATCTTCAGCTTCCTGATTTTGAGGTTTCCCGAAACATGTTCCAAATAAGAAGAAACATCTTGAGGTAAAGTCTTTATAAATATTAAATATATTTTATACATCAAGAAAAAGACTGTAGTGTTTTAATATATATATATATATATATATATACAGAGAGAGAGAGAGAACGCAAGAAACAAGCGTAAAAATATCAGTGTCAAGCGTAAAAAAATCAGGAAGCAAATATTACAATCTTGTTTACACAAGAGTGTTGACAAGCCGGAGGTGTTAACTTACATGTACACGAAAATTGACTGTTAGGCTAGTAGCAGATACGGTAAAAAACCAGATTCAGTTTGTCTTACAGTGCTAACAAGATCAAAGACAGATTGCATTAACATGATCATAAACTAAAAAAGCTTATAAAAGGACAGAACAATATAAAAACTTACGAAAATCTTTGCGTACTAGCTTTGTATTACAAAAAATATTTAAATTATACGTGACATATACTTGGTGACAAGCTTAATCTTTTGTATAGTAGACTTACAATGTCACGGGTAAAAGGTTATATTTGCTTTGAATATCACAACTGCCTGCAAACGAAACGTAAGGCATTAAATTATGTACCTTACCGAAGAAAGGCACTGTTCTTTAGAGTGCAATGAACAGACACTAGCGTAGAAATTCCCGAGTGTATCGTTTGATTGTTGCGTAAGAGAAGAATGATGTTTTTATATTAAGTTACGTAAAACATACGATCCTGCTGACAACAAATAGTCTTTTGTAATTGAAAATATTTTCTTCTTGCGGGCTGTGGAAAATATCCGGTAATTGGTAGGACCCATATTATAAACCCGCAGGTAGTTCAGTTGTTTTTCCTCTGACTAAAACCCCTATATTTTTCTATATACGAAATGTCTCTCTAATACCAAACTTCAGTCTTCTAATTGTGCCTAGCCATCGTTAATTCATTTTCATAATTTTTTTCGTGTGTCGGTATAAACACTTTATTAGTTCTAGTACGTCAAAATTCATCGTACTTGTTATAATTTAAATCGACATTTTGGCCTTTTGAATCGACGGCAGACTTCAGAAGAATCTATCCTGTGCAATTTGGTAATCACCGAAGACGTCAAATTACGCGTATGGAAGACACTTTCTCTACCCACATTGCCACATGGTACAGAAAACTCATCCCGTTAGAGAAGCAGAAAAGTAGGTTGCAGGAAAATGAAATGAAATTTTTGTTGCGCGCAGCTGGAAGATCTAACAGAGAGTGAATTAGGAATATGACCTTCTACAGTCTGGAGATAGACAGAAAAGCACTGCAACGATTTGGTCGTGTAATGAGGATGGGCATGAGTAAGCTGCAGCTCATCATGAAAGCGTTGGAGTGAGAGGGAGAGGAAGATTAACGTTGGAATAGATTCATTTTATTGAGAATCTGGCTACTAGAGGGGGGGGGGAACACCGTATTAGAAGTTGAACATATCTTCTACTATAGAAGTAGTTTAGGAAGTGACAGAAAGACCACGATTCTTGACAGAAAGGGATAGAGAAGAGGAAGAAGAAGAAGTATCAGTTTTTAATCTATGAGTAATAAATTACGTCGAATATTCACAATAGTTGTTACAATTTCACTCGACATTTCGGCTTTGGAATCTAAGCCGTCTTCAGAATTACCCCGTGTAATAATTCAAGCCTAACGGACGAAAGCACGGCCCACAACTTCTCAGCTATTACAATGGGTAGTTTTAAACCGGCTTGGAACATTTAAATAACATTAAAAGCCTTGGAAAAGGCAAATAACATGGTGAGCGTTCGACGTGGTCAAATAACAAGCTTGTTGAAGCCATCGAGTAAACACTTCATCATTGTTCATCATGTTTCTTCACGAAATTCTCTACGTCCTCCCTACCATTATATTTTTAATGTTTCTGTTTATTTCTTGTCTCCTTTTTTATTCTGCAATGGCCAATCTTTCAGAGGAATACAGAGCCAATGAAATGTAAGTTTCATACATCCATTGTATTATAAGGAGCTAACAATCGATGGTACATTATTCTAAAGACAGGTTCTGTTCGTTTAGACTATGATTCACATTACTATTTTCCAACATTCTTACATGATTTCCATTAAAACCAGATACAAAGCACCATACGAATGAATTATACAGTTTTAAGAACAGATGTTGATTTTCTCACTTTCCATTCCAGAAAACGAATAACCAGAAAGAATCAGTTGAACATGGGGTTTGATAATAATTATTATATCCCGTTTTGGCAAAATTCTAATTGCTATCAAACATTTGGACCTCGCTAACTGCTAATTGCTAATAGATTGGAACCTCGCTTATACGAAATAATTTGGAATGTTGCTTCAGATACCGGGAATATCGGTTAATTGAAACCACTCAAAGCATATCGTATAAGTCAACCTACCACTAATACGAAAGGTTAGAAAAATTTCAACTATTTTTATATAGAGGACATTATAAACATTTCAAAAAATAAAAACATATGAAGTTTTTAAACCATAATTTGGTACGGTTGCTACATTGTTAAGTTATCAAATTAATTTTTACAAATTTCTTCCGAAATTACAATGTCTATCGATAGGTAACTAATGGAGAGGTACAAGATATCGATATCAAATTAATAATTTTAGTTACTGATAATTCGTTTCAATTACGAGAGACGAACGACTCCTGCGAACGCGATAACATGGAAGTGCTATGTTTTTATGACACGGCAAGATTTAAGACACACGAACATGTCGAATGTTCGTACGGTACGTCTTGGACATGGAATCGAAGCCATGCCGGTCTACAGTGGAAGCATACGCGCCGAATACTGCGCCACCTGGAATTTTGCTTGTTTATTATAACTGCCAAGTGACAATCTGTTTCTTGTAACTGCATAATCTTTTACTAATATTGCGTATTTTAAGAGTCACGTCATATGAACTATTTTAGAAGTGACAGCGTAACTTAATATCAGTATAATAAAAAGTATATAATTAGTCTACTATTAGGGACACAGAAGTAACGGGTTGACTTTAAAAACCCACAAAAGTTTTGCTTCCAAGTACTACGTTATAAATATTGAAAATTTACCAACTTAAGGTAACACCGTACTAACCATAGTTATTAGCTAATAAAATTAAAAAATAATTCAATCACAATTCATTCATATCATGTTCACAATTAATTTTTGCTATAAGCGCGTTGTGTTAACAGAACAGACGTAAGTTAGATCGTGAAGTTTCTAAATCACGGGCAAGATTTTTATTTATTTTTTTGTAAATATGTAAGTAAGAAAACGTAAACCCCTCCCATATCGGCTAACTTTTAAAAATTTTTTATAGTACTATTTTTTTCTCATTATTGGTTACTTGTGTACACTCTCTTATGATTGACTTTTAACTCTGTGAATTAATTTTTAGTTAATGTTATCTCTTTTAAACTCTTGACAGAGTTTAGAGTCAACTCACGTTAGTGGAAATCATTGAAATTATGGGCAACTCAAATAGGGCAGTGTGGCTTCAACTTTGTCTAGACGACTTTTCAGTTTCCCAACTATCCCTTAGAACTGAGTAAGCCCAGATGCTGCCCGAAAGTAGTACACTGATTCATAAAAACACTTTCTGTTGTTTAAATATTCTGCGTTCTTCAATTCTGAATGGATTTGAACAAACTTAGAAAAACTCACAAAAAATTTATAAGAAAAACGATTCGAAGCGAATTTTTGAACGTCGATCTCGAAAATGTTTTATTGTGTCATAAACATGTGCAAAAGTTTTCGGAAATTAAACAAGATCATAAATTATTAACATTAGAAAGTACCGGACTGTTGAGCTGTGCTCAACTGTTTACAGCTTCCTTACAATCAAGAAGGAAATCATTGCTTATACCTACGCTTGAGGTGCGTTCGGCCTGCCATCCTTTGTCGATCGCGTTTTTACTGAAGAAGGCCTCCGGTGGGTGGCCGAAATGTTTAGAAAATTAACCAAGTTGTAAGCTGTTGACCACGACCAAACAGCCCGGTCGTTCCTAATATTAATAATGGTGACTCCCGCCATAATAGCCTTTGCAGTAGATATGCCATAAATATTAGCAAATACAATATTTGAAAAACTTGTGAAATTAGGATAGGGAGGTAAGTTTTCTCTGCTCGAGCACTAAGTAGGCCTATTCTATTGTTAAATTTTAAGTTTCAAAATTTTGCAAGTTGGGTCAAAATAATGTGCCGAACGAGTGTAACTTCAACATTTGTCATCTCATGTTAAAGTGGCATGGAATTTTGTCGTAAGGAACTAAGAATCTGAAACTCAAAAAACCGCCTCCAGCTTTGTTTTTAGAAACTTATTTGAGATATTTAATTTTCTATTGTAGTGTATTTATTGTTCATAGCGTAAAGGTACCATACATATGATTTGCAATAAAGTTTTAATTACTCACATTTATTTACAAAAACGAATTCGTAGACAAAATAGTGGCTGTTTTACGATATTGTGACCGCAAGTGCACTGTATATGACCTGACGATGGTCTATGACCAAAATCGATCGTGTTTAAGAATGTGAATAATTAAAACTTTATATTGCAAATCACATGTATGGTACCTTTAGGCTATGAACAATAAATACACTACAATAGAAAATTGAAATTATAGGTACCATTAGTAAACAATAAGTGTGTGTATATTATAAATAAATCACATTACCATTAGTTATTTGAGATAATACACGAAATGAGTTTTTCTAATTAATTAAAAACCGAAGGCTCTTGGGAATTATGCACAAAAACATGTTTTTCTGGACCATTGGGCACCGTGATGGAATCCATGACGATCGACAGTTGAAGCAAGTGCCCCGACTACTCGGCTGGGATGAAACTCAAGAGCATGGGAAACCGCGAGGTGTGCAACGCTTAATTGCGGGAGCCATCCGCCCTGAAGTGGCAACTCCGAGCGGTCGAGCCTATCGACCACACCAACGCGTCTCTAAGTTCCTGCGGGGTATACCTTAGGGGGCCACGTACCTCAACCTGGCGACTGGCTAGAGCATAATTATCAGAGATGCCCCCACGTCATTATCATGTATTCGTGGACCGCACCATAACACCTTCTGCCGCGCAAACAGCCGCGCTGCACTGTTTGAATCTGGCGTTCATCGGGCTTCGGCCTGGACAGCGCGAGACGCCTCGAGCATCTTTGCGTCTGTCTGTCTGTCTATCTACCCCGACTACTGCGTCAGTTGGATGTTACCGTTTATACTCATCATCTGTTTCTTGTAACTGTGTTATCTGTAGTTAACAATTCATGCATCTTAAAACGCAATAGTTTGCTGCACAACAGACACAACCGCTGTATCCAGTAGCCTATATATTCTCAAAATCACACACACACACACACACACACACACACACAATATTGTATACTCAGTGTTGGTTGCTTACCGCAAAACACAAAAGGAACAAGAGAATGCCGGCCATCGTCAGTTGCAGAAACAGCGTACAGGATCCAGAAGTCGTTACGTCAGCCGCTGATTACCGACCACCGTATCATAGTGCCGCCACATCTCAGTCTATAGTACACCCGCTACTGATAAGAAAACATTGACTTAACCACAGCACAGTAGAAAGCGACTTCCAACTGCGGTAATGCGGTAATTATAAAATCGCTTACTACAATCACCGTGTAATTTGCAATTATTCAAATAACACGATTTTATAAAGCAATGATTTTGATTGAAATAATTCACTAAACGCATACAGCTTTACTATAATAATACATAAATGTTATAATAAATTAACAATGTTATTGTTGCTACCTACAAATGTTTGTGAAAGTGAGGTAGACCTGAACCACCAACTATTATATCACACCTGTAGGTGGTGCCTTAAGTTACACCTCCTATAGGTGGTGATATATCGCACCTATACAACCACCTATGCTATGCCTTCGAGAGGGTGTTGCTTGAGCCTTACGGCATACAAAGAAGGTGATGTGACAAGAACCACGCTTCAGCCTCCGTCACGACATCAGGATTTTCGTTAGGCACTAATTTTTTTTAGTTTTAATCAAATCTAAATAGTTTCTAAAGGGAAATATTTATTTACAAAGAATACTTTCTTTCCGAGAGGAATTCTGAGCTTTTGACTTAACAAAAAGAATAACACAGAATAACATTTTATATTCGGAAATAAATGAATAATTTTCATTTGTTTAATACACACTGTCTGAAACAGTACATTATAGCGAGATTTATAAAACCGCTCTACTTATGTTTATGCATGTTTTCTGTCTTATTTTAATTTAATGGTTGGACGCACTTGGTACGAAGCCATGGGTTCGAGATTTTGATAAATTTTCACTGTTGTCATGAAACTCTGAGTGTGCTACGTACAATCTCTATGCGGCGGCGCTTGGGCATTAATAATTGGAGAACGTATATGCACGTGGTAAACAAATTATTTAGTTCCACTTAAGACGGTGGAAAGTTTACTCGCTGGAAGCGCGCGACTAATAAAACAAATCGTTAAAGCGTAAAATTTTATTGGTGAAAACACACACACACAGGCCTGTAGTTAATGGTTTCTTATCCACCTACGAACGTTTTAAACGTAAAAGTTTTATTTTTAAAAACACCGTTTGAAAAACTAATGATCCAAGTCATTAATGTTTGATGACCTCTTGTACGTAGTATTTGATGATATGAAAAAGACTATATTATTATCATTATTATTGCTACTATTGTTTCATTAATTGTAAATAATTGCTTAAAGACTTTATAATTATTTAAATATTTGAGCTTAAATTTGGAACACTGTGACCAAACTGCTTTTATGAAACATGACGTCTTCTGTGTAGGTCTCAATAAAATATATTTTTAGTTTCAAACATCCCTTTCGCCCGCGCTGTGAGGTCATCAGTGTCGGATGCCAAGATTATCTGATCGGTATAAAGATAAATTATATTGTTTATTTTACATAAGTTATTAAAGTGTTAAAATTTAATTGTCGGAGAGATGGGGGCGCGTGCACGGACACGCGCGCGCACACACACATGATCTGTTGTCAGACTTTATACTTATTCGCTTACGTTAGTCAAACTTATTTTAAACGTTAAAATTATTTTTGTAAATTAGTTTTTATTATAGACCTATAACAAAACAAAATAATAATAAATAAAAGGACAAGTGGCTGGTTTATATAATACCAATATAATACCGTACGCATTCATTAGAAAGTTCCCTGATAAATGATTGCCATCACTATCAAGGCTCGTAAAACAGGTATGTTCGTCATATGTGCATTTTAAAGTAGTTGATCTTCGAAACAAGTGATCGCCGGATGACGTCACAGAATCTCTCGGGGCCTGTTGTGTCGGCTATTTAAACGTTTACTTCGGAATAAGTAGTATTATTATGCAGTAATTAATAATTTTAATACCAGATTTATAAAAACTTCTTAACCAATTTTTATAATTAAAATTATGATTTTAACAAAAATTTATACCCCGACGTTTTATTGTAATAAATATATTTTGAAATATTTAATTTAAGCAAACAAAATTTTTTAGCGATATTTCAAAATACAGTTTGTGTATTAAAATAAAAATATTTGTAACATCCGTAAAAAATTTCATTTTTACCTTTCCCAAAGTTATTCATAAATAAAGTTAATTTTTAGTATACTTTACTGAACAGGTGTTATTTTTCGAAAGTCCTGTCAAAAATCGATATATTATTATTAACATATTAATATTATTATTCTTCATATCCTATAAAAGCATAAAATAGTGTATGATGTTTTGCTATGTGTAGGCTATATGTGTTTTGAGTTTTTATACATGTTATAATATACACGCACATGTATGGAAGTATTTATATGTTAGTAATTGTTTTCGCGATTTTCTTGCTGATGTGCCAGTATGAAGTGTAAATGTAATTATAATCGTGCAAGTATTGTACTTTAGTTTCACAAGAGATATGTGTCTTCAGAAGATTAAATTTTCAGAACTTTGAAGACATATAAGTTTCTGAAGGACAACATTGACGAAATTATCTGAGGCAATTTTATCTATAAATACAGGAACACGTACGATTCAATATGGAAACACTTCGAAGTTTGTTGGAATTATGATATATCGGAAATCTTCACTATGATAACTGATTTTTTCTATAAGTGTACACTTAAACATAAGTAAGTACAAGTATAAGTGTACGTAAGTAGGTGTATAAGTGTAGTAAGTGTGTGTTTTCTCTCTCTCTCTCTCTCTCTCTCTCTCACACACACACACACACACACACACACACACCGATTTTTATGCCCCATGTATAAGATTTATGCAAAAAGAATAAAACTCAATTTTTGAACTAGTATTCGAAAATAATAACAATTTTTTTAAAACAATTTTAATATAACTACAAAAACATCGAGAGTTAGATTTTAAATACACGCGCGCGCGCGCGCGCACACACACACACACACATATGCATACTCACAAAACGTGTTATATTTGTTTGATGGTTATTTGGTTTAAGTATATATTATAATTTTTGTATGATTACATGATATAGGCTGTAATATGTTATTGAACATTAAATGTATTGTACAATTATTTATGTCGAAAAATTTCTTGGCTTTTATCACACACACACACACACACACACAAACACACACACACAGACTTTATTTTATTATAGTACTATATGTGTGTGTGTGTGTGTGTGTGTGTGTGTGTGTGTGTGTGTGTGTGTGTGTGGAAGTATTTATTTTAATTCATTCTCTTATGTACAATTCGTTGCAGTTTGTTGTTCAACATCATCAAGGTGATGTAAAATATTTTAAACACTTAAAAAATTAAAAAAAATACATTATTGTCATGCCGTTGAACAACGAAATGTGCATAAGTGAATCAATTAAAATAAACACATCCGCACAAATATAGTATTATAATAAAATATAGCATGAAAATAAGTAAAATAAAGTATGTATACATGTATATATATGTATGTATGTATAATACGAGTATATATAAATATATAATAGAATAATAATATTCTGCTTGTGTATGCGTTTAGCGTAACAATAAAATAAAAATTGTTGTACTACGTGACACAAATTATTTGCTAAAAAAAATTGAAACGAATAGACTATTAAAAAGTAATTAGTGTGAGACTAGTATAGTACCGACCCGACGTACAGACACAGAACAAATAACAAACAGACGGCACTGGAACAACACAACAGTCACACGGTCAGTGGCATAGACTGAAGACGTACTGAGCTGTGTGTTGTGCCTTGCCGTTCTCAACCTCACGCCGATTAGAAAACGCGCGGCCAGCCTGCTGATTCGCTTTTCTTTCGTGGAAACACGACCCTTACAGTAACCGTGCATTTTACTACCGAGTACAACGGGTCATCAACTTTTGTACAAACCCAAACAGCTCATTACATGCTATTAGTAGGCCTACGTCCTTCCAAATTTAATAGTTACTTAAACCTTATCAATATTATCGTTTTTACTTAATAACATAAAAATTGGATACTGTTAGTGGCAAAAAATATATATTTTTTGTTTAATTTATTGCAGATTTGTAATCTGTTCGACTAAGAACAGACTGACAACACATACACGATTATGAGAAGTTGACCATTGACAGCTCTTCTTGTTATTGTCTACAGATTAAACAGATACATAAATTACAAGACTAAATGTGTAAACAAAAAATATGTAAACAACTTAACAAAAGTCACTTCCACTTGCTGCTGGTATGATACACTAATTCAATATATTAAACACTGGGCCTATAAGGCAGACATACTGGTTGACATTAACGCTTAATGTTGACATGAACATAAAAGTTACAGACATTACAATACAGATAATACAGAGAACACATTATTTGTTGAACCTGAATGGTAGGTCTAACAATTTATGTCTTTTTAGTCTGTAAATGTCTTCACTATTATCTAACAAATTAATTGCTAGAGAGTTAGGATGGTATTCTAATTTAGATACGTGTTTCCTGCAGAGGCGCACGATTTCTTCTCTTATAGTTGGAACCTTTACGTCTCGGTGTACAGAATAGTCGGAGACAAACCAGGAAGCGTCGTCTATTGATCTTAACGTTTTGGACTGAAAACGCTGTATAATCTCGATGTTACTCGTACTAGCAGTACCCCAAAGCTGAATACCGTAAGTCCATACCGGTTTAAGGTCTGCTTTATATATCAAACGTTTGTTGACAAGACTTAACCGTGATTGCTTGCCTATCAGCCAGTAAATATTTCTGACCTTGAGGTTAATTCGGTCTCTTAAAAAAAAATTAACACTAGAAAAAATAACATTATTATTAACTTTTTCTTCTTCTTCTGGACTACAAGGAATTTACCTGTTCCGTCCTCACAAACTTACGACCACCGTTTCGTGGTCTTTCTATATCGCTTTTCCCTCTTGGGTTGTAGTTAAGTATTTTTTGGGGTATTTCCCATTCTATTTACGTGTTGTTTCCATCTTTCTTTATATTCAGTTATTTTTTTTCATTTATTGCATATACATTTAGTTCATTTCGCACGTCTTCATTTCTTACTAAATCTCTTCTTGTGCAGCCTTTGACCCGTCTCAAAAATCTTATTTCTGCTGCCTGTATTTTGCTGTCTCCTTTTTTGGTATTTAGCCAACTTTCACTCCCATACATAAGTACAGGTACAGCCATCGTTCTATAAAATTGTATCCTTCTGTCTTTTCGTGTTTTGTTATTTAATGTTCTATTTATTGTGCCACATATTGCCTAGAACTTATTTATTTTATTTTCCATGTCATTGTCATAATTGTAGCTTGTGTCGCAGCCCAAGTATGTAAAATTTGATACTTGTTCGATTGGCTTATTGTTGACAATTATTTTCGACCTAACGGGATAGGTCTACTTGCTTTGGAAAGCCATAACTTTCGTCTTATGCAAGGAAATTTTAAGATTATATTCTGGACATATTTGATTCAGTCGGTGCACTGCTAGTGCAATTATTATTAACTTTTAAAAGATAATTAGATAGTTGGATGGATGGATGGATGGATGGATGGATGGATGGATGGATGGATGGATGGATAGATAGACATTTTTATCTCTACAAAAATTTACTTTTATAACAATACCAACTAGAAATTAAATCAGCCATTTACTCCAGTATATGGTGGTTGGAGTTAAATGCACATAATGGTCTCATACAGTACCTACAACGTTAAATCTATATCAAATAAAAAGGTACGGTAACAAATGTCATCGTGCAACAATACTACATTATTATCCTTAAAGAACTAAATAAACAAGAAAGAATTCTCATCAGATGCAAACCAAACAGTACATCAAAGTGTTTTAATAATAGAAATAATTAAATCATGATGCTTAGTTGAGGTGACATTAATGCTGATGAGAATTTTGTTACAACCGTCCAAAGTTTCTTCGAAAAATATTACATAAGTCTAGCGGACTTCCGGCTATTTCAAAACAGCTTGTGGCAGTGACATTTTTTTCTATAATGCTCTACGAACCTGCGACCTCTAATTTGCATTCGCGCCGTATTCTCGCTTGATGTTCCTACTTTTCAATCTTACAGGAACATATTGGTAAATCTTCGAGAGACCATAACTTGAAAACAAAACGTTACCAGATCTATATTTATATGGACTTAATTCTTACGTGTAGCCGTACAAGCTGCAGGAGCTCGGGGCATCGAGAAAGTGTTGGATACCGTTTGCTAATACGCGTATGGAGTGTAGAACAATGGGATCTTCATATTGCACAAACAGAACGGTACAGCGGGTTGCGTGCGGACCTTGAAGACGGCTCAGATTCATAACAAACACCGTAATGAACTAGTACAATACAGGAGGAGGAGGGGACTTGAACTTAACACTTGATTCAGTGAAAGTGTAGTGTAGTCAGTCATATGCGTTGGGCCGCTTGAGGCGAGAGGAAAGATTACCACTGTGGCGACCGGTTTTGTTATCTACAAACACGTTACAAAATTGTAACACTTTCCCGAATTTGCGCACAACCATCGGTGAAATGCCTGGTGTCCACAACTGATGGATACGTTTCGTGAATAATATTTACTTGACATTTGTTACTTGCAAATAAACGGGTTGTAAGTCAGATTATTATTTTAGATAATGTTTTGCTATTCTATCACACTTTGCTATCCTACAGTACTTGAATACTTTGTGATCTCTTCAGTGCTGCTTCAGTAACATTTTGATTAATTATTATGTTTAATATGTCTTTGATCTGTTACATTAATATTGATCTGTTAAGGTGTTTCTTCTTATTCTCGTTTCTGAAATGGTTTCCCCAATTACATTCCTTCAGAGCTCTTAAGAATTTCGGAGTCGGTATTTTTGAAATGTCTTATCCAGGAGACAACATGTTAGATTACACACGCGAGCGCGCGCACGCACACTTTATTTTATAAAATATTATATATGTGTCAATGTGTGTGTGGAAGTATTTATTTTAATTCATTCGCTCATGTTCATTTCGTTGCATTTTGTTGTTCAACATCATCAAAGTGAGTAAAATATTTAAAACACTTAAACAATGTAAAACATTTTACAATGTTCTGACGGCGTTGAACAACGAAATGTGCATAAGTGAATCAATTAATATAAATACCTCAACGCAAATATAGTATTATAATAAAATATAGCATGAATATAAGTAAAATAAAGTATGTATTCATTCCATATATTAAAGTTGAAACGGCCATACCTTTATAAAACTTCAAGTCTCTCACTCCGTCTCTCTCTCTCGCTCTCCCTTTCTCTCTCTTATTCATTTATTGCTCGCAGATAATATAAATAAATATATTTAACTTTTGCTTAGTACCATAATCTTACCTTATAATATTTGAATTTAATATATAAACACTTGGTGTATTTCTATAGATACTTTTTATTTTCCTGACAGTTACGGCAGCTTCAGAGGTTAGATCTGAACTGCAAATCTAGCTCGAATCCAGTTCAAATCTAAACTCTGAAGCTACCGTAACTAGTGAATCAATTGTCAGACAAATAAATAGTGTCTGTAGAACTATATCAAGTGTTTATTTATTAAACTCAAATAATAATAAATGTTCTACCAAATGACGAGCGACCATTCTATCAGCGTGACTTACTTTGTACGTAATAACACGGCCTAAATAATTAAAATTTGATCTCTCTCTCTCTCTCTCTCCCTCTCCTATGACACTACAGCCCTTGTTGGGCCCTGGGCTCCTTCAATTTTTCCCTCCATTCTCTTCTGTCGGTAGCCATCCTCCTCCAGGAACGCACTTTGAGTATTTCTTTCGCATCCTCATCCACCGCGTCCTCCCATCTTATCCTCGGTCTACCCACTGGTCTTTTTCCGTGGATTCTGGTATTCAATAGTTTTCGTGGTATTCTGTCTTCCCCCATCCTGGCTACATGACCAGCTCACCTTAGACGCTGTAGTTTTATGTATTGTGTTAGCGGTGGTTCTTTATACATTTGATACAATTCAAAGTAATATCTTCTTCTCCAGCCGTGTGCGTCATTAATTGGTCCCAGGATTCTTCGTAATATTTTTCTTTCAAAAATATCGAGAGTGTTTGCTGCTTTAGAGTTCAGGATACACGTTTCGCAGCCGTCGGTTAGGATGGGTCTTATTATTGATTTGTATATCCTTAGTTTCGTGTTTCTGTGGATCTGAAGATACTTGACGTGGCGAAATACGCTTTATTGCCTTGGACTATCATGTTCCGGATTTCGGCTTCTTCTGTGCCGTTTTTTCTAATATAGTTCTCAAGTATCTAAAGTTGTCCACCATTTCGATATTGTCGATTGTTTCGTAGTTTCTTTTTCTTCTAGTCTGCACTAATATTTTTGTTTTATCTATGTTGATTTTGAGGCATTTTCTTTGAGCTCAAAGTACGTTTCCTCTGCTGCATTTTTTGTCCGACACATTATGTTGACGTCGTCCACATAGGCTGCTAATATATGCACACACACACGCGCGCGCACACACAGAGTCAAATTAAAATTTGATACTTGCTTTAAAACTAAATTGCTTCTCTAGTAAACTAAATTGTTTTCGTTTCAGTTTTATAAATTTTATTTTGCTGGCAATCTGTATCAATTTATGAATAGGTTTCTGTAATTCACTTTGTTCTATAACGGGTTTGTCTACAACTATTGTGAGCAAGTGTACACACTTTTAGTTGAACGAACCGTGAGAAATTTTAGAAAACGTGTTTTGACTTTACTGATGAAGGCTATATGAAAATTTCGTCACTTTTTTTAAGCCCAGACAGTTGCAATGAACGGCCTTAAAAGCCAATAGAAGCCTAATTGTCAGTAGCCACACGGTAAGTGGGTTACGTAATCGAACCTAGACCGCTTCTGTGTGACGCTCTCACCCACACCTGTTCACATGTTATCTCTGCTTCAAGCGTGACATTAAGTGAAACAAACCGATTGAATGAAACAAAATTGTTATATTGATTGAATAATCGTTAATAACTTATTACATTGGGTTTTCCAGTAGTACAAAACACACACACACACACACACACACACACACACACACACACACACACACACACACACACACACACACACACACACACACACACACACACACACACACACACACACACACACACACACACACACACACACACACACACACACACACACACACACAGAGAAGCCTATAGTAATGGAAATTACATATGTTTTAGTAGAATGTATGTGTTCATAATAAGCCATAAGGTGATAATAAGAGGAAGTATGGAAGTATGAGTGAGGATGTAAGCTTACCCTATGTGCAAGACTTTGTGAGGCACTTTGTAATGTAGACTTATAACATCTGTTCTTGTTGTATGTTCAACAAGCGCGATACATGAAAGCGTACGTAATTATTGTAAGTTTGGGTTACGATAGTCGAGTGGCTGCGTGAATGTGTCACGTTGACGCCAATTGGGAAACGTTATGGGCACCCTTATTGTTAAGACGCCGAGATGGGACTTTCACAAGAATATAACTTATATTGTAACAAACAATTTGCCGTAATTAAAGTTTACTATTTAAGAAGTAGCGTCTTTGTTTATTTTTCTTCTTTTCATTCTTACTTTAACTCATCATTCCATCATGCCCTTTGATGAAGCTTTTCCTTTCTTCTGGCTGATATTTGTTGAAACTTTATTGATGGCAATAGTTCTTCTTGATCCACGACATGTGGGTCTATTCAGTTCCAAATTACTAGTTTATCTTCTGTTTTAGCTAAAAGTGTTCCTATCAGTCTCTAACGGTACCTATTCTAACGGAATCTATGAGAACAGTGCTAAATATTCTTTAATAGTTAGGCCTAATTTCCATCGCATTTATTTTTCTTTAAATTTTGTATCCAACTCCAAACTTTGAAGCCATAAGCGTGTGTAGTTTCCAATAAATTTCCAGTAAGCAGAATATTAAGCTGTTAGGTCATGATACGGTATAGTGAGTAGTGTTTATCGTTACGCGGTTTGACGGTTAATCAGCTGAGTCCGCCAGTTTCCGTTACCGTTTGAATACGTAAAGACTAGGGTAAACCACAATATTTTTTTTACACGCTTCATCTGTTGGTTGGGTTAAAGTAATTAATTACCGGCATGTTGTTAGTGAAGTCTACGGAGATGCTGTATTATTGTAACATTTCACTTAAGTGAACTCCGTAAAATCTACACCATATTATATTCATATTGAGAAGGCGGTTGAGCCTAGTGATGGCCCTCTTTTAACACATACGAATGTAGCGAACTGCACCAGGACTGGTCCCCTCGTCCGGCAAGACTTATCCACTGGAAATAGTTTCACGCAACAACTTGATAATTATTAAGTGGAATCATAAAATAATCATCATTTTAAAATTGTAAGTATAATCTCAGAACATATGTTACTGATAATGAAAACGATAATTTAATTGTGGCGTATTCAGCATTAAAATAATCTTTGACGTGTAGCAACCACAGGTTTTGGAGGAGATCCAGAAGTTATTGAATCATCATCATCTTCTCTACTTGGTTTGGGCATTTGTTCCGTGCTTAGATACGATTACCGTGAAACATGGTTAAGCATTCGAACTTTGATAATTCGCATTTTTGGCCAGTCCAAACTTTTTTTGGTCACTTTGAATTCTGCTTTATCAATACTATATAAGAGCACTCTTTAATTCGAAGTTAAGTTTTGATAATTTTGGTTAATTCGAATAATTCTCGTGACAATAAAAATGTAAATATTCTTCCTTTCTGATTGGTTTACCAAAGTCTCCGATCTAGTTATATCGGTTCATGTGCCTACAGTAATTCAGTTTTTCACCATTTCTTCTGACTGTAATTGCAAAAATACTGCCATTACAAATCTCACAGAATTTATTCAGAGGCAGAGAATTAATTTCAGAAGACATTTTAAGTTCACACAATTTTTAATTCGTTACTCATAACGAAATTTTTGACTAATTCTAATTACGCACTTGTTATTCAGTTAGTGTGTAGAGTTACCGGGTTTTAATTGGCGGTCTTTTATAATGTAGCTGAGTTTTAATAATCTTAATAAAATTTTGTTTAAAAGAAACAGAGCAATAGTTTCTTTATTTTAGGTGAATGAAAAAAAATCGCTTTCATTAAAAAAGAACTCTATTTTTTAAAATATGTACGCCTATTCCAGAGTTGGACGGCCTCATGTCACTAGAACGTTTCTTATGCAGTAATCCTTTAATTTGAGGTTGAATTTTAGGTGGTTAATTTTGCCACCTTGTGTACAGTAGTTTCACGGGATTATGTGGCAAATGAAGCAAGGCGATATACAAGTTTACAATATTAAATTGGAAATATTTTAATACTTATAATGTAGTTTGTAATTGTAAGTAGATGACATTTTAGAACAAAGTAGATTATTGATATTTATGGTTCATTTACAACCTGCCTCTTGAATTGGTGTTTAGCCTTATTATTGGCTTTCAGTACACACATATTTTTTATGAACGAATTCTCCGTGTAAGTCATGAACTAATAAAACTAGTAAAAATTAATTCCCCAAGTAACAACTTAATTAATTCGAATTTTCGATAATTCGAAGTTTTGTGCTGTGCTGCTTCCAACTTAAAATGAAGCAAGTTTCACTGTATTGCTCAAGAGCTTGTATTATTCACATAACGAATATTTGTTAAATACAATATGAAACAAGTGTCGTAGGTATGTTTTGTTAGGAATTGTTTTCAGTACACTGTCATGTAGCGTTGAGTAAAATAGCTATCGTGGTTCTAATAATTGAGTATTATTTAAGAATAATATTAAATTATTCTTTTTAATAATTGTTATTCTATAAACGGTAAAGTAATGACAATTATATGAGATGACATCAGAAAGTAAAATAAAGCAATGTTTACAATGCAGCAATACGAGTATAATAATATACATTATCGACGTATGGTCATTAAAACATAAATCAGAAAAAGAATGAAAAGCAGCCACAATACATATTCGGAAACGAGCAGGCAGTAAACCCAGAAGTGGAATGATAAAAAACGGGTGAATGTGAAAAATTATGGGAATTATGTTTTCAATGAAGAATGACGTCATGAATAATCAGTTAATTTGGTACGAACGCCCTCGACGACTGGCCAAACTCAGAGTCTTGAAGAAAGGGTTGAACTGGTAATACAAAGACAGAAGGAGACGAGACAGACCACAGAAACCCTGGAGACAAGGATTGAGGGAGAGAAACATTGGTTATGACTTATGAAACGACAGAGAAATATGGAAATCGAAAATTGGAATGTCGGAGAATGTTATAAGTCGATTTAGTTTGATGACAGTTATTTTTAAAATTAACAACTAATTTAAGTCTTGGTTTGTTAACATACATTGAAAGTGATATCGGAATATATATAGCGAATCGAAGACTTATAAAGCGTTCACCCATTCGTCTGGGTGACAATAAATAAAACGACAGAGTCTGTACTAAAATACCTATTTTACTATACTATACTATTTTACCTGGAATGTCATATCTCTCACACCTTGTACGTTGTTTCCTCACATATATAAAAGCACTTTTTAAATAGAAATAGCTCAAAATAGAATAGTAAGAACTTTCTAGAAATAAAGACACACACTTTCGTGAAAGCCAAAGACTTAAGGAGGAATTTTTTTATATTGTATTAACAATATTTTCCTAACCCAAAACGATGTACAAAACAACTGAACACTGACTAGTGCGTTGTAAATTCATTGGCTAGTTTGTTTATATGGTTGGGGACTACTGGGTGGCTTAAATAGGGATAAAGTCTCACATTTGACTCGCTCGTTCCACATCTACTGGCCAAAAGTTCCCTCCTAGCACATCGTATAAGAACTCAAAACTCTGCAGGACTACTCACTAAAGTACCCAAAATAGGGTCGTTCCTTCTCCTGAAGAATCCGTTACCATAAACAACTAAAATCAGCCAAACCAACAACTGCACCCTCGAATGGCGGTTATAAGCGTTCGTGACCCGAGAGGCGAGTCTCCTTGTCATGGCGAGCGTTAAAAGAGATGGCCGGCCCCGGGATACACATGCGAGTTTACATCGACCACCGCGATTCCGGTGGTCAACCGGAGTCGTGTTTGATGCTATCCTACTGACTGTTGCTCTGAGTGCAGTGGCACTGGTCACCCCCAACCGAGTAATCCAAGGCAACAGCAGTACAAACCGTAAACTAGTTGAACACCCCTCTAGCCGAGAGCCTCAACCCTACGGAACCCAATTCGAAAGGATACACCACCCACAAAGACAGCCGATAAGTGTAAAGAGACTCTGATCCCCTCTCGCATTCACTGCAGTTATGTCCGGGCGCTGCTACGTTTCAGTGGCATTGAGTTCCATCCTCTAAGCAGTTCAGTTCATTCAGTTCAGTGTCAATAAGGAGTTGGGCGAAAACGTTGGTTTGAACAACTATGAAACGCGTGTTAAACCCCAAAACAGCGTTGTTTTCTATTGGTACAACAAACCGTTGACTAGAATATTAAACTTAATTCTATACATATTTAAGGATGTCGCAGATGGTTTAGCATTACTGAATAACAATCCTAAACTACATTTCATGTAGAAATACGCTTGAAGTTCCATAATTCGAGCACTACACGACTGAAATAAAAACTAGATATAAGAAAAATTCGAATGTTTAACTGTTGTTGAAATACAGAAGAGTTTAAGGAAACTGTTTTAAAATTAAATGCACATCATTTAAATATAGAATTAAAGATAAACATCTTAAATTTTTAAATACAAATTAAACAGGAATATACAATAAAATCTGGTAAACTCTACTTTTAGATTGAACAATGTGTGAAATATATTATACTTAACGCTTTACTGCATGATCTTAAAAACAAATACAGAATAATGCATAAAATTTCGTGCACTTTTCAGTTTCATGTCCATACAATTAAATAAATTTTATTAAACTTCGTAAAGTTTATGAAGGCTACACACGCAGTTAGTTGTTGAAAAAGGATTTAATATACAAGGTACTATACGAACAATAAATTTAATGTTTACCTTAAGTAAAACATTTGCCTTAGGTAAAACCAATTTAACTTGAAATATAAACTTTGCTTCTTAGAAAATAAATCAAGAAAAATAAGATAAATTTATAAAGATAACGTAACAAAATTTGTTAATAGGCCTAACTTTAAAAAAACCATAACATAATTAAAGTTTAAGGTAAATAATGATTTTTTTGTTTTGTAATCACTGTTATTACATAAAAATTATTACATAGCGTAGTACACCGAAATTACATAAAACTTTCGAGTTACCATATTTCAGTTATATTTTTGCATGCGAAATAATATGCAGGTGATAGGGAAGTCATCCGAAATAAGGACTGCGAATTCCTGAAGTGCAATTGTGTTTCACCTAATGTGTGGAGGAATGAAGCAAAAGTTTCCCCGCACCTTTCGCTCCCTCTCTCGTCGCATGCACACAAATGCTCGTACCAGCAGAAGTGCCTACGGTAGCCTCGACTCAGATTATGCAATCCGTTAGGTGACAATAATAATAATAATAATAATAATAATAATAATAATAATAATCAGAACAGATTTACTCTGGACCGACGACGTCGCTGTTACAGCTGGCAAAACGTCATAAGCTTATATTATTGAGGAGGCAGTGCAGCTAGTGTTATGAAACGTACATGTAACAGAGCAATTTAAAACATAACGGCGGGTATCAGACAAGCGGCCGCTTTCACTGGGAAGCTCTCTGTCCTGTTTATCTCGTCACGGATCGGCGAAATGTAACGCGATACTAAAACTAAAGAGTCTTATGCGAATCGTCTTCATACCTTGCCACTGGATGGCGACGATTTCTTGGGACATTATCTAACCTCCTGGCAAACCGACAGCTATTCCGACGCCTGTCTTTATGTTTGTGTGACACACACGCGCGAACGCACACATTTACACACACACATTCCGAATGTCCGACACTTACGAATGAAGGGAACAGCGTTCACGCTTAATCCAAAACACAGATAAATGGGCAAAATTTGTCTACTATCATATACAGTACAACAACAAAATATAGTTAAAGTTGTATTGCCGAAAGGACAATGAACATATAAATAAATATGTAATACTTCACCGACCAGTAAAAATATTATTTACAACTAGCGAGTACCCGGCATGCGTTGCAATGCCACTCAAAGAAAGAAAGTGTTTGTATATATATAATATATAAAGACTTCGTTCGCGTGGTCTTCAATTTAATGCGATAATATATTTAGAACAGAATCTATTCCATTGGGTTGCCATAGTAACCAGATCTAATAAGTTAGCTTTTTAAGACTCCAAAGGACCCCCCAGAGGATCGTATCGAAAAAAAAACACCTGCCCTATGTTGGTTCTCCCGTTGCGTAAAATATTTGTGCCAAGTTTGGTTGAAATCGGTCCAGTGGTTTAGGAGGAGATGTGGAAGACCCCAAAGAACCCCCAAAAGAACCCCATCGAAAAAACACCTATCCTATGTTGGTTCTCCCTTTGCGTAAAATATTTGTGCCAAGTTTGGTTGAAATCGGTCCAGTGGTTTAGGAGGAGATGTGGAAGACCCCAAAGGACCCCAAAAGGACCCCCCGAAGTATCATATCGAAAAAACACATATCCTATGTTGGTTCTCCCGTTGCGTAAAATATTTGTGCCAAGTTTGGTTGAAATCGGTCCAGTGGTTTAGGAGGAGATGTGGAAGACCCCAAAGAACCCCCAAAAGAACCCCATTGAAAAAACACCTATCCTATGTTGGTTCTCCCTTTGCGTAAAATATTTGTGCCAAGTTTGGTTGAAATCGGTCCAGTAGTTTAGGAGGAGATGTGAAAGACCCCAAAGGACCCCCAAAAGGACCCCCCGAAGGATCGTATCGAAAAACACATATCCTATGTTGGTTCTCCCGTTGCGTAAAATATTTGTGCCAAGTTTGGTTGAAATCGGTCCAGTGGTTTAGGAGGAGATGTGGAAGACCCCAAGAACCCCCCAAAGGGCCCCATTGAAAAAAATTCAGAAACCTTCGCGGGCGTGCGCACAACAACTCACCGAAGTTTCATCGCAATCGGATGAATGGTATAGGAACGCATACGGGACAAAGAAAGAAACAAACATACATTTTTATAGATATAGATATAAGAACGGTTGCTTTAATACATTGGAGACTTTCAAACACTTAGAGCAATAATAATATTAAAGTACTATGTAGGTAAAATACTACATTGAAATTACAAACGAAATTACACTTAGTAGGTTACAACGTAATATGATTTTAACTGTAACATTATAAAAGGAACACTACTGAATAATAGAATAACATGTAATTCATATTATGTTAAAAATAGTTTGTCATCAGTTTTTCGTTGCTGTCGTTTCCTTTTCGCTGATTGATGCACAAAATTTCTTTTATCTAATTTAACGATTTAATTTTCTTCTCCCTCCGATACTCAGTCAAACCGCGAAATTAAGTCGACGCAGTTTCTTAAAAGATTTTCGACAAACTAGACGTCTATTCTTTTCCATTTTCTTTCTTCTGAAAGTATTTTTTTCATTAGTTTCCTTAAAATTTTATTCGTTCTAATCTGTCATCGTTAATCCACAAACTAGATAATCCGCGGTAACGTGTGTAGGCCTATACGAATTAAATATTAAGTTGTGGTTACATGTGAAATACTAGTGGCTGACTGATCGCTGTATCTCCATAAGAATACAATGACGTAAGAAGCTGGAATTGTGCAGTACAGTTATTTTTTAAACCCAGTTGACAGCAAAGAATGCTATGTTGATTCGCCTTCCAGTGGGTAAACTCTCCCAAATACCGGACGTTCCAAATGTCTCCCTTCTTGGGGACTAAAGTATCGACATACCTAAATAAAGGAAATTTTAAACTGCAAACTGATATTATAGTATGTCATATTATGTTGTATATTCACCCTCAAGCGGCTGTCTGATAAGGTAGTGGTGTGTTCAATTTAAGTCGTTCATTGGAATCAAAGGAAAATATTAAATTAGTTGCAGACAAAATTAAATTTAAATTTTCGTAGCGAAGCACAGATATAAAGGTAATAATTATAAAACGACTTTTATAAAGATAGAATTTATGGTTACGAACAACTTCAACAACTCGTGTTTGTATTAAGTAACTCGAACTTGGACGTTAATGGGAAAAGATAATAGCTAGCTTTAAATCATTCAGAGAGCTGTGAAAAGTCAACGTCAGGCATTTAACTGAGAAAGATGAAGAGAAACGGGTGGATTAGGTAAAGAACGACGGTAGCATACTTTAAGTGAGAAAGGTGTATTACTTTGACCGAAGACAATGCATACATTGGCAGCGTTTTCCGAAGGAAATCGCAAACAAAAAATTAAGTTCAGGTTGATTCAATACACAGTACTTGTAAACATACAATCGAAATGAGTGAAGAGTTAAAATGCTCCATAGTGACTGTTTTTAAGTCGTTTTTCTGCTACTAACATATTGGCTTTATTTATTAATATGTATGCGCTATACAGGGATATATAAATATATTTTTAAAATTTTGAAAGTAAAAATTTTTAAATTCAAGAATGAATAGAAATTTATACGAAACAAGGTGGTGTAAGGGCACAAAGTGAAATGCTCTTACAATGGATAAGAGTAGTGGAACAGAGAAAATGTAAGAATATGATAATGTAAGAAAATTAAAGAGTAGGATAAGAGTAAATGGGAAATGTAAGAATGATCTGTGCTTAGAAATGGACGGAACAGAATCAAAGCAACAGAATATCTGATTACTTAAACAATTCCACTGCCTAAACAAATCATCTGACATCCTCTGTTTTTGAGATGACGATACATAGAAAATGAGAGTGTCCAATTTACAAAGGCAAATAGCTACTTGAAACAGTCAGAAGAATAGCTGGTTCAGGACGTATAACATGGACTGAAGACAATAGGTGGAATGCTAGGGTTATTAGAAGGAGATCATATACGGGGAGATAACGAGATAATTCGACGTGTCACGATATGAAAAAAATGAAAGCCCTACTGTGGATACGAGTTACTGAGGATAGATATAGAGAGAAGAAGCAAAGCGAGGCCTGTGCTCAAGACTGAGCGCAACAGGCCCGAAGAAGAAGAAGAAGAAGAAGAAGAAGAAGAAGAAGAAGAAGAAGAAGAAGAAGAAGAAGAAGAAGAAGAAGATGTAGAGAGTCCAGTAAGTTTACGCCAGTTCCAAATTTGGTGTTACAGTCGTCTGGCGCCGCGGGACCGATCATCCGCTACCTGCACGATGACTCCACTTAACTAATGATATTAATGTACTCACACACACACGCATGCACGCACGCATGCAATGCATGTTGCTGCTTAATTATATGTAATTATATGTGACGGTTAATTTAAATTGTAAATTTTTTAAATTGAATTCGATGTTAATTCTTCAAACGAAAATCCGATAGTACGGGGGTTTCCATAACCTTTACTGCCAGACCATAAAAATTCGAGCAATTTTTCCTGTTCTAAATCGTACAAACAGTGAAAGGGCCCGTCATTAAAGTGTGAATTCAAGGTAAACAGAGTTGTATATTCAATACAGATGCTCTATGAATCATTATCTTGATACAGAATTGATTCAGTTTCCTCTATGTGCGTGTGGGGAGGTACAGGTACACGTGTGGTACAGGTTATCTGTACGACAAGCGTGCAATAAAAATTCATAAACAGTCAAAAATGAATCTCAGGGACTGTTTCTCTTTGCGTCACAATCTTTATAATTTTTATATATTCGTACACTACGTGCACTTTAATTTTTTTATGTAATAGTAGCAAATAGAAAGGCAAACTTAAAAAAATTCAAAGTAATCGTGAAGGCAACTAATTACGCAAACAATCTGAAGATTCGAATGGTTTATTTGTTAGTAGATTTCATAGTCTCTGATGTTGCGAAGTGTGCTTGAAATAAAATAGCAATTAGAGCAGCAGCAATCTTTTATTATTGTGACAATCATTACATACGCGCACGTGGCCAGTGTCGGATTTACCACTAGGCCAACTAGGCTGCGGGCTTAGAGGCCGCAAGATATCTGTATCTTGCGGCCGCAAGATACAGATATTTTTGTAACAGAAGTATTTTTATAAACGTAGGAGGCATTTTGATTTATTTAAGTATGATTTTTTGAAATTAATGTGGAAGACAGTTCTTATTTAAATATTGCGCGCTTATTTTTAAGTCGTTGGCATCCTTGAAAACTAATCTGCACATGCGAATTTTGAACGTTAAATTTCTGAATAAGATTAGTTAAGTTACTCTACTTAAAAAAAAATTAATTTACTCAATTATTTTTCATGGTTCTTAATATTTTGAAAAAGTTTGCTAAATGAAAGCACGCTTTTTTATAGTAGCCAACTAGTTTTAAAGTTGATAGTATTAATCTGACATCAAATTATTTCTGCAGTACATATCAAAGTCACAGATGGGGGGGGGGGGCTCAGAAAACTTAGCAGTGGGCATATAATATCCTTTTTCTTAATGTAACACTTGAAGTTTCTTGCAATAATTAATAACATTGTTCTATCACACAATAACATTCCTTCTGCAAGTATGCTTCATTTTACTGTATACGTTATGTACATTTCTTAGAAATTCTATCATAAACATATACTTTAAATCTGTGATAATGAAACTTGTTTCTGGGGGACTTATGACACGTAGTGTACACAATAAAACAAAATTTACTAGGAAGACAAATTTATTTAATTGTTACATACATACTCTCTCTCTCTCTCTCCCTATATTTATATTCAAACACTTTTTGCTACAGTCTGTTTCTTGATGTATATAATATATTAAAAATTTGTATTTACTTTACCTCAAGATGTTATTTTTCTCTTATTTGGAACATGTTTCGGGACTCTTAGCGTTAGGCTCATGACTCTTAGGCTGATGATGGAAACACTAAGAGTCCCGAAACATGTTCCAAATAAGGGAAAAATAACATCTTGAGGTAAAGTAAATATAAATTTTAAATATAATATATATAAATATATGTAGGTAGCAGATATAGTCTATATTTAATATACAATATACAATAAGGCAAGCCAAATGTGTGCTTACAATGACGATGTTGTGATAAAAGCCAGACAACGGCTACTTAAGGTATACAAGGAACTGAATGGGACTGAATGTCAATGTCAGCAAACTAAATACATGCTGATTTCTGCATCAGAAAGGAGAAGAAATCTATATAATTTATGCTTAGAGGATAATTCATTTGATGCAGTTAATAAGTTCAGATACCTGGTTAACATAATAGATAATGAAAGGTCAATAAAGACGACAATACATGAGAGGATACAAATAGGAAACAGGGTATACTATGCTAACCTAACAGTATACTATTGAGGAGGGAACTCTTTAACACAAAAATAAAAATATGTCAGACACTTATCAGACCCGTTGTACTTATGGAGGAGTACATTTGGACATGGACATTGACCAAAAAGGAATAACGGAAGGTTTTAAAGGAAGGTTGTAAGAAGTGTTTATGGCCCGGTTAAAGAAGATGACGAATAAAGAATAAGAAATAAACAGGAGATATATGAGGACATGAGGCATGAGGACATTGTAAGATTCGTAAAGGCTCAACGAATAAATGGCTAGATCACCTAGAGCGGATGGATGATTAGCGGATGCCAAAGAAAAACCAGTGGGCGCAAGTTTATAAAAGCAGAAATAGGAGCGGACTTAGGATAAGGTGGTTGGATGACGTACTGGAAGATCTAAGAAGAATGGATGTGAGAGGTTACACTGAGATGACAAGGATAGGGGTTATTGGAGAACATTGGTCTTGGAAGCCAGGGCTCACGATGGGTTGCAGTGGTAAAGAAGAAGAAGTATATTTATATAGTATATGTTCGTTAGTTGTAGTACATCTTTTAAAATTTTTACATTTTGTTTGGGATACGTTTCTAAATGCAAGTATTTATTTTAGTTTTTGTTTATATGCACATTGGCACTTCCAAAATCAGTATAGTCAGAACTGTTTTTTCCAATTAAATTCTGTTGATATTTATATTAAATATCAAATATATAGCATTATAAAGATATTAAAAATATTTATCAAATATTTAAATATATAACATTAAATCTGTAAATTTAAAATGCACAGTGCACAGTTGTTTTAAATTTAAAATATTCACAACGTGCGAGAGTGTGAAAAAACTGTGCACAACAAATTTATTTGAGCTACTGAAGTTACAAGAAAAGTTGTTGGTCAATTTATGTCTGGTTTAACTTCAATACTCGCAAAAGGGGGAGTAATTATTTGTACAGTTATTGTTGATACAGATTATGTACTCACGATCTTATTTATATAGCGCGGCTATCTTTATTCGTACTTATAGTTTTTCGTAATGAAATACACGTATTTCCAACAATGTTTACGTACATACAAAATAACTAAACCTGTTCTACATTCTGAAGTACTAAGGCTTGTTTACAACGCATCGTTTAGCAACATAATCACGCAGTAGGTAAGTAAATGCTGTTGATAATAATGGTTGACTGCCATATAACCCTGAAAAAATATAATAACACGTTTGTCAGCTGCATGATGAAATTCCACACAGTAATAACATTTCTTGATGCCTTAACCATTAAAGGTTTGAACATAGTATTTTAATAGTTAGTAAGAATAAGGACTGCAAAAGGGATATGCAGATAGATTTGAGAGAAACAGAGAAAGAGAGAGAGCCAGAGGAGGGGGTGGCAATATAGGTGTGTAGGAAAAGGAAATTATAAGGAAGTGAATCCAAAGGTGAACACTGATGGTACTGGCCAAGCCTCTTGTGGAACTTAAATCAGTCATTATATCTAATACGACCTAACACAAATTATTCACACACACACACACACACACACACACACACACACACACACACACACACACACACACACACACACACACACACACACACACACACACACACACACACACACACACACACACACACACACACACACACACACACACACACACACACACACACACACACACACACACACACACACACACACACAATGTATGTAATATAAATTGAATATTTATAAGAAATTTATTGGTTTTTGATTTAGAAAAAACATCTATACATATATGCGCACGGGGATGTAATTGTTAAAAAAAATTACTCATTTTTCCTTGGAAAACAATTAATGTGTTTTTTACAAATGCATGGTAACAATCTACACAGAATTCAATTTGAGGACATACATTTTTTAAATTATTCTCTTATGCATACAAGTGACAAATCTTTTATTGCCTGACATCCGTTTCACGGGATCAATATGTGCATCATCATAGGCTGAGTGTATTAATGAATAATCGGTTTTTGTATTTTTGTGAAATAACGGTGTAAAATCGATTTATTACACCAGTGTTCCCTTAAATTGATTACTCCTTAATACCTTTATTCTCTGAGAAATTAGATAAAGATTCCTTATAGGCTATGGTCAGATATAAACTTCAAAAGTAGCAAAATTTGTAAATAAGAAAATTGTATTTAATTAAAACTATTTCCGACGATTATGACCAAGTACTTATAATTTGTACATTTTATGAACAGTTCTTCAAATATTAACTATTTCTGCAAGTAAAATTATATTGTATTGAGTAACAAATTATAAAATTATATTGCAGAAATAATTAATATTTGAAGAACTGTTCATAACATAAAACCTGCAAGAAATACTTAAGAGTTACTTACAAAATAAGATGAATTTCTACATTTATATAACATTCAAACACTTTTTTTGCTACAGTCTATTTCTTGATGTATATAATATATATAATATCTTTACCTCAAAATGTTTTTTCCTTATTTGGAACATATTTTGGGAAACTTGGTGTTCTCATCCTCAGCCTTCTTAGTGTTGAATCTTGTGGTGTAGTTGTGTGTTGGTAGGTTGTTGTTATGGTACTAAAAATAATAATTTTTAGTATAGGTCTATTTATACAAAATACGTGTTTATTGATACAAACAGATGAAACATAGTTTAAATAAAAATAATATACACGTATCATTATGTAAAATTAATTTTTATTATGTGTGATTATTATTACTTTAATTCTGGAAATAACACACATAAAAACAACCAACCAACACACAAGTACTCCACAAGATTCAAAGTTTAGAAGGCTGAGGATGGAAACATCAAGTGTTCCGAAACATGTTCCAAATAAGGAAAAAACATCTTGAGGTAAAGATATTAAAAATATTAAATATATTTATGTAATATTATAAAAAGTGTGTTATATTTTTATTGCAAGCGTGTTATATCATTTATATGTATAATAAATGGAACTGTACCAAAAAGACAAATTAAAAAAAACGTAAGCCTGTAGTCCCTTGTTTAAACTTAACACTTTCCAGTCTGCAAGTATAGTTATCTGTAGCCTATAGTCCTTCCAGTCTGGTCGATTTTGGCCAACTTTTCTGGCTATGTATTTCTTAACACGTTTTATATGTTGGCTATATATGTATTGCATATTAAATAAATATTGAAACATAGTTTATTATTAAAACATCAAATTAATATATACCCAAACTTACAAATAAAATAACACTATTTTTTCCAAAATGTCAACTTTTTATAAAATAAAAGAATTTTGACGCTAAGATTCTGTAGGTAATTGGCATTTCCATGGTAAGTTTTGGAAACATAATGGGATACTTAAAGGATTTATGTTAATTTCGTTTAATACTTCCTTATTTTACATAGAAAAACAACAATTAACACAAGCTAACGATAAAGGCACAATGAATGAGGTTAGAAACCACGCTGCAAACAAATTGTATCGCCTGTTTAAAAGTGGATTAGTTTTATGAAAATTAAATCCAGAGTGTAGTGTAGACAATTGTATACTGACACGAAAGCATTTTGTGACGACTAGACCCGAGACGTACCCGTATGTGATAATACACCAAGTGAATACAGGACCCGAGGTATAAACGGGTTGCGTCCACTATACTCCTTACGTTTTCGGAAGGCACGCGAGAGACCAGTTTGACCTGCCTCTAATGGCGCTTCGATGAGTCACCTACTGTACTAGGCATTGAAAGACAAAACTATGAAAATTTGTATTCTAGATTTTACATAAGTTATGATACATTTTTTGGATTCTATATTAAATTTCCTTCAAAATGGGTCCAAACACGAAATAATTACGACATTTATGAGCTTTAAAAAGACGCCAAACAATATTCTATATAGAAAAACACTAATCTCTTAGGTGCCTTCCGAAAACGTAAGGAGTATAGGAAAAAGTATACTGCCCGACATATACTCGGGCTTAGATCGAAAAGTGTTAAACAGAAGCGTGAATGTGTGTACAAAAAATGTGCACAAAAATATATTTGTGCTGCTAAAGTTACAGGAAACGCTGCTGTGAAATTGATCTGGCACTTAAAAACGTTGATTTTTAACGTTGATACTTGCTAAATACTAGTAATTATTTGTATACTAGTTGTTTAGCCTGTATAAATTATGTACTCACTTTTCATTGAAAATAAAATTTTGTGAATAATATTAAACAAAAATGTGTATCGAGGTTAAATTTATTTTATAACAAAACTGTAAGTATTTTGATTGAATGAAAGCTTTATCACCACAGACAATACAGAATTCGAGTAAATAACAATTTTTATTATAGGCCTACTTATACAAAATACGTGTTTATTGATACAAACAGATGAAACATAGTTTAAATAAAAATAATATACACGCATCATTATGTAACATTAATTTTTATTGTGTGATTATTATTATTTTATTTTATTGTAATATGGAAATAATACACATGATGAAACACTTTTTGTTGGGCATCACATTTTATTAACACAATAATATTAAGATCGAACTTTTGCCTATTCTATGATACGTCATGCTCAGTGTTAAAACTGAAGTATATCCTTTTTTTGAAAATGATATCGTGAAGAGTTTACGTGTGAAGGTATTGTTTTTTATTTTTAATTTGAACTTGTTCCTCAATTAATCGTTTTGTTTGATAACTAGTTTTGTACATTAATATATTGCATTAACTGATTATTGCATAAATTCATTTTTTCTTTTTTGCTCAAGTTTTAATATTATAATATTTATATATATGTGTGTGTGTGTGTGTGTGTGTGTGTGTGTGTGTGATAAATATATATAATATGCAGAATTATGTTATATACAATATAATTACACATAAACACACGTACACACAAACTACGAAGATCTCCTCTCATCGTGTGTGTGTGTGTGTGTGTGTGTGTGTGTGTGAGAGAGAGAGAGAGAGAGAGAGAGAGAGAGTGTGTTTGTGTTTATGTAGGAGGTTAGAGAGGCGGAGAGAGTGACAGAAAGGCGGGTGGCGGGATGTGACTATAGGAGACTGACGCGATGATAAGTCTAGAGGACACGGCTATGAACGCTGCCAATCCGCAGAACTCTCAATGGCACGCATAACACTTTTCGTTGCGTAAATTTCATGAAACGAAATGCAGTTGTTAGTGGTGCAGTATTAGCACGAACGATTCTTTTACCAATTGTTAGATTATAAAGAAACATTGTTAAATAACGTAATATTACATTCACAATTAGTTTATTAAAGAATAATTTATATATAAAGAAGTAGATTGGAAGACGTACCCAGACGGCAAAGAAGAAGTAAGAACTGCCCATGGCACCACTCTGGTTAGGGTATCGCAAGTTACTGAGTGAACGGCTGAGTCGCGAGTTTGACGTCCACGGTACCTACGCATAGCTGCCCCACCTACGTGCTCGTATACTTGACTAGGCCAACCCTGCGGACCATGTTTTTCTCACACATCAAGGCCGTTATGTTCTTTTACTCAATACATTCTCAGTTGTACTGTCATAAAGAATAAACAAAACCATAAACAAATATATTATTTATTAGTCAGTACAACATTAAGCATAAAACTCGTCGCGTCACGCCCAAAAACATCTGCTGCTGCGACGACAAGATTCAAAGGGCAGCGCAAACGCTACAAATGAAGTTATGAGCGGGCATATAACGAAATATGATTTTCAGTGTGCAAATTCTTTTCCTATTTGTCCTGGTAACGACGTTAAACAGTCATCACATTGGACAGAACGTGTGAAGTATATTTCTTTTACGACTATCAGGTATTACTAACTTATTGTTGTACTAAAATTTTTTGAAAAACTAATTTTATACATTTTATAACATTACTAAATACTTAGTAAAATTTTCGATTATTGTCCGACTGGTCTGCTTATTATTCTGTGTCTTAAATGACTGAATATAGAAATATTTTTGACGTGTTTGGTGTTTTGTTGTCACAGTCTACGTCCTATTTACTTAACAAAAATTTAACAATAGAAATTTATTAAAAGTACAGATACAAATCAATAAAAAACATGACTCAATATTTAGAAAACTGAACATTTGAAACACTTACAAAACAAAATTATTCACCAAAACCAACAATAATCACAAAAATGCAATCAAAAAAACCCCATCGAGTAAAACCAAACAAAAGCCAATACCCACCGACAGCAATAGTTAACAAACCAAAATGCATCACCAGCCAAACAAAACAGCTAACATTGAGCATACTGCTTAATGCTTGAAATATGGCTGAAGTAAACAAACAACAACTTGAATTTACATTTATAAAATATTAAGTTAATGGAAATAATATTGTATATTTGTACCGAGCTTTAATAATAACTATTTCTAAGTTAGTCTTTATTTCATTAATTTATAACGCTATATTAACCAAATCTCAATTCGTTTCGTTTTATATGTATAGCAATGTTATCATGTATTGAAAACGTTCAGTTTCAGTACACAGCCTGAAGCTTATTTGTTACAGTCTACAAATGTGTAGTTCAAATTCCGTTTATTTTGCTCTGACAATTTTGTACAAATAAAAGAATTCGTATCCGGGCAGTTTGGTCGTGGTCGATTGCATTGTTTAGTAATTTTTCTAAATATTTCGGCCACCCACCGCAGGCCTTCTTCAATAGAAAAAAGTTAAAAGCAAATCAATAATCAAGGTGAAATTGCGTTCACCTCGGTTAGGGGTACGTTCGGCTCTCCACCCTTTGTCGAACACTTAACTTTTTTCTACTGAAGAAGGCCTCCGGTGGGTGGCCGAAACGTTTAGACAATGCCAGAACAAAGCAATCGATCACGTCCAAACAGCCCGGATACGAATTCTTTTAGCTTTGACTCCTGTCGTGATAGCCTACGTAATAAATTTTATAGTAATATTTATTTTTAATTACTCATCACTTGTTAGTTTTTTACAAATTAAATTTAACTTTTTTAAATAAAAGCCGATTTACTTCTTAGTATTACAATAAGTGGTAACTGCTTTTGAGCTGTCAAATTAGTGGTCATGTGTCGCGCGAACGTTTTGCACGAGCGCAATTGGTGCGCACCTTCAAACCTGGTGACGCAAGAAGCAATCTAATCTTGCTTTTATCAACCAAACTCATTAGACAGATAAATATACTCGTGCATTCAAATGTAAAAATTATCATATATTAATGATAATAAATTTAGAACTCTTAGTTATCACCCTAAAAAGTTGCTAAATTCAGTGCCGGATTTACCACTAGGCCGACTAGGTCGCGGACTCAGAGGGAGCCGCAAGCTACAGATATTTTTTTTAACAGAAGTATTTTTATAAAAGTAGGAGGCACTTTGATTTATTTAAGTTTGATTTTTTAAAATTAAATGATCAATTTTTGTTAATAATATAAATATTAGCAGTTCTTATTTAAATATTGCGCGCTTATTTTTAAGACGTTGGCAGTCTTGAAAACTAATCTGCGCTTGCGAATTTTGAACGTCTGCCATATTGCCCCCGAATTTACATTTATAAGATTTTAACAAAAGTTTAAATACATATAAACCACTTATAACTGAAAAAGTGTGTTTATATCTCTTCCTAAAATATAAGAACGTTGCCTACGTTATTTTAAACAATTTTTCTATAGTTTTCTTTTTAAAATTTATAAATTTTCCCGCAAAATTTTTTGTGTATACTTTCCCTGACATTGATTCCATTAAGCTACATAGTCACTGAATATTAGTTTACCATTAGCATGTTGTACCTTTAGTCAAACAATAAAAAAATCTAGACCTATTTTTTAATTTTATAAAAATTATAAGAAAAAATTAATCTAAACAATAAAAAGTAAATTTTTATGTTAAATTTCTGAATAAGCTTAGTTAAATTACTTTACTTAAAAAATAAATTAATTTGTTCAGTTCTTTTGCATGGTTCTTAATATTTTGAAAAAGTTTGCTAAATGAAAGCATGCTTTTTTATAGTAGCCTACTGGTTTTAAATTTGATAGTATTAATCTGACATCAAATTACTTACATATATTACTTCAAAGTCACAGCCAGGGGGTTTAGCCGTTCAGAAAACTTGGGCTAGGGCCGCAAAAATCTTAAATCCGGCACTGGCTAAATTTATCAAAGATACAAACCGTAAAATATGTTACAACAAAGACGACATTGTTTCTTATAAAACAAAATCTAAAATCAAATCTTACGTTTATACCATAAATTGGAATTTATAGAGTAGAGTAATTCGACTGCAATACATTTTTATGTACAGCAGAATAAGAAAAGTGTACAATTGATTTAGCGAATACATAAATGAATATGTGTAACTCAAACTTAGCTATACTTTGACTAATCTAACATCAAATATGTTGAAGGTTACAAAATGGATACTTAGGAAAATTTTAGTACATACACATAATAACAAAACACAAATTAAATAAAATGCAACTTAAAACAAATCAACCTAATTTATTTGTCATGTTAATACGTTATAACATACAATACTACCTTTTCAATATAACCTTTAAAACTGTTGACTATTAAAACAGGTATTAGAACAATCGAAAAAATGTTTAATCGATTGTTTGCTAATAGGCTACTAAGTCTCTGATGGTGCAGAACATGATTCCTTGAAATGTGCGTCAGACATGACAAGAGTAATATTTGCAAACGAAAATAATGTGTTTTGTACTTTAACTGCAAAATTGTATTTATTGTTTAATTTATTTTTTGTTATAATAAGTCATTTTAATTTAAATGAAAATAAGTTGGAGGTTGCAATTCAAGAACACGTTTGAGAACACCGTTCAAGGAATAATTTAAAACAACCAAGTCATGTCATTTATAGAACAAAAAAACTAATTTATTGTTTTAAATATACACTAAAAACTCGTTTATCCGAATTTGATGGGTCCGCGCCCGTTTCGGATAAACCGAAACTTCTATTTAAATAATAACACATATGTAAGTACAGTAACTTTATTTAATAATAATAATTTAAAAGTTACTTACAGTGAATATGACACAATAAACAATAAAACGGCACCGCACTGTAAATTATAGTTTCTACAGTACTGTAACAGTCCTATTGCTTGTTCATACAGTAATCAATCATACTTTTTTGTCTAAGCTTTCTACTTTATATCACATGGAATCGCTTGTCTACCCTATTAAATATAGATTATAGAGACAGGAAAATGCTTTTGGGTATTTTTAAAATTTACTAAAAATTGTTTCGGATAAACCGGATTTTCGGATAAACGCGATTCGGATAAACGAGTTTTTATTGTATATATTATCAAAGATGTAAGCTTAAAGATGTTACAAGTTTAAAGATTTAAACTAAATACGTTGCACTAATAATAAAAATTGATAAGTGTATTAAAATAAGTCAATTAATATATACAATTATATATAATATAATCACACACACACACACACACATACACACCAACTCCGAAGAACTCCTCTCATCGTGTGTGTGAGGGACGAGAGAGAGAGAGAGAGAGAGAGAGAGAGAGAGAGAGAGAGAGAGAGAGAGAGAGAGAGAGAGAGAGATTGTGTTTGTGCGTGTTTATATAGATTAAAGACGTAATATCTCTTCACACTACTTCTACTTATGCACATTGTTTTGCAACTTAGTCTCTCCAAATGTGTCTGTATATTCCTGTCGGCGTGTCATTGTTGCATTCACCCCTTGCCGCCACGAATTTCTTGGTCTTCCTTGTCTTCTATGGTGGATCGGTTGCCAGGCGAATACATTTTTGGATAACAATGGTTGGACATTCAATGTACTTCTCCACGTCAACACAGCTCTTGCACTCTACAGTATGTGAATATTTATGTGTGTATATTTATCGTTTCCCTTGTATCGGTATCCCTGACTCTAACCAAACAACGTCTGCGACAGTATCCACTCCACCGATGTTCATTATGTTACTTTAATAACCATATATCCAAAACGCTGATACTTTCAATTATTTTTTTTTGTATACGAGTCTTCATTTTATTTATTATTTTATTATTTTTAATAATTTGATGATTCAAAGTTATGCTGTTTAATTGTTTCATTGCTCTCCTTCGGTGAGCTGTTGTTTCAAATTAAATCTCTACATCACATAGAAAGTTGAATGTTTAAATAAAAGTCACAACGATTATGCTTTTAGGACTGAATCGGCGTGATTTGATGATAAAATCTGTGAGTTTTGAACCACGGTCCATTGTAACGGCTATTGGTATTTTAATATCAGATTTCGGCCAGATAGACCAACAATTTTATCACAAAATAATCAGTTTACATTTATAAAACACATAATACAATAAACGGAACTTAGGTATACGAATACATATACAATTTATGTATATATATTGTACTGTAAATTAATTACAGGTATTGTAATTAAAATCTGCTCCACGTTGGATCAGCCATTTTCTGTATTGTTGTTTTTTACTGATAGAATACAATAGAATTCCTTACTATATTCCTTACTATTCATTATTATATTCCTTATACTTACTAATTCCTTACAACAGGTATTGTAATTACTTAATAGTATAATACAATTAATAAATGTACCTACTGTTATTATGTTTTTTTATTTACCAGTACATGTAAAGAAACTCTTTCTCTCAGGGTTAATGATTATTAAGTTATTTGATCGTATTTACGATTGTATCTATTATTTTCTTTTCTTTAAACCAAACCAAAGTCAGTTAATATGTAGTATTTTGATAATTAACCATGTAAAAAATAAATACCAGACTAATGTAACTTAACCGACTCTGAATTCTTCCAGCTGCCACGGGTTCACTTCTGGTTGTTGTTTACCTTTTTTCAAAAGCAATATTAGGCTTGGCAATCTGTTCCTTCACACAAATTTCTTATTGATCTCACCGCTGAATGCCGCTCTCCAGGACTACTGCAACACAGATGTCTCCTCGGAACACTTAATTATCCTTTATGGCCACTTAAACTCTTCTTCAGTCCAGGATTTTCCTCTTCTGTCGTCGTTCTATCAAGGATATTGTTATATTTCTCGTATTATTATTTATTTATTAAATATTATAATCAAAACTCTGGTATCAAAATTTAAAGTCTTTTACTGTATTTTCTTTTCCTTGTTACATTAACTTGATGATGTACAAATGTTATTTTATGAATTTAGACTCTTCAAGCTACTCTTATAGATATAATTTTAGAGTTATAACGTTACTCTTATTGAATATAATTTAAGACTCTTCATGTAGTTACTATTAGATATAAAATTAGACTCTTCATGTTACTCTTATTGAAAATAAAATTAGACTCATACACATTTCCTTCATCACTATCCAATACAATTTTTTAACAATTTACAAAATTGCCCCTTTGATAATTCCCTAATTTCTTTACATCTGTTATCATATACCTATTAAAACATATATCATTTTTCTATTTCTTATTAAACATCTTTATTTTACCTCTAATATTCGTAATTCTATTGGTTATTTATTAAATTATAATTTTATTACTCTTTACTCTTCTTATAACATTCAATCCAATTTCATATATTATTTTCTGAACATATAACTGAATATGGTTTTATATCATATAGGAATCGACCTCTATGTTGACTGGGTAAGTCGATATTCCCAATGTTTTTTGTTTACATTTTAAAACATATGTTACATTCAATACAAAATCTGCATCCTTTCTCTTTTAAAATTTATTATCTCCCTATTATGTACTGTGTGCATTTTAACAGCAGTACAATATATATATATATATATATATATATATATATATACATTTTAATATGTATATAATAATGTAGTACACTAAATAAATGAAATCAACGAGATCTATTCCAGTAAGAACTGTATCACGGTTGTTTTTGCTTAGCTATTAATCATTTTGTACGCTCCAAGAAACCTTGCTCCGAGCGAGGACAGTTGGCAAACACATCGTCAGTACAGTGATAACAATCATACATTATTGTAGCTGCCAATGACACGGTTTTAAATTCTTCACTTCCACCATTCTTACTCAGGGTAAGAACGAAACAGGTTTATTCGGTCACATTAACTTGTGAGTTAATTACAGTGTAAAAGTTAATTATCAAGCTTGACACAATAGGTGTACCATTAGGTAATTAATTAAATTAAATTGCTTTCAGCCATTTCATTTTATTTATACTAATGATAAAGTTCGTAAAGAAACGAAGTTGCAAATCACAAAGTTGTACTTGAATTCAAGCCAAAGGGAATATTTTAGACACTACAACCCCAAAAGACGAGGGAGATATGTTTACGTATTACAGGGTTTCTTCAAAACAATGTATTCATCCAGCGAATGACTGGCCAAAAACAGTCAAATGATACAGAAAAAAACCTTGAAGAAGGAACAAAAAAAGAGGTCATGAAACGTTATCATCATTTAAGGAGAATAGCGATCGGACACCAAGAAAATAACTGGAGTTGCCCAGGCTGAAGAAATGTCACATGGAAGTATAACAGTCACTAGACCAATTGACGATTTGATTCTGTTAGAATCAACAATCGTGTGTAGTGTGTGTGCGCAGGAATAGAGAGAGCGCGAGATAGAGATAGATAGAGAGAGAGAGAGAGAGAGAGAGAGAGAGAGAGAGAGAGAGAGAGAGAGAGAGAGAGAGAACAGCGTATGGGGTGTATACGTGTACTGCGTACTATTCTGTTTTCCGTAGAATTATGATTCTTTCTAAATTTGTACGATAGAGGTATATTGTATAAATAAAAAGAGTCTAAAGAGTTAATTTATTTGATACAGTTCTATATTTATATACTCTTTATTTACAAAGAGTAGAGTTACGTAAACAAAGGATGACAAGCCTTAATACTTTTATTTTCATATCAGTAAGGTACTATATTTAATATTTGTTCTTTTTAACCTCGTGTTTAGTTCATTTTAAGACTAGTAAGCTTCCTGATCTGTAGAACTCATTTGTGGTTAGATAAATTAGGAAAATCCCGATACTCTATTTTTTTTTGTAACATAAATATTGTAGAACAGATTATCATAAACAAACACTAAAAGTTTTATTACCATAGTGCCTAACTGAAAAATACGTAATTTGGGCATAGTCCTTGCTTTTTTTTCAATTTATTATGTTTCCATAGTATCTGTTGACCTGTAATTAATATTTTTCACAAATATACGTAACTGATAAGAATATATAGGCTACAATTTTGTTGTTGTAAACATAGCTTACAAACTTTTTGAAGCCGATCCAGAATTAGGAGTCCTGAGAGGTCAAAGATATTAATTTTGTCAAAGATACCGAGTCTGTATTATGAATACAAATCCTCACAACGTGATCCCTCACATAGACTTTACAATTTTCTTAAACTTCTTCTTCTTCTTCTTCTTTTCCTCTTCAAAGATTAGGTTATATAAACCTGTTCCGGCACCTATCTCATCCTTGGTCTACCCATATCACTCCGAGGCTGCTATGGATACTACAAGTATTTCAAAGTTTTACATGAACAGGTTACTGGGCTGTAGCACAACCCCCTACCAGGAGGACCAGAGACTCTTCTGACAAGGTTACCATAGATTAGCCGAAATGCCCCTGTTTTGGGGGGCAGGAGATTTAAACTTTTTGAGTTCTGTTTGTCTGTCTTGGTGTCTCTAAAGTTAAAAAATTATCATAGCAGACGCTGCATTCGCGTTTGGGTAAAAATTACTTTTAGTCTGACACGCGGGTGGATTTTTACCATTCTTCAAATTTTTATTACTTTTTTTGGGCCCTTGTGTCATGAAATTGTGAAATTTGTAAAACCAAATACTGTATGCAAATTTTGGTTAAAATTGCTTGTACTTTGATACCCTACAACGATTTATGCTTTTTGCCTAACTTTCGACCCAGTTTTTGGGACCTGGCGCCCCAAAATTTGGAAATTTTTAAAATGAAGTTTTGCAATTTTTCGCAACTTTGAACCCTTACATTTTTACCTCCCTCTCCTATTTTTTGGGGGTTCCAGAATGTAGGGTTCTGTAGGTTAAAAGTGTATACCAAATTTTACGAAATTCGGTTGATGTACTCGAAAGTTATCGTAAGACATAGTCCAAACAGTAAGTAGACAAACAGGAAAACTTACAAATGCCAAACAGTCGAGTTAAAACTGAGAACTCGCTTTGTTTGTTAAAAAAACAAGGAAGTTTATAAAGATTATATTGTTATGTACAAAAACTTACTGTGTATGATGATTCGAATGTCTGACAATACAGCATTTTGATATTTTCCACAGTTTTAATATACATCAGGTAACATACATAAATATTATTCTTGGCAGAACGAACGCATTCACCTGCCCTTGGCCTGCTCCAATAATGTCGTCCATCTTTCACGAACGTGTACGTGGGTGATACTCAGCCTCAATTGTCCGAGTCGTGTTCACCCAGAACTCTATCTCTTCATCGGGCCTTGACTACCTCTAGGTTACGCTCAGTGTCTTCTTATACATAGACTCCAGCCTCTTGTCTCCATATCCTAATTAACCCGATATACCTAAGAGCATCTTAAGAACCACTAAAACACGTATTTCCACTATCTTCGTTACAAATATTACCGCCATATTCTCGTTTCCATTGCTTACGAATATATTTGGCAGATTTATCGTTGACTGATTATGGATCCAAATCCCACTACTATATGTCATAACTGGTCTGGCTGCGATATTCTAAAATCTGATCTTATGAGAGCTCTTAATAACTTATTGTTTAATATTTAATAATAATAATAGCACAGTGGATCCGTTATTACAGCAGATAATGGCGCTATGCCATGCGTTAGAGGATCGTGGCTTATATTTTACTTTTGTTTCGTGTCCGGGTCATGTAGGTATTGGAGGTAACGAAGAAGGTGACGCTGCGGCGAGAAACGCTGCGGACAGCCCACGAGGCCATACGACCTGATGACGCGAAACTAGCTGCCACAAGCACCATCATTAATGGGTGGCAGCAGACGTGGAACACACGGTAGAGCAAATTTCTGCCGTGAAGCAGAGCGTCCGTAAATGTCAAGTAGCAGGTGACCGCACTTGACCGTCTTGAAAAAGTTTGCACCACGAGACTGGGCATTGGACACACGAACCTGACGTCTTCATAACTCGAACGCCCCGTCTGCACTTGTGGCCGAGTACTTACAGTGAAACATGTCATCGAAGACTGTAGTGCTCTTGCACAACTGAGCCAGAGACACAGAGTTAAACGTAACCTGAAAGAAGACCTCGGAACCGAACAGTTAGCGATAGACAGAACTCTGTCCTTCCTAAAAGCAGCAAGAATACTGTATAGACTTTGAAAACGTTGTTTTACGTCTTAATGTGTACGAGTTTCCACTGTCGTTGAGTGAACTAAATTGTAGGTGAGAAGGAGAACATCCGTCGAGCAACACTCTTGGAAAGGTCGTTGGGGTAAAGGTCTTAGTTGCCGAGCCCCAAAACATAAAATAATAATATTAATAATAATCATTATTGTTATTATTAATCGAACGAGCAAAGCAAGGTTCACAGTTTTTACTCGGCAGTTTGGCATTTGTTTGTCTGTCTATCTATCTACCTGTTTAGAGTATGTCTTACGATAAATTTTGAACGCATCAATAGATTTTCGTAAACCTTGGTCAGGTGTGTCCACATTTATACCCTATATTACCCTATTGTTTTTGCAATTTCTTCCCCCAAAAGCAAGAGGAGGCGGAGGAAAATTGGGAGGTTGTCAAAACTTTGAAAAAAATCGTAAAAGTCCATGCGGGGTATCAAATTAAAGAAAATTTTAATCAAAATCTGAATATAGTATAGTGTTTTTGAAATAAAAAAAATTGACCACAGAAGGCCAAAATGGTGTCAAAAAAATAAATTTTTTTTTAATCCAGCCGGGTGTCAAACTAAAGGGAATTTTGACACAAATCCGATTGTTTAGAATTTTTAGCGTTTATTTTATGTATGATTACTCTACAATTGTTACTTTACTAAACAAAAAGTAGTAGGCTAATTACGATTTTCTTAATTTTTATGGTAATTGAAAAATTATCTGATATCAAGATTTATGCAATAATAAATCTTCCAAAATAGTGAGAGAGTTCTGCATCTCAGGGAGCATACTAGTATTATCATTAAAATGGTGATGATAATGGCTCCTTTATTGCAACCGAAGTAGATAAGGAATTAACGGAGGAAAGCTGCCTTTTTGTGAGCCATTCGGTAGGTAGTGTGGCCAGCATTACGCTTCAGTCGTTCGTTATTACCCCAGATACTCGTTGCCACAAGACGACTCGAACTAGGGGCTGAAAAACGGCCTTGACTTTATGGTACTCCCGGGAATCGAAACCGGGGGCGCCAAGAGTCTACTAAGCTCACGAACCAAGATTTTATCGAACCTGTTTCCGCTTGCTGTTTCTGCTTGTCGAGGTCGTTTTACCGATAATTGAATCAGTGGTCATACACTTTCGTTTGTGGGGAGTACTACTTTGGTGTCTCCTTATTTAGACTTTGTTAATGACTTTTATCGACCGCAGGGATGGGAGCCCTCGGAAGACCAAGCAAGAGGTGGAATTTTCAGGTTGCAACAGGCAATTAGCCTAATGCTTGGTTGGAAGAAGAAGAAGAAGAAGAAGAAGAAGAAGAAGAAGAAGAAGAAGAAGAAGAAGAAGAAGAAGAAGAAGAAGAAGAAGAAGAAGAAGACTAATAGCATTTATCTTATTCATAAATTATAGTTATAAAATCAATTTTTAGTTTACAGTTGATTAAAAATAATAATAAACGGTACACGTAGAACTTAGATGACCCTCCCAGATGTTAGACTGCGAAATACAAAATACAAAATAGTCCGTGTAACTATTCCAAGATGTAACTAGCGTTACTGTGTAGTCTGGACAGAACATATTTTAAGCAATAAACCAGGCGGCACTAGTGCCGCCTAGTGGCAGGTATTAGTGCCGGAGCTGAACAGTGAGAAAAAAGGGAGAAATCAGCAAATGATCCAGCAAACCATTATAAAATATCATTTTCAAATTTGATAAACACATAAAATATTGCTTTTACACAGTCGTCAAGAAATTTTCCACTGCCTACAAAGATTTCTTTACTTCCGTTATTCGGAGCTGAAACTAAACCTTGTATCCTCATATACACGTAAGAAAATATGGGCACACACACACACACACACACACACACACACACAGGCATATGTAGAGCGATTGCCTACTCAAGATTCGAGCACGGCATTCAAAGAAGAAAGAAGACAAACGAATCGATACAATATAAAGTACACGCAATGCAATAAATAAATAAATTTTTATTGTAATATTTACATTTATATAGACTTTTACAATATATTATTAATATTTTTAAATTCCTTTGTCTCTAAAAATAAATCAGCCTGACGCTTTAGTTCTTCAGTAAAATATTTGCAGTTAAATTTTTAATACTATGAGTGACACGATTGAAACATCAGAACGTGGTGTGGACCTAAGTTATACATGAGAAAATAAGGATGAGTGAAAAGTGAAAGACGAACGACAACGTAAAACGTTGGTGTTGTAGGGGAAGGAATTAACTATGAAAGAATAAAGCGAGACGCTGAGAAAAAGGTAAGGTAGAGACGGAATGGGAAGAATGTTTATGAAGATGGGATGGGTTGATAGCAGACGCAGAGAGTCAAGAGTAATAAGGTATGCGTAAGGGATCAGGTAGAGCAAGATGTGAAAGGGCGGGCGAATAGACAATTTAGAGGGAGGTGAAAGTAGCACCTCCTACTCTCTAAACCAGTTTTCGCACACACTTTAACACCTTTACACTACTCTATACACTTACTCATGCCTTAGTACTACCCTTTTCTGGCTGATCTCAATCCAGGGGGGCGAGGTGGGCTGGATTGATAGCAGACGCAGAGAGTCAAGAGTAATAAGGTATGCGTAAGGGATCAGATAGGGCAAGGTGTGAAAGGGCGGGCGAAAAGACAATTTAGAGGTAGGTGAAAGTAGCACCTCCTGCTCTCCTAACCCATTTTCGCACACACTTTAACGCCTTACACTACTCTATACACTTACTCATGCCTTGGTACTCCCCCTTTTCTGGCTGTTCTCAATCGTGGAGGTAGTGGTGCGCCTGTGTTTCAACCGTGGCACTCATAATAATAAAAATTTATACATTCCTTAAATATTATGCTGTAATGGGAAGCTTGATTTATTATGATTAATAAATCATCACATGTAATAAATGAAGCTTAATGTAACACCAGTTGATTTATTAGTGGAGACATCTTTAGCTGCAACAAATCATGTTAAATCTGCTACGACCATATATCAGTGCAACTCGCTTGTTGGAATTAAATTGAAAATTTATCAAATTTCGTTTGTTTCCTGGAAACGGAACTTTTTATAAACAATCGCAACAATTACGTTTATACTACATTAAACTTTAGCCAAATATACAGTTTTAACATTGAAAATGTTTATAAGGACGTGTCGCACATTTGCGGCCGATCGCTGGTGGGTGATCAAAAATGGGAACCGGCGAGTTTCCACAGAAACTACTTCTTTGTTGTCAATAACGTAGTACACATATAAAACTTCGCTTATGAATGCGACTACATTTAACTTATAATCTGTACATTGGTAAATGAAGAATGAATTCATTGATTGGTGAATGAACATAAAAATATATATTTTTTAGATTTATTGAAGCATTTTCAATGCCCTTCTCTGTGCATTGCATTTGTTCAATGCCTGTAAATTTTTCTAGTCGATTTTAAAACAAACAAGTATACTGTGAATGATATCTGTCAATAGATAATATATAAACAATAGAACAATATTAAATACAACACAATATTTTTAAAAACTTGTAGAATTCGTAGAGCTTGTTTTATATGCTGGCACTGTGACTTAAATTTACTATTTTATTTTAATATAAAAACGTAGAATATTTAAAATCATATATAAATGTGATTGCAGTACCGCCACTGGACGATTTTTACAACACAAATTAATTCCTACGTATTAGATAAACAAGATAATTTCGTGATAATTTGAATACAATTGTCAGTCGGTTTTCTTTTATGTTAGTGGTTACTTTTATTCTTCAGCAGTATTAGTGACCAGAGCATATTTTAAGCAATAAACTAGGCGGCACTAGTGTGTAGTGCACTTCTTCTCCAGCGAACCATTATAATGAATCCATTTGCGTTTTTGTGTTTTTTTTTTTATTTTCCTAATGTCTGAAGCATCTGTGTCTATTTTTACAGTTAATTTTACGAGTAAAGAATGAACATGATCATGGTCAAGTTAAATTCAAATTACATAATTTTCAATATTATATAAAAATCACACACACACACACACACACACACACACACACACACACACACACACACACACACACACACACACACACACACACACACACACACACACACACACACACACACACACACACACACACACACACACACACACACACACACACACACACACACACACACACACACACACACACACACACACACACACACACACACACACACACACACACACACACACACACACACACACACACACACACACACACACACACACACACACACACATTGGTTGGTTTAGTGTCGCCTAGTGCAAATTCCTTAAAATATGCTCTGAGTCTGGATGCTCCCTCAGTAACTTAGGTAGTAGCCTACGTTCATGGCCGTGAGAAAATCGTTTAGTTTTACCAACCACATGTCTTATTTTAGATCACTGCAGAGACCAATATTCTTGATCAGGGCCAAGAAGCATTGCCAACTATGAGTTAGGTTATTCTGTTCAGAAAACGTTCGGTAACCTCAATTCATTTTAGAATTGGATACCAATAGTCTAAGTGGATTTGGGGTTCTACTTTATTAACGACTAATAATGACAACATGTCTGCATAGTTTTATTTGAAACGTTGCCTTGGCTGAGTAATTTTTATTTCAACAGTCTGTAGAATAGTGTCGAGAGAGAGAGAGAGAGAGAGAGAGAGAGAGAGAGAGAGAGAGAGAGAGAGAGAGAGAGAGAGAGAGAGAGAGAGAGAGAGAGAGAAGGAAATTACTTAATCCAATTCGACTCTATTATCACGCCTCATAAACCATATAAATTTGTGTAGGATACCTCCGAAGGTTAGGCCTATATATATCATCATCTTCTTCTTCTTCTTCTTCTTCTTCTTCTTCTTCTTCTTCTTCTTCTTCTTCTTCTTCTTCTTCTTCTTCTTCTTCTTCTTCTTCTTCAGAGATCCAATGTTGTACATAGACCTTCCTATTTCTCCTCCAATTTTTTTCTACCTTGAACATACGCGTCAACCTCGATCAGGGATGTCTTTTCGCATACTCCTCCCATCTTACTTCTGGTTTCTCTCTTTTTGTTTTGTATTCCCATGGTGTCCAACTTAATATAGTTTTATTTTATCTTTCCTCCTTGTGTCTGGCGTTGTAGTCGGCGAATTTTGATTTTAGTTTTCCTAACTGACTCGAAACGTTTTTCACGTTTGTTATGTTTCGTACTCATTTTTCTCCTCCTACCGGATAACTCGATATTTATCGCTTTTCCTCTCCATTTATTTCTTGGTTTTTGCTGTTGTATCTGAGTTTTTCGTCGTAAGTGTTTAGGACTGGGAGCCACACTTGAGCACTGGAAGAACGCGTTAGTTAAACATTTTAGTTGTTCTGAACAGATTAAGCAAGTTCTCAGTTTTAACGTTACATTTTGGCATTTTCCTGTCTGTCTGTCTATCTATTTATCTGTTCATTTGGGAACGTCTCATGATAATTTTTAAACGCATCACAGATTTTCGTAAAACATAGCCTACATACTTTTATCAACTTCGTCGCGCTTTTTTGCTACACTGCTATCTATCATACTCTGGACTGAGCCTTTCAGTGTCTCCACTATTATATAGTCCATTCCATGTCCGAAGCGTGATAGATAGCTGTTTAGCAACTAAGCAACGACGTAGTTGGAATTACGGAGATTGCTAACACAGATACATACTTTTATTCCACAGACCAGTATTGTTTTTGAAATTGATTTCCGCACCAAAAATAGGAGGCGAAGAGTCAAAAATTTAAAGAGGCAAAATTTTGGAAAGATTGCAAATCATGTGAAGTATTAAATTAAAGAGATTTATGACCAAATTCGAATGTGTTCAGTTTTGGAAATTTCAAAATATAAAGACACCGGGCTCGCAAAAGGATGTCAAAATTAAAAATAAAATTGGATCCATTACGGTATGAGAATAAAGACAATTTTAACCCAAAGCCAAATTTAGTTTTTACTGAGTAAATTTTTTAGTTTTAGGGGGATTACAGGCAAAAAAATGTACAAAATCTTAAAAATTGTATAAATTTTTGTGGGGCATCGAATTATGAAGAATTTTGTTCAAAATACAAATTATCTATCTTTAATTATTTGACAAAATTAATATCTATCAAACCCCTGCAAATTTTTCACCTGTTTAAGAAAGTTTATGTGGTATGTTTGCAAAATATTTTATAATATGATTATCGTTTATATACATTTGTGAAAAGTATTGGATTTGGCCTATAGTTATAGGCTTACCGAATCTGTTTGATCTTAGAATCATGGAGGAAAGACGACCGCAGTTCCTCACAGAGCCGTAAGATTTCTGTTTTGTGTATGGGATAACGAACTTTGAAATTAGCATACGTATTATATGTAACCTCTTCATTTGTCTGTGCATACAAAAGCACATAAATATAAAACAAATAAAACATAAAGTATGAGAAATGACAAACTGACTCTACCTCGTGGTGTTCCTAGGCTAATGCTACTAGTCTAATCATGCTAACACTCAAAGAATTTTACTAAAAAATTAAAAATTTAAACTTGATTAATTTGATTTTATGTAATAAAAAATGTATTACATTGATAATAATAAATGAGTTTGCAGCTCAGCTCAATACCCGGGGTATACCGCAACCAGCACGACAGCGTTTGCCCTAAATGGGCGGTGTTGTCGGCTCCGTATAACCCAGAATATGTTGCTCAGTATGTAACTCGTTAGTGTCTGTGATCAGTGCGTTGCTGATGGTCAAAATTTCCTATACTTATTATTTTTTTTGTAATGACAAGTTATAGCATACTTCCTAATAATGTATGATCTTAAGAGGCAGTTCCAAATACTATAAATAGAAATCAACACAGTATAGTATGAAGATAGTAATGGTACAGTAGCGTGGCGTCCATGTAACCGCTGTTGCCGGCGGCAGCAGTACTGGAAGTAAGAGACAAATAATTACATCACAGAATAAATACTTTAGTTATTGAACAATTTAAAATCCGAACAATATTAGTAGGAATCTTGAAGAAAAGCGTAGCATTGTTTTCGAACTGCTGGACACTTGCACCGTCTTGTGTTGCCGGCTCAGACATCGCCAATGTTCTACTGCGTACGGTCATTGATCCCGTAGATTGTCACTGTACAATCTGCGGTTGTGGTGGTAGTGGTGAAGGTGGTGGTGGTGGTGGGGGGGAACACATTCGGAACTGACGTGCAGCAAATACTACCTACCTATTTGTGTTTTGTTCGTTTAGTCATGTGTTTCTTTTTGTCTTTATTATTTTTAATTCGATTATTTGTGTTCTGATTTATTCTGTGTAAGTATAATGGGAATCATATCCCGTTGAACCGAATAGAATAACTATCATCTTCTCCCAGCGAAAGGTAGAATATGCTCTAAAAAGGAACACTTGGTACAAGAAAAAATTCGGAGTTAATTTTTAGGTTAAGTTTTAGGCCTATCACAACCCGCAACAGGTGTTATGTACGCCATACCACTGTAAATATCACGCCATACCACTGTAAATTCTAAGAAAAAAAGAAATATCTTTGGAACCAATAAAGAGCATCTCGACAGACTGGTCAAATTTGTCTTGAATATCTTACTACAACTGATCTTCCAGATAAATCCTTGTCTGTCTTTCCTAATCATATAACAACATAAGGGACCAGCCTTTTATTGAGTGTAATCGAGAAGACTTTACACGTAGCGCTGAGGAGAGATACAGCCCGATATTTGCTTCATTATACGTGTAGTTTTCTTTTCAATTGGGTATAAATATTATACAAATTACCACTCCCTTTGTTCATTATCTTAGTTTTGCCGTTAGCATTTCCCATATGCTAAGTAACAACCATCTGTGTACAGGTGGGCTCTACTTATGGGCTCAGTTGTTGAGGATCCCTTCCAGTGTATATTTCAGAAGAACGTTTCGAAGAGATATAAGGCGACAGTAATCACTTCCTAACAAAATCACACTCCTATGGACCATACGGTCGGGCGCGAGAACAGAAGGCGCCAGAGATACACAACAGGCGTTTGATGTGAGGGTGGGAAGCACGCCTCCGTCAGAGTACACGATTACTTACATTTCAAGGTGACAAAGTAGAGGATATAATGGAAAATGGATCAATAACAAACAACATATTGTATCCGCTAGTGCGTAGATATAGTGACGTAACTTAATGTCCCGACCTTTGGCAAATGGAATAGTTCCATTTGTTGACTAATGGATTGACCAATTACAGTCGTAAACTTACGTGTCGTTTATTATTAACAAGACTGGTATTATGTTCAACACGTGCTTTATATTTATTAATGCCAAACGTTTCATATATGGATATGGATAAACTGATATGAATATCGCCTACAGATAAGACGTCCTAGTGACTGAACCAGGAGTAAAAGAACATAACTCCTTAGTCACTGTTAGTTTCAAAACGTGGCGTCGTGTCCCATTGTAACTATACAGAAGATAATCTCCACTCTTCTCTGTCGTTGGCCTATCTCGTAACATCCTTCACTGACAAATTTGTTTTTAACTTGGCCGATTAATCGGACCGGTGATCAACCTCTATTTCTGTTTTCCCTCTATTTCGCTTTGAACGACCAGTCTTTCGATTCCGTTCTGTCTTAAGACGTAGTCAAAGAACTTCAGAGCTTGACCTTGTACAGTTTATCAGTACAGTCCTCGTTGTAGAATAGACTATTTCCAGTTCACACAGAATCTAAGTTCTACGGGCTTGGCGCGGGCCGACTCAGTGGTTTCGTTTCCTCTCACAATCGCAACGATTGTACTGCGGTCGCGGAATCGAATCAAAGTTACGACTTTGCTGTCTGCCTGCTCACCCCTGTCGTTGGGTACAACGATCTTGTACGGTATGCATGGATTAAATAAAATAAAACACACGCGCCCGCGCACAGACAGCAAAACTAGTTGCTACTATTAATAGATGGTTGATTTGCTCTGGCGGTGGTAGAACGTAAGTTATACCACGGCCAGAGAGCGCAACAGGCCACCGGCCTAATGCTTGAAAGGAGAATAAGAAGTTTTACGGTTAGTCCACGTCACTTTTAACGTCTCCCTATAGTTGGTCATTTCAAAAAACCTTCAAGTTCTGCGTCGGTGTACAGCTTTCGGAGCGTATTCCGACGTGTGCGCGGTAATATCAGCAGTATCTTTTCTGATGTGATGATCTATCCATATTTTGGTTAATTTAGTTATTGGTGATTTTTCTTTCCAATTCGTCACATGATTTCCAGAATTTTGTCACTGACGTAGGCAAGTTGGAATTTTTGTGTCCCCTATTTACACTGCTCCTTTCTGTGAAGCCTTCGTGATCAGCATGGTCGGATGTAGGCCTAAACTTTTAGAAAGTTTGTTATCTACACGAACAAAGAAAAAATAAAATAAAATTTTCAGTTTTGAAAAATTACTTACTGAATTCAGCTGTGGGGCTGTGCAAAGAAAACAATCTTATAGATACAAACCTTTCAGAACAAAGTAGTCAGAATAGTCAGAAACATAGTGAATGCCCCTTGGTATATAAGGAACGACAACCTACATAGACACCTCAATGTAGAATATGTCAGCGAAATAATAACAAAATATGCAGAGAAACATGATCAGAGGATTCAGATCCACGACAACCCAATAATGCGACACGCGGTGGAAGAAGCTCCACACGTCCTGAGGCGACTCAAAAGACAGAAACCACATATCTGGTATCGCAATAGAAAACAATTAATATGTATATATCCATAAACTCTACGTGAGAGAAAGACAGAATAATCTTGGGATTAGCTACTGGGCTTTACCACATCACCCTTGAAGAAAACATGAAGGAGAAGCTGCTGGATGAGCTTGCTCAGTTGTAGCATTAAGGGAGGTGTTTTTAGTGGGTTAGAGTCTCATACTACTAGGAACTACGGGGTTCCTATTGTCTATAGAGATTTTCACCTACCCTCGTAAAAAAGTTTTGAAAAACTATTATTCTCTCTGTTTTCACATCCCAATTTCCTGAACAGATCTTCCAACTTAGCTTAGAAGAACTTTCTGTATCTCACTGAACTGTCGTTTCCATTAGTATTTTGCCTGATTAGAAGTGAATGTAGAAAAGACGGAATATATGCTTCTGATGAGCAAGTAAGAAATGTAGAATAGACCGTAGGATGTGACCGTAGTTGTTCCGTATCTACTAGGGACTGTAAATTATACAAGATGGCAGTTTGGAAGCAGCGATTAGAGAAAGAATTGTGCAAAGGCAACAAGGAAATAAGCGCACTGAATGCGATCCGAGTAAACAAAGATATATGAAAAGACGGTTACAAGACACAATCATAAGAAGCATCTTAAATTTCAGTTCTGATATACGGGCAAGTAAGACCCAACCAAATTGTGACTGCTACAGAAATTAACTTTTGGAACATTTAGTCAGGGGCGCAGATGAAAGAGTACGGAAGACAATGGAGACTTCGACCCAAAACCTAACCGACAACATGAAAACAAAACAATTGCTCTGGTGTTGATATGATGAAAGGATGTTAAGGAACGATTGCTAACACAAATTCTGCACTGGACATCAAGGGCTGAGGAGACGAAGAAGACGCAGGAAGAGCTGATGAAATGAAATTAACACAGAAATGTCGTAAAGAGATTTCAAAAAGATTAAAAGCTAGATACGAATAGCTCGAGATTAGAAATCGCAATATAGTACTCAAAAACGTATCGCAACACACATGGCTTCTCAGGGCAGCAAGCATTTTATGTAAAATATGCAATCTGAATCAAACCCTTGCCTTCTAAACAAAATAGTTTATAAAATGTGCGAATGTATTAGTACAGTAATACAGAACAACAGTGTGTAAGTAATTTTACTGTCTCAGATTAAACTTCAAAAACATTTTTAACACCGTTATAATTCGAATTTTGAATTTAATTAGGTATCAAAATGCTCAGAAACAGGTTACCTTTAATTATGGAAGTAATGTTTTATTTTTTCAAAATTTGCCGTTTAATCTTCTCTTAAGATCAGTAGCGGGTTACGCAAGGAATGTCAGGAAGAAATACAGGAAAAGCTAAATATAGAAAGCTTACAAGGGATAATCGAAATTCATCAACGACAGTGGTTCCACAGCGTAAATCGAATGGATCTACAGAGGCTGCGTATAGAAGAATATCGGGCAACCGTTACAGAGACCAAATTATGGGTTCAGAGTTGAACAACCACACCACACATGACACAGTAACGGATCATAAGCCAGTACGTGCACGGGAAAAAAGAATATAATGGTAAATCTTCCTACCTACAGCCGGACGAGGAAGATCCGTAGGATGGAAAGCAGCGTCTTAACGGAAAAATTGACACAGATATCATGTACCAATAAGGCAGCTGACCTGAGTTTGACCTCATAAAAATACAGTGCATTCTGTGTTCTCCTTGTGTAGCTAGGAGTCAGTAGTGGTTATTCAAACCTACTTGTAATACGTTACCTAATTTCAGCGCGCCCCCCTCTATAGAAACACGCACGTACAGTAAAACGCAAATCTGGGTAAACACGTGTAACGATGTAACGCATCTGACATTGTTAAATTGGCAGCTGTTTGTCTTCTGTGAGTTGGTATTTTTTGAACCCACAGTGTTCCTTGGAAAGACATGTTGCGATATATATTTACTGTTATCCGTCCGACATCAGATTTCGTCCCACTATGTAGATTGTGTTCTTCTCGGCCAGCTTTCTGTCACTGTGCTCCGTTACTCGAAGCGAAGTCCTACGTCCGATTCCCCACACAAACACGCCTTACGTAGTTAACATTGCATATTGATATCGTGATCGTCGATTGTTATTAATCGACTCATCAATTTGCCCACTCGTTATACGATTATCAGGTTTGCCTCTTAATAGGAAAGTTAAAACTGAACTCTTTTTGGGACAAATACGAGGGTCAGTTGAAAAGTTCACGGAGCGAGATCTATAGCTTAGCTGTAGAACTAAAATTTTTCGGGTGTTATAAGATTTATACTTCATGTAAACATCTGTTAATTTCCAAATCTGTCTGTCAGTTTTATCATTGTTTAACAGTTATTCAAAACGTGTCACGTCAGTTTTGAAAAATGAATAAAATAAAGAAGTCTTTGCTTTATAGAAGGAGTCTAGGGTAGGAGAGAGAAAAACGCAGGTTCAAAGTGGACTGAAGACAGGACGAAGAGACACAGTGAAAAAGAAAAGAATAAAGAATTGAAATTGGCATGTGGTCCTTAGATGGCCGATACAAAAAAAAAGAATTCTTTGTTAAAAAGGTCTAGTCCCAATGGAAAGTCACAACGAAATGGATTAGAAAAAGGTTGTACCTTCAAAAACAATGGTTTGTAAGTGGACATTGGAGTTTAAACGTGGTCGTACGAGTACTGAATGTGATCCCCGTAGTGGACGCCCAAAAAGTGCAACAACTCCAAATACGGCGCCCAAATTGCACAAAGTTTTTTCAGACCAAGTTCTTGAATTAAAATCCGATACACAATACACACGCTCACGTAAGGCGCCTGTTGATCTCGGAAAATGTCATCCACTCTCAGTCGCCCATCTTCCAATAATATGTGTGACATTTTTTTAATGATATATCGGGAGTTGTTGCACTTCTTAGGCGCCCATTGCAGAATTATCTTCAGCATTCATATAATTACATTTAAACTCGAATGCCTTGTTACAAACATTGCTTTTGAAAGCACAGCATCTCTTACATTTCGTTATGATTTTCCATTGGCGGTAGACCTTTATAACAAACAATTAAATCAAGCACGATGTTTGATTTTGTCCATTTTTTAAAACACGCGTGACATGTAAATTTTGAACGGGTGATAAAACAGTGATAGATTGACAGATAGATATGGAAATTAACAGGTGTTTACAGGAAATATGAATCTCACAACGTACGAAAAATTTTAGTTCTACCGTGAGGCTATAGATGTCGCTCCGCGAACTTTTCAACTGTCCCCAGTACGTAGTAAAGAACCTGCAAACGCCGTTCGTATGTCCAGAAAAATAGTTTGATGTTCAGAAAAAGAAGAAGAAGAAGAAGAAGAAGAAGAAGAAGAAGAAGAAGAAGAAGACAGATGAAAATTGTGAAAAGTTGGATAATTGACTTCCTTGTAAACATTGCGGATAAGTTGTAATGATAATTAGCCACACGCGGATTAGCGAGAGGTGATATCGGACAAATGCATTTTTTTCCAGTTCCATGTTCTATCAAAGGTTAGATCAGCATAGAAGAGCTCTAAATAGACGACTGGAATTCAATCCAGACTAGAGCTACAGTCGTCTTTATATACCCTACTTCTTTTGCCCTGTATTTTTCTTCGACGATTAATCATCGTAAAGTATCATTTTCCTGTCTTCATGTAGCTTCAGCGCTTCAATTTTTGTTCTTCACCGTCGTCATTAATTCCTTTTCTACATCGAGTTTACGTAGCAGCCGAACAGACGCAATGCGACCTCGCAAGACAGACACAGCGTCCAAACGCGTATCGTTTCTTCAGATTAGTTTGTTTTGAAATTCCGGCTTTAGCAACGTATAATATGGTATCATTGTCTATGTTTTAATCTATGTTTTGGGTTCAAAATAAGTTTTGTTTTTGTATTGTCATTCACTGTAGCGATTTCTGAACGGTTGTTATGAACAAACTTAAATACATTTAATCACGTCTCAGATTCGACAAAACTGTCCCTGCTCCTATAATAATAAACGGCAGAAAATCCTTGTTTCTCACAGAGAGAGAGAGAGAGAGAGAGAGAGAGAGAGAGAGAGAGAGAGAGAGAGAGAGAGAGAGAATACAGTAGAATACAACTACATGAAAAGTAATTACTCAAAAATGAGTCAGATGGTAATGGGCTAGAAGTAATTTGATAATTTGATGATGAGACGGCCTCAGAGTTTAGCAACAACGAGAGACTTGTTTTAAATAAATGAAAGTAGAATGATCAAATTGTGAAAAACTGCGACTTTAAGCAAAAAGCCTAATAAATGCTTGGACGGAGAGCGCGGGAGACAGGTACTAAAGAACCACCTCTGTTACCTAATAACATACTTGTAGTGCAAAAGTAGCAGATTACCAATATTATGTGCTATAAATTTAATTTCCATGTAATTTCTGTGCACAGATTATATACAGAAATTATCTTCCCTATTATGATGTATAATAATTTTTTTAACCAATTAACAATAACATTCTCATTTTTTATCTGCAGACTTCGTGAGTTTCATTTTTCTGTAATAACCGAAACAAAATATTTAAACCCGCTAACTATTTCAGAGTTTTGTCCATAGAAATAGTTGTGGGAAAGAATCCTTCATCCATTACTATATTCTCTTAATCTTCTATCTTTTTGTTACTATAAATTTGTTTCTGATAAATTTACTCTTTAATCCATTTAATTGTACTGCATATGCATGACAGTAGTAGTACTTCATGATAGCAATTCTATTATCATAGTAAAATTTCGAAAAACAAAGTGATACTGTTGTGTTGAATGCTTTGTGCTATATTTGTGCCGTAAGCCATACAGATGATAACGCTGTGTGATCTTATCGTGCTTAAAGTTATAACAGTTTAAACGTAAAGTTAAGTACGTATGTTCATCTCAATGTCAGTTATTAATTGATAACAAAGGCGAAGAATTAATTTACTTTTAGCATACTGAAGGAAATTATTGAGAAAAATGATTGGCTCAATCCAAGAAGAGGAAGGTTCATTGGGATTTCTAATTAATAATGAAGATATACTTAGATTAATAAAATCCCAAAAGTTAAGATTGATATGGGATGTTTATCCACTGGAAACGCCTAAAAACACCAGAAGAGTAACCGAACTGGTACTGCTTGAAACCAGAAAAAGAGGAAGACCAAGAAAGAGATATTGCTGGCGGATGTTGAGGAGGATTTCAGGATAATGTGAAGTTCGTTACTGGAGAAGATTTGCCAAAGATGGAAGGAAGGAATTGACTGTCTGTAGTACAGAGCGTAGCGCCACAGATGAAAAAGAAAAGAAGAAGAAGAAGAAGGGAGAGGAGGAGGAGGAGGAGGAGGAGGAGGAGGAGGAGGAGGAGGAGAAGAAGAAGAAGAAGAAGAAGAAGAAGAAGAAGAAGAAGAAGAAGAAGAAGAAGAAGAAGAAGAAGAAGAAGAAGAAGAAATTGAACAAAATACATTGACTTGTACCATAATACATACAAACACATGTGCAGAATTATGTATAATTCGTATGTCGTAATAAAAAAAACCGCAGTTTTTGGCTGAAACAAAAAGAAATGAGAAATATAGGTATTGAAGATAATGGTCAGTTAAAAATGAGAGCTACATTTGAATACACAGATTTTAAAAATTAAAGCAACTAAAGAAGAGACCATGAACACATTACGACAAACTTAGAACGCTGTCACTAAATTGCGCTTTACGATACGTAATAACCTATAACGAAATTAGAATTTATGAGTTACAGTGTGTAACACTATGAGATGTGGAGCAAAGATGTGAGCATGGTACAAACGAAAACCGTAAGCAAAATTAGAGGAATAAAAATATAAATAGACTTTGTGAGCAAACTAGCGACGGCGTAAGGCATAGGACGAGGAAATCAAAACACACAAGAGTAGTGAAAAACATTTTCCATTATATAGAAGAAAGAGTATTGATATTTAAGGACGTTTGATATTGGAAACAAAACGACGAAGAAGCCTAAGCGTAGCGAAAAAGACTGGAGATAAGGAAGGAGAAGGGGATCAAGAAGAAGAACACGAAGAAAAAGAAGCAGAAGTAGAAGAGCACAAGAAGAAGAAGGAGGGGAAGGCCTCCTTTTAGAGCAACGGTTGCAAGATTTGAGAGCAATGAAACAGCAATTGAGACGATGAAAAAATGACAACTGAAAGATGCAGACTGGAAGAACAGAACTTGTATAGAGGGAAAGGCGGTAACAAGCGTTCTAACATCAACACACGTGTGCGAGCGTGTGAAGAAGGCAACAGCGTGGATGTTGAAACGGAGAGAAAACTATAGAGAGGATATACGCATTACTTGGCCCAAAAAGCCTACAGACGCCGAACATAAGTTAGAAGGTAAAGCTTACTTAACTAGTGACAGTGTATTAATAAATGATGAAATGTACTGTAAAGTACGGTCATTAAGTAGACACGATTTTAAACATCTGTGCTGAGGATCCGGCAAAATTTATTTTTTCATCATGAGGATACGTATGTGAACAAAACAGAAATAATTAATACGCCTACATAAATATGTAGTTAGTGTTTTTGTATGTATGTATGTATATGTTACATAAATACTACTAGTACTGTACACATTGCTTTCTGCCGGCTATCAGGGCATGGTCTACTGCTTCTATTGATAACAGACGTTTCGGCCCCCCACCATCGGAGGGCATCTTCAGTGTAAACGACCGACAAATTGGCACAGCGTTTGCCAGTACTGGGGTACAGACTATGGTACCTCGTCCTATACCTCAGTCTGTCCATACCTCGTTCTGTGTGTGGGGTAAATTGGCGAACACCGTGCCAATTTGTCTGTCGTTTACACTGAAGATGCCCTCCGATGGTGGGGCCGAAACGTCTGTTATCAATAGAACCCGGCAGAAATCTATTTCAACAATACTGACGACGGCCGTGAAAGCCTTAGGAATTCGTTACTACTACTACTACTACTACTACTACTACCACTACTACTACTACTACTACTACTACCACTACTACTACTACTACTACTACTACCACCACTACTACTACTACTACTACTACTACTACTACTACCACTACTACTACTACTACTACCACCACTACCACTACTACTACTACTACTACTACTACTACTACTACTACTACTACCACCACCACCACCACCACTACTACTACCACTACCACCACTACTACTACTACTACTACTACTACCACCACCACCACCACCACTACTACTACCACTACTACTACTACTACTACTACTAATACCACCACCACCACCACCACCACTACTACTACTACTACCACCACCACTACCACTACTACTACCACTACTACTACTACTACTACTACCACTACTACTACTACTACTACTACTACTACTGCTACTAAGTTACTACTACTACTACTACTACTACTACTACCACCACCACCACCACTACTACTACCACTACTACTACTACTACTACTGCTACTACTACTACTACTCCTACTACTACTACTACTACTACTACTACTACTACTGCTACCACCACTACTAATACTGCTACTACTACTGCTACTACTGATGCTGCTTCTGCTGCTACTGCTACTGTTGCTCCTGCTGCTACTACTACTACTACTACTACTACTACTACTACTACTACTACTACTACTACTACTACTACTACTGCTACTGCTACTGCTGCTGCTGCTGCTACTACTACTACTACTACTACTACTACTACTACTACTACTACTACTGCTACTGCTGCTACTACTACCGGTAATAATAATAATAATAATAATCATCGTCGTCGTAGTCGTCATCATCATCATTATGATAATAAGTAATTATTAGATAGTAATTATACATTATTAGGCATCCAATAAAAAATCGGTATGGAGAACCATACATGACTTCCATGTTCTAAGATTTATATTTAAAATCATTTGATTGAATTCGGTTCGATAATTTCTAAAAACATATCCCCCACCTTGTAAATCGAGTTTTATGTTTGACAAATTGAAGTGAAATATTTCCATAGAAACTACTTTGTTGCCGATACCGTAGTAAACAAAACAAAAAATTATCCCCTCCTCCTTCAATTATCGTTTTAATTTATAGGAAATTACCCCCTCTCCCTTCAACTACCCTTTCCATTTATAGATATTTCATCTATCTTTCTACAGTGGATTATTATGACATTTTTTCAAGATACTTTATTTATCAAAATTAAGTACTTTACTCTTGTTAAAAAGTAAAACATTGGAGGTACCCCCCCCTAACCGATCTTCACCAAAATCAAAAGGCCTTGAGTCCTCTACAACTCGGGCACATATGCAAAAAATTATTTGATTCTGTTTGAATTTGCGGTAGTTATCTTTCGCCATAGAACAAAATTCTACACACAAACACTTTTAGGAAAATGACTTTTGTTGTTGTTTTAAGTGTAGTACAATCAGAATCAGCCCTTATCCCGAACACGATTTTTTCGCAATCACCATACTTCCTTTCCCTTACGGTAGATGGAAGTAATAAGATATAAGATATATAAGATATAATATATAAAATATTATAAGATATAATATTCCATACGTATTAATACTCATTAAATTTGTATTTACTTAGTCTCTATATAAGCGCATACGTATATTCAGATCCTGATGATGACAATAAATTTTGTCGAAATGACGTCAGAAATGTTTTAAAATTGTGAAATGTTCAACGATCTAACCTTACAATATCTTTTATCACTAGAATTTATTAGAAAAAAATTGTTTTTTTGCCAAGCGACTTATGCCTAATTCTCCACAATACAATACTTACAACCATGTCTATAAATAAAACATAATAGTATAGTCAGAAAGAACGCCATTTATTTGCGTTACTATCTGAAAACGTCAACGTTATTTCTTTGACAATCTTAATTTAAAAAAAAGTATTTGTCTGCCACGTAACAATGTACATTGCGTGTGTGTATATTGTATACCGGTAGTATAATCAATTTCAAGTCATACGTAATCCAATTTATTGTACTATTTTCTCCCGATGTAATAGATATGTAAAAATTATAATAGAGTGAGGCGACAATATTTCTAACTTGTTTAATATCGAGTTTACAAACCCGTCCTTGCTAATCGGTCGCCAAGTCCCACGCGGGCAGTTAGCTAATCAGTTCACGGATACGGTTCGGTCAGTCTCCTTATGTAAGCGACTCGTCGTCCCACACCTCATCGTACCTTTGATTGATGTGTAAGCGGATTACAGACAACAAAGTTGTTTTTGTTGTTCGCGAATACAGACATCACGGGATGTCGCTCGGATTATGAGAACAAACGACAAGGGAACCTAAATCGAATCGTGCGTATGACTTTCACTACGTGTGTGTATATTGTAATTTAACTTTACAAACATCAGTTCCGAATTTAACTTTAAATAACATCACCACTCCTGTGCAATAGTCCGATGTGACATTGACAAAAAGTACGAAAGTTTAAAGAAACACTTTGGTGGAAATAAAGAAATGAAAACAGTTAAAACAATGCTATTAAACATTTTTCATAATTACCCGTAATAAGAAAATTAGTTTTATAAAATTGATAATAGCTATTTTGTGAAACTAGCTTTATTTATTTATTTTTAATAAAGCTTAAATTTAGCAACTTCACAGAAATTATTCAAAAACATTCAGACACTGATTAAAATTTTATAAAGGCCAACCAAAGTGTTTTTATTAAGATTTGTCATGGAAACTTTAACCATGATAAAGTAACAAATCAATGGTACAAAAAAATTAATAACATTACTATACACGCAAAGGAGGCAACTAAATATTGGCATAATTTACATTTAAATCGATCTGTTCTTTCAGTTTTGGTCGACGTCTAAACCTTTGCAGAGCCGTTAATATTCGACGACGTCTAAATATTCTGAGCCGTAAATTTGGCATTCTTCTGTCAAGACATACTTCAAATCGCCGTACTTCAAGAGGTGATTCAATCCGTTTCATGGTGCTGAGTGGACCTACCGTAAAACCGTACTCTCTTGGGACCGTACTACCGTAACCTGCAGCATAGGAGGGGAAACATTAGTCATTAGACCGTGGAAACCAGGTCACTATTTTAGTATAAAATTATGACCACTATATTAAGTCAATGGATCATACCGATCTCTAATACTTTCAGTTGCAACTTAAAGATTTTGAATTCTGATCCTCAGTACAACCTACTGTAAAAGAAAATCCCAAATATACCTGCTACCGTATGATAATAGACCGCTCACAAGACAAACGTATGGATCTTGAGAGAACTCTATTAATGATAAGAGCCGTCTGTTGACAACGATTCAGCGAAGAATATTAAGCTCTGTGGGACCCATTATTCGGACGACATGGCTTATGAAAATAACGAGCAAAAGGAAAGTGTATAGAGAAGAAGAAGAAGAAGAAGAAGAAGAAAAAATGGAAAGAAGAAGAAGATAAAAAGAAGTATAAGACGATGATGATGGAAAGGAAAAAACATGAAGATAAAGAATAACAAGAAGAAGAAGTCATACAGTCAATTTTTTGACCAAACCTTTCATCCAGCAGACCTTCGATTCTTTAGTCCAGCATACCTTGCAGACCTTTCAACACCGCATATAATGTAGACTCCTCATGGCTACTGGCGGAACATCACAAACTCCTTAACGTGAACCCTTATCATTGCCACACGTCATTCCGAATAAATACCGTCAGAGAACAAAGATGAAAAATATTGTTTGCCTATAACTCTAAACAGCCATTACGACTGAGCGTTTTCCTAAAAAAAATTAAAGTTAGAGAAATAAAAAAGTTTCCTGATAATTTTCAAGAACCAACAAACCCGCAAGAGCAGAATTTTTGTCAGAAGATTTGCACCTAGTAATGCATGGACATATGGAAAAACAGATGGTGTATATTTATATATAAAGATGGAATCAAATAAATAAAAAGGTGGATTATCTCATAGTGTTCATCTGCGGGCGATACTTTCGCGTTATATAACGATCACCTGCTGTTTTCCGTCATAAATAATAGTGTGCGATTAAATAACGTAATTTGGTGTAGGCAATAACGTCGATTGGCTGCACGGTATCGTCAGCGAGCCCGCGGCGGCTCCCAGTAATCCGTTACAAGAGGAACACAAAGCCGGCCGTGTGGGCTGTACCGTAGACCTGTGTGGGCATCGACGTCTCGGACAAATGACTAGGCAACCGTTTCGCCACGAAGCCACGCCACGCCTAGCGGACATTACCAACACTTTTGACGCGAATTCTTTTATTGAACAAGATGGAATGGGCTGGGAAGAGTCATGCTTATGCTGTACCTATAATGAATGTATTTTGTACGTTATGGGGGGTTACCGTATGAATTAGCGAAAAAGGGAGTGTTATGGGGGGTTACCGTAAAAGAAATCAGCGAAGGATATTTATAGTCGTTCCGTAAAGATATCTTGGCTCCACTGAGTATGGAAAGAAGTAATTTACGTTTGACATTGTCTGTAATTAGGAAATTAAGTGGTATTAATTTATTTAAATTGACGTAGCACGTCATTCATTTAAAAATGATTGAATTATTAATCACATTATGCAGAAACACCTTTTCTTTCGCCATGGTGATGGCGAAAAAAATCGTGTTCGAGATAAGGGCTGATTCTATTTGTGCTACCCTCAAAACATGAAGAAAAGTAATTTTTCGAAAAGTGTCTGTGTGTCTATGTGTCTGTGCGTTTGTGTAGAATTTTTTCTATGGTAAACGATAACTGCCGTAAATTCACACAGAATCAAGTGATTTTGTGCATACCTCCTGAGTTGTAGAGGACTCAAGGCCTATTGATTTTTGTGAAGATCGGGTAAGGGAAAGGGGTAGTTTACCTGCAACGTTTTATGTTTTAACAAGAGTAATTCTTTCTATGACGAACAATAACTGCCGCAAGTTCAAACAGAATCAAATATTTTTTGCATATGTATCTGGGTTGTAGAGGACTCAAGGCTTATTGATTTTGGTAAAGATCGGATAAGGGGAAAGAGTAGTTTACCTGCAACGTTTTATGTTTTAACAAGAGTAAAGTACTTAATTTTGATAACTAAAGTATCTTAAAAGAAGGCCATAGTAATCCACTGTAGAAACGTTGATGAAATATCTATAAACAAAAAAGCTAGTTGAAGTTCTATAAATGAAAATTATATTTGAAGGGGGAGAGGATAATCTACGTTATCGGCAACAAAGAAGTAGTTTGTTGTTAAAATTCCTTTCCGGGCTGTTTGCCCGTGGTCCAATGTTTTCTACAAAACCACACGTTTCGGCAGTGCTGTCGACTGCCACCATCAGTGAAAATCGAGTGCGCTAACGTGAGATGGTATACGTTAGTGACCACAGTACTGTGGTTAAGGCTGAAGAAAGAAGTAGTTTCTATGAAAATATTTCATTTCGAAAATGGTTTGTGTATTAGTTTGCGCGAATGTGTGCGAATTAAGACATATTCATGTTTTATAATCAAGTTACGTAAGGTTATGACCATCTCTCACTTGGTCGTCCAGCAACCCTTGTACCAGCCCGCAAATCATCATACACACTCTTCAGCAGTGATTACAAATACGAGTAGTCTTTGCCATTTATGTCCAGCTGTTCTACCGAAGAGACAGCACATCAATAGATACTTGACTCATTTCGAAAACCCTCGCTTCTCTGACAGTCTCTTCTAAGAGCTTCTCTTCTCTTAAAGACCATCTCCACAAAAACCTCATCTCCGCTACACGAAGTGCTGGATATATCATTGCCGCGGCCTAGGGCCGCGGGCTCAGAGAGGGCTGCAAACTACAGATATGTATTTCTTTTTAACAGAAGTATTTTTATACAAGTAGGAGGCACTTTGATTTATTTAAGTATGTTTTTTTGAAATTAAATGATCAACTTTTGTTAATAATACAAATGGAAGACGGTTCTTATTTAAATATTGCGCGCTTATTTTTAAGGCGTTGGCATCCTTGAAAACTAATCTGCGCATGCGAATTTTCAACGTCCGCTACATTGCCCTCGACCGTGGTACCACCCGTACGTATACTCATATTTCATTCTGAATTACATTTATAAACTTTTAATAAAGGTTTGTACATATAAACTACTTATAACTAAAAAAAGTGTGTTTATATCTCTTCCTAAAATATGAAAACAGCCTACGTTATTAAAAAACAAATTTCTATAGTTTTCTTTTTAAAATTTATAAATTTTCCCGCAACATTTTTTGTGTATGCTTTCCCCGACAATAATTCCATTAAGCTATATTGTCACTTAATGTTAGTTTACCATTAGCTTGTTGTATCTTTAGTCAAAGAATACAAAACAAAATCTAGACCTATTTTTTTAAATTTATAAAAATTATAAGAAAAAATTAACGTGTTATACCTAGACAATAAAAATTTCTGTATAAGCTTTCTTAAGTTACTCTACTTAAAAATTAAATTATTGATCAATTATTTTGCATGGTTCTTAATATTTTGAAAAAGTTAAATGGTTAAAGTTAAAGTTAATGGTTAAAAAGTTAAAGTTACTGGTTTTAAATTTGATAGTACTAATCTGACCAAATTACTTCTCCAGTACATATATTACTCCAAGCTACAACCGAGGTGGGGGGCCGCTCAGAAAACTTGGACTAGGCCTTTAAAAATCTTATCTTAAATCCGGCACTAGCTACATGCACCCAACATGTATACTTCTCCGTATCTACATTAACTTTTACAATTGGATAATTTCTAGCCTAATTTCTAACGGTGAAAAGAAGCGAAATTAATCAAAGTCAAGACAAACGTAATGAGATACTTTAAGCATTGCGAATGACGACCGTGTTGGTTGTTGCACAGCTGACAATCCCGTCAAATAAATATGCAAATATCGTCGCAGCTTTTAAATGCAAACACCTCTATCAGTTTGCGGTAACTGAAAGTTGTTAACAAAACGCGGAAGAAAAGTTTCTTTCTTCATTTTAAAATTTACATATAGAATTATGATTTCTCAGACACGCGGCAGGATATCCTCTTCAAGATCGCAAAATAAATGTCGATGTAGGGCAGAAACTGAATATCATGAGTGTATACGTGATAGGATTGCCCGATATCGGCTGAAATGGTTGAAACATCTTAATCGAATGGGTGACTGCCGCATCCCCAAACAACTATGGAACCAAAAGGCCGGAGAGATGTGGCACGTCCAAGGAAGAGTTGGTGTGACCAGCTCTAGTCCAGCTGCTTGGGACCGGAACAAAAACAATTTTTTGGGTTTAATCCTTGATGAAGATGATGGTGTCCAGATTTATTTACATTTACCTGAAGTATCCACATTGTTTAGCCAGTTTTATATATTTTTATATCTTACCTACATATAACAAATAAGGCTTTTCATAAGCTTTTTGAAGTAGTGATAGAAAGGCCAATGCAGCAATATTGTAGTGGAATATTATATAGTACTATAATGTTTGTAGCCTATAACTTCTTAAAGTTGATTAGAATGTCAGGAGTATGTAGCAGATAGAGAACTGGACACAGCAGGCTACCTTGTGGCAGCCTTGTGTTAGTCGGACGCGAGTAAGAAGACCTGAGAAAAGAAACTAGTAGAATATGTAAAGCGAAATATCAGTAAAGTGTAAAGTGTAATGTGTAAATATGTAATATGTAAATATTATAAAGTATAATGAAATATGTAAATATGTAAAGTATCAATATGTAAAGTGTCAATGAAATCAGTATTATATGATAATGCAAGACAAAGTAATATAAGAGCAAAACGAAGTAGATCAGAATTAACCGCGAGATGTTATTAGACGAGATTCAGAATTAAACAGATTAGATATGTAAAAATTGTTATTAAGGCTGGGTAAATGGTACAGGATTAGTTTATGAAAAAAAAGTTCTTTGGATAAAGTTGATCCTAGGTTTTAACGGTTTGGTTGTTACAGTGCTTACGTGTATAAATAACGTGCTATGTAACAACTTCAAGCTATACACATGTTTGTATGTAGTAGGCATTTAAATGCGTACTAATTAATGTACACACATAGACACTCCCTAAGCGTGTGTTGTACGATTCCGTGTAGTCGGCTCTCACTGCCAAGGTGATCTCTGTAATTCTTTGTTACAACCGAGTGTGCTAAAATCAAGGTGGGATCACTGACCTTGGGAAAGCGCCTACGTTTTGGGCCCACAGAGGCGCCTACTACTGTTGCTCAAGTCTTTGACCCAAGGAAATGCAGCGAGCGGTTCTGCGACCGCACAATGCGTTTGTTGATTGTCGTGTAATGTAATCCTCTGTGTATGACTCATCTGTCTGTGCAACTTGGAAAACTTACTATTCCAGTTTTTTTTGTTCAGTGAAAACGTTGGTCGAATTGTATTATTCGAATTGTTCGTCTTAACGACAGTATTCAACATTGTCATTAGAACTGCTATCTGTCCAGCGCTGAGCGTGTCTTATCAGTCATATTCTGTTCTGAGGAATTCTTGTTTAATTCTCTGTATCAAAGTTATTAACCAGATCATCTCTCCATTTAAAAAAGGCCATTGCGTCGTCTCTTTTGACAATACCGTCTATTCCAGCTTAAATCTGATCTAACCGCATTTCTGTCAGAACTTAAAATTTCTGGAATAATACTTTCCACACTTTTTTATTTACAGAACTCTCACTCGTAAACTTTCACGGTTTTCCTTAATTACAACACTGTTTTTCAGTTACCGCACATCGTTTTATTTATTCTTTCTTCTTCTTTGCCTTCGAGTTTGACGTCTCTCTCTGGTCCACAGCGTTTATATAGACGTGGATCTCAATCTCCTGTCTTTCTTCTCCTACCTACAATGGCTTTGCCACGTTAACTTCAGTATTTTTTTCTCTTTCTTCTCATTGGTTGCCATTGGTCCTGAAAACCTTTTAGGACGTCTTTCCTTGTCAGTTGTCACTCACATGGCCATAGCAATATTATGCTTTATTTTTCAGGACTCCTTAATTGACCAAGTTACTGTACTTCCGTCTGCCCGCATTATCACTAATTAAAGTCAGCTTACAACGTTCTCAGATGTTTTCCAATCTCCAGTCTCCAGCTGTCTCGATCAGGGAATATGGAATATGTTCGATCGGTTCCTCTCCCTCATATCACTGTCTTCGCCTTCTCTCCTGATTGTCTTACTCTGCCTTGTCTCTTTCTGGTTTGGGTTATAAATTCGACATTCGTTTTGGAACTCTGTCTTTCTATTCCTTGAACGTGTTCATACCAAATGAACTGCTTGTTTCCGATGTCGTCTGCAAATGATTTTGGTATTCGTGACAAATTTCCATTATTGTCTTTTCCGACTCCTTTTTTTATCCTTTATCTTCTTGGTCTTCCGAAATTTTGTCTCTAAAAATTTCATTTCGGCCGTCCCAAATGGTTTTTTAATGTTATCTTTCAAGGGCCATATATCTCTCAACTGTGTGTTCTTCTTCCAGTGTTTCAGAACCTCTGGAGGTAAATTTAAAAGGGAAAAAGAGAGTTCGTCATTACAAAAAATAACATAAATCTCGATGATATAAAACGTTAACTCATTAGGACAATAGAAAACAATAATAGGCCTAATGAGAGAACCGATTCAAAAGATAAAAGAATCCGGATGTCTTAAACAAACGATGTGACGGGTTAGTTCTACACCAAGCCTGTAAAATCCAAACAACGCGCCAAGTAGGTACTGTACAAGAAACCTTGCTGATTATGGACCATACGGTTTGTGCGTTCAAAGACGAACCGCAAGGACTCTGGATTCGAGCTACATTCACGAGTTGTTCCTTTAAAAATCCTGTTCTAGTACTTTGGCTTTTTCTAACTTGGCCTTGGCCAACAGTCTGTTAACTTAAGTAACTATTCTAACTTGGCTGTTCGTGTTAAATCTGTTTAACTCTGGACTGCTCATACCTAGCTATACTGTAAATGGAACGTGAGAATTCGACTAAGGGGGTGTTGTCCAGGCCGCTTGCTGCACGTACGCACGAGCAAGACGTACCACCGTCTCGTCCGCTCTAACACTGCCCAACACAGATACACTGGGTCTATATGACACAGCTCAATAAAACAAGTTGGCCAGATCACGAACAAATAATGCCAGAGGAAAGAGCAGTGAAAAAGTATCATTTGGAGGACCAGGAGGAAGAAGAGCAAGAGGGAGGCCAAGAAGAAGATGGGTGGACGATATAGATGAAGACATGAGAAGACTGGTGGTCAGAAGGAAGAGTCGCACAGGATAGAGTGGAGTGGAGGCACGACGTTGTGGAGGCCAGGACTCTTCATGGGCTGTAGCGCCGTGGAGTAGTAGCAGTATATTGACACAGCTGTTCAATTAAATAGGCTCAGCGTTCTTGTGGACCAATGGGAACAGCTATGCAGAAGCCCTCAGGCAGGGTATCACCCGATCACCTGTGTAAAGGGCCGAGATAGAAGGTCGATGGAAACAATGCTGAGTGCATCTGTCATGCCAATAAAGAAAGGCGATTATTTTTCTGTCAGGGATATTTGGTTCACATAACCTTCCGTATTGTCGGATATTGAAAACACTAAGTCGCTACAAGCGGTAACAGTCGTGTTTGAAGTTACAGCGAAATGATCATCAAATGATACCATCTACGCTGGGATCTTATCTGCGAGCGCATACAGGAAGTTCGACGGTTTGTATGAAGGTCGAACGCATGACACGTATTACGTAACAGGCAACTACAAGTAACAGCTGACGCTTGGCACAAAGTGTATTAAACAGCGATTAATGAATCACCACTTGAGTCACGGTTTTAACACCTATGTCATGGCTTTCTTTTTTAGATCACCGGTTAATCATAAAGACTCTTGGTTGGGTTGAAACGCAATGTCAAAATAATTCTTTTTTATTTATGAAAACTGTAGTTTAATTTAAAATTTCTAATAACAGCTTAACCAGCTTCGCGATCCAATTTTCAGATTTTACAAACTCTTTGTTAGGACAGTATGTATGTATGTATGTATTGTTTCTAAGGTTTCACAATTTAATCATTTTTACTTTAAACATAATAAAACAAAACTTACTGATTTTGTGAAACAAAGTAAATATAAGAAGTTTTAAATTCAACTCGGACAAAGAATATTTTTTTGGTATCGGCCATCTAAGGACCACATGCCAATTTCACTTCTTTTCTTTTCTTTTTCTCCAATATTCGTTCATCTTACCACTGTGTCTTTTCTTCCTGTCTTCAGTCCACTTTGAACCTGCGTTTCTCTCTCTCTTACCCTGGACTTCTTCCATTTTTAACACTTTTGCCCGAAAAACGTCTCTTTATATTGCTTCTTCTGCGTTTACATTATTTTTTTCTAAATCCTTTTGGACTTCTTTAATCCAACTTGATGTTGACTTCTTCCCCCACAGGTACTTGAAGACTTGAAGACCTGCTTTGTTAACCTATTGTCGTCCATTCTATATAAATGTCCAAAAAATAATAGTCTTCTTTTTCTCATTGTTTCTGTTATATTTTCTATACTTTGATATATTTCATCATTACTTCTTAATTTCCAACCTTCCGAAGTTTTCGTGGGGCTGAATTATTAGGAATTATTATTTCCTAATAATTCGTCTTTCCAATAAAAATATTATATTATTGTATATTATATTTATTATTTATTTATTTATTATATTATTTATTTATTTATTTATTATATTTATTATTTATTAATTATTTATTTATTATATTTATTATTTATTAATATTTTTATTACTAAATATTATTATATTTATATTATTTTATTAACAACACAAGACTTTGTTGTTACAAGACTTTATCCGTCTACATCCTTTAAACGACATGAAGGTGATTTCATTACCGTACATCGATTTAGCTATTTAGGGTTGTCATCCGATAAAACGAACGAGTAGAACAGTCGAGTTCAATAACTAGGATAATCCCGATGCATAGCAAGGAAACACAAAGATATAGAAAGAACTTAAAACGTACGAAACAAATGTGATAGGTCTGTTAGAATAGCATTCATAATAAAATTACTGTGTTCCTGAAAAAAATAAAAAGATTTGCAAAATTACCTTTTTGGTTTGAAAGACCCAATTTTAGTTTGTGAAATACAATTAAAATTTATTAATTTATTAATAAATTATTTATTACAGCAGTATGCAATATGCCGCTAGGATCTTATTCGTCCATGTGTCCACCAACGAAATTTGGGATAAACTGACATGACTGGGATAACATAAAAGTATCCTCATTCAAAATCGGGAAAATTGATTGGGAAGCTGAAAATTGAGAAAGGCTTTCTTAAGAATACGAACACAAGAAAAGTACTATTACTAAAAAAAAAGAACAAGAAACAGAATTGTGTATTTTTTCGATTGTGTATTTTCATTTATTTTTTCGATTATTGGTCATATTTTTTTACTTTTTAACTATTTCCTGTTTAACTAAAATTTCGTACATTAAGAAAGTGGCAGAAACGGCTCATTAAAGGGCCAAGCGTTGCGATCTGTCTGCGACATAAGTGTGATGTTTTTAGTAACCAGCAAATCGATATGCAATGACTATTGTAGAGCGAGCGAAGAGAGCGCAGAGGTCTGTCACATAACTCGGGTCCACCGCAAAACTAAACGCGCGCGCGTGCGTACGTCAAGGGAAATACGACACGTCCTTGAAGGCAGTACCTACAATATTAAGTAATTTTTTTTTTAATCTCAGTCATCTCATTTTCACCGTTTTCTTAACGTACGAAATTTTAGTTAAAATAGAACGTATTTATAAAAATCATAAACAAAATAAATTTGTAAAAAAAGTGAACAAAAATCGGAAAAATAAATAAAAGATTGTAACATACAATTGATTTTTTTTTTTTTTTGTGATAGTCCTTAGTGAATAGTGACAGTACTATTCTTATATTCTTAAGAAAGTCTTTCTCAGTTTTCAGCTTTCCAATTGATTCTCCCGTTTTTGAATGAGGATACATTTTTTTTCTAACGCATAAATAGACAAGAACTGTAAACGCTAAGAGTTAAAGAAATTTATACTAATTTATAATCACAAAATAATAAAAACTATAAACTGTTGTCAACAGTGAGTAATCGTTGCCCACCAGAGCTAATACGCTCCTTAACGTTAGCGTTACTAACCATTGTTTTTAAAAATTGACGGACTTCGAAGAAAATTCCCAGCGGACGTTACACTGTCACATTAAACACAGGGCATATCCGGAAAACCTGGATTGGTGGCAAGAGATTTAACCATGTTGTGTAGGTCTACGTGTTGCAACATGAAATTATACAAAAAGAACTAGCTTTATTACTTTGTTACTGGTCTGAGGTCATAATTTCGATCACCGGCAGTACCAAAAAATCGAAATATACTAGGTTAACTCTCTTAGTGAGGTAGAAATCGGTGACTACCTCGTAGTCCTGGCCACGTTTTACCTCTTTGATACCATTTATGCCAAGGTTGCAGTCCGATACACGTCTCATACACCATTTACAGTGGTTTAAAAAGTAGTTTATTATTAATATGCATAGGCCTATCTATAAACACTGGATATGACACAGACGTTATAACAGGCAACACGGAATTATGTGAATGCAATTTTATTTCAATAAATGAATGCTTACTTCATAAATTTACAATGACTTCAGTTGTATTTTACTATTACAACAAAATATAACTATTTCTAAGTGAAATTAATACATCTTTTTTTCTTCCTCTTCAAAGTTATGTTTTTTTAATGTGTTCAAGGCGAATGCATCTGCCCTTGGCCTGCTTCTCCGAAACTGAATTTTCCTTTTACATAAATGTGAATCTGCACAGCTTTCACTCTAGACGGCCAGGTGATTTGACTTTGGGATTCACTTTGCATAGATAGTTTTTATATGCTCATATTCGAATATAAAATGTTGTTGAGAAAGATCTTTTATAAAACTTTTATTTTTTTCCGAATGAGCTACTGTGTTTACGTTTGGTTCAACTGGTTTCTCCCTTCTTCTCCTCTCCACATCTCCTTTATTCTTGATCGATGTCTCTCCCTCCTTTCGTCAGGCCAGATGGCACCTGTCCTCTTCTTTGGTTATCCTGAAAACCTTGGGCATTTTTAAATTTATTTTTGAGTAGCAAGCATTCTTCAATGTCTTCTTGAGTAATCTGGAGTTCTTCTATGTCTTTTTATGTTTTTTTTTTTTAACCATGCATTGAAGATTTTCAGCTTTCTGAAATAGTTAATAAGCTTCCCTGTTAGTTATTATTATATTTATTTTATTTTAAATCTCGTATAATATAGCCTATAACTAACTCATAATACTATACAAGGCTTACCGGTAGTTACTATCAACGTTCAGTACATCTATGCTTGTGTAGCTACATTAAGTGCAATTGTTATAATATATTTATTATTGAAAAAAGAAGTAAAGGCCTAGTAAAGGCCGTATATTGTTTAGGCCTAGGATTGCAAGAAGTGATATGTAAGGATGTCGTCAGAACTTACTGAAAGAGCTGCAAATGTGAGAATGTGACGTGTTAATAAAAAATGTGAACCGGACAGCACACAGTCTCCACGTTTCATGGAACACAGATAACGTTACAGTCAAAGTATTCATTAAAGACAAAGCGGCTGCATTTATAGTTGGTACAGACGCTACAGTGTCCATTCTGCGCCATGATATAGTGAGCCACCTCTAGCCTCGATTAAGCTCTTTTATGTAACTGGAAGCCCCGTCAAAGTGTTAGGAAAGGCTGACATACGCTTGTGACTGGGTGCCCTCGACTTTAGTTACCAAAATCTCGTTGGAGACTTTGTTGATAAAGTGATTCTTAACACGGAGATCATGAATGCCTACAGGTTTTTAGTGGACTCGAGAGGGTTTGTAATTGCCTTGAGGATTGGTCAAAGGAAGATAAAATTTTACACCACTCAAATGATAGAGTCGACTAACCATTCGATCAAGCGAGTGCGGTGGCCGAAGAAGGACTTCATCTGCCAGTTCTTCTTCCGTTTCCGCAATCAACACCAAAGGTTCTTCTCCACATATGTTGACTCCTTCTTCGGCCACCGCACTCGCTTGATCGAATGGTTAGCCGACTCTATCATTTGAGTGGTGTAAAATTTTATCTTCCCTTCACCAATCCTCAAGACAATTACAAACCCTCTCGAGGTCACTCCAGGGATCAGGCATATTGCCTCTACACCATCTCTTTCTTCGCTGTTTAACACCTCGTATTCCTCGTAGTTTTAATCCATTATAATATTTGGTAGGCTGAATGCAACAGGAGCCTTTAGTGCACCAAGGCTTATTAGTCCGACACCGAACACTTTCATTCTTTTCCCTTAAATTCCTGTTCCCTCTTTTTTTGTTGGATTCTAACATTGGCTACAATACATCAGCATTACCGTACCATACCATACATTGCCATACGTCAGTAATACACGGCCATTACTGTATAAGTTACACTTTTGTGGCTACTTCTTACTCCAGTTTCCAATGTTCTGTGCATTATGCTACAAATTGTCTGAAATTTGTTCTTCTATCTATCGATATCCCCACTCTTGATAAAAGACACGTCCGAACCTAAATAATGAAAATATGACACTTGTTCAATTATTCTACTGCCTAAAAGCACCTTCGATCGTGCTGCCATAAGTACACGCAAAACATCTGGATGAAGGAAACTCCAACAATTTATGACGGCCTCAACACCGGAAATAAATATAAACTGAAGACTGAACACGGAACAACTTGAGAACACGTATATATACGAGTTTATAACGTCTCTCCTGTCAAGACGTTATAACATAGGGAACCAGTTTAATTGTTCGCTGTTAATTAAACTAGCTGCCGTAGTTAGTAAAATTTACTTAACAACAAATTATCACAATGTATATATCAGGATTTTGTCCAAGGTTACATAAATTTATTCACTCTTTGGATATCAGCGAAAACATCTCTTTATTCTTGTATTTTAACTAAGTATATAAACGTAATAGCTTTAAAGGTCATCTTTTTGTTTTTTTACTTACTTTACTTTACTTTTAAAATAAAATTCTTATAAATCCTGCATTAAATACTCTTAAATTGTTACTCTTAGTATCTCAAAATCATTCAGCAGTGTATTATTTCAATTACCACGGATCCGGGCTTTAACTTTGCAATATTCTAACATATCTCAACATCATCCAAACTATTTTAAGAATAGTCTGATGTAATTTTCAGAATTACTTTACCTTTAAACATCATCAGGTTATTACTATAGCATAACAGAAATTACAAACATTTATATGCTAATCTTTAAGTGATCTAAAAAAGTCTTTACAAGAAACTTTACTGTTCTTTTTGTTGCGGTTTTAAAAACAAGTATGCACAGAAGTTATGGTTTAATGTCACCTGAATATAACGTGAGTCTGCGGTGGGTGTTCGAGATGATCCTCTTCAGTAGGTCTTCTTGGGTGTAGTTCGTTGTTCATCTGGATCCTCCATTTAGTTGGTCGTTTCCGAATTGTAGTCTAGGTCATGACGCTTGGATTCTGCTACTTGAAGTTCGTACGATTGTTGTAGTAACTTTTCTCCTGGTGTTGGTTGTTCACTTTTTACATTTAATTTGTTTTTATTTTAGCAGCACTGATGTTTACTTTTACATGGTAAGGAACATATCTTACCACTTACTGTTCGTAAAGAGATGTGTCGGCTAAGTTTTTTTTTATATTATTAATATTTCCTCCATGTACTACATTACTAGTTTTTGAGTTTTACTAACGCTACATTGGATTAAATAGATTAGAAGAACTAACGTCTTGTTACATCGTTGTTTAGCGACATACACGTAAGTGTAACTTTACAACACATTTTCGAGCTGCTTACATGTCGAAGATTCTCCGGCGACTGGGGCTAGTTTAGCGGCAGGGAGTTTTTAAGCTGGCGCGGTTTACGCGCTGACAGAAAAGTAGTTCGTTCCTTTATTATTATTAATTGTCCATTAATTAACTAGTATAAATTATGCTACCTTTTTTGTTAGGAGTTAGATATTTCCTTTATTATTAATACGTATTTTATTTAATTAGAAGAATTATTAGTTTTCGCTTAATAACATTGTACTTTGCATGTTCGTACTGGACTTTTTGCACGTTGATACAGGTATCTAGGTACAGATATGGGTGGATTATACTCTCACTTGTTATAAGAACAAAAATTTAATTTGTGCTATTTAAATAATTTTTAAATCGTCACAAGTTGCCATTGGCCAAAGTTTCTATGTCTTGGAGATTATTAAGAATATCTGTTTTGAATACAATAATTACGACGCTGAGCGAGAAATTAACAATGTTGAGCGCAGAGAAAGGGATCACCTGTCTATTGCGGTTAGGTCGACACGTCCCGGTTAAGCAGGAAGCAGCCAAATGGATCGGAAAGCTGAAATATTAACTATAAACTTTTACGAGATTCTTTGCACGATTCAGTTGTTATTCACCCTAACGATAATTCTTTGTCATATACATCTACACCTATAAATATATCGGTTGCAATGCCACCGCCCCCAGGTGCCTTTCTGGTTTTGAGAGTTCTCAGCGCATTTTCCACTTCTGATTTTAATGTGGCTGACTCTTTCTATCAGGGGAGTATTTACGGGTGGGAGGGGGCAGGGGAACGAACAGGACCACCCCAAAGGGTAAAAAATCTGACGAATTTTATTAATTTGTTAATTATTATTATTTGTTTTCTTAATGTCCTAATTTGTTTTATTATTATTTTTCAGCTGTGTACGCTAAGATAGTTGTAACTGTATTTTAAATATATGAACAGGTTTATTACACAGCATTAGCTTATATGTTTAACATATGAAATATAGGAAAATTAATTCAGTCAGTAAGTATCTTGTAAACAACGTTTTAATAACGCGTATTACTTCCATGTTCCGTAAGGTAATGAGAATATCGTGATCGCGAGAAAAACCGTGTTCCAGATAAGGACTGATTCTGATTGTACTACGCTCAAAACATGAAGAAAAGTTTTATTTCCAAAAAAATGTTTGTATGTGTGTTTGCGTCTTTGTCTATATGTAGAATGTTTTCTATGGCAACCTATAATTGCCGCAAATTCAAACATAATCAAATAATGTTTTGCATGTGTGCCCCAGTTGTAGAGGACTCAAGACTTATTGATTTTAATGAAGATCGGTTAAGGGGGAGGGGTAGTTTACCTGCAACGTTTTACGGTTTAAAAAGAGTAAAGTACTTAATTTTGATAAATAATGTATCGTGTAAAGAAGGTCATAATAATCCAATGTAGAAAGGTAGATGAAATACTTATAAATGAAAAGGGTAGTTGCAGGGGGTGGGGGTAATTTTTTGATAATTACTTTTCTGATGTCGAATAAAGTACTTTATTTTGAAGGATAAAATAACTCAGTAATTACATATAATGAAACTGTTATTCAATAAACCTGTAAATATTAAAATGGGATTGTTTGGTTGATGGGGAGGGGTAGTTTAGTGGCAACGTTTTGTGTTTTAACAAGAGTAAAGTACTTACTTTTGATAAATAAGTGCCCCGAAAATAAAGTCGTGTTAATCCACTGTAAAATAGTAAATGAGATATTTATAAATGAATTGGCTAGTTGAGAGGGAGGGGTGAGTTTTTTTTTAAATTACTTAGCTGATATCAAGTAATGTACACGAGTATTTAATTTTGAAGGATAAGATACCTTAGCAATTACATATGATAAAACTATTACTCTACGAAAGTGTAAATATCATTAATGGTGAGGATCGTTTGAGGAGGAGGGATGAATTGACTGCGTAGTTCAGTTTCTTTATAAGAATAAAGTACCTAATATTTATAGATAAAGTGACTCGAAAATAACATTATATTAAACGAGTACCTCACCAAAATATCTATGCATAGTAAAAACAGTTTGATGGCTGGGGGTATTTTTTTTTAGAAATTATCGAACCGAATTTAAGTAAATGATTTTAAATATAAATCATAAACATGGAAGTCATGTATAGTTCTTCATACCGATATTTTTTATTGTGTTATTAAAGTTTACTTTAACGGGCCTTATTTCAGCCACTTTAAGGACAGTAATGTTGAATTAGTTTTAAATTGTTTTTTCTTCTGCATGAAGTCGAGTCGACCTCGGACCCCCCCCCCCCCCACAGACCAAATTCTAGATACGCCACTCATTTTGATGTGTTGACTTTAGGTCGTAGGTTGTTTAGTTATTCGCCATGTACAGGTCTTCACAGTCCAGTCTCATTACGTCAGCAATCACAGCTGTATCTCTTACGATATTTGCATTTTTATCTCTAATATTTTGGGTTCCTGGTTTAAATTTCCTGACAAGACATGTTCCGATGTATAATTCAGTTCGTTTTGTTCTCGTGTTATTTTATTTTTGCATAGGCTATACATTTTTTAGAGGTGCGGTCTTGTAATAATTTCATTTTTTATTAAAACCGGTTATGCGTTTAAACTTTTTTTAAGAAGAATGAGTGTCATTGTCTTTTTCTTCTTCGTCGTCTTCGTGTGACATATCTACTGCGAAGATCGTCTAACAGGATAGTATAAAGTACTACTGTTACAACGGTCTCACTGATCTTCGTATGGTACAGTGGAAAACAAAATACAAGATACCAATGAAGTCACTAATCACCAGCTTTATTAATCACAAATAACAGTAATCAACATGTACAATAATCCGAGCAAAATTTGTCCACACGCAGTCGTAATGTCAGCTAATTGAGTCCCGCACAATTAGGGTGTAACACTTCGCCACAATACTTCGAATCTCACTTGAATAAATCGCCACTTAAACTGAAGTGACTGTCGCTGAATGCCTATATTTATACCCCGCTGATATGCCAGAATAATCTGTCACTTTGGATAATGTGTTAAACAAACAAGCGCTCTCGAATCAACTAGAAACATTGTCCTTGAACAACGTGGGCTGACCGGTACGGTCTGGAATGGCCTCGCTTGTTGACGCATGATAAGTGTCACGTAATTATCTTTCATCCAAAGTAGCAGCAATATGTACGCGCACACACACATTACAACTGGGCTCTGCTGGCATAGCCGAGATACTTGTAGAAAGTACCATATTACGTAACAGTACTATCATAGACTAGTAAGTCTATTCAAAATAGATGATTGGAGATGCAATTAAACCACTGTCTCAAATCCCCCAGTCATGAGATCCTTCTTCTATATTCACTCCGTCAGAACTAGAATTTATCTTACGGAATCAGTTTCAACAACTGGTATTCTTCACTACGTATAGTCGTCAAATTAGAGCAAGAATTGCTATAGCGAAAGAGATATTTAATGGGAAAAAAGACTGCTGTGTGGCAAAATTAATAAGAATTTAAGAAAAAGGTTGGCCAAATGTTGTGAGTGGAGCGTTGCTTTATATGGTGCAGAGACATGGACACTGAGGAAAGAGGATGAGAAAAGATTAGAAGCATTTGAGATGTGGGTTTGGCGAGCAATGGAAAAAGTGAGGTGGGTTGATAAAGTAAGAAATGATGAAGTTTTAAGAAGAATAGGGGAAGAGAGAAGAATCCTGAAGGTAACAGAAAATAGGAAAAGGAATTGGTTAGGTAACTGTTTAAGAAGAGACTGCTTGCTTACAACTGCCATGGAGGGTGTCTTAGAAGGAGAAAAAAGAAGAGGGCGTAGAAGAATGAAGTTAATAGATATCATTAAAATCAGACGGTGTTACGAAGAAACGAAAAGACTGGCATGCGATAGGACAGCTTGGAGAGCTTTTACCATTTGAAGACCTGCCTTAGGGCAGAACACCAAATAATAACTACGTATATCATGTCCCAACTACTGCAGCTTTGGTGTTTTAATGATCAATATTACTCTTTTTTTTTATCAATACCTTTAAGAGTACTTCTTTGCTGGTAACTCTATCTTCGCACGAAACCTTCGGACTCTTCAGCAGACCCATATGTTCGTCACTACCACCTTTTGAACATTACGTTTTGTTAAGTGTCCATGCCCACACACTGTATGAAAGATGTAGCATTCAATTATATATATTTTTAGCTTGAGACTCCCATTTCGACTCCGAATGAATTTCCTATCACTTGTGGTCTTTGTATCCTAATTATATAGTATGTTTTGTATAGCCGTATCTCGTTAACACTTAATAATAAAAACGTGCAATGATCAAAAATATTCAACGTGGTTGCCAAAGAGTCGATTCCTAACATATAATGTAATGCTGTGCGATGGCCGGCTCTAGTAGAAGGCCGGAATATTAAATGTGGCAACGTTGCGTCTGAGGCCTATAAGCATAGTGTAATAAAATAGCTAAAGTGAACATGTTATATTTTGATTTAATTACATAGCATTACTAAAATCATGAGTAGGCCTATTTATAGCTAAACTTAAATTATAGGTCTGTGCGCACTTAGTACTATACGTTTAAGTTGAAGAAATTAGTGAATTAGTGTTAGGCCTAATGAATTAATGTTGTTCGATTTATTGAATTCTTATCATATGATTGAGTTAATTATTATATTTCTTAAATAATATAACAGTATTTTACATAAAAAAACTTTTAATTTGCAAAAAAATAAAGAATTATAAAACTGCTATAAAAGAGATCGTCTAGTCGGCCTCAAATATCAGCTGGTTCCAGTGTTGGCACGTTTAATATTCCGGCCTTCTAATAGAGCCGGCCATGTTCAGACTATTCAGCAGACCCATATGTTCGTCACTTCCACATTTTTAACATTACGTTTGTTAAGTGTCCATGCCCACACACTGTATGAAAGATGTAGCATTTAATTATATATATTTTTAGCTTGAGACTCCCAATTCGACTGTGAATGAATTTTTTATCACTTCTGGTCCTTGTATTCTTATTATATAGTATGTTTTGTGTAGCCGTATCTCGTTAACATTTAATAATAAAAAAGTGCAATGATCAACAATATCAACGCGATCAACAATCACAACATATGATGTGATGCTGTGCATATATGACGTGTTTGAAGCGTGTTTTCTGTATAACAACGTGACGCGTTACTTAGTTCAAATGCATCACCAGGGGCAGTTGACAATTTTGCGAAGCAACATCGATAGATTAACAATAGAATTGAAATTTTGTGTGTGCGTGTGTGTGCTATAAGATTCATATTTCTTATAAACAACTGTTAATTTCTAAATCTATCTACCAATTTATTCATTGTTATCGGAGGTTTAACCCCAACGTGCACGCGTGTTTTTAAAAATAGGCAGAATTGCGAATTATTTGTTAAAGAATATCTAGAGCCAACAAAAATTTAAAACAAAATGATAATTGTGTTAGAAGATGCTGTGCCTTCAATAAAGTGGTTTGTTAGTGGTCAATTAAGTTCAATCGTGGTCGTACGAGCACTGAAGATAATCTCCTCAGTGGACACCCAAAAACTGCAACCATTCCAAATGCATAGAAAGGTGAAAAAATTGACAACTGTAGACTACAATGCCACAGTGCAAGACAGAGGGCAAGAGAAAGGTAATCGAATGATATTTTTAAAAGACATTACAATAATGAGAGAGCATCACTGCAGGCGTAAGTCATCTAACAGAATAGAATGGAGCGGTGTTGTGAGATAAACTAACATTCACAGTAAGATCAAGGGATGGTGAAGAAAGAAGAAGATTAAAGGAAAAAAGTGATTTGAGAAATTCCAGGGGAAGGTCAAGAAGTAGTAGGATGTTGAATAAGTGTTTGATCAAGGGTATACAATTTTTAGCGTTCAATAACGAAGCTTTTGATGTAGCAAGAGAAGAAAGAAAACATATATAAAATATCATCATCATCATCATCATCACCATCATCACTCCAAGGACTAGGCCTTAGACCTGTTCCGGAACCCATCTCCGACATCTCTCTTCCCAGTAGGGTGATAACCCAAGGCAGCCACAGGTAGAAGGATATCAGGCATGCGATTCAAGTATTCACACCATCTCCTTCTGTGGTCTTGAATCTTCTGGTGCAATGACACAATGTCTAAATCGAGTTTAATATCCTCGTTCCTTCTCCGATCCAACAGAGAACAATCACGCGTCCCTCTTTGAAGTTTCATTTCGGCTCCCTGAATTCTCTGCACATCCCTTTCACCAAGAGTCCATGTCTCACTAGCACACAAGAATGTGGGGACAGCCACAGTTTGATAAAATTTAATTTAAGTATCCTTCCGTATTTTATTTTTTAGGTACCTATGAGTCGTTCCACAGATGCGTATAGAAAATAATGTAAATATTATTTGGTACTTTGTATGAGAAGTATCAAAACAATAATTTATGGGAAGCGATACGTAGGAAGCCCAAGGCTCCATGTATAAATCAAATTAAAATGATGTAAATTGTAATGCCTGTAAAGAATGAAGCGCGGTCCCTACAGAGCACAGTTGCCAACCAATTTGCAGACCAAAGAAGAGAACATTTTTAACGGAATATAATCAACAAAACGACTAGTGTATACTGTTTCCGTTCTTAGCTCAATCCTGATGTAAACAAACCTACGTGGCAAATCTGAAACGCTGTTGGTCAGGAGCGTTGACACTATTCACACAGTAATGTATTACGCGCATGTGCAGAATGTCTGTATAGTCATGTGAGAGTTATCTTGCCACTGAAATCGGGGCACGTCGTTTTAAGGTTTCCTCCTTATCACTGTTTTCTGAATCGTACTGAATTAATATGGAGCCAGTTGAAAGGATATGTTGCCCGTCACAACACAACATTAGGTGCTTGATATAAAACAATTTATTGGGAAGGCGGTAAATGAAACAAATGCGGACAAGTGGAGTCATTGTATGCAGCATATAATCAAGGAAGATGATAAGCTATGGCGACTGGCTCACATTACCGACGTTGTTGTGGACAATGAACAGTCGTATCAATAATAACGCTGACTCAAGTGACGATACAAGTTCAGATACATATGGAAGGCATTGTATTACTCTCTGACAGCAACTGATAGTATTCAGTACACTGGTAATTATCACAGCATCTATTTTCTTTTTAAATAAACTTTACTTTTTTGTTTTTCTGCTACATTGAAATGGTTAATTAAAAAAAGCCAATAATTGGTGTTATAAAATGTCTCACTGTCGGTTTGACACTGTCACACAAATTTTACTTTGGTCAGTACAAATTATTTACAATTTACAAGGTGACGAGGATTTTATACGTGTGTTTGTACAGTATCAATATTATACGTATCCTGTCTGTACTCATTCTGTCAGAGTGACACGCCTCTAATTCAAGCAGCAAATAGAGTTTCAGATGTGCCACGCCGGTTTGTTTCTATCAGGATTTTAAGCTAAGAACGGAAACAGTATAGAAGAATCGCACTCCAGGAAATGGCCACTCGCCCTTGCACGGCTGCGGCTGCGAGAAGAGAAAACTAAAACTGGCATTTAGTAGATGGCGGAACGTGCGTGCTGGCCGGCCACTGTGTCTGCTGACTGACATACGTGAGCACTTACAGCGCGGAAATTCATTAACAACAGCTGGGAACAATGTCGCGTCCGCGCCGTGCCGTGCCGTGAAAGTGCCTGTTGACAATACTGTATATACATTTTTTTTACGACGCTTTGCAGAATTGACGCAATAATAATTAATTATTAGAAAACTAGTTTGCGATAAGTAACGAGTGTCACTGAATGGGTAGCCGTGCATAGAAAGGTTGGCTATCGACAACAGTTTCTCCATTTTACTTCCGTTTAAACGTTTCACACTCTTTTGAATGACATTTGTACTATCACACAGTAGTTTAGTTGCCTTAACGTGTGACTTTCATTGTACCGAGTATAATAATAGTTTATGAATTACTTTGAAACCACAAGAAAAAGTGGTTAGTTTATAAACTACATAGAAATATAATGCGAAGGTAATGTTTGAAAGAGGGATCCCGGAACACTCGATCAGAGCAGTTCAAAGCTTTCCCATAAAAAAGAAAATAACAATATGGGAGGGCGGTCATCATCAGGAATGCGCATCTGCTACCGGCAAAGTATGTAATCCAGGCATTTTATAAAATACCTAGGCATTTCATACAATGCCTGGGGTTTTTTTTGGCAAAGTATAGAATAGTTTTCAAATGTTTTTTAATACTTTTCCCAGGTATTCTGTACATTGCCTAGGCATTCTATATAATGCCAGCGATTCTTTAGGCAAAGTGTAAAATAAGCTTTCTAGTTCAAAATGAAAACATTTTATTACGAAATCACACACAATTGTTTGATTTTACACAAAGGAGGACTTTGTATGACATTTCGAGATTATATATTCTCTACTTAATTATGTTCAGATACGATTTTATTAAATTTATATTGTGTAAGAACTTTTTTGACCAATATGGTTAAAAAAAATACATTAGATATTATTGGTGTTTATTCATTCTAAATGTATGGAATATATCTGCTCTACTTCTTATTACAACATGACAGAGAGCTGTGACATTTTGAAGTACACTTTCTTTTTTTTTTACACAATTACATTTTTTTTTATATTTAGTCTTGCACACACATTTTACGAACTCTTGTCCGGATCCTGATGATTGGGCAGTAGCAGCAGAACGGAGTGCGGTTTCTTGTTCAGGAACATCTTCAACCCCATTAGTGGTCTTGGGCATAAAGTGAACTGCGATCTTGTGTACAGCTGCTTTAACGATCCGTTAGTGGTTCCCAATTTGTAAAATGCGTCATTTGTCACACTCACGAAGGATGTTTCGAAGATCTCCCCGTCCCTTGTCTACTTCAGGAATTGGAACATGAACAGATGCGCCCACAGGACCTGGAGGATATTATTTGTCAGAATCAGGTTTCATCTTCTTTGCCTGAAGTTCTAGAAATGATTCTGACATTTTTCATTCTTCAGTTGCAATTTTTTACTTTGAAGCAGAGAGTACACAGCTTCTTTGCCATCGTCACACTTATCTCCACTATTGCCACTAGTGTTAAAAAAATGTCCAGACGTACTATGCATATCTCTGCAGCACTCTACACACTTTTCAGAAGATGAAACCATAGAGCACACATTGTCTTCTGTACATTAACTAGAAGACGTTAGGCATTCTATACAATGCCTAGCCAATGTATGAAGTGTGTTTTATTTCATACCTTTGCCGGTTTGATTCCGACATTGTATGAAATTCTTAAGCATTCTATAAAATGCCTGATTTTGTACTTTGCCGGTAACACATCGATTAATGTAGGAAAGCAAATGGTGTGCATTATCACTGCACTTTTTAATTTACACAAAGACAATATCGTTTATAGATTGGAAGGAGAGAGTGAATATTGTTTTATAATTAATAACATCTTTCTAAACAAAATTTCCGTTGCTGATGACCAAGGGGTATTTGCTAATTACGAAAGAAAAATTACAAGCTCCGCACCATTTACGCAAAATAAAAAATAATAATAATTTTTTCCTTTTTTTTACGAGGGTAGGTAGAAAAATTTGCTGAACAAATGTCCGGAAGGGTGAACACTTCCGGAGTCTGTTAGTTTGGGTCCCTGGGCCACTAAAAACTACCCCCTTTCCTTTTCTACGACACTAACCTGAAACTATTTAACACATTACTTCGCGCTAGACCCATTGTTCTTTAGCTCCAGGGCTCACGTCTGGCTTGTTATTCTTCATCTAAATTATGTTATCCAAGTCTATATTATTCGCCCGAAGAGTCTCTTCTGCGAATCGTGCCACACAGTTCCAGATGTCATCTCATCAAAGCATCGCTTCGACGATGTTATCCGGGGAGATCTCCTGCTTAATATCATCTTGCAACGATCTCCAGTGTTACTCCCATCTGTCGTAGACGAAGAAGGTATTGCTGACATTGTCCACAGCTCCAGGTCAGTACAGCCACTCTGGTGATTCGGCCCTTCCAACATTCTTCAGATAAAACCGAAAATGCCCAAATGAACGTGTATAGTCAGAAACTGGTTAAGGTAATAGTCGATCTCCTCATGATTCCTCTCCACCCACGCCTGCACCCGCATGACGCGCCTTCTCGTCCAGCGACCTCACTGTTCTTGATCTCAAAGTCCTTTGACTTTAATACGTGAAGCTAATGATGATAACGATGACATTGCTTCTTCTTCTACAGCTTCTTCCTCTTCTTGACATTTACTGCTAAGCAGTAGCGTGACGTCCATGTAACCGTTGTTGCCGGCGCCAACGGTACTGAAAATAAGAGAAAATAATATTGATTATTTTACAGAATAAATACTTTCGTTATTGAATAATTTGAAATCCGAACAATATTAGTAGGGAGACTTGAAGAAAAGCGTAGCATTGCTTTCGAACTGCTGGGCACTTGCGCCGTTTTGTGTTGCCGACTCAGACATCGGTAATGTTTTACTTCGTACGGTCATTGACCTCGTAGTAGTTGTCACTGTACAAACTGTGGAGGGGGGGGGACACATTCGTCCACCCAATGTGTTGCCGCTGTATAAACCGGCAAACCGCTCAGATAGGAGCTATGTTCGTTTTCGGAACCGATGTGCAGCATAAAGAACACTACGTACCTATTTGTGTTCTGTTCGCTTAGTCATGTGTTTCTCTGTTTGTCTTTATTATTTTTAATTTGATTATTTGTGTTCTGATTTATTCTGTGTAAGTATAATGAGAGTCAGATCCCGTTAAACCGGGACCCTCTTCTTCTCCCGGCGAATGATAGAAAATGCTCTAAAAAGAACACTTGGTACAAGAAAAAATTCGAATTAATTTTTAGGTTAAGTTTTAGGCCTATCACAACCGGCAACAGGTGTTATGTACCACTGCTGCTAAGGTATAAAAGCCTGGTTAAATTTATACAACTACATTGGCTCTTCTCTTCATAGACAGTCCGATATTTACTTATGTTGCATTGCGCTCTATAATGGGGAACTAATTACAGATGATGATAACTTTTATCTTTTTGAAATGTTTTTCCACTGTATTCTCGGCGTCGTGCGACGACTTGCTCGTAAACTTTACGTAGGCCTACATGTGGCAAGAGCCCGAGACAACCTACTGCATAGCTGACCTGCACAGAGTCTTGACACTAGAGGTGGGCCGATATACCTATAACAGGTATTTTGGAACGATTATTTTTGTGGAACGGATATAACAATGACTTGAAAGCTGAAATACCTTTTCCGATTCAACGATAGCTGAAAAATCGAAATACCCGTTCCGATTACTCGCGGCCACGCGGTTCCGAGTCGCGGGACCCCCTTACGCAACTAACGAATAAACAAGTAAACGAGTACTACGAGTACTACAAGTACTCGAGTACAAAACCACTTTTTGGTGCTGAATACTTCATTCTGCGCATGTGCCGATTGCAGTACAAGTACGAAACGAAGCCAAGCAGCGAGGTTCAGAATATCTCTATGGTAACGAGACGAAGCTGTTTTTAATAAATGAAAAAAATTCATACTGATGTTACATTTATTCTCGTGAGTTATGCAGATTATAATAACAAATTATATATTGTACTAGTCACCAACTTGGTAAATTTTGAAAAGAGCGAATTATATTGTGTTATAACCTACAGATTGGCTGATAGGCCATATGATACTTTTTGTTAATGTGATTTCGGAGATGATTTTAACTTCACTGCACACACAATTAGAAAGACTGATGATGGGATCACTAAGGATCCCGAAACATGTTCCAAATAAGGGAAAAATAACATCTTGAGGTAAAGTAAATATAAATTTGAAATATATTATATACATCAATAAACAGACTGTAGCAAAAAGTGTTTGAATTAATAGGTATATAGTAACAGATATTTATACGTGTTATTTTTTTGGAACGGTTTCGTTCGTACCTGTTATTTTTAAATACCAATTTAGCACGCCTCTGTTTGACACTGTCTTCTGTGGTTCTTCATACGTCTGTTTACTGTAAAAATATTTAGTTCTTCTTTCATACAATTTACATTATTATTTACCCTAATAGCTTTCTGTTTGGGCTATCAAATGTGACTAGGTGAATAAAAGCTAGGCACATTTCTAAGACTGTCTCTCACAGTCCTTCTAATTAAGGTCCAATACTTATCACTTCTACTCCGAACTGTTTAGTGTGCATTCAACAAAATGACTAGCTTAACACGACTTGGCCTTACCAACGCTTTCTCCATCTACATGAACTGTGTTGATCGGGAAACAGACACTATTTACAGTGTCTATTGTGTAAGTAGAGGTAGGCTGAGAGTATATTTAAAAAGTAGGTTATCGATGCGTACTGCCTACATAAAAAATTTACAAGCAGAATTATCACTGTTGCACACCACTATAGAAAAATTATTCCGATTAGCGATTTCAAGCTTAACAGCTCATCGTCAGATCGGAAATTGGGATATTTCCGATCTGACGATGAGCTGTGAAGCTTGAAAGCGCTAATCGGAATAATTTTTATATAGTGGTGTGCAACAGTGATAATTCTGCTTGTGATTTTAACCACTAAAACAACTTTCTTCATTAAAAAATTTACATTTATAGTCTTATTATAAATGATAAAAATTATTTACGATGGTTATAAACGCCGCAATGGGTCAAGGATCAGTGGATCAGAGGACAACGAGGTGGACACATCGGCAAAGAATGTGACGACAGCAGGGCCGGGGCCGGGGCGACTAACCGTTAGCAACTGTAGCAGCAACAGTCCGTGTTTGGACACACCGCCATGCCCATACATGGACACCTAGTCATCTCTGCACGGTGTGGGCGTCCGCCGCGCTCCGGCTCATCTTGCATTTCGCGTCTCCAACCTAACAAATTGATTTATTCGTTTACATTTTTACACTTCTGCTGAGTCTCTCCTTTTTACAGTCTTTCCCCTTACAGTCAGTTGCTTATTAGAGTAAACTTGATATACGACGGAACGAAACAAACCTTCCGGATAAATCCTTTCTTCGGAAATAATTTAACGATTTGTCTTTCTATGTACAGTACAAAATTAAAAAAAATACTTTGTATCAGACATTGTCAATTTAATAAGAGTTTAGGGCAGGGGTCTCCAAACTACGGCTCGCGGCAACCCGGCCGATGCTGCTTGCAGTTTTTAAATAGATCGTCATACTACTTCAAATATTATAACACGTTACTAAATAACTAAACAAGAAATAAGTATAAAATTAAAGCACAGGGCTAACTTGTCAGAAGAACATTTGAAATCCATTCTAGTGATAGGAGCATCAAAATTTGACCCAAAATGGACAGACATTATCCTGACCCAAAATGTCAGAAGCAACTCCACACATCCCATACGTACATAGAAAACGAAAAAATAATATATAAGAAGTATCCTTGAAAGTTATTTACTTTTTTTACATTTTTACTTTTATTTACATTATTTTGAATAATTGAATTTGTTTTCTTTGGATAAGTCTGCTTAATTTTTATTTAAATACCTATTTTATTGACTTGATTATTTCGTAAATTTAAAACAAAAATAAGTTTACAATATATATAGGATATTTATGTTGTTGGCCCGCCTGACTTCCAAGATTTTTCAATTCGGCCCTCAAGTGAAAAAGTTTGGAGACCCCTGGTTTAGGGTATGTAAAAAAAACATGTATTATCACTGGACATACATATCGACATATCGACTTGCAATTTAATCAGTGTCTTCTTTGCATTTTCCCTTCAAGGTTTGTTGTTCCATTTCTCAATAATTCTCATGCTTGTTAGCCATCTTTTATTAATCCTTTTGGTTTGGCAAACTATGACAATCTTTTTGTTGTATACTACTGTGAAACCGCAAATTGATTCACTCTGAACGGCGCCTGGGCATTCCATGAAAATACAATAAGATCAACTACCTGTAGTTGCAGTTTCATAAAGAAATGTTCTGGGTCCAATTTTGTATCTTCTTTATACAGAAGATCTGCCAACGAGTAATAACGTGAGCACTGCTACGTACGCTGACTACATTGCGACTCTTGCTGAAAATAAAAACCCAGTGGAAGCAACCATTTATGCTATAAAGCTCTCGAAATTACAGTGAAAATGGGCGATAAAAATGGAGAATTAGATTTAATTAACGAAACGAAACCAGCCCATATCATAACAAAACGCCACGATATAATATCAACTTTGAGGTTAAACACCTATCCTGCAGCTGACTCTGTAAAATACTATGGGTATCTACCTAGATAAACAGCTCACGTGGTGCAACCAAATTTGTTGAAGAGAAAACAACTAGGCACCGTTTCGCAAGTTATTGCTCCTGGGCAGAAAACCGTTACTATCACTATGAGAAGTAAGCTCCTAGATTATAACACTGTTTTCAAACCATCGACTTACAGTTTTGGGGAACAGCTTCTGAATCCAACATTCCCATTATTGGAAGGTTTCAGTCCAAGTTGCTGCGTATTACAATTGACACTCTGTGGTTCGTCAGCAATAAAGATATCTATATCAACCGAACGTGCCTACAATCAACAAAACCGTTGCACAGTTCAGTGAAAGCTGCGTGAAACGGCTACAAGCGTATACAAATCCTCTAGCGATAAATATACTGGATAACAGTTTTCAGACAAGAAGATTAAAATTAACATTTCCGCTGGCCTTGCTTAAACGTTAAGAACTTGAATGTACTGTACATAATATGTCACTTTTAAATACTCATTTAGTCATTGAACTTGTTTTCTCCATGTCACGAATTCATTAAACACTTATACTTATTGTTTTGAAATAACGGACTGCATAAATAAATGTAAAAAAACGAGACCTTCTGTTACCGAGTTAACGAAAACTTCACCATTACCACGTCCTAAACAGCTTCGATCGTTGTTCAGCATTTGGTAATGGTGGAAACATCAAAGCAATTAACGGTCTGACAACAAGCTACGAGACAGTTAAAATTATATATTTTAAAAAAATGCTAACAAAATTAATCTGACCATGAGCAAAACATATGACTCTTATGACAGACAGCGTCATTCTCGGTAGACTGCAAGTTCGTCTTGGAATGCCCACTCCACTGTAAACGTCTAATATGCAGGGTATTCACCATCATTGCCATGATTCTTAGATTTCTGTTGTTCGCATTTTCACCTATCGAGTAATTTCTAGTCATCTTCTCATATAATCTTGTTGCACACTTCGTACTGTAATCCTTATTTTATCAGATATGTATCACTACGTCTTCAGTTGTAATGTTGACTATGTTCTTTTCCTTTTGACCAATATTTTATCTTCCCTTCTTCTACACCTCTTATTTTGTTGAATATAGGCTTAATGGTCTGTTTTCACTCCCATCTCTTTCTAGGTCTACCGATAGGTCTTCTCTCACTTGGTTTATAGAATAGATCGTTTGTGGTTCTCCCCCACTTTTGTTTTTTTTTTCATTATCCCTCATATTCGTATATTTTTTTATTAATTGATAAAATAGCATACTATTTCTGATCTTCTTGTTCCTCATTGTGTTCCATCCCGTACACCCTTCACACACGTAAGGAATTTCAATCATTTCTATGACTTGCCCGAGTGACGTCTTTCTAAGTCATTATCAGGATTCGCTACCCATACCTTAACACTGGGACAGCCACGACGTTATAAAATTTCAGTTGTGTTTCTGTTATGCCACTCTTAAAGTGCTCACTTTTGTGCTGCACATAGCTTGAAATTTGTTGTTTAAATCCGTGTTACACTCATGGCTAACTTTACGGTCGGGATAATTAAAACTCGATACATGTTCAATCGGGCTGTCATTAATTGAGACCTTTGTTGCTACTGGACAGGTACCGTGGAATTCCATTACCCTGGTTTTATAGGAGAGGAGATTTTTAAGTTTTATTCCGGTATAAATTTATGAAGTGCTAATTGCCTTCAGAGTCTTCAATTATAAGGCCATTTGCAAATACGAGCACACTCAGACTCGTTCTTGGTGTTAATTAGTACTCCTTGTGTATAAACTTTTGTTTTCATTTTGCAAGTACATCATCTATATAAATACTAAAAAGCGTAGGGAAAGAGTACATCCCTGCCTCAGCCTCATAACTGTGATCATTATATCTTTTAAAACCGGTCCCTTAATGTTATAATGATCATATAAAATCACTTCATCATTAAAATCCTTATACGTACACTGTATCGAATGATGTGGGTAACCCACAGTTTTTAGAATATTTCAAAGCATTTACCGACCTACTGTGTAAAATTAATGAAGGCTATATAGGTTTCCAAATTGTAGTAGTATAGATGTTATAAGTTTCTCTTCCTATAACGCTATAATGCTTTCTCTTGTCGGTTTATCACGATTATAACAAAGCTGGAGATAGTGTTCCCTCCATTCCAATTCGCTAATAATATCTATCTTAGTCTGAACTTTTTCCTTATTATTTAATTTCCTCATCACCTTGTAAGCGAAATTTAGTCTTCCCAGACATTATCCCCAATTCCACTAACAAATCTTGTCTAGTGCTCCCCATTCTAACCTTTTCCCTCTGCTCGTGACTTGTGACAAATTTCTGTCTCTTCGTAAATATTGTAGACAATATAAGTATGCCTTCATTTTTGTCTTTAACTGCTTTTGAAATCTCATTATTCCACATTCTTATATTTTCTTTGTTTTGCGCTTAGTTGACATATTCTATCGCCTATCCCTAGATTATTCTTTCTCTTACTAATTCGTTCATTGACATATCCATCCTTCGTGTTGTAAACTTTTGAGCATATTAGTCTGCTCCACTCCCCAAAGACGTGTAGAGTAAGCCAGGCGGTACTGGAGCCTCCAGATGTACCCTGAGCGTCACCTCCTAGGTTCCTCCGCTCTCTCCGTCGTTAGGAATGTAGTCCTCTTCCGACGTTTAGACAGTTAACTGGGTTTCACCTATAACCTATGTAGAAGCCCTATACTGAGTACTATCATTTGGACTACGTGAACCCAGGTTTTTAACGTGGTTTTACTCTTCCTTCCTCCTTTCTCTTCACTTGCTAGATGGGACTCCGGTGGGTTGGGGACTGCATGGCAGATCAATAATACCTGTGGAGATTTAGTCGCCTGTTTCCACACTGCTACTCTGATTTCAATATCCTCGCAACCTCTACCATATTGTCCAGTTAAGTGAATCTGAATATTTTAATTTAACTCATTTTTTTTAGCCTCTTATTTTCTGATTTCCAGTTTATATATGTTAATTCTTTTTAAAGCTAATTATTCAGTCTCATCTCATATAACATGCATATAATTAAGCGATCTCGTATTCTGTTTTTTCCTTTAAAAAAAATCTGATCATCTACGAAAGCAGAGTATATATCGTTTCTTCTACAGCAGTGGGTTTTAACTTAAAAGCGCCTGAGCGCCACAGTTAAACTCCGGAACCTACCGACGGGCCACATCATAAGCGAACAATTTGTAAAAATAAAAAAGGCAGTATTTAAATAAATATAAGTTAAAAGAGGTACTTTACACATGTAACATATCTTACTACATATCTTTATCTGTACAATTATTATTATGTTAGCATAATAACGGAAAAATATAAGGAAGATATTAAACACTGTACCTATATTTACATAATATCTCCAATGTGAAAACTGAGGTCGATCTGCTGCAGCCACTTATCTGTGTGTCGAGTTGTAGTTTGAAAACGTAACTTTGAATAACAGTTGCCACTGATTACGAATCAAAGACAAAACAACGGAAAACAAGCGCATCTGTTTTGTCTAGCCGAAGGACGGAAGGAAACAGACCGGTTCTTCCCAGAATATGCCACGTAGAAAAGGGCAAATACACAGTACATGGAACGACTAAATTGGAATCTATTTTTTATTAACACTAACTGAAACTAAACTAAAAACTAAATTTACTGAATTCACTGATTTTTTAGTGACTCTGTGAGACATTTTTATATAGGTTGCTCCTGTAAGATTATTCTTAATTAAAATAATATTGTATTACAGTTACAATAATATTGTAATATTGTATTACAGTGGAACTCGGAGACTTTTTCATGGGTTAAAGTCTAAAAAAGTTCGTTACAATACAGCATTTTAAAAATTCCTTTGAAATCATTAACGCAATTTAGTGAAACTAATAACGTAAGTGATGACTTCGTGGAATATTTAAATAAAACTGTTTGATATATACAGATATAAAATTATTGAACAAACAAAAATAGATGGCTTTTTTAAGGTTGATTAAGTTCTGTGTGCTAAATATAATTCTGACGATTCCATTTAGAACGAAGAACAAAAAGACAAATAAATTAGTGTGAATTTTCTTATAATTTAAAAATAAATATTGTACGTGTGGCATGGAACGTTTTGCGTTTTTTGCCAGATATCTGATTGATTTTTGGTAAGTTTTTACTACACAGTTACTTTTACTATATTTCGCGAATGCACTATACGTCTAAAAAATCTAAAAAATGTTTAGTCTGAATTTCACTTTTAAGCGTAGAATGTAAAACATGTCAAAATTTTATTGCGCAAAGCCTCTTCTATAGTAGATTTTTGTTGTCGTGTGTTCTATAATCTCGGTATAAAAATTTAGTCTTGGGAGCCGACAACTCGGATGTAGCGAGCACCCGGTTTTAATGAGCACATTTGTCCGGTCCCTTGGATCTCGTTACAACCAAGTGAGTATTTCTTGCCTCAGGAACAATTAATTCAAAGCTGGCCTTGTCGTGTGAATATAGTTCAAGTTACAGCTTCTTAATTCTCAAAAGGTCTTAATTCTAATATTTGAAAGAAAGGTAATGATGACAAAAATGAAACAAAATCAGACACAAGCGATTTATTCTCAAATTAATGTCAGAAATCTTCTCCAATCTAGACTAGTGTTTTGATTGAAAGGTCGCGAAAAGAATCGTATTTTAATTTATCTAATTATTACGTTTTTGTTATGGCCTACACTGCCCATAAATCTGTCCAAATCTTAAAAAAAGTTGTAACTTTATCTAAACTGGATGCATGCCTTAATGTCTACGCTTACTTGTAACGCTTGGGTTTGTGTTTCAGATACGTAACGTACAGTGGGGTAACGAGAGAAGAGGCTGGCGAGCTTACGAATCCAGGAACGCCGGAGCAGGCGTACGTGGTAAAAGGAAGAATCGTCAACTTCTTTCCGGACGGGTATCTGTAGATCGTCGAGTACGTGGCCGATAGATTTGGCCATGGGCGTAACTTGGGTCCTAACTTGGGGGGGGGGGCACGGTAAAGCTTCATAAATTTAAGTGTGTAGTGTGACCATCTATATAATAAAATATATTATATACAAAATTAGAAAGTTTAGTAATAATTCTTAGTTAGTAAACGAGGCACAATTTCATTTTTTAATGATCAACAAACCTTACTTCGTAAGTTGTACTTGCAGTTATGTTTACCTAGAACAAATATACTGTAGGCCTATAAACATAAACAATTTCAGTTCTTCCAATTCTTAAACCCAGTTTTCGTAAACGCATCCCCTCCCTTAGGCACACTGTCACAAAATGCTCGGCAGTAGTAACAGTAAGTAGTAGTAATCAGTCACAACACAAAGAAATTTTCAAATTGCCAGTCAGGCAATTTTCAAAGAAATTAAGCAGTGTTACTCCTTTGTGTTTCTTATCTCCCATTTCCCAGCACTTATCAACACAAAAAGCCAAAACAATCACAACAATAACGAATTAAGAAAGAGACAAGCGATGTGTACTTTAGCGGACTACGTATACGACCGATTAACCGACCGCACTTGTATCAGTAATCATTAACAAATAACGGTTCCAAACGATCGTCTTTTAAGATTCGTGAACAAAGCCATCGACGTCTTGCGGTGTTCCAAAACAAGTCTTTGTTTGTGTAAAAGGCACGCATCCAGTTAATTAGATCTCTAGCGTTTGTTTTTTTTTTCGAACAGAAATATTATTTTGACGTATATCATTCAAACCTGTCAAACATTCTCCTTACAAGTTTCTTCGAAAGAAATAAGAATAATAAATTTATGGCAACTAGTCGTCTGATAACAGTACAGACGTTGAGAAATAGTGCTTATTGTGCTCGCAAGCATAGAAACTGTCTCCTGTTTGACTATTTGTTAGTTTTTATTTATAAACAACTGGAAACAAAATTTTATAATGACGATGCAGCGTTTATAACGGCCAAACCGGTTATAAGCAAGTTGCACTGTACTTATTAAAGTAAATATAGTGATTATTAACTTGGTTTCCTGAGATATGTTCGCGAACCTACTGTTCTACAGTATCCTCACACTCACACTTACTAAGTTTTGAGCACTTTGTGCCTGAATTTTTAGCCAAAAATATTACCGTAATGATAGTACTGCAACCGCCGTACTCAGAGATGTAGTCCCATTTGACTTTTTTTCCCCTTGCCAAGAATGAAAACAACGTTTTGCGTCTGCTGAAGACATAAAACAAAAATCGCTGAGCGGAACTCAAGGATATACCAGGAAATATTATAAAGGCTGAAAATCCATTGACGCAAGTGTGTTATATTTGAAGGAGATTACTTTGTAGTGGCAATATTAATTATTATTAATTATAGTAATGAAGACACAGTGTTTCAATGAAACATAAATTGGATGAAAGTTTTAATAAACCTTGTACTGTTCATTACAAGTTTTAATAAAACGATGGTAATGAACTGTACAGAGCATGTTAACAGAGCAATTAAAAAAAACAAGAAACTGATACCGCGAGGACGTCGAAACCGAGAAAGCTCCTGAATAAACAGACAGAGAGCTAGAGATTATCACCGGAATATGAAGATGAAGAGGAATAAAGAAGATGTAGAAGAAGACCGTAATTTTGCATTCGATACTAATGATGACTCTCTGTTACGTAAGCGATACGTTAGCCTACAGGATATTCAATTATCACGGAAATTCCGTAGAAACCTATTGTTTGTTTAATTGCGTTGCGTGTCGAAAGATGTCGATATAATTTGTGCATTCTTACAACAAAGTGCCTATCCGACAAATACATGAATATATCACGTTTAAGGTAAACAGAGAAGAAAATAAAATAAATAATAATAGTAGTCCTAGGTTTTTAAACAACATAATATTTGATAGCCTTTTAATACTAAATTTTGCCCGACGTTGTGTGCGTCAATGTAATAATAAAATATGCCCCTCAGTTCCGGAGCGCCAATTTAATAATAAAATATTTTATATGCTCTTTATCTCAGGGTAAAATATAAATAAATGCTCAAATTTTCTTATAAATTGTTCTTCAATTTATTACAATTAGCTATGATTGATTATCATACTTTATCATTTATATATGAACTATATAAATTCTAATCAAAATATAAACATATTCATTTTCATAAATCTTATTTCATTACTCATATTCATAGCTCTAATAATTTAAATATTGTAATTCTTATTCAAAGACAAAACTTTTAATAATAATTTTCTTAAATTATTATATATTACGACATTGTTAATTATTGATCTGGATTCATTTAAAATCGGTGCTTATAGATGAACTTAATTTCCATAATTTCCTAATATGATTTAATTTTGTTCTAAATAAAATTTTATCTTAATCCTTTAATTAAATCTTATGAGTTCTTTAAGTGAACAGACAGTGGACCTAATACTAATTATGGCATGAAAATTTTACTTGTGGTATGTATCCAAATCTGGTAGCAGTTCATATTGTGTGGTTGTCATGTTGATCGTCTGGCGTGTCTGCGATATTTCCCTCTGGATTAGCAGATTGTAACGTGGTCTCCTTGGAGTGACACAAGACACTTCACAACACCAAACTTCACTCTCTCAAATTAGTTCGCGTTAATTGTTATTATAGTTATTCGCTTCTACAGCCATTGTTAATTATTATTTATTAACTGCGTTATGGTTTGAATCACTGTTGTTACGGGTTTAGTTCGTTTCGAAATGTTACTCGATGATGAAGTTATTGTTGCGTATTTGCACAACTAAATCACAGCGTTATTTAATTATCATTTGTGTTGTATTAATTCACTTGTACGCCACTAGTAAAATTACAGTTTTTCTCCTTACCGAAATCTGTTCTAGTACGAGCTTACTTTTCTAACCATCGTACCGAATTTCTCTAAGTCCAATAACTATGGGAATCTCGGTCGCGGACTTACACTCCCGTTCCGTCAAAATTTTTAGTTAAACTCCCCGAGCGCGCCTTTCTCGCGTCCCTATATCGAATTCCATATTTCTCCCACTTACTTCCGATTTTTCTAACGCTGTTTTCCAATTGGTTCTACTTTACGACTCTTCAGATTTAGAGACCACCTATTTTTCCGAAAGAACTTCTCTGATAGGCCTTTGGATTCCCACCAGATTCCTTCCCTAGGTCACTACACTGAGGTCGTTGTCGCTGCTAGATACTGTAGCAATAATTCTTGCCTGTCACTTTTTTGGAGTAAACAAAACAACCCTTAACTTTCTCGTCAAGTATTGTTTTCGTGCATTTGGTTGTTCTAATGGCATCAACTATTGTTACTTACAGGCCTTACCAAACTTCCTTTCAACACTTCTTGCTTGTGTTCGGACATTACTCCCAGCTTTCTCTCTTCTCAGTAAGGTCGAAGTCCTGTCGCTGACCGTTTGAGTCTTTCAATAACATATACCTTTTTTTTGTTTCGCTATATGCAGCTGGCGTGTATATGTATTCTGGTCTATTGTTAATACCTACAGCTGCTCTTCAAATGAGTTCGTTTACTTCTGTGCCCTTTTTTCTACGGATCTGAGGTAGTTGTCAAAGTTTAACGTTTCTTAGTATGGAGAGCGATGAACTCAGCCTATTTGCCGTGAGCGTGTTGGGGCTGATATATGATTTTATTGCCTGTCAGTCACCTCTGCGTTTCACACAACAATTCCCTGTTACGGCGCTTAAAGATACATCTCTACTCAAAATAAGAAAATTTCAAAATTTCTGATTTTGGTGTTATATCGTCCCCGAAATTTGTCGCTTTGGATGGATTTCATACATCTAAAAGAGATTCAAATTTCTGCGCCTTGTCATCGAGGTTTAACATGACGAAATGCATACATTTTATATTCCTAGTATTGGCTCATCATCCGTTGGACGTAGTGTAATGGATTTGCTACCTGTAGTGACCCACTGCGGGCTGTTTATTATGTAATGTAAACAGTACCCCAGGACCCTTTTCCAAAACACTTTCGCTTTCCGTTTTTAAATGAATCCGTTACATATATCTTTTAACTTTCTTTTTTTTACAACCCTTACTTAACATATAATTATACTTACAAACTAATCTTTAGACATTAAATTTAAACTCGTCATTCTGCATCAATTTAAAACAATTCCTTACATATCCCTTACAGGACCTAGAATATTTACAAAATTAATTTAGCAAGTTTTATTCAATGCTAGCATCATCTATCATATCAATAAATTTTATATTTCTGTAAAATAATTTTTAGAATTCTCTATTTTCATTGTACAATTTTAACACATGTTAATCATTATGTTAACCTTTAATTTAACTATTCATTATTATATTCACATTAATTTACTCTATATTACCTTACAGTATTTATAAAATACTAATTACTATCAAAATTGTTACTAATTCACCAATTACATCTTGCTATTCTAATAATATTATAGATTTCAATGACATAAATTAATCAAGTTTTCTACAATAATTCGCTATTAATGTCCTTTGATAGTCCATCTTTTACTTATTGTAACTTTTCAATCATTTCATTATTTAATTGAATTTTAAGAGTCTTGCATCACATATATATGTATATATCACTATTCTAATTTTATTGATTGTTCGCATTCAATTGTTATATTAAACACATATATTAACAATCTTATTCTAACCATATTAATTGTCCTTACACTTGCATTCGTTTAACATATCTATATATATATACATATATTGTCTATGTACTTATGTTAACATAATTATCGCTAACATTTTCAGTTCACATTTCGTTATCTTGAAGATTATAAGTACTACTTCACTTGTTAGTATTTTACTTCATCGTTTATACAATTATACAATTATCATTTTAGTTTAATTAATGTTAAAATTATTACAATTTATTTAATACTCTATTGCGTCTTACAATTGTTTTATAATTCATAACTTTTCACTGGTGTCAACTAAGAATCTGAATGATACTTTTTTCGCGATCATATCAGGATAGTGAACGTCAGGACCCGGTTCTTCTTTCCCTTCTTCACATTCTTGTCTATGCCGTTTCATTTTACTGGCATTGGTTTTCATTTACCATCTACTTTATTTTATTCTTATTATATTCATATCTATTCATCTTCTTCGGTTAATGTATTCTTACACAACCAATCTTATCTAAGGTATTTCACCCAATATTATCTAACTTAACTATTAAATTTTCGGACACTCTTAAGGTTGTTTTCCTTAATCCCTTACATTTAATTACTTTTAATTTCCTATTTGTGGAGACATAGTTGTACGTTTTAAGTCAGTGCCGTTACAACACATTTTGTTGGTAAATAGTAACACTTACCCTGCAGTCGGCCGTTGACATCTAAAGAATTTATGATATCTCTCTCTCTCTCTCTCTCTTTTACGGTGTGTTGAAAGTGGATCTTCCCATCCTGTTCGACAACTTTCCCCGGTCATATTACCATTATTTATGTACGCGCTGAGTTTTTTTTGTCGTTTTTTCTTTTCAACCCTCTTACAAATACGTTTTTTGACAGCTTGTGGCGTTTTAATTATTTTCGTTTTCCTGTCCGCGTACTCACATAATAAGGTTTTATTTTCAAGACTTCTAAGAAATCTCATCTTCATCGCTTGAAATCTTCCTTTCGTTCTCGTACCAATCTTCACAATATTCTTGAATGGTCCAGCAAATTTCACCCTTTTCTTCTTTCGTGCTAATGCAGTTCGCCTTTGATAATCATCAGAACTGTTTTTCATCTTCTTACTCTCATTTGGTTTGGTTCCAAAATTTTTACGCACCTCACCAGTCCTACTTCTAATTTTTCTATCAGTACTGGTAATATTAACTGTAGTATTCAATTTTTTCTTTTTAGTTCTCTGCTTTTCTTCAGCTTCCGTGTTAGCTAACTCAATTCTCAGGTGGTAACCCTCATACACATTACCATTTGCTTCCAAAGCACGATATGCACTATTTTCATCAGTAAAACGTACATATGCATGGATATTTGTTCTGTCTTTATGAAACTCTTTCTTAATGATAGTACGTCTTTTGGGAAGCCGTGGATCATATATTGCAGCGTATCGCAATCTCGTATTTACAATCGTACCAAACTTTCTGAAATATTTGATAATTTTCTTTTTTGTAATTGTGTTTGGTAAGTTGCCAACAAACACAGTACAAGTGTCTTTATCACCTTCATATCTACCACTAATAATTGTAGATCTTTCTTTTGATCTTGAGATATGATGTTCAGACAATGCTTTAGTTGTTAAAGATTGATACTCGGTGTCAATTTGATCCATAGTATTTCCATCTAATTTGTTTTCTTCCATTTTTTCTGATTGTTTTTGTAAATCAGTACCCACCTGGTGGTTTTGTCCTCGTAAATCTCTTCTCATTAACTCTATTTCTTTGTCTAATTTCTCGACGAGTTGTTTACCTTTCTCTTCATTCTGTTTTTTCGTTTCTTCAATCTTCCTTATTGTCTCTTCATGTTGCATTTTTGATTCTTCAAATTGTTTTTTTGATTCTTCAAATTGTTGTTTCATCAATGCCATTAACATTTGAAAATTTGCTTCAGATGACTGCGACTGTGATTGCGGTCCCCGGGCGCCATTCTCTTCACTCGTTGCAGAGCTCTCTTCATTCACCACATTTCTGTCCTCAGATTGCTCCATCCCCATCTGATTGTTAATTTCGAATACCTCGGAATTTTCTTTCCCTGTCGCCATTTTTGCCTTCCGTCGGGTTATCATTCAGATACTTATCGACAAATAACAATAATAACGTTCTTATTCTACAGTACTAACATTTACTTATTTAACTTAGTCTATCTCTAACCACTGTCTGTCACTGCCCTAGCCTAATTTCTTTAATTAAGCCGTGCGGTGCGGCGCCAATTTAATACTAAATTTTGCCCGACGTTGTGTGCGTCAATGTAATAATAAAATATGCCCCTCAGTTCCGGAGCGCCAATTTAATAATAAAATATTTTATATGCTCTTTATCTCAGGGTAAAATATAAATAAATGCTCAAATTTTCTTATAAATTGTTCTTCAATTTATTACAATTAGCTATGATTGATTATCATACTTTATCATTTATATATGAACTATATAAATTCTAATCAAAATATAAACATATTCATTTTCATAAATCTTATTTCATTACTCATATTCATAGCTCTAATAATTTAAATATTGTAATTCTTATTCAAAGACAAAACTTTTAATAATAATTTTCTTAAATTATTATATATTACGACATTGTTAATTATTGATCTGGATTCATTTAAAATCGGTGCTTATAGATGAACTTAATTTCCATAATTTCCTAATATGATTTAATTTTGTTCTAAATAAAATTTTATCTTAATCCTTTAATTAAATCTTATGAGTTCTTTAAGTGAACAGACAGTGGACCTAATACTAATTATGGCATGAAAATTTTACTTGTGGTATGTATCCAAATCTGGTAGCAGTTCATATTGTGTGGTTGTCATGTTGATCGTCTGGCGTGTCTGCGATATTTCCCTCTGGATTAGCAGATTGTAACGTGGTCTCCTTGGAGTGACACAAGACACTTCACAACACCAAACTTCACTCTCTCAAATTAGTTCGCGTTAATTGTTATTATAGTTATTCGCTTCTACAGCCATTGTTAATTATTATTTATTAACTGCGTTATGGTTTGAATCACTGTTGTTACGGGTTTAGTTCGTTTCGAAATGTTACTCGATGATGAAGTTATTGTTGCGTATTTGCACAACTAAATCACAGCGTTATTTAATTATCATTTGTGTTGTATTAATTCACTTGTACGCCACTAGTAAAATTACAGTTTTTCTCCTTACCGAAATCTGTTCTAGTACGAGCTTACTTTTCTAACCATCGTACCGAATTTCTCTAAGTCCAATAACTATGGGAATCTCGGTCGCGGACTTACACTCCCGTTCCGTCAAAATTTTTAGTTAAACTCCCCGAGCGCGCCTTTCTCGCGTCCCTATATCGAATTCCATATTTCTCCCACTTACTTCCGATTTTTCTAACGCTGTTTTCCAATTGGTTCTACTTTACGACTCTTCAGATTTAGAGACCACCTATTTTTCCGAAAGAACTTCTCTGATAGGCCTTTGGATTCCCACCAGATTCCTTCCCTAGGTCACTACACTGAGGTCGTTGTCGCTGCTAGATACTGTAGCAATAATTCTTGCCTGTCACTTTTTTGGAGTAAACAAAACAACCCTTAACTTTCTCGTCAAGTATTGTTTTCGTGCATTTGGTTGTTCTAATGGCATCAACTATTGTTACTTACAGGCCTTACCAAACTTCCTTTCAACACTTCTTGCTTGTGTTCGGACATTACTCCCAGCTTTCTCTCTTCTCAGTAAGGTCGAAGTCCTGTCGCTGACCGTTTGAGTCTTTCAATAACATATACCTTTTTTTTGTTTCGCTATATGCAGCTGGCGTGTATATGTATTCTGGTCTATTGTTAATACCTACAGCTGCTCTTCAAATGAGTTCGTTTACTTCTGTGCCCTTTTTTCTACGGATCTGAGGTAGTTGTCAAAGTTTAACGTTTCTTAGTATGGAGAGCGATGAACTCAGCCTATTTGCCGTGAGCGTGTTGGGGCTGATATATGATTTTATTGCCTGTCAGTCACCTCTGCGTTTCACACAACAATTCCCTGTTACGGCGCTTAAAGATACATCTCTACTCAAAATAAGAAAATTTCAAAATTTCTGATTTTGGTGTTATATCGTCCCCGAAATTTGTCGCTTTGGATGGATTTCATACATCTAAAAGAGATTCAAATTTCTGCGCCTTGTCATCGAGGTTTAACATGACGAAATGCATACATTTTATATTCCTAGTATTGGCTCATCATCCGTTGGACGTAGTGTAATGGATTTGCTACCTGTAGTGACCCACTGCGGGCTGTTTATTATGTAATGTAAACAGTACCCCAGGACCCTTTTCCAAAACACTTTCGCTTTCCGTTTTTAAATGAATCCGTTACATATATCTTTTAACTTTCTTTTTTTTACAACCCTTACTTAACATATAATTATACTTACAAACTAATCTTTAGACATTAAATTTAAACTCGTCATTCTGCATCAATTTAAAACAATTCCTTACATATCCCTTACAGGACCTAGAATATTTACAAAATTAATTTAGCAAGTTTTATTCAATGCTAGCATCATCTATCATATCAATAAATTTTATATTTCTGTAAAATAATTTTTAGAATTCTCTATTTTCATTGTACAATTTTAACACATGTTAATCATTATGTTAACCTTTAATTTAACTATTCATTATTATATTCACATTAATTTACTCTATATTACCTTACAGTATTTATAAAATACTAATTACTATCAAAATTGTTACTAATTCACCAATTACATCTTGCTATTCTAATAATATTATAGATTTCAATGACATAAATTAATCAAGTTTTCTACAATAATTCGCTATTAATGTCCTTTGATAGTCCATCTTTTACTTATTGTAACTTTTCAATCATTTCATTATTTAATTGAATTTTAAGAGTCTTGCATCACATATATATGTATATATCACTATTCTAATTTTATTGATTGTTCGCATTCAATTGTTATATTAAACACATATATTAACAATCTTATTCTAACCATATTAATTGTCCTTACACTTGCATTCGTTTAACATATCTATATATATATACATATATTGTCTATGTACTTATGTTAACATAATTATCGCTAACATTTTCAGTTCACATTTCGTTATCTTGAAGATTATAAGTACTACTTCACTTGTTAGTATTTTACTTCATCGTTTATACAATTATACAATTATCATTTTAGTTTAATTAATGTTAAAATTATTACAATTTATTTAATACTCTATTGCGTCTTACAATTGTTTTATAATTCATAACTTTTCACTGGTGTCAACTAAGAATCTGAATGATACTTTTTTCGCGATCATATCAGGATAGTGAACGTCAGGACCCGGTTCTTCTTTCCCTTCTTCACATTCTTGTCTATGCCGTTTCATTTTACTGGCATTGGTTTTCATTTACCATCTACTTTATTTTATTCTTATTATATTCATATCTATTCATCTTCTTCGGTTAATGTATTCTTACACAACCAATCTTATCTAAGGTATTTCACCCAATATTATCTAACTTAACTATTAAATTTTCGGACACTCTTAAGGTTGTTTTCCTTAATCCCTTACATTTAATTACTTTTAATTTCCTATTTGTGGAGACATAGTTGTACGTTTTAAGTCAGTGCCGTTACAACACATTTTGTTGGTAAATAGTAACACTTACCCTGCAGTCGGCCGTTGACATCTAAAGAATTTATGATATCTCTCTCTCTCTCTCTCTCTTTTACGGTGTGTTGAAAGTGGATCTTCCCATCCTGTTCGACAACTTTCCCCGGTCATATTACCATTATTTATGTACGCGCTGAGTTTTTTTTGTCGTTTTTTCTTTTCAACCCTCTTACAAATACGTTTTTTGACAGCTTGTGGCGTTTTAATTATTTTCGTTTTCCTGTCCGCGTACTCACATAATAAGGTTTTATTTTCAAGACTTCTAAGAAATCTCATCTTCATCGCTTGAAATCTTCCTTTCGTTCTCGTACCAATCTTCACAATATTCTTGAATGGTCCAGCAAATTTCACCCTTTTCTTCTTTCGTGCTAATGCAGTTCGCCTTTGATAATCATCAGAACTGTTTTTCATCTTCTTACTCTCATTTGGTTTGGTTCCAAAATTTTTACGCACCTCACCAGTCCTACTTCTAATTTTTCTATCAGTACTGGTAATATTAACTGTAGTATTCAATTTTTTCTTTTTAGTTCTCTGCTTTTCTTCAGCTTCCGTGTTAGCTAACTCAATTCTCAGGTGGTAACCCTCATACACATTACCATTTGCTTCCAAAGCACGATATGCACTATTTTCATCAGTAAAACGTACATATGCATGGATATTTGTTCTGTCTTTATGAAACTCTTTCTTAATGATAGTACGTCTTTTGGGAAGCCGTGGATCATATATTGCAGCGTATCGCAATCTCGTATTTACAATCGTACCAAACTTTCTGAAATATTTGATAATTTTCTTTTTTGTAATTGTGTTTGGTAAGTTGCCAACAAACACAGTACAAGTGTCTTTATCACCTTCATATCTACCACTAATAATTGTAGATCTTTCTTTTGATCTTGAGATATGATGTTCAGACAATGCTTTAGTTGTTAAAGATTGATACTCGGTGTCAATTTGATCCATAGTATTTCCATCTAATTTGTTTTCTTCCATTTTTTCTGATTGTTTTTGTAAATCAGTACCCACCTGGTGGTTTTGTCCTCGTAAATCTCTTCTCATTAACTCTATTTCTTTGTCTAATTTCTCGACGAGTTGTTTACCTTTCTCTTCATTCTGTTTTTTCGTTTCTTCAATCTTCCTTATTGTCTCTTCATGTTGCATTTTTGATTCTTCAAATTGTTTTTTTGATTCTTCAAATTGTTGTTTCATCAATGCCATTAACATTTGAAAATTTGCTTCAGATGACTGCGACTGTGATTGCGGTCCCCGGGCGCCATTCTCTTCACTCGTTGCAGAGCTCTCTTCATTCACCACATTTCTGTCCTCAGATTGCTCCATCCCCATCTGATTGTTAATTTCGAATACCTCGGAATTTTCTTTCCCTGTCGCCATTTTTGCCTTCCGTCGGGTTATCATTCAGATACTTATCGACAAATAACAATAATAACGTTCTTATTCTACAGTACTAACATTTACTTATTTAACTTAGTCTATCTCTAACCACTGTCTGTCACTGCCCTAGCCTAATTTCTTTAATTAAGCCGTGCGGTGCGGCGCCAATTTAATACTAAATTTTGCCCGACGTTGTGTGCGTCAATGTAATAATAAAATATGCCCCTCAGTTCCGGAGCGCCAATTTAATAATAAAATATTTTATATGCTCTTTATCTCAGGGTAAAATATAAATAAATGCTCAAATTTTCTTATAAATTGTTCTTCAATTTATTACAATTAGCTATGATTGATTATCATACTTTATCATTTATATATGAACTATATAAATTCTAATCAAAATATAAACATATTCATTTTCATAAATCTTATTTCATTACTCATATTCATAGCTCTAATAATTTAAATATTGTAATTCTTATTCAAAGACAAAACTTTTAATAATAATTTTCTTAAATTATTATATATTACGACATTGTTAATTATTGATCTGGATTCATTTAAAATCGGTGCTTATAGATGAACTTAATTTCCATAATTTCCTAATATGATTTAATTTTGTTCTAAATAAAATTTTATCTTAATCCTTTAATTAAATCTTATGAGTTCTTTAAGTGAACAGACAGTGGACCTAATACTAATTATGGCATGAAAATTTTACTTGTGGTATGTATCCAAATCTGGTAGCAGTTCATATTGTGTGGTTGTCATGTTGATCGTCTGGCGTGTCTGCGATATTTCCCTCTGGATTAGCAGATTGTAACGTGGTCTCCTTGGAGTGACACAAGACACTTCACAACACCAAACTTCACTCTCTCAAATTAGTTCGCGTTAATTGTTATTATAGTTATTCGCTTCTACAGCCATTGTTAATTATTATTTATTAACTGCGTTATGGTTTGAATCACTGTTGTTACGGGTTTAGTTCGTTTCGAAATGTTACTCGATGATGAAGTTATTGTTGCGTATTTGCACAACTAAATCACAGCGTTATTTAATTATCATTTGTGTTGTATTAATTCACTTGTACGCCACTAGTAAAATTACAGTTTTTCTCCTTACCGAAATCTGTTCTAGTACGAGCTTACTTTTCTAACCATCGTACCGAATTTCTCTAAGTCCAATAACTATGGGAATCTCGGTCGCGGACTTACACTCCCGTTTCCGTCAAAATTTTTAGTTAAACTCCCCGAGCGCGCCTTTCTCGCGTCCCTATATCGAATTCCATATTTCTCCCACTTACTTCCGATTTTTCTAACGCTGTTTTCCAATTGGTTCTACTTTACGACTCTTCAGATTTAGAGACCACCTATTTTTCCGAAAGAACTTCTCTGATAGGCCTTTGGATTCCCACCAGATTCCTTCCCTAGGTCACTACACTGAGGTCGTTGTCGCTGCTAGATACTGTAGCAATAATTCTTGCCTGTCACTTTTTTGGAGTAAACAAAACAACCCTTAACTTTCTCGTCAAGTATTGTTTTCGTGCATTTGGTTGTTCTAATGGCATCAACTATTGTTACTTACAGGCCTTACCAAACTTCCTTTCAACACTTCTTGCTTGTGTTCGGACATTACTCCCAGCTTTCTCTCTTCTCAGTAAGGTCGAAGTCCTGTCGCTGACCGTTTGAGTCTTTCAATAACATATACCTTTTTTTTGTTTCGCTATATGCAGCTGGCGTGTATATGTATTCTGGTCTATTGTTAATACCTACAGCTGCTCTTCAAATGAGTTCGTTTACTTCTGTGCCCTTTTTTCTACGGATCTGAGGTAGTTGTCAAAGTTTAACGTTTCTTAGTATGGAGAGCGATGAACTCAGCCTATTTGCCGTGAGCGTGTTGGGGCTGATATATGATTTTATTGCCTGTCAGTCACCTCTGCGTTTCACACAACAATTCCCTGTTACGGCGCTTAAAGATACATCTCTACTCAAAATAAGAAAATTTCAAAATTTCTGATTTTGGTGTTATAGCCTATCTACAATAGATCCTGTCCTATAGAAGGGATCCTTGTCCGCTTGCCCTCGTGAAGGTATTACTAGATTTCAGGATCAATTCGTCGGAAATAGGACATAAGTTCCGATCCAAAAGTGCCAAGACAAAAGTTCTAAAAAGTTTAAGTTCAAATTTCAAATAATTGTTTTTCATTACTATTTTATTTCCGACCCACGAACTGTAATGTCCGATTTCGAATTGGCCATCATTAATGCGGCTCAAACTCACATTGGAAATGTTCGCGCGTGTTTATTTCATCTATGCCGAATATTTCGAAGTGACATATGTACGTGGTAGACCAGGCAGAGGTTGAAGGAGAGTGGTTCCTGTACGTTATGCCCCAGAACTGTGGAATCAATAGGATGCTGTTCTTCAAAGAATGGCACGAACCAATAATTCATCTGAAGGGTGGCATAATCGCTTTCAGGTAGTGGTGGGACGGTGCGATCCAAGCTTATCTAATTTTCTGAACGAGCTACAACATGAACAAGGTGACACAGAAAGCATGATACGACAACTCAATCTAGGACAAAAAATAAAAATTCCAACGTCAGCTCGTCGACGAAATTTTGAAGAAAGAATTTTCAACATTGTTCAGCGATATCAAGAATACGTTGAAAATGATAAAATCATAGATTACCTGAAAGCTATAGGCTATTATTTACATTTTTAAATTTATTTGGAAATTTTGTGCTTTTGAAACTTCATGCTAATGGAACTTTGTGCAATTGGAAAAATAAAAATTGGAACTTTCGAATTGGAACTTTTGTCTTGGAACTTTTGTCACCCAATCAATTCGTCTTCCTCAGGATTTTCTAGCCGGGGTCCACCATATTGTCTTATATGGTGAATGAACTGTTGCTTTCTCAAGTTTTCGGCCTATCACTTTGCATAACTACTTTTAGATACAGTAAAACCTCGCTATTTCGAAATTCAAGGGACCTCACAAAAACTTGGAATTAAAGAAATTTAAAATCACAGAGTTTTTTGAACTGATACTCATATTGTCTGCTTGATTTGCTTTTAATAAAAATAAATTAAGATTAATAAAGTACTTAAGCGTTTTGATACTTAAATATAATATATGCAATGAGTACTAGAACAAATAGTTTCAGTGTCTTAAAATAGGTTTAAACATCATCACTGTACATCAGTACATCGTCATCACATCAGTACATCACTGTACAGTACTGATGTATTTTCAAATCATTAATTATGTATAGCATTACGTTGCTGAACATTATTGGCGGAATGTAAAACAAAACGTTATTTTGTATGTCTCTTACAATGTCGTTGCATTTTTCCAAGAACATTCTTACAATCTTCTAATGCAATCGATAAAGTCCTGCGCCGATATTCTCTTGAGTTTCAAAACATGACTGTAGACGACTTGACATTTTAATGTTTCCTTGGTTTCGTCGTTGTGCTCTCTCTCTCTCTCTCTCTCTCTCTCTCTCTCTCTCTCTCTCTCTCTCTCTCTCTTCCGCTTTCCATTTTTCCTCTCCTGCGCTGAACATCACCAACAATGTCGTTTACTCTTGCCTCATTGCTAACGATTACACATCGTCCGCAGTAACATTTATCCGAACAAATTATGGGTCCAATTTACTCTATTGGATTTTCTTCCAACATTTCAGCATTTTTAGTCGCTTGACGTGAAGACGTAATTTCTTTGAATTAATGAAAAATCCGAATTACACCAGTTCGAATTAGCAACGTTTCACTGTATTTTATCTTATTTACGCGTCCAGAAACTCTGGAACAAACCCCTGATTTTAGTTATTCAGAAATTGGTATTATCTGTAGTAAAGACAGAAATGGAGAACAAGGAAAATTACAGCATATTTTGGCATCACGGACAGGGCGCTTAAGAACAAGACTAGTATTGGCGTCACCTTTATTGATGTATAGGAGTGAAACGTGGACGATCGTAGACAAAGGTGCATCAGGATCGATCAGTAAAGTACAACTAGCAGAAATTAAGTTTTCGAGGCGTTAAAGTGAACTAAGAAGCTATTCTGCACAATAAAAGAAGGCATAAGAAGAGAAATAAAAATATTTATGATAAGAATACGATAGGCGGAAGGAAAGATCACGTCTTTAGAACGGGTTCGTCATGGATTGCAAAAATCCGTATAATTAAAAATATAAGCCCTAAAGGAGACGTACTTTCGGACGACCACGAACTCGATGAAGGGAATCACTGGAAGACGTAACAGGCAATGTTGTGCAACGATTATACTTTATACAACAATATTTTCTATGTTGTTAGTTTTTCTGACTATGTAGATATCAAACAAAATATTGTTACGACATTGCAGAACAGTCTACGTGTTTGTCGAATGTGCCAGAAGAATCTCGCTCTAATGTGTGTGGCATACGTGACACTAGACGCATTCGCGAGAGTTTTCTCAAAGCCGCCAGCCGCGCGGACTGTGTCAAGGCCGCAATTGGCGCTAAGACGTAGTTTCGAACGTTCTGGTCTGTGAGCAGAGGTATAAATACATGGCGGCAGCGGCCTTAGTTTTTCAGTATAGCTGCGATATATTTACAGTGCGGTTCGAGTTATTATCGGGCGATATTACTGTGTACGTTCAAGTGGTTATTAGTGAAGTGTTGCGTTGTATAATCGGGGGATATAATTGTAATACAATTGTGTTTTAATATTAATTGACATTTTATTGCGTGTGAACAATTTTTTTAATTTGATTTGTTGTAGAGACTGTGTTGTTAATTGCGAACTGTTTAACTGTGAAAATTAAAGCTGGTGATTAGTGACTTAATTGGTGTCTTGTATTTTGTTTCCACTGTACCTACGACGATCGAGTAAACCGTCGTAACAATATGTTGGCTATCTAAGAACCTTAAATATGTTTCATTATACTGTTTAAGTAACGTATCTTTTGCCTGCCAACTTATGTAATATGAAAAAAATTGTTGTGTACACTTTAAGAATACGTCTATAGGCTCCCATGTATAGAAGATTTTTGACTCTTATGCTGACTCCTTGTTTCATAGTCGAGATTTTTGACGCCTAGGATTGTATATGTTCTGGAAGTTATGTTCAGTAAAAATAGGGGTACGAGACAAGAAATTTAAGCAGGAGTTAATAAGGAGAGGTAAGCAATTCGGCTATTAAAGTCAATCCTGTGTCAGGAAAAAGACGAAAATAGTATGGGTAGGTCCTGGATCGAACGGACAATACTGGAGCCGACGTTTGGGACATCTGTTACTTTTGTAGTCTGTGCCAGGTTTGATCTTTCCATATTTACACTCTTTATCATTATAGTCTCAAATTAGTACCATTGCACTCGTATAGTTCGATATAATAGATTCTTACAAATACACCATCCTAACTGCAGAGGCAGATTTACCTTTTTGCCGCCCGTAGGCAGTATAAATTTGCCGCCCTCCCACAAATCTCTTTTGGGGTTTAATTCAAATCTTCATATTTTCAGTTATCCTAAAATTTGTTCTTTATATAATATTTCCTTCTCTCAATTTTTCTTAATACACTTCTATAGAACAATTTATATAACGTACTAGGAAGTGTGCAATAACACATTAAATTACTGTAGCCATGTTTATTGCAAAACATTTTAACTGAACTTAAAACATAGCAATTTAATACAATTTTGTATGCAAGTTGATACAAAATTAAAAAAATAAAGCGACTTGTAATAATAATCTTTGAAATAATTTTTTTAAAGTTTACGTCGTGTTTTTTGATGGGCAAAATTATTAATATCTGTCAGGGCCATCTTCTTTAATAACTCTCCTTCAATGGACAGTACAGTCAATGAATACAAACGATCTTCTCCCATGTACGCGCGTACATAATTCTTTACAGTCTGAGCCACGAGAACGCTCATTCAGCTGAGCAGTTTGAGGCGGCTGTACATACATACATCCGGAGAGCAATGTCCACGTTGTGATAGACAGACTGGAGCCCATCCTTTCGTATTAGGCGGCAGAGCTTCACAGGTGTAGACCTCTTATTTCCCTCTATGACTGTTAGCAGTTAGTGGCATCTATTGACATTCACTCACGTCAAATTACAGAGTCGGGTAAAGGATGTTCGAAATTTTAATTTAAACGAATTAATAGTTAAATAAATTAATATAATGACAGTATCACATACATGATGTATGTAAATGTAATTATGAAAAAACGATGTACTTCATATACAGATCAGAAGTAAATGACAAACTATTCTCTTATGTAATAAGCCTAGTTACTAGACAAAGTATATTTTTTAAAGTTTCTTATCATATTGGGACAAAAAATATTGGAGCGGCATTTGAAACATCTCTAAGGTATAAAAAAAGCATAACCGCCGTCAAATTTCACCTTTACAAAATTTGCCGCCCCCCTCAAATTTTGCCACCCGTAGGCAGTTGCCTACTTTGCCTATGCATAAATCCGCCTCTGACTAACTGTACCAACTTTATTAATCACTGGTACACTTTTTCATAACTACTCTATCTGAACTGTTAAAAAGGTTAGAACATTATTTAGAGTTCCATTTGGGTTCTTTACAACATTCGGTTCTGTCTGTTCTTAAAAATGTCACCGTGCTGTAGGCACAGGCTTTGCGATGTTACAGCGTCTATAAATATCTATTATATTTAATTATCTACAAACTTTAACTGACCCGTTTTTTTAAATCATTTAATCCTTCAAGTACCCTACGACCTGTTATGGGCAAGAGGAACACTCAGATCATGGAAGGAAAGTGTAAGACTCGACACAAGCAGTGTAATCATGAGTGTCAAGTGTCCAACAGTGTACGTTATTGTGTGGTTTGGCCCCAACAGATTGCACAGTCGAAACTAAACGAATGACTTAATAACGAAATCTTAGAGAAAATTGACGAATATTTGTTAATAGTGGTACTTATTGACGGGAGTTCATAGTGGTGTTAATACGTAAGACTCTGCAGTGGTTTCCAAACGTTTCAGTGCGCGGACTTCCCAAAAACATTTTCACGGACCCCGTCTGAGTTATGAAATAAAACAAACAGTAGATATGATACCAACTATTATGTTTTAATTAAAATGTATTAACTTGTCTTAACTTGCAAAAGTATAATATCAGTGATAGCAACATAGTTAAATGTGAACAATGAAGCTGCTTTTGAAAAATTAGCTCTGCAATGTTAGGTTTAATAGTTGTCTTGATTATTCATCTCTTCTTTCACAGCACTTCTTTAGTTAAGTGTTAGGTTTAATGTTTGATAATTTCAATATTAAGTTACTCTCAACATAAGTTTATTTCTTAACTTTGCGAAACTCGGCTCTATCCTTCCAGCCACACGTGTCGAAATCCAGCTACTTAGGCGTAAAACCAGCTACACGGAAAAACGTTTTTCTTAGATGCAATGCTTGTACGCGAGATACAGTGCTTATACTACGTGGACTAGAACAGCGCGATCAGTTCTGCGTTAATGCAGCCCTCCAGTCAGTTCGGCTGACAAACAGATCTGCTACACGACATGATTTAAAGACATTATTAAAGCCATTAGTTTGAAATTACGTTTACAATTACAATGAATTTGAACAAAAAAATACTGGAATCTTCTACTAATTGGTTTAAGATTCTAAAAATTAGATTTGAGACCATAAAAAATCGGAGAAAATTACGGTATATTCTTTTATTCTTAAAAGTGTCAGCGGACCCCACTTTGGGAACCACTGGTTTAGAGATTGAACGAACTGCAGTAAGTAATACGGGAACTGAACTGAACCATACCAAGCAAAAGAGATGTGACTAGATGAAGATACGCGGAATAACGTAATCGATGGCGAGCAGGTGTTGGTTTATTTATAAATATAAACCAGTAATTATATATTTTTATAAACAACAAAAATATGAACGACGCGATGAAATAATGAAACGTATTTAGACAGTGACTTGATCCGAGAACCGTTATGAATATAACGGTACCGTCCAGTACTGCCTTGAATAATAAACTTCTCGACAGATGACAAGAGATTTGCCGAGCCAACGTTTGACACGACGGTGCAGAGAGGCTCTTGTCGGGAGATAAACAGATTTCATATCAACATATACTTTACACACACCTGCTTGTCACGTTCGAGTAAAAATACACAGGTAGAATGTCGAGAGAAAATCACATTTGAAAGTGAATGATTGATATTAATTTGTTACCGTCAAACTCAATCAATTACTGGACAATTCAACTGAACAACACGTCGAATTTGATTTATTTTCTTGACAAAATGTCGAGGTTTCATTTACTTCTCAGTAAGAAACAATTAGAATCTTCAAAGCAGTCAAGAGGTTTTTAACAATAATCCTTCGTAAAAATAAAAAAAAAATCTTTTTTTTTCTTCTTTAATAAAAATATCAACATTATCTGAAGGCAATCAGACGCTTTTGAGTTCTGCTGTCTGTTTTATTTGGGAGGAATCTCTTTTTGCATTCCAAACAAGTTTTCCTATCTCTTCCCGTCCTTTTCTTCCTAAGAGCTTGCCTTTCAGACTGTCTGTAAATAAGATCCATATGACTTACGATGTATTAATATGCATAACATCTTCATAAACTGACTTCTTGTAATAATTTCCTTGCCTCTTTCACTTCTCTTAATACTTGTAAATTCGTTTAGTTTTCAGTCTGTGACCGTCATTTTCCTACTGCTTACAGACAGGTTTTCTCCAAGCTTCGTAATATGTATCAAATACGTTTATAATTTACCAGAATGAGGATGTCAGAGGAGTGAGTATAATGAGGAGGAATGAGGATATCAGAGCAGAACTCGTAAGTAAAGGACATAAATGAAATTATTTCAATTCAAAGAAGACAATGATGGGATCATCTGAAAGGATGACAGAGGATCGATTGCCGAAAGCGGCACTGAACTGTAAAGCCAGTAGTAGAAAAGACATGGGTCGTCCGAGGATGAGATGGGTGCCGGAACAAGTTTATATTACTTCATCGAAGAAGAAGAAGAAGAAGAAGAAGAAGAAGAAGAAGAAGAAGAAGAAGAAGAAGAAGAAGAAGAAGAAGAAGAAGAAGAAGAAGAAGAAGAAGAAGAAGAAGAAGAAGAAGAAGAAGAAGAAGAAGAAGAAGAAGAAGAAGAAGAAGAAGAAGAAGACCTTACCAGAATGATAAAACCGGGATCAATGGAAGGTCACGAGTAAGTCTAACGATTCCATAAAGCACAGAAACCGTCCAAACCACATAACTTTATTCTGACCAAATAGCCGGAAAGCCGGTTATTCCAGGTCGCCGCTTATTTAATTTTTTACGGTGGTTTCCATTTAAAAGTTTTCCTCGGCCATTGTTCATTGGAGATCTTTAATAGATATCAAAACTATTTCAGTGATTTTCCGCCTGTCTCGTATTTATTAGATCTCTTATTTACTTTGCAGCTTGTTGCTATATACCTGACGTTCTTGAACTTCCTCTAAGATATTTCATTTCTATAGGTGTAAATCTTCTTTGTTCATTAAAAATGTATCATTTTCCTATCAGTCTCACATTTTCTCACCTTTTCGTCGCTAGACCTCAGATTGATTTATCTGTGAGTATAATTGTAGGTTTAACATTCTGATTCACAGTCAAGTCTACTCCAGTCATACATCGTATAATTTTGAAAATTATGTCATTTGAATTTAACTTGACCATGATCATGTTCATTCTTTACTCTTGAAATTAACTATAAAAATAGAGACAAATGGTTTGGACATTAGGAAAAAATCACCACAAACATTCAAATCGATTCATTTTAATTAATTCATGATAATTATGGTCTCATACATTCCTTAGCCTTGGGCTTGCGGCTATGTACACTCGCAGCAAAAAATAAGCACCCAATTCGCACACTGTAGAGACAATGCTGAAAGCTAATATTCGCAAATGCAAACGCGCCTTCGTGATTTTCTTATTATCTCCCCTTTTTCTCACTTTTCGGCACTGGCACTAATACCGCCTAGTTTATTGCTTAAAATATGCTCTGATAAATTCTGGATCACTAAAACGCTTACTCACAAGTAAAAAAAAATTATTTAGCGTATTTTTTAATTATCTGTTGCCTCAATTCATGTCGAAGTGACATAGTCATGTTTTTGTTGACGTTCTACATAAATTTGGAATGCTTCTGATAACGATTACAGATTGCGCCGTGAGCCTCTTTGTAGAAGCTGTCGGCCTCTGTGTCGGCGTCGACATCCCACTGAAAGCGGCTGACTCCACCCCATGCAGTATATGGCGGCCGTGGATCAAATCTAATCCAGGAGGCACCGTAAATCCGCTGTCTCAAACGTGGGGCTTACAGCGGAGCGACCACAAAATTAGCTGTCTTGTACACTAGTTTCGATCCTCAACCTAACTTCCTTGTACTGTAAGTATCTCATTGGGATGAGATCCGCGAAAGACGCGTGATACCGGGTGGTGCTAAGATTCCCCTTCACACCATCAGTCTATCAATTAGCTATCCGGTTTATATACTTTGAGTGTCCAAAGCAATCGTTCACTGAAGATGTTTAAACGAGTTTCTCATTTATTTATTTATTCATTTATTTTAATATGTCTTCTTCATGAGACTTTGCCTTATAGTAGACTGTCCGTGATGACGGGGAGGTTTAATAAATGTAGCGGCGATATAATAGCTGATGATAGGGCCTTTCTTGTCGGGTAGGTTTCAACAGAAGAGCCATACGAAGTAACGTATCATCTTGCGTACACCATTACTCCTGATCATCCTTGCCCATCATTCTAATCCTTCGACGACCTCTAATCAGTAGAAACGGGATGCTTCAGATTTTTAGAGGACACTCACTAATAGTAGGCAGTGTAAATGATAAGAAACGCCTAATATCAGAACAAGTGATACACAACCGCTGTCTCAGAATGAGAAGCTTGAGGCGAATCTCTGGAGCCCTTCCGCTGAGTAGTTATGATTCCTGGTATAACTCCTTCCGCAAATAGAAAAGTTCCTGGTTCTCTAGGTTGGGAGCTAAGTGTAGGCCAACTCTACCTGGCCTTGTAAAAAGTATACAGCTTGAGAATATTGCCTAGAGAAATCTGGACGGAATTTCCAACTTAACGAGTAAGAATCTGAAATGAAAGATACTGGTCCTGAATGATACTGTTATTAAACATTTGTCGTAAGAAAGAATTTAATCTTGTATATGATTATGCGTACGTGCTGTTTGTTCTTCACTCAAGATTAATTACCGTACAACAATGTTGGAACAGCTGTTGTCTTATGAAACGGCTTCCGGGCCTTCTGAAACACTTAGTTCTGAGTATCTATTTGTTACTTATTGTATTAAGACCGCATTTACCTAACGCGGTATAATAAACTATTATATTAATAAGGAGGGATAATTAGATAAGTGATTGCAGTTGGCACTGTAAGCGATGCAAGGAAGATAAACGGAACGTCGCGTTTGGGTGATTTCCAGAATGATGACAGAACTGCGCGTTACTTTATATGCAGCCTCACACACTCACACACACACTTAATAATGCAAGCGTAACATAAAATATGTGAGCAAGTAAAAGAACTTGTGAGGCATACCCCGTATGGGGCTACTACAAAAGATAGTAATAATGGAGACAGCAGCCTGTTTCCTTCTTGCCTATGATGCACTAGTAAGAGTCTGGAAACTTTTTCTAATACTTAAAAGCTTTAGAATAGTAAGCTAGATGGGCTGAGTGATGAAAGTAAGAGAGGTACATAAATAAGGTTTCATAAAGCTACAGCGGTGCCTGTTGCCCCCTCTCTCTCACCCCCCCACACGCACGCACGCACGCACGCGCGCGCACACACACACATACACACACACACACGTATAGGCCTATATTGGTCGGAGAGTTGAGATCTGACGCGCAATGGTATTAAGAAGCTGCAAGCTAATGAAATAGAGTTTTCAGATAATTAAAGGGTTGTATAGGATCCGATAAAAATAGGAATAATGATATACGAAATTAAATGACTGGAAGAAGCAATCAGCTATTTCCTACGTCAGTGACTTTAACAGGTGGATAGAATGGATAGCAACTGCTCCCTAAATAAAATGTTGCCCTGTAGACTTGAAGGACAAAGAGATTTAGAAAGCCAAGAAAAAATGAAGTGTTGAAGAAGAAGAAGAAGAAGAAGAAGTAGAAGAAGAAGTAGAAGAAGTAGAAGAAGAAGAAGAAGAAGAAGAAGAAGAAGAAGAAGAAGAAGAAGAAGAAGAAGAAGAAGAAGAAGAAGACCAATTTAAGCGGACCAAGCCTTTTGATCTCATAGACTAACATAATCTGCGGCCAGTGTCAATGAGTTAACCTATATTAATACTTTTTATTATGTTAAATCATAATATTATATTATTATTAAATAATATAGTAGTATTATAGTAAATAGTATTATATTAAAAACTTTATTTTCCTGAGACTTAGTACATAATACTTTCCTGCTTCCCAGCTTCGGCAATGTTGGTTGCACTTTATAGACATCAAGTAAAATTTCACACACTTTATCCAATTCATTTAACCCTAATAACATTATTTAAACAAAACAAAATGAACAGTGGATGCTTCATTTCATGGTAAAATAAACATTTGTGGCAAAGTTGACTCAAACTATGTAGAAGCCTAATACAAAATTTCTAACCTTCTAGAACACACTGAATGTTCAGGAACTGTTATATACTGTTATAGATTTATCATTAGTTAAGCTTGTAAGTAGTTGAGTGAAACTATTAAGTACATAGAGGTCATATACAGTCTAGATGGAGGTCAAGGTAAGTGATCCTTCCTGGGAGAACGGTTCGCACCCACGACGCTCCCCTTTGGGAGCGAACGCGCCAGATTGCGCTACAAAAGAATCTCTTTGAAATCGCTCTATTGGCAACTGTATTTCTTTGAAGTCTTGTTATTAATACAGTATTCTGATATTGTTATTTGCCGCTATCGTTGTCGATTTAATTTGGTATGTACAATTTATGAGAGCGATAAGACAATTTGTTGAAAATAAATACAGTTTGAAAGGGAGAACCCGTTCAATAATGAGACTTATTTAATAAGAATACTGTGTGTTGTGTAGGAGGCCACTGCTTCAGATGGATCACTTATACGACTGTGAGTTTCACTGTGATGTGAGTGGAACTAGCACTTTTATATCAGTGCAGTTATTTTGTTGAAGTAGCTGATTGCTGATTTATTAATTTCTGCTTCTATGGCTGAGATTAGTGTGCCCTCGTGGGATGTCTTATTGCTAGCATATGATAGGGCGTCCAGAGGAACTTTTATTGCTGTTTTCAGATTGTCAGAACGGGCACAACTCCACAGCTAGACTCCGAACGATCGGGGGGAGGGGAGTAGTTGATAATGTTGTAAATGAGGATTCTGTTTTCAATGACAACTTACATTTTCTTACAAGTAGAACTGTTTGAGTTTATGTTAATCTGGTTTATGATTTTCAGCCGTGATGGTTTTTAATTTGTTTAGGATTTGGTATAAGCACTTAATTTAATCCTCCACTGGGAAGAAAAGTCTTTTATTTTGTTTCGCTACTGAATTATTTTTATGCAATTTTTTGTGGCTTGATCCAGTAGGCAGACTTGTGTAAGGGTTTCAAGATTTCCTGAAATCCAAGTCTGTTAGGTGTAGAAAGGGTAAGAAAATATTCTATGCAGTCAGATGCAATTTTAACTACTTGATATCTTAAAGACGTCACCAAGACAGGACTTTCATCTAGAAAAATAACAGACTATTTTCTGTAGGAATTGTCTGTTGTAGACACCGTGATGACTATTACCTTCTGTGTAAACTTTTATTGTAAGAAGAAAGGAGATGACTTTAATAATAGTAGAACTGATTACTCTTAAAATTATTACTCAGGTAAATTATTTTCCTTAGATTGTCTGTAGTTTTTTTCTTAGTATTTAAAAGTGATAAACACTTTACGATTCAATTAGCAGGTGTTGTTGCATAAAAGGTTGTCCCAGTAGGTGGGTCATGCCGCCGAGCGAGAGGCATGAACCTAATCCTCTGAATGGGTGGGTGTGTGTGTTTTAGGGAGGGTTGATTCTCGCCACACCCGCCTTCGGAAAGCAAACGGAACATTAAGCCAGCATACATTCTGAATATATTACATTGTATGTTAAACACTCAAGTAACTAAGTTTGATAAGTAATTATATAAGCTGTTATTAAGATTTCATTTAGATGTAATAGTATTCTAGTGTTTTGCAATACACATGACAGATCCTTTCACTTATTAAAACTGATTTTCCTCTTTTTATAACGTAGGCTCTGGCCATAATATAAATAACATGCTTCTGACTTGTACATTAATAAAGAATGATTTACGAGTCCCTAAGATAGTGTGGTGAAAGTTTGTACATAATTACTTAAACACAACTGAACTGTAAATGGCTACTCTACTATGTCACGGTATTATCAACTATGTGTGTAAGACAATATTAATCTCAATTAGATATGCTTCAGGTTGTTAAATTAATGTATTTAATTAAACAATTATATTGTTGTCCCCTTAATATAGAATTCTGAGCAAGATTCTTATAGATTTAATAGAAAAGTATGACAGTTTACAGTCAATAGTCGACAGCAAGTTATGCCTGTACCAGTGAAATGAATAAATTTTCGTCTAATGTCATAAAAATCTATTCATAAAACAATACTTCTGTTTAATTCGGAAAAATAATATCCTCGGAAACGATTTTGTTCGAGACTCTCTAGAACACGGGCGTATTTACCGGGGGGGGGGGGGGGGGGACGAACATGACCGGGCCTACCACCAGAGGATCCAAAAAGTTGACGAATTTTGTTAATCTCTTAATTTTTAGGCTGTTTACTTTATTTTTTTCTTTTGTGTACGCTAATATAGTGCTAGCTGTGTACGCTAATATAGTGCTAGTTGTGTACGCTAATATAGTGCTAGCTGTTTTTTAAATATACAAACAGGTTTATTACACAGCATTAGGGTATACGTTTGAAATGTAGAAAAATCAGTTCAGTAAATAAGTATCTTTTAACGTTTCAATAACGCGTTTTTTTATTGTGTTATTACCGTTTAGTTTAATGGGACTAATTTCAGGATGTTACCATGCGTTTTTCAGCCACTTTAAAGATAGTAATGTTGATTAGTCTTAACTTGTTTTTCTTTTGTATGAAGTCGATCCGACTTCGGACGCCGCCTCCCGATAGCCAAATTTAGGTAGCTACTGCTCTATAAACACTGAAACGTGCACCGGTGTATGTAAAATCAATCCTAATGCCTGTGATACAATCGATAACAGTTATATAGGAAGATGTTTTGAAGACAGATTAAACACTTTTATAAAAGTAATTAATGTGACTAACGACACAGACTATATGTTTAGAAAACTGAAAGAGGAGTACGAGAAATGGAGTCTAAACATAAACACTACTAAAACAGAATATCTGAAAATAGGAGATATACAAGAAGAAGACCCAGATCTGCAAATCCATAGAATCGGAAAGTGTAGCGAATTCAAATATTTGGGAAGCATTGTTTCAGAAGATGGAACAACAAAAAATGACATCAAAAATAGGATATAACAGGGAAAAAAGGGAATTCGTTTGCTAAACTCGTTACTTTGGTCGAACAAAATGAAACTTCAAACTAAACTGACAATCTACACAACTATTTTGGAGCCCATTTTAGCTTATGGCAACTTTCAGATAAAGAGAAAAATATGATAGAAACTGTGGAAATTGACTTCTTAAGAAGAGCGTGTAATATTTCTAGATTGCAACATGTTAGGAACGAAGATATACGAAGTAAAACAGGGCGCGAATTTACAACAGCAGAAAGACATTTGCTATGGTGTGGTCACGTAATGAGGATGAAGGAGAAGCGATAGCCAAAGAAAGCATCGACTTACTCACCACAAAACAGGAGAAGAAAAGGAAGACTGACAACATAATGGAGAACAGAAATTAGGAAAAGCATGACAGATCGAGATATTGAAGATGATGACTGGAAGGATAGGGTGAAATGGCGATCGAAATGCGGGATGCGGCATAGACTGTAGGACCTCCGTTAATAAAAAAAAAATTAATGTGACTAATAACACCTCTTATACATAACGTCTAATCTTGTATAGCAATAATTACTCCACCTTTTTGACAATTTAAAACTTTTGTATTACTGCAGAATGACCGACACATGGATGCTTTAGAAGAGTAAAGTGGAGTTAATAAAGCGAGAACTGTACGTAAAGATCGTCTTTTGACCTATGTGTTTTCGTTCGAATCAAATAGGTTCGAATCAAATGTGATGTTCGATTCGGTAATAAATTCAACACAACACTACTTCCATCGAAACAATGACTGTTTACTTACATCTCTATATGGTAACGCGTATACAGTATTTTGACTGTGCATTTTTCATTCTCACAATATATTTTTGTTTTGTGTGTTTTTACATTTTTTTTAAAATGGATTCTGAAAGGCTATGAAGCGACAATCTATATGGGAAATCAGGTTAAGACCACAGCGGCGATGGAGGCGGAGAAGACGAACTTCGAAGAACTTGGTACGGCGAATCCGGAGGAATTGACATCCCAGCTTTTAGGGTTAATGTAAAGTCCCGGCCAGGATTTAGCGAAATTGGTGCCTTGTTATCAGCTGAGGGCTTATCAGAGGCTTAATAAACCTCCACAATATAACTTACCAAACAGCCGAGTGATATTCTGTATCACACTTATGTTATGTATACGTATTTTCTGGACATCTTATTTACTCTAAATCTTCACAGGTAGAACGCGTCTAGTTGGCGGTGAAGTGGGATTTAATTGTGATCGAGACATGGAGGATACGTTTGAAAAGACCAGATGAATGTATTAGACAATAAACAGAACGTTATGAAACAAAACGAAAGAGGACATAAATAATCAAAGTTTTCAAAACAATGGCTGTTCCCACCATGCTTTCTAGTTCGGAGGGTTGTACCAAAGCAATAAAACGTTAATTGTAGCCACTGAGTTTCTGGAAAAAATCAGGGGCTGTACGTTAGTAGATAATATTCTCACTGACAGCGTTCGGCAAAAACAGAATGTTGAAGATACAATAGCGACAGAAAGGAATTACAATATTATATAGATGGAACATTGTAATTAATGACACAGTGTGTCCCAATAATAAATTATCAGCCATTAAGGGGGATAAGAAGTGTTGGCAGGGCCAAAAGACGCTTTAAGGGCGGACACGCAGCGTGCCTAATCTCTATAGGCCAAGAAACGAACAAAATTTCGTTATCAGTCTCAACTGTAAAGCTGTCACTGTTATTAGTCTCTTTATAATGAATAAAGGCGTTTCGGTGTCTACAGTATTCTCAAATCCTATTCTACTACGATAAAAAATAAAAAATCCGTATAATGTTTTGATCATTACACCCCCCCGCAAATAGTCTCTTTACATAGACACAGAGACTTCATGTATAAATTAATTGTGTTATTGTTCATTATCACTGGTGCTTTTAAACTTTAAACTTATACATTCACGACTTATTGGCCGCACGTCGGAATCAGAGAGTAAATGTTTGAAACTAATAATGCCTTTACGAACAAAATTTTCTTTGCAGATGATATGCAGCAGTCGCTGGATCTGAAGAAAAATTACAACGGGTTTAACCTCAGTAAAGCAACATGTCGTGTGAGTGTAACCTAACTGTATCTGTTAGAAAAACCATAGTCTTCTTTCCGTGAACCAACTGTTCGACCTGAAGTAATAATTAATAACCAACGCCTTCAACGGCCTTGGTTTTAACTTGTCGTATAATACGCGAACGGACGAGACAGACAGAAAAACAAACAGAGAGAGAGAGATAGACAGAAAAACAAACAGATAGACAGACAGACAGACATACGGACAGAAAAGAGGACTATTAATCATATCAATTTGTAAATAAATCAATGTACTAGAAAGAAATGCATACTTGTTTTTTTAAACAGAAAATCAGAAAACTACAAAAGTCCTGAGGCAATATTCAGAAACATAACGTGCACCCTTTAGTAATGAATAAGAAGGTTATTTCAAGGTCTCGAGATATTTTATGTCGGCAAATTTAAAGCCAAATTTAACCTTGTTGCGTATGTAAAAACGAAGAACGTCTTAAAAAAAAACCCTCATTGTGTTTGGGTTTTCCGTAACTGACATCTTGTAGCAATAACAGCAACTAACTTGTCCTGTATTCTATAAGCTAAACGCAGTACTAAAACTGTCTTTACAAAAACAGCCACAAAATTTAAAAACAACAATTTTTAGACAGTTTATATAAACCTTGTACCTGTAAAATTTTAGTAAGTATAAAATAAAACATTTCAGAGAAACGATAAAATAAAAATTTACAGGCATTGCACAAATGCAATGCACAGAGAAGGGCATTGAAAATGCTTCAATAAATCTAAAAAATATATATATTTATGTTCATTCACCAACAATGAATTCATTCTTCATTCAACAATCAATGAATTCATTCTTCATTTACCAATGTACAGATTATAAGTTAAATGTAGTCGCATTCATAAGCGAAGTTTTATATGTGTACTACGTTATTGACAACAAAGAAGTAGTTTCTATGGAAACTCACCGTTCGCATTTTCGATCACTCACCAGCGATCGGCCCCAAATGTGCGACACGTCCTTATAAACATTTTCAATGTTAAAATGATGTAATTTAGAAGTAATTATTTTAGTTTGTATTAATCAAAGGTAATAAATTAGTTTTTATGTAATCTCTAGTATTACTAGTATTACTACAACAATAATACAGTAATATAGTAATAATACAAAATTGTCTCTTTTGTAATAGAGTAATACGTACTATTATAAAAATAATATTAATTATAATTAATTATAATAACAATACAACTAAGACATTAAAAGTTATGATAGTACTACTACCACTACTACTACTACTACTACTACTACTAATAATAATAATAACATTGCCCCCCCCCCAATCCAACCTATGCCTGGCCTACAACACCTTGGCCTCGTTTGGGGGGGGGGCAACGGCTGTTACTCTTTAGCCGGCAAACAGGGCACTGGTAGGTGAGTTTGACAAGGTTGTGTGTGTCGCTTGAAAACACACCGTAACCCACGGTGGAACCGATCTTGCCAATAGGTGGATGGCTTTACGTTAGTGGGTCATAATAATAATTATTATTATTACTATTACTTCCATGTTCCGTAAGAAAATGGAAGTATGGTGATCACGAAAAAATCGTGTTTGATATAAGGGCTGATTTTGATTGTACTACCCTCAAAACATGAAGAAAAGTCATTTTCCGAAAAGTGTGTGTGTGTGTGTGTGTGTGTGTGTGTGTGGAATTTTTTCTATGGCAAACGATAACTGCCGCAAATTCAAACAGAATGAAATAATTTTTTGCATATATGCCCGAGTTGTAGAAAACTCGAGGCCTATTGATTTTAGTGAAGATCGGTTAAGATGAAGAGGTAGTTTATCAGGTTAAGACGTTTTACGTTTTAACAAGAGTAAAGTACTTAAAAATTTACAGGCATTGCACAAATGCAATGAACAGAGAAGGGCATTGAAAATGCTTCAATAAATCTAATATATATATATATATATATATATATATATATATATATATATATTGTTATGTTACGTTTAGACCTGTAGGTTATTTTAATCCCGTTGGAGTATATTTAAGCCCCGAGTTGCGGCGCCTTATGTTATATTACGAGTTCTACCCGTTTATTTCGGTTATTTTATTAATGTGTATAAATATAGTCTGTAATGAAAAGACTGACGACGAATTACTCGAGCCGATTCTCTCGCAGGCGTCCGTGGGTAGGCGTAGATCGTCGCAGATTCTGATGTTGCTAAAATAAACACAAGTGATTTTACTTACTGCATTTGACGTTCTAGTCGGTTGACCAATTCGTCAATAAGTGAATCGGTAACTCGAGTCTCATCGGTCACTGTCACACGGTGCCACCTGTGGAAGTATTGCTGTAATCTAACTCGTAATCGTACAGTCTGGTTAATAAAAGTCGTCAACTCTTTTTTTCCTTTTATTAATTTTAATTTATTAACAAATGATGATAAATGTTGCAAAACATTACTTTATAATTTAACATGGGCTGTTTGCCTTGTCAGTCATTGACTTTACTTTTTATTTAGCTCTTAATCTCAGGGTATTGAAAATATTTAAATGGTGTAACATAAAATTACAATATAATTCTTGAACCTTGGTTCATTATGTTTACAAGTCTTCAGGGGTTCCTTTGAGCCTGCAAGATACGAAACCAGAAAAATGTCTGCGCTACTGTTGAACATTAGTAGCGGAATTATTTATTATGAACAATAATTATATTAAATGGTTTCATAAATCATTAACATGGAAAAATATCGTCGACTATGTTCAACCTTACGTTTGCTTTACGCATACTGAATTAATCTTTAGAACAAAAAATATGACCTGAAACAGTTTCAAACTTATTAACCTATAGTCGTAAAATTGACTATTATCAACATTGAATTGCCTCTAGGCATACTGACTCAAATATTCAGTAACAAAATAACATCGAAAGTTTATTCAATTATTAATATGGTTGTTAAATTGACTATCGCCAGTAGGAGAACAACTTCAGGCATACTGAATTGCAATAAATTATTAACTATTCCAAAATATCAGGTATCTGCTTAATCTAAATATCAACAAAACACATCAGTGGTTAAATAATAAGTTCACTTAATGTTTGTTAATTATGATCGTGTCCATTGGATGTGGCACTCTAGTTATCAAATAATTATGATTTGCTACTTAATCAGTGTTCATCACAATATTAGTTGTTTGTTTAATTATTATAACAGTCGAAATCAGAAGTTCAGATAACCTCTCTTTGAGTTACTGCTATTCATTGTTTATCCTTCTAAGTGATTCGATTTTTGTAACATCGATAACAATTTATTATTTATTTTGATGAATTATTTATATAATGTTTCTTAATGTTTGTGAATGACTGTTATTTATTTTGTTCATTCACTGTTAACCTCGCTAATATACCATGGTTGATTCCATGTTTCAAAATGAAAACTCTTAAAATCTCTGTTTTTTAATTAATCTTCAATAATAATTAATTAAACACCATACTTCCTGTTAAGTCACTGTTATTTGCAGCTTTATTGTGCACTCTGCAATTAATTCGCTATAATATAAGCGTTATATCGATGCACTCGACAATAAAAATTTTGGGGTTGGTTGCGCCCAATGTTTACATTTACTACCACACAGCTGAAATGGCTTGAAAACGACTGTTTTCGCGCACAGAAATTGCCGTCGTCTCGCGTCGCTAGTCTGAGGTAGAATTTTTGTCATTTTGTGCTTCTTCGCTGTTCCAGTTTTAGGATCACATACCCCCCGGTCGATTTTGATCGATCCCATTGGTTCAAAAAGGTTGCCATTCTATCCAGCGAGGTCACCCCCCTCGCGGATTAATTAATTTGCAGAAAATTGTTAGTGACTTTGGGGTTGAGAGTACTGTTGCCTTCTCGTTTTTGCCCAAAATAAATAGAATTCCTTTAAAATTGGTTTAACGTCCTTGTTATATGAGTAATGCTTAATGTAACCACACCATGTTATTACAATTGATTTGTTCTTTAAAATAAGTCCTCACAAGACATGTGTGAGTTTGATAATAAGAAAGTTAATTTCTTACTTATGACTATTACATATTTCTTAAGGTTTTATATGATTAATTACTAAAATTGACCAAGTGATGATTACATTTCAATCGTATGGTTACTTTCAAGTCCATTTCTGATAATATCTAGTACAATGATTGTCTAAAATTAATAAAATTACAATATCTGATCCCTGCTTCCTATGGCCTAGGGCATGGTCATTTTGATTCACTTTATTTATTGACATAATTTGTGTGTTCACTTTTTTACAGTGATACAGACATTCTAAGATGTCCATTACCACTTCTGGACAGCTTAGTTTTTATTAGAATACAATTATTTTCTTGTTTTTAGTCTCATTTACTGTTCATAGTCTTAGTATGCCATGTGCCATTATGGTTTAATTCAGAATTAATGATATACCCATTTATAAGTGGTTCTTTTAGGTCTAAATAGTCTTTACAGTTTAAAGATTGTTTTACAATGGTTAGCCTCTTATAATTACATTTAAGATTGATAATAATTCACTAATACTTCTTGCATCTAGTGTGGTGGTCAGGCAGTTACCTTAATTTTCCTTAATTCTGGTTAAATTAACATTTCATTATAATCATTTCATACTATAATAGTGGTAATACATATTGTATTGCACTTTTATGACATTGTTTTTTACTGGTTTACAATATTATAAAGTTATGAGTGTGTTTAATGTGTACATCTTTCTGTCCAATTTCAGTCTGTATATTTGCATTAAACACCACACATACCACTTTTAATTAATAGAATTGTATCACTAGGTTCGTCTTTATAATGTCTACTTTCATTATTTTATAACTTACACTAGTTTACATTGTTTGGTCTTAATTTATGCTAATTACAAGTTGATTTGTAACCGAGTTGAGGTTACCTGGGACCCCTTTGTCTGACAACAATGGTCTATGTTTTGGCTATCTGGTTTCAATGTTTTACAGGTTATTATTTGACTCTTTTACTCTTGTTAATTATTATTTATTATTTCTTTATGATTTCTACCTGTCTACAGGTGATTACTAGGTTCTCTTTTAGTTATCTTGCTTGGATTTGCCTGTATTAAAAGCATGCATGGTATACTATTCTTACCAAGATAATTAATTCATTCTTATCATTCATGATTTTCTTTCATGGTTTTGATTTGTTTAATTAATTATATTCTTTTCTTAGAATAAAGAGTTTTGTCGTGGTTTGTCTTTGGTAATAGTTTATCTGTGTCTGTGCCTCTTTACTGTTTCTTACTTCTGTAGATTCCTTGTTTTATTAGTTTCCTTCTCTGTTAGTACATATTATAGGCACATTGTATGACATATTTGTTAATTCTTCTTTATTTGTTACTTTACTTGTATTTATTTATATTCTCTTCAGTCTCTTATTACTGCTGATTGTCATTATACGTTAGTTTTGCCCTCTCCCTTACTATATCAATTGGGTCATTTGGTTAATCACATTATTATGTTGTCTTCTATATTTGCTTCTTTATCACTATTTATTATGCTTCGTTTGCTGGGTTAATTCTGTTATTGGTTTTACTTAGTTCTTGAACCGGACATAATATTTAGTACACAGTCATTCGTTTATCATTCCTCTCTTAGGTGTTCTGGTGTTAGTTTTATGAGTGTTTCTTTCTTTATTTTGGTTGTTAAATTTGTGGTGAAGATATGTACTCTTACAATATTTATGTTCATTCACCAATCAATGAATTCATTCTTCATTTACCAATGTACAGATTATAAGTTAAATGTAGTCGCATTCATAAGCGAAGTTTTATATGTGTACTACGTTATTGACAACAAAGAAGTAGTTTCTATGGAAACTCACCAGTTCCCATTTTCGATCACGCACCAGCGATCGGCCGCAAATGTGCGACACGTCCTTATAAACATTTTCGATGTTAAAATTCATTTAAACTTTTTCAAACAATGGTAATTGTTAAAAATAATATAATTTTGTTGCCAGGCAATAAAATTATAATTTTTAATTGTAATTTAAATCATCTGTGCGTAAAGCTATATCGTTCCTGGCAGGCAAGAATATCTCTATTATGTAATGTTTATGTTTCCAAAGTTTTATTATTGTGATTACCGCAATAAAAAGGCAGGCAGAACCACACACACACACACACACACACACACACACACACACACACACACACACACACACACACACACACACACACACACACACACACACACACACACACACACACACACACACACACACACACACACACACACACACACACACACACACACACACACACACACACACACACACACACACACACACACACACACACACACACACACACACACACACACAATTCGCGTTATTTCTGGCCTCACTCGTGTTTATTTTCTTACGTTTGCACGCTTTTTAAATGGAAAGTGCCGAAACCCACACAAACACAACGCTTACAAGCCGAAAAGGTGTCCAGGGTGGACAGTGATTTGCTTCTTGTGGACTGCTGGCCAGTGTAACGCACGTGTTTACAGAGGAACCGTTCACAGACAGACTTTTCATCTTTAGGGAATGAACCCTCTGCAAGATGCTCAGCAGATACACTGTAGATTCGCAGCTTTACTCTGAGCAACGCTCATAGGGAATGTTGAAAATTTTTGTCCACGGTGGAGCCTCATACACACTAAAACCTGCTCTGATGTTTTGATTACGGACATCATAATATTAAAACTTTGGAAACTTGAGCAAACTTTGGAAACTTAATGAAGATCAAACATTAACTTTTACAAGCCATCAATTTTATGTATATTTTGAAAAAAATAAATGTTTTAATAAATTAATACGATCTGCGTACTTTTTTCTATTATGATATAAGAATTAGAAACTAATATGCGCATGCAGTGGCAAAGCGTCAGGGGAGACAAGGTAGACAGTGTCTCCCCAAATAATGTATTCACAAAATAATTAATTTTTATTTATGCATTAAGTTGTTATATTAAGAAAGGTATAAAACTAATGTAAGAAGTTAAATATCATGCGACATGAGCGAGTGTGAGCCATGAAACCTTGCTGTGCGATGCAATTGTACGCGGAGTATCAGGGTAGACGTTACTTAAATGTCATGCATTCACATGCTAGGACGTAACAGAATTGAAACTGTTCGCCCGAAGCACCTAGAATTCAAGCAATACAGCCCAATGAAAATGTGGCACGAAATCGAAGGATAGTAGGCCGTTTGGTAAATGTCGTTTGTTATTTAGGGAGACAAGAGTTAGCTTTTAGTAGGCATAAGGAAAATGAGCAATCTCTCAACAAGGGCAATTATTTAGAAACTTTAAATTTACTGGCAACGGAAGAGTCTTTCATGAAAGAACACAGGCTATACAGAGTGATTCAAAATTGCACGGAAATCTCTCGGGAGCTGATTCTAAAACTAAAACTAAGAAAAAATGAGACACGTGTAGATCTCATTTACAAGAAAATATGAACCGTTTGTGTAATGCCTGCAGGAATCCGGATTTGTCACCATTACAAAATGTGAGTAAAATTTATGTTTTTCTGGCAATATTTTCTAATTAAGATTCATAAACGACACCAATTACAGCACCATAGCTTTTTTCTATATTTCGGCTTAATTATATAAAAATGCGTGTGTTTCAGACAGTCACTTAGCTATTATCTGATAGAGGTAGGATTAACTCTATTTATCATAGTTTTACTGGTTCATTAAGAATGGCAATAATCTTAGTAAGAGGTTGCTTTTGGCTGGTATTTTTATGTCTACCCAAATTATTTTGTCACGATTCGCCACTGTGTGCATGTATGTATGTATGAAAAATATATTTTCTTCCTCTGGAAAACTGCTCCCCCTGGAAAATATTTTGACATCTCTGATGGCTAGTTTTTTCCAGCCTGTGTGGAATGTAGCGTTATGACATGGATTAGAATGGTGGGTGTTAAACAAAACAGAAGACACAGACGTAGTAAGAAACAAATGTTTTTCTGAGACATTTATAATACGGATGAATAGAATCGTCACTCAGGAAATCAGAAGATGAATGGAAAGAAAGAAGACTCGATTTTAAAAAAGAAAAATGACTAGTACGGTATTGACAGGAAAGACTTTGATAACACTACAAACTTCATTCATCCTCGACCGATAACGCGCAACGAGAGTCCAAATCTATTAAAGGAATCAGTGACAGCTCCCTTTGGCCAGCTCTTCGTTCGACCTACAAACATCTATCCAGAAGTACAAGTCTTTCCTCAGGAAGGTTTTTTTTTTAATTTATTGGAGATCTGTAATCTGTTCGACTAAGCGAACATTTAACAAATTGGCTGACAACACACACAGGATTATGAAGAGCTGACCATTGACAGCTATTCTTGTTTTTGATAATAGATTAAAGAGGTACACAAAATACAAAACTAAATGATAAAACATGTAAACAAATGAACAAAAATCACTTCCACTTCCTGCTGGCATGATACAATAAGTTCAAATATTAAACACTGGGCCCATAAGGCACATATACAGGTTGACATTAACACGTATGAATGACACGAATACAAAAACATACAGAACAGATATCACAGACAGTACAATACAGAAAATACAGAGAATACATTATTAGTTAAACCTGAATGGTAAGTCCTAATAGTTTGTGTCTTTTTAGTCTATAAATATCTTCACTGTTGTCTAACAAGTTAATTGCCAGGTGGTTAGGATGCTGTTCTAGTTTGGAGATGTGAGTCCTGCAGAGGCGCATGATTTCTTCTCTCACGGTTGGAACTTTGAGGTCGCGGTGTATAGAGTTGTTGGAGACAAAATATGGAGCGTCGACTATTGATCTTAAAGTTTTGGACTGAAAGCGCTGGATAATCTCAATATTACTTGTACTTGCAGTACCCCAAAGTTGAATACCATAAGTCCATACCGGTTTAAGAACTGCTTTATAGATCAAGAGTTTGTTGACGAGACTTAACCGTGATTTTCTGCCTATAAGCCAATAGATGTTTCTGACCTTGTGATTAAGTTCAATCTTCTTAGATGTTATATGTTTTTTCCATGTTAGTCTCCTGTCCATATGCATCCCAAGGTACTTAGCAATTTCAGCTTGCGGTACTGGTTGACCGTAAATTGTTACTGGAGGGCAGTTTGCCTTACGTGTGGTGAAGGTAACGTGGACTGACTTGGATGAATTGATTTTTATGCTCCATTTATCAAACCATAACTGAACGCTGTTTAATGATTCTTGTAGTATAAGAGATGCTATTGAGGGGTCGGAGTGTGTCGCTAGGATTGCTGTGTCATCGGCGTAGGTAGCAATAGTGGTTTCACTTGCTGACGGTAAGTCCGAGGTGAACAGGAGGTAGAGCAGAGGACCCAGGACACTACCCTGCGGAACACCTGACCCCACTGGTAATAGACGAGAAGTAGCATCCGAGTACTTGACTTGAAACACTCTGCCCACTAAGTAGGAATGTAGAATACGGTAACAATTATGTGGCAGATTTTTCTTTATTTTGTATAAGAGTCCAAGATGTCAGACTTTGTCAAATGCCTGGGAAACGTCGAGAAACACACCTGAGCAGAACATCTTCAATTCCAGCGATTTATTGATAACATTTGTTAGTCTGTGCTTTGATCTACCGTAGAGTGCTTTTCTCGAAAGCCAAATTGGTGATCCGGAATTAGGTTGTTTTCTACAATTGTTGGCATAAGTCGTTTTACAAACAGCTTCTCAAAGATCTTACCAAGTATTGGTAGAAGGCTTATGGGTCGATAAGAAGAGGGCGCTTGAGGGTTTTTACCAGGTTTTAAGACCATGATAACTTGAGCCGATTTCCAGAGAAGAGGAAAGTATTCAAGTCTGAGTATGGCATGGCAAATGTATGTTATTAGTACAACGCCTTTGTGAGGCAGCTCCTTTAGAACTTTCCCCGATAGCAAATTAATGCCGGGAGCCTTTTAACTTTTCACATTATACAGGATTATTTCCTTGATTTCCTTAACTTCAAAAGGCTTAATAGGTAGAGTCAGTTGGAGCGGGGAGTGTAAATATATTTGTACCTCTTCATCGAAAGAGACGTTCTTGCTGGCTTCAGGTTGAAAAACGTTGACCAAATGTTCGGCAAAAGTCTGGGATTTCTCTGTATTGCTGCGCGCCCAGCAACCATCTGGTTTATGTATTGGTGGTATTTATAATAGTGGCCTTTTTAATCGTTTAGTAGCCTTCCACAGAGAATAATCAGTACTTTCATTAGGTGACAGATTTTCTAGATAATCCTGAATCCCTTCATTCTTTAAATTTTCTAACAATCGTTTTAGTTGTCTGGCCGCGGAATTCCACTTTCTTTTACCATCCGGATGATGAGTATGCTGCCAAATTCGTCGCAATCTACGCTTCTCAGCTAATTTCTTTCGGACAACCAGAGGAAGGTTTAAGTTCTTATTCTTCGCTGTATTGCAAGGTGTAGCTTCGCAGGCTGATTTTTTAAAAGTAGGCCTACTGGTGAGATAATTTACAGCCGCATCCAATTCAGCAGGCGTGTGGAGTGGAAGTTCTAGCGAGATATTATCATTTACAAGCTCTCTAAAGTAATCCCAGTCAGTATGACCATTTGTGAGTATTGGTAGACTTTCAGACTCAATTATAGTATTGCTAATAGTGGCAATAATTGGAGAGTGGTCAGAGGACAAATCAAGGCAAGATTCAACTTTGCAGTATTTATGAGACAAGCCTCGTGTTGAAAAGAAATCAATGAGGTCAGGTATTTTATTTGTATCAGAAGGCCAATAGGTTGGTTGACCAGTGGACATAAAGGACAGGGATTCTTGTCTAATGACGTTATATAGAATTCTACCTCTTAGATTAGATAATCTCGAACCCCATTGTGGGTGTTTTGCAGTTTTGCATTAAAGTCACCTCCCACCAAAAAACGTGCACCAAGAGTTGTAACCCCTCTTTTTTTATTTGTGTTTTATAATTTTTTTTTTTTTTAAGAGGCTACTAGATATTTAGGACTAGGCAGAAGGCCTAGAAGAAGCATAAAGTGTGCTGGGTCCAGTGAGACGGGACTTGCAATTAAAACTCTCTATTAACAAACAAATAACAACTTTTATTATTTCCTATGTTTTCATAATTCACATAATTTTATATTAATATTTCTTAAATATTTATCAGAATTCCAAACGTCATTTCTTTCACAACATATTTATAATTATTCTGAATATTCATATATCATAAATTCATTAATTTTTAAATATCACAACCCCAAATATTTCAAATATCATTTTTTACATAACACCTGACATAAAGATAACACATAATTTAAAACACATCCATATACGTCAGAGATACAAATAGAAATACAGAAGCCTAGTAAACAGCGAGTATGTTCTTATCACAAACATTTTATAATTTTAAGAGGCCTGTAACCGCCTGGCTAATTTTATAAAAAAAAACAATTTATAAACCTGAAGGAAAAACTGGATTGCCCATAATATCAAGAAAATACAATTACAAATCTAAAGTATCAATACAGCCTATATAGTTTTATAAAAAGTACATTTATAGATTTAAAGAAAATTTGAATTGACCAGGCCGCTGCCATTTGCCAGAGCCTGGCCCGACATTAGGTAACATGTCCGGGCGCTTGCATAGATCTGCACCAACAGGTGACTACCCCAGGTTAAAATGTGAGAACCGGCCTAACGCACATAAGAAAAAAAACTCCCAACCCATCTATGACATAAGAAAATGATCATGTGCCCCCCTCCCCAAAAAAACGATTGTAATAGATACCAGACCAGCCTGTTACGAACTGCACCCACCTACATAACTAGAATACCGATCCCCCATAAACTTCTACAACGCCATTCAGAATCACAGTAAAAAAAAACGTAAAGCATAAAATTAATGTCCGCCGGACACATGCTGGCGACCAGGCCTACAATTAATTTGGAGCGTAATTACATTATGATCACAATTTTACTGAAAGTTTGCAGCCAAAATTCTGTCCAGCTGGACATGAGCACAATGAAGTATAACTTGAGTTTTTTTTATGGATTGTTGAATGCACAAAACATGGTGTTTCCTGTAGAGGCCTAGTGTAAGTAAAAATGGTTTAAATGTCACCTCATATGGTCCAGTTGGTTACAGTGGCATGCTTTACACTTGATTGTCCCCCGGCAGGTGAGGCACGAGAGTGTAAAGGTGTTCAGGTCACGGTAATGCTGGAATTACACCATGCTGGAGTCACATCTCCGACTACATCGGGAATCCTGGACATTAATAATAATTAATTGACTGACCACTAAACCATAACACACACATGCCATCCCAAACCAATTCCACTATGTTCATTATAAGACCTTTAACATTTTTACTTTTTGTTTTTAAATTACTAGATCACACACAAGGCCTCAATGCCTCATAATTTGATATAAATTTATAATTCACCCTTACATGCGTATGAAAAGTTAACATTCTCAGACAGGTAGTAAGCTTATAACACCACGTGCTCACACAGACAATTCATCAAAGTTGCCCAGTTCCACAAAATTACATAATTTCTTACATCTCTTTTTACATGGAGAATTAGTGTTTACAAAACACAAAGTATAGGCTGTTTTAGTGTTTAAATAAATCAAATATATGACAATGAACATACATTAAATTTACGACCACGAGGCATGCTTCAAACTTTTATCCATTCACATCTAAGTCAATTATGATTGAAATTTAAACTTTTTAGTATAAAATATATACTTAATGTACTTACCGGAGGTCGATTGAGCTTTTACGTATGCATGATAGAAGAAAAAAACCACAATTGTAGAAGCTCTGCGCTGCCGGGAGAGACGCTGTTTTCGCTTCTGTAGTAGGCGACTCACTGACCCGAACGTGCAGTCCGCGAGCTGGATCAGCGACCGTTTCCCCACTAGATCGCGCCTGCATGCGGCGAAGCAAAAAAAATACAGTAACAGAACGCTGCTCAATCATAACTTCGCCCTTATTTAATAATTCTATTTTATATATATAAGCCCGGTTTCCAAACCGCGGCACAGAGTTTTAAGAAAAGAGCTGAAGTCAGTTTCATGTATTCTGTGTTTTGGGGGACAGTAGACTGCAGAAATAATTAGAGGGCCTCTTTGATCTTCAATTAAAACGTTTGTTGCCTGTAGATGAGCAGTTTTGACTTTAGAGAAGAGATAATATTTTATATTGTTTCGGATTAACAGAGCGGTTCCTCCACGAGCTGTACCGTCAGGATGTTGGGTATCATAAACAGGAAATCCTGGAATCCTAATATGGCTTCTGTCTGTGAAGTGTGTCTCAGATATAAGCATTACGTCTAACCTGTTTTCAATAAGAAAAGCTTTGAGTTCTAGGGTGCGTTGAGAGAGTCCATTGGCGTTCCATAATCCAATCCTGTAATTGTTATTCATTATTAATTAGAAAGTTTATTGACAAGTGTTGTAAGGAGATTAAGCATGACGCTATTTTGGTGCATGAGTTGACTGAACATAGTCTCAAATTTTGTCAGGAAGTGTGAAAGAGTGATGTCCTCATTTGCTGTCTGTTTGAGATTGCTGTCATAAGGGGGCGATGATTCTGAATGTTGTTGTAGTCTTGCAATTTGAGCGTAAGTAGGAAAGGAGACGTTACGGGTATTCATGTTCTGTTCCGTGTTCATAGTCCTAAACATTGAAGGGGTTCTCCTAGGTGTGGTGTTAGGTACGGGGCTTTTTCTGGCCTGCAGGTTTTGATAAACTTCACAGCCTTTATAATTAGCTGTATGAGGACCATAGCATAATGCAGATGTGGCTGGTGTATCCTTAGATTTGGAACAAGTTGCGGAGTTGTGTTCACCTACGCACTTGACACACTGGAAAGGTTTTCTACAGTACGCTTACTGTGACTGTATGATTGACAACGAGTGCACTGTATTATGAAGTTTTTTCTCCGAGGTTACCTAAAGATCTTAATACGATAACCTTACCTAATCTGCATGTTACCTAAAGATCTTAGGTTATATACTTGTTTATTGTTTGCTGCAGGTTCAAGATCAACAAAGAAGAGAGGGAGGGGTGTTTTCTCGACTCTGTGTCGAACGTTGATTATGTTTCTGACTGAGTGTCCTTTTTCTTTTACTGCTTCTTTAATAAAGTGTACACCGATGCTAGGATGAATGTTTCTTATGACAGCCCGGTATGCTCGCTGGTCTTTAATTTGATATTTATGGTAAATAATGTTTTCGTCCTCGAGGTGACGGATTAATTTTCTGTAAGAATCAGGTGCAAAAGTGTTGATTTTCACCGTATTGTCATCGAACGATTTAGTACTGCACTGTTCTGATTCAAAAATTTTTGTAAGGTTATGATCATTTCGTTGTAATTGACGACACCATGAAGGTATACAGGAGGAGGTCTAGGTACTTTCGGCTGAGCCAAGACTTGAGTAGGTTGGACGTCATCAGGGTCATCTATAGGTAACACCGTAAATCTATTTTGGTCATTAAGCTAAGTGTGTGTTTCAGATATGTTTTCTGAAGATTGACGACTTCTTTTTCGTTTTTTCACCATCTGCCAGCTGTGGGATCCTTGTTGTGTGAAATCAACATTAACATTTCTGCCTGGCTGTTGACTGTTATAGGATTGAGGGACATTTTGCGACATTGGAGGTATTGTAGTTCCTGAGTGGACCGTAGGAACAGGTTCAATGTTAGTTGACAGGCCTGGTTGCTGATAATTCATTATTGTCGATAATTATAGTAGACAGATAAATTAAAGACGCGTGTACTTCCAGATGAGTAATTTCTGGCCTTGTGTTTATGTTTTGTAGATAAACAGGTACAAACAACCACAAGCCGCAGACAGACACACAGTCCTACACGGACGAGCAGACGCACGCGCGGCCCCTTGGCCGGCTGCTTGGATTTGTTCGAGTAATCAGATAAACCTTTTGTTGATATCTCTTGTTGCAGTATTACTACACATACAAGTCTATTTAGTAAGAAAGATAGCGATAATATTAAGTTACAGCACGCGACAGCACCGACCGCACCGAACAGCTGCTCATACAGAAAGAATGGAAAGACAGCTGCTGAATGGAAAGAAAGAAGACTCGATTTTAAAAAAGAAAAATGATTAGTATGGTATTGACAGGAAAGACTTTGATAACACTACAAACATCATTCATCCCCGACCGATAACGCGCAGCGAGAGTCCAAATCTATTAAAGGAATCAGTGACAGCTCCCTTTGGCCAGCTCTTCGTTCGACCTACAAACATCTATCCAGAAGTACAGTCTTTCCTCACGAAGGTTAGGGATAGTCTTCACCCACCTGACATGGGGGTTCCATTTAATTCAAGCAATGGGGGAACGTCATTTTTTCAGAACTCAAGCATCCACTTATTTGATGCTTTGTCACCATATCTAGCTCTGCTTCTTGTCAATGATATATTACAGACATAAACGTAAAATTCTCCACCTGTCGTGTCTTGGTTGTAGAGCAACGTTTTCGTGGCTCCGTGCTCAGAGCACCTATCGACAAATACTAGTAGCGGTCACTAGTCCTTCTTTGGCCTTTTTGATTGGCACAGATAATGAAAATTACATCTGAAAGTCACTCTGTAACATACGCCTGTTGTTGAACGAGGAAGCGAGTTGTTAGGGTTTGACTCGATGGTTTGGCATGTATCTGTCTGTCCGTATGTTTCACGATAACTTCTGAACCCATTAACCGATTTTCGTAAAACTTGGCACACATGTTGTGGAAACCCAAGAGAATCTTGTTGTTTTTGAGATTGATCACCCCAAAAATAGGACGGTGAGTCAAAATTGTAAAAAAATTGCAAAATCCCACGTGAGGTATCAAATTAAAGGGAATTTAAACCACAGTATGAATAAAGTATTCACTTTTGAAATGTTCAAAGTTTTTGACGTCAGAGCCTAAAACGTTGGCGAAATGTTTGTTAAAATCACAAGAATTCATGTGGCATATTAAGTTAAAGCAATTTTGACTAAAATCTGAATGTATAGTCAAGTTTTAAAATTTCAAAATATTTGGACTCTAGGAACCAGTAAAGAGATCACAATTTTTTTTAAAGTGAAAATTCAACTGGGTATCAGATTAAAAGTAATTGTAACCCAAATCCGAGTGTTCCTAAGTGTCTGCGTTTATTGTATGATTGTGTGCTCTACAGTTGTTATGTTACTAAAGAAATATTAGAGTAATCGGGATGTATGTAATTTTTCACGCAATTGGAAAATTGTCTAATAACGAAATTTATGTAATAATAAATGTACTCCGTTCAAAACAGTGAGCGAGTTCTGCAGCTCAAGGAGCATAGGACTACTAGTGAATCATAATGTGACAAATATATTTAAAAAGAGTCCGCTGTACGAACACACAAAGATTATTGTAAGATAGTTGAACATGTAATATAGCCTACACTTACTAAATTTTTTAGCTAAGCAGAAGTAGGCCTACTTCAGGATTAGACGCTGCGAGCACGCTACTCAGATATTATAGTAAAATATCTGACGACGAAGCATATGCTTTGACGTGCGTCATCAATTGTAAACAAGAAGTGACAAGGCGGATTGAAAAGATTAGTTTATCTATTCATACAAGTGAATTGGATACGACTGAAGACATGTACACTAAATTGCCTTTCATTACATAAATAAGTTTACTGTATTTCATAGACAATAAAATAACACGTAAAATCAAAATGTACATATTATCAAATACAGAAGGGGGGTAAGACAGGGAACGACCTATATTTCCAATATTACTGGAGGTGAACAGACATTATAATGAGAAAGAATGTGCGTAGAATAGCTAGAGTATAACTCTCAAATTGGAAACGTAAAGATTTGGAGTTCAATCTTTGAACCTAACTTTCGGTGATACGTGAACATTATCAGCAGGATTAGGTCGGACAAGTACCATCGTTAGAATTTACCGCACATAAGTCCTACCTACGTACCGCTACTTATCCTCTAAGTCCGCTGGACAGAACCGGGAAGCACCACCATTGACGCAAGGTTGTTCGTTGTGTAAACTTGCGTCAGCGTGGTGGTGGTGCTTCCCGGTTCTGTCCAGCGGACTTAAAGAGTAAGTAACGGTTCTTTTTATATAGTTTCTGTAGTTGTATTTAACTTTGTAGAAGATGGTGGTTTTGTTTTTGCAGTCCACGCTTGTTAGTGAATGAATCTAGTAGGCTTAAGTTTGTATTTAATGTACTAGTTTACCTTACACTTGAAGAGGATTACAGATTGTTTAGTAGTCGAAATGTTGTGTGATAAGTTATAACGAAAGTTGTTATTTGACATACGTCTTCTGATAAGATTTGCAGTTATTTAGTGAAAATTCAGTCAAGGTTGATAGCACGTTTGACAAACTCATTCTGTAAGGCATAAAGGTTTCTTCAGAATAAATGTGGAAAAAATGTGGAAAGGCTCCATCAAGTGAAAGTCGGTATAGATATGCGAATGAAATTAAATGTCTTATTAAAATAGTAACAGATATTATATGAAGCCTCACTATCCGCAGGGACTTCAAGACGATTCCTCTAGTTGATATGATACAAAGCTCACAGTTGAGACGGTTTAGCCTCGTCTGTAGAATAGAAAATCGAAGATACCCTAGGAGAGCGTGGGAAGCAAAACCATAAGCTAAAAGGAGAAGAGGCAGACCCAGGTTGAAGTGGGAAGACAGTATTAAAGTAAGTACAGAAAGGAGATTTCTATGCATTCATGTGCTTATAAAACTTGAAATAAAAAAAAATGTTGATGTTGATTGGATCAACTGTGGAAAGGAAAGGTTGGATGGGCACCTGCTATGCCATTCAAACTGGTTCGCCGCCCCGATCGAGGGCGTATTGGAAGGGGAAGGCCCAGACCCAGGTAGGTTCGGGTAAGAAAAGGAAGAAGGAATGTGGTGATCAAGAGGGTGTCTACGTAAAGGAAGAAATTGCAAGCCCACTAACCTCTGGGTTGAGAAGAAAAAAACTAAAAATATGTAATTTAACTTTAACGTAAAGTTAACTTTCAAGTGTTAAAGTTAAACCTTTTACAAAGTACAACCGACATTGTACGACACCACGTTCTACGATTGAAGCAACACCAACAACAGAAAATTAAACAAATATACTAACGAATTTTTTACAAATTTACTAAAGAATATGGAAACTTATTAATTACAGAAATGCATTAAATGAAGTAACAAGAAAACTCAAATTTGTAGTTTCTGTTAATATATTTATTTTAAGTCAAATATTGTGTATGTGTTCATCCACCAGAAATATATATATTTTGTCGAATCGTAGTCCAGAAAATGTAACGTGTTTTAGTGTTTAGTATGTTGTCTCTACAATAAATTCAACGCTGGCTGAATTTGCCCATTACGAACATACTCCAGTTGCAAAACTTTGCTACTATGATTGCCACGATTAAAACAACGAAGTATGTGTGTACACCGCGAGCGCACATGCGTGTTGAAGTCAATGCAAGGCGCGCGCTTGCACTGAGCTCCAACACGCAGACTGCATCGCAGGACATGTGTCGGCCAAACTGTGACATGTGTCGGTCGGATGTGTGTGAGTGTGATGCCCGTATCCTAATCATGAGTCAGAGTAGCAAAAAATTCCATTACCTGGAGTATTTCACAGTGGGTAAAGAAGCCACAAGCTGAATTTATCTGCAGAGACACCGATAGGACACATCTGTTATCGTTGCCGATTTGAATTAAACTAAATAATTTAATTTATATCAATTGCTTAGAAACTAACACCTCATTATTATTAACAATTACAACAATGCAAAATTTAAATTTATTTTTACTTCCATATTCCTTAAGGAATAGAAGTATGGTGATGGCAAAAAAAATCGTGTTCGAGATTATTGCAGATTCTGATTCTACTACACTCAAAACATGAAAAAAAGTCGTTTTCCGAAAAGTGTCTGTGTGTGTGTCTGTCTGTCTGTCTGTGTGTCTGCGTGTCTTAGATTTTTTTTCTATGGCAAACGATAACTGCCGCAAATTCAAACAGAATCAAATAATTTTTTGCATACAGCCCTGATTTGTAGAGTACTCACGACCTACTGTTTTTTGGTGAAGATAGGTTGAGGGAAAGGGGTAGTTTACCTGCAACGGTTTTTTTTTATCAAGGGAAATTTTTTTTTTGGCAAACGATAACAGCCGCAAATTCAAACAAAATTAAATAATGTTTCGTACACAGCCCTGAATTGTAGAGTTCTCAAGACCTATGGTTTTTGGTGAAGATCGGTTAAGGGAAAGGGGTAGTTTACCTGCAACATTTTATGTTTTAACAAGGGTATTTTCTATGGCAAACGATAACAAACGCAAATTCAAGCAGAATCAAAAGATTATTTGTATACAGCCCTAAACTGCAGAGTTCTCAAGACCTATTGTTTTTGGTGAAGATCGGTTAAGGGAAAGGGGTAGTTTACCTGCAACGTTTTTTTATCAAGGGTATTTTCTATGGCAAACGATAACAGCCGCAAATTCAAACAGAATCAAATAATGTTTTGCATACAGCCGTGATTTGTAGAGTACACAAGACTTATTGTTTTTGGTGAAGATCGGTTAAGGGGAAGGGGTAGTTTACCTGCAACATTTTTTTATCAAGCGTATTTTCTATGACGAACGGTAACTGCCGCATATTCAAACAGAATCAAATAATTTTTTGCATACTTCACTGAATTGTAGAGGACTCAAGGCCTTTCGATTTTGGTGAAGATCGGTTAAGGGGAAGGGGTAGTTTACCTGCAACCTTTTACGTTTTAACAAGAGTAAAGTACATGAAAATTCATTTAAACTTTTTCAAACAATGGTAATTGTTAAAATAAAATAATTTTGTTGCCAGGCAATAAAATTATAATTTTTTCATTTTAATGTAAATCTGTACATAGTATAAAGTAAAGTCGGTGCGTTTTCTCTCTGTGTTTGAAATCGCTAATCTCAGGAAGTACTGAACGAATTTTATTCAAGTTTTCGCCAATAGTTAGAGTGTCTATCGAGGAACATTTATGTGTATAATTAATACATATATGTTGTACATTAGCTTAGCTATCACGGTTTATGTCAAGTAAGTGGTATAGTTTACATCTTATATATAAAAATGAATGTTTCTTTGTTTGTCCCGTATGCGTTCCAATACCATTCATCCGATTGCGATGAAACTTCGGTGAGTTGTTGTGCGCACGTCCGCGAAGGTTTCTTCCACATCTCCTCCTAAGCCACTGTACCGATTTCAACCAAACTTTGCACAAATATTTTACGCAACGGGAGAACCAACATAGGATAGGTGTTTTTTCGATGGGGTCCTTTTGGGGGTTCTTTGGGGTCTTCCACTTCGCCTCCTAAACCACTGGACCGATTTCAACCAAACTTGGCACAAATATTTTACGCAACGGGAGAACCAACATAGGACAGTTGTTTTTTTCGATACAATCCTCTGGGGGGTCCTTTGCGGTCTTAAAAAACTATTAGATCTGGTTACTATGGCAACCCAATAGAATAGATTCTGTTCTAAATATATTATCGCATTAAATTGAAGACCACGCGAACGAAGTTGTGGGGAACAGCTATTTATTTTTAAGAAGCCTACTTTAATTAAACTTTATTAATTAAACTAACATTTTCATTACGTACAACGTGAAACTCCGTAGCGAAGCACGGGTATTCTGCTAGTCATGTATAAGAGAAAATATATCGTGCGTGGCAGGCAAGCATATCTCAGTTATGTACTGTTTACGTTTCCATTTTATTATTATCACTACCGCAATAAAAAGGCAGGGAACACACACACACACACACACACACACACACACACACACACACACACACACACACACACACACACACACACACACACACACACACACACACACACACACACACACACACACACACACACACACACACACACACACACACACACACACACACACACACAATTCGCGTTATTTCTGGCCTCATTCATGTTTATTTTCTTACATTTGCACGGTTTTTAAATGGAAAGTGCCGAACCCACACCAACATAACGCATGCAAGCCGAAAAAGTGTCCAGCGTGGATAGCGATTTGCTTCCTGTGGATCGCTGGGCAGTGTAACTGCACGTGTTTACAGAGGAACGATTCATAGACAGACTTTTCGTCTTTAGGGAATGAACCCTCTGCAAGATGCTGAGGGTCCATGAGTGACTTCGGAGCGCTCCTTCTTTTCCGCGTGTTTGTTCTGTGAAACGTACACTGTAGATTCGCAGATTTATTCTAAGCAACGCTCAATAGGAAATGTTGAAAATTTTTGTCCACGGTGAACCCTCATACACACTAAACCTGCTCTGATGTTTTAATTACGGACATCATAATATTAAAACTTTGGAAACTTGAGCACTATTTAATGGAGATCAATCATTAACTTATACAAGCCATTAATTTTATGCATATTTTTTATATATATGTGTACAACGTTATCGGCAACAAAGAAGTAGTTTTTGTTAAAATTCCTTCTCTGGATATTTGGCCGTAGTCCAATGTTTTCTACAAAACCAGACGTTTCGGCAATGCCATTGACTTCCATCATAAGTGAAAATCGAGTGCGATAACATGAGGTGGTATATGTTAGTGACCACAGTACTGTGGTTAAGGCTGAATCAGTAAGTAGAAAGAAGTAGTTTCTATGGTAATATTTCATTTCGAAAATGATTTTAAAAATAAATCTTAGAATATAGAAGTCATGTATGGTTCTCCATACCGATATTTTCTAAATGCTTTACTATTATACAAATAGTAAAATTAAGTGCTGTAATATGAGTTTTTAGGAAATATAACATACTACGATGTCCATTATGGTGGAACTCCTTTAAACATTTGTAAAAAATAATTCTCAAAATACAGGATTACTCAATGATAGGGTGACTTTAAAAATTTAGTTGTTTTACTTCCATGTTCCATAAGGAAATGGAAGTATGGTGATGGCAATAAAAATCGTGGTCGAGATTATTGCAGATTCTGATTGTACTACCCTCAAAACATGAAAAAAAGTCATTTTTCGAAAAGTGTGTGTGTGTGTGTGTGTGTGTCTGTATGTCTGTGTGTCTGTCTGTCTGTCTGTGTGTCTGTGTGTCTATCTGTCTATAGATTTTTTCTATGGCAAACGATAACAGCCGCAAATTCAAACAGAATCAAATAATTTTTTTCATACAGTCCTGATTTGCAGAGTTCTCAAGACCTATCGTTTTTGGTGAAGATCGGGTAAGGGAAAGGGGTAGTTTACCTGCAACATTTTTTTTTATCAAGAGTAATTTTTTTCTATGGCAAACGCTAACAGCTGCAAATTCAAACAGAATCAAATAATATTTCGCATACAGTCCTGAATTGTAGAGTTCTCAATAATTGTTTTTGGTGGAGATCGGTTAAGGGAAAGGGGTAGTTTACCTGCCACATTTTATGTTTTAACAAGGGTAATTTTTACTTCCATATTCCTTAAGGAATGGAAGTATGGTGATGGCAAAAAAAATCGTGTTCGAGATTATTGCAGATTCTGATTCTACTACACTCAAAACATGAAAAAAAGTCGTTTTCCGAAAAGTGTCTGTGTGTCTGTCTGTCTGTGTGTCTGTGTGTCTATCTGTCTGTAGATTTTTTTTCTATGGCAAACGATAACTGCCGCAAATTCAAACAGAATCAAATAATTTTTTGTATGCAGCCCTGATTTGCAGAGTACTCACGACCTATTGTTTTTGGTGAAGATCGGTTGAGGGAAAGGGGTAGTTTACCTGCAACGGTTTTTTTTTAGCAAGGGTAATTTTGTTTGTTTGGCAAACGATAACAGCCGCAAATTCAAACAGAATCAAATAATGTTTCGCATACAGCCCTGAATTGTAGAGTTCTCAAGATCTGTTGATTTTGATGAAGATCGGTTAAGGGAAAGGGGTAGTTTACCTGTAACGTTTTATGTTTTAACAAGGGTATTTCTTATGGCAAACGATAACAGCCGCAAATTCAAACAGAATCAAAAGATTATTTGCATACAGCCCTAAATTGTAGAGTTCTCAAGACCTATTGTTTTTGGTGAAGTTCGGTTGAGGGAAAGGGGTAGTTTACCTGCAACGTTTTTTTAACAAGGGTATTTTCTATGGCAAACGATAACAGCCGCAAATTCAAACAGAATCAAATAATGTTTTGCATACAGCCCTGATTTGTAGAGTACTCAAGACCTATTGTTTTTGGTGAAGATCGGTTAAGGGAAAGGGGTAGTTTACCTGTAACGTTTTATGTTTTAACAAGGGTATTTCCTATGGCAAACGATAACAGCCGCAAATTTAAACAGAATCAAAAGATTATTTGCATACAGCCCTAAATTGTAGAGTTCTCAAGACCTATTGTTTTTGGTGAAGATCGGTTGAGGGAAAGGGGTAGTTTACCTGCAACGTTTTTTTAACAAGGGTATTTTCTATGGCAAACGATAACAGCCACAAATTCAAACAGAATCTAATAATGTTTTGCATACAGCCCTGATTTGTAGAGTACTCAAGACCTTTTGTTTTTGGTGAAGATCGGTTAAGGGGAAGGGGTAGTTTACCTGCAACGTTTTTTTATCAAGCGTATTTTCTATGGCAAACGATAACAGCCGCAAATTCAAACAGAATCAAATAATTTTTTGCATACGTCCATGAATTGTAGAGGTCTCAATGACTTTCGATTTTGGTGAAGATCGGTTAAGGGGAAGGGGTAGTTTACCTGCAACCTTTTACGTTTTAACAAGAGTAAAGTACTTGAAAATTTATTTAAACTTTTTGAAACAATGGTAATTGTTAAAAATAAAATAATTTTGTTGCCAGGCAATAAAATTATAATTTTTTCATTTTAATGTAATATAATATTTTTCATTTAATACAGCAATAAAAAGGCAGGTAAGACACAGCCTGGCTGTTTGGCTGAAAATGATTTTAAATATAAATCTTAGAATATGGAAGTCATGTATGGTTCTCCATACCGATATTTTATATGACGAACGATAACTGCCGCATATTCAAACAAAATCAAATAATGTTTTGGATACATCCCTGATTTGTAGAGGCCTATTGATTTCATTTTAGTGAAGATCAGTTTAGGGAAAGGGGTAGTTTACCTGCAACATTTTATGTTTTAACAAGGATAATGTTTTCTATGACAAACAATAACTGCCGTAAATTCAAACATAATCAAATACGTTTCTGCACACCTTCCTAAATTATAGAGTACTCAAGGCCTGTTGATTTTGGTGAAGATCGGTTTCGAGAAAAGGGTAGTTTACCTGCATCGTTTTATGTTTTAAAAGGGTAATTTTATTGTTATGACGAATGATAACTGCCGCATATTCAAATAGAATCAAATATTTTTTTGCATACGTTCTGAAGTTGTAAGTACTCAAGGTCTGTTGATTTTGGTGAAGATCAGTTAAGGTAAAGGGGTAGTTTACCTGCCACCTTTAATGTTTTAACAAGAGTAATTGTTTCTATGACGAACGATAACTGCCGCACATTCAAACAGAATCAAATAATGTTTTGCATGCGTCCCTGAATTATAGAGGACTCAAGACCTGTTGATTTTGGTGAGGATCAGTTAAGAGAAAGGGGTAGTTTACCTGCAACGTTTTATGTGATAACAAGGTTAATTTTTTCTATGACGAACGATAACTGCCGTAAATTCAAACATAGTCAAATAAGTTTTTACATATGTGCCTGAGTTGTAGAAGATTCAAGGTCTTTTGATTTTGGTGAAGATCGGTTACGGTGAAAGGGCAGTTTACCTGAAACATTTTTTGTTGTAACAAGAGTAAAGTACTTAATTTTGATAAATAAAGTATCCTGATAAGAAGATCTTAATAATCCACTGTAGAAACGTAGATGAAATATCTATAAATGAAGAGGCTAGTTGAACGGGGGTGGGGGCAATTTTCTATAAATGAAAATTATAGTTGAACGGGGAGGGGATAATTTTTATATGTGTACTACTTTATCGGCAACAAAGTAGTAGTTTGTTGTTAAAATTCCTTCCCAGGCTGTTTGGCCGTAGTCCAATGTTTTCTGCAAAACCAGACGTTTCGGTAGTGCCGTCGACTGCCATCATCAGTGCAAATCGAGTGCGATAACGTGTGGTGGTATACGTTAATAACCACAGTACTGTGGTTAAGCCTGAGGCAATGAGTAGAGAAGTAGTTACTATGGAAACATTTAATTTCGTAAATGATTTTAAATATAAATCTTAGAACATGGAAGTCATGCATGGTTCTCCATACCGATATTTTATTTATGGACTGTAAAATTAACATTTACACTAAATTGAAAGTATACGTAATAGCATTTAACTAGACGCAGAAACTACAAGGTTTTTAACACTAAGCCCCGAATGTGGCGACAGTTTCAACTCACACACTCTTGAAGTCGAGTTTTTACATTTTTCATTACAGGGTTAGCATGTGAACAGAAATTACGCCAACTATGGGTGTTCTGACGTATCATGGGGGTGGATCATTGTAGACCTTACTTTCAAAATATCCCCAGTAGAATAAATGGCGCGCTGGCAATCTCGCGGGCCACGGAATGGTGCCACTCCTGTATGTAACTCGTTAAACTGCATCCATTGATCGTTTAGCCCTATTTGCTACCCATACTGTTTGGTGTGATTTCAGACTTTTCTGCGTCTTGGGAAACAAAAATTCGTTAATTGTTTGTACATATTTCTCTGATCTGACAGTAATGGAATTCTCATTCTCATCCTCAGAGAAGTGATGACTGATTATACCAAAGGAAGCTATTGCACACCATACAGTAAATTTAGCAGTGTGCAATGGTTCTCATGAAGCATTTCTCGACGATTATTTGGATCTGAATACCGAAAGGTTTGTTTATTTATTTATCCACTCAGATGGAAATGCGTTTCATTACTCATTAGCGTATTGTGAATAACGTCTACGTTGTTATTTATCACATACGAGAACTGGCGGCAAAAAGTCATTTGGTTTACTGTATCACTGTCAATTAAGGTTTACAGTATTTGAATTTTGTACGGCTGTGTGTTCAAAAATTATTATTAAGAATTTTTCGAACACTGGTATTCCGCGAGCCATGTGAAACTGTATGGCGCCAGGTAGAATGTTTAGCATAGGATAGCTTAGGATAGCAGCTCTTGTGCGCGTAATGTTTTCGGGTGTACATACAGTTCTTTTTACTTACATATTCCTTAAGGAAATGGAAGAATGGTGGTCGCGAAAAAACCATGTTCGAGATAAGGGCTGATTCTGATTGTACTATCCTCAAAACATGAAGAAAAATAATTTTCCGAAGAGTGTCTGTGTGTCTGTCTGTCTATGTTGCTGTGTGTTTATATGTATAATTTTTTCTATGGCGAACGGTAATTGCCGCAAATTCAAACAAAATCAAATAATTTTTTGCATATGTGTCCGAGTTGTAGAGGATTCAAGGCCTATTGATTTTGGTAAGATGGGTTAAGGGAGAGGGGTTGTATACCTGCAACGTTTTACTTTTTAATAAGAGTAAAGTACTTAATTTTGATGAATAAAGTATCCTGAAAAGAAGGTCATAATAATCGACTGTAGAAAGGTAGATGCAATATCTATAAATAAAAAGGGTTGTTGAAGGGGGAAGGGGGTAATTGTTTGAAAACTGTTTTTTTTTTCATGTCGAATAAACTACTTCATTTTGAAGGATAAGATACCTTCGTAATTACATATGATTAAACTACTACTCAAAAAAGTGTAAATATCAAAAATGGGGTTGTTCGGTTAAGGAGGAGGGGTAGTTTACCTGCATTTTTGTGTTTTAATAAGAGTAAAGTACTTAATTTTGATAAATAAGTGCCCCGAAAATGAAGTCATAATGATCCACTGTAAAATGGTTAATGATGTATCTATAAATAAAGAGGGTAGTTGAATGGGGAGGGGGTGACTTTTTGAAAATTTCTTTGCTGATATCAAGTAACGTACGAGTATTTAATTTTGAAGTATAAGATACCTTAGCTATTACATAATGCTAAAACTATTACTCTATGTAACTGTAAATATCATTAATGGTGGGGATCGGTTGAGGAGGAGGTATGATTATTTGCGAAGTTCATATTCTTTATAAGAATAAAGTACCTAATTTTTATAGATAAAATGACTCGAAAATAACATTATATTAAACGACTACCCCATAATAACAAAAATATCTATAAATAGTGAAAATAGTTTGAGGGTGGGGAATATGTTTTTAGAAATTATCGAACGGCATTCAAGTAAATGATTTTAAATATAAATATTAAAACATGGAAGTCATGTATGGTTCTCCATACCGATATTTTATTATTGGGGAAGTAACCTTTTTAATTTGCTATCTCATTCCCAACGAGAGTACCCGTGCTATCAGAAGAAGACAGAACAAAACTACCTTGTTATTAACATAGTTAAAGTTTAATATTTTATAACAGGTCTGAAAGTTAAGACATCTGCTTCCAATCATTAATCACGCGTCCTTTTTCAATCTTTGATAAGAATTTTCTCTTCAAGATTTCTCAGTCTTTATGTTTCTTACTTCTCTTCTTTATTTCCTTACAAACGAGACATTCGTCCATTAATCTATTACGTGTTAGTTATTTAGACACTCTTTTAATTATAAATGTTTATTACGTTACTCTTTCTCAGAACTTCATATTAAAAACATTCTTACCTCTTACTAAATGTGTGAAGTTAACAAAAAAATCTAAATACAAACTCCAGCCCGCCTAGTCAATTATACGAAAGTAAACAGTTTTAATTTAGTAGTGTATTATATAAATTTTATGCTGCAGAAATGATACGTTTTATTTAATGTAGTTTTGTTTCGATCATTTTGTTTTCGTTGTTTTTGAAACTGACCTGACGTACCGTGTCTGCGAAGGGTTCGTAATTTGTTGTAAATGTAGGCAAAGATTACTCGCGCTATCTAGATGCAAATATATGAACGTGTAAAACGTCTCTTGATGGTAAAATGTTGGTAAATTGAGTTCCTATTGTAATTATTCTTATTTATCGTATTATTTGTCACGTAAATTTAAAATTACTAAATTTTAATTATATATGTTTTAAGCATTTTGTATGTAAATTTGGTATAATGGAAACAGTTGTTATTTTATTTATTGCAGTAGGGACATCATGCTGTTGCTAATAAGTTTCAAATATTAACAAATAAGTGATGAAACTAAGTACTAACTAAGTAAGTAACTAACTAAGTAATGATGAAACTGAGTAAGTAAGTGAAACAGTAGAGTACGAGTACATGAAATATTCTATAAAAAGGAATTATCTGGAATGAGCAAATTTTTATAACATATTCTAAGCACCGTCCCCTGTATTTTATAGTTGTCAGTAATGTGGTCCATGACCGGAAAACTTTTTACTTTAAAAATGTTTTACTTTTATTATTCTACAAATACTCAACTTTATTGTTCTTTTCACATTATTTTTGAACATTTATGGCTTGCACGTATCGTATCTATAAAAAATGATCATCTCCTCGAATGCGGAAACAAGAGAAAACAGGCCGACGAAGAGAAAACAACAGCGAGGTGATTGAAAAAGCAACTATCGTTGTCGCGGAGCGGGTGGTTCGTGTACCTTAGTTAAAGAGAGTGCCAAGTCGATGAAGTCGCTGGAGAAAAGAATTGGTCCTAAGTAAACAAAATATAGGAGCATGTAGTGAAGGTGTATCGGACATACAAAAGATAGAAGAACTCGGAGGTTGTAACACAAGTTACATAAAGAGAAAAGATTATTGAAGGACATGTTACAGACAGATTTGGGGGAGGGGAGCTGAATATAATCGAAGCAGAACTGTTTGCGAGTGACAGTGAAAGTGCTTTGAAAAAGGTAAAGGAATTTCTAGAATCAAAATGAAACCAAAGAGTGCAAGTTGGGGTGCAGTCTTACGCCTGTCGTACAGGCAATATGTACTTCAAAGGTGTACGACGTAGGTCTGCGGTGATGTGCACCGGGGCGGGTAACGTTGTAACCTGTACCACAAGTCTTTGCAAATCAGTTGTTAAGATTCGAGGGTCACAGAACCTACAAACAAAATTTGTCTGATTAAAAACTGTTTCCAATGTATACATTACTCTACCTGTAGCACATGGTTAAGTAAAATTTGTGACCCGTAAGACTGGGTGGATCAAATCCACAGTTAAATCTCTGTATAGTAACAAGCCATCTTTTCCACGTGGCAGACGTATAATTTCTTGAAAGTATGTAGGCTACTGCTTTTGTAAATAATAATTTTGTTATCTTGTAGGAGGCATACATCGTACTTCAAGTATGCTATGCTGTTAAGGGTTATTCAATATTTTATTTAAAACATACTCGTTATTAATTTATGTAATCTTATATATAAAAATGAATGTTTCTTTGTTTCTTTGTTTGTCCCGTATGCGTTCCTATACCATTCATCCGATTGCGATGAAACTTCGGTGAGTTGTTGTGCGCATGCCCGTGAAGGTTTCTGAATTTTTTCGATGGGGTCCTTTGGGGGGTTCTTTGGGGTCTTCCACATATCCTCCTAAACCACTGGACCGATTTCAACCAAATTTGGCACAAATATTTTACGCAACGGGAGAACCAACATAGGATAGGTGTTTTTTCGATGGGGTCCTTTTGGGGGTTCTTTGGGGTCTTCCACATCTTCTCCTAAACCACTGGACCGATTTCAACAAAACTTGGCACAAATATTTTACGCAACGGGAGAACCAACATAGGATAGGTGTTTTTTTTCGACGGGGTCCTTTGGGGGGTCTTTGGGGTCTTCCACATCTCCTCCTAAACCACTGGACCGATTTCAACCAAACTTGGCACAAATATTTTACGCAACGGGAGAACCAACATAGGATATGTGTTTTTTCGATATGATCCTTCGGGGGGTCCTTTGTGGTCTTCCACATCTCCTCCTAAACCACTGGACCGATTTCAACCAAACTTGGCACAAATATTTTACGCAAAGAGAGAACCAACATAGGACAAGTGTTTTTTCGATACGATCCTTTGGGGGGTCCTTTGGGGTCTTCCACATCTCCTCCTAAACCATTGGACCGATTTCAACCAAACTTGGCACAAATATTTTACGCAACGGGAGAACCAACATAGGACAGGTGTTTTTTCGATACGATCCTCTGGGGGGTCCTTTGGGGTGTTAAAAAACTATTAGATTTGGTTACTAATGGCAACCCAATAGAATAGATTCTGTTCTAAATATATTATCGCATTAAATTGAAGACCACGCGAACGAAGTCGTGGGCAACAGCTATTTATTTTTAAGAAACCTACTTTAATTGAACTTTATTAATTAAACTAACATTTTCATTACGTACAACGTGAAACTCCGTAGCGAAGCACGGGTATTCTGCTAGTATTTATATAAATAATACCTAAACAAATACAAATCAATACAAAGCATAACGCAATTTCCAAAGCACTCAATATCGAAAATACTCAAAAAGCTAATATATAGGCCTACACCACAATCACGCACAATAATATCAGTTTAAAATACCAAAAACCAACCAAAACACAAGTACTCAACAAGATATAAAATTAAGAAGGCTGAGGATGCGAACAATAGGATTCCCGAAACATGTTCCAAATAAGGAAAAAACATCTTCAGGTAAAGAAATTATAAATTTTAAATAAATTATATATGCACCAAGAAATAGACTGTAGCAAAATTTGTTTGAATTATATAAATAAATATAGATATATAGATAAATATTTTTTATAATATCCTTAATAAATATAATAAACATACTGTTACTAATAAAAATGAGTAATCATATTTTAAAAGATAATGTAGTAAATTTTCATGTTTTCTCCCAAAACTCGAACACTGTCTTGTTACACGATCATGGTATATAAAACCTGACGTCGTCAACTTTACATGCGAGAGTGTTTTTCAAGAGTGCAATTTTTTGGCTTATAAATAAATTGTTGAGAAAACTTCTTATCTCTTCTAAACAATGATTTTTTGCCACGTAAATGTGTTGAAAACTTTCACATCGGTGTCATCGTTTGCCAGTGATCGGCCGGTCTGATAAATATTTTGTACAGTAACGTGTTTATTGGTGTTAGAGTTGCATTTATTTTGCCAACAGATAGCGCTGCAATAAATAAAGTAAACCATGTTTTCCAAAAAAAAAAAATGACATGGCTTTTCTACTGATACAGTTTAAGATTTTACAATGTGTGTGTGTGTGTGTGTGTGTGTGTGTGTGCGCGCGCGCGCGGGGGGGGGGAACTAGTGAGCGTGCGCGCCCACACTGTACGTTTGATTATTTTCGCTATCACTATGTTCACATTCAACTTACATAAAGAAAAATGGCCGCAAATGCCAATAAGAAACCTACTGTCAGTTTTATTTCATCTTTTACGTACATGACAAGGGTGACTTGGGAGACAGTTTTCAGCATACCATGGTATTGCATTTCTTCCGACTTAAAAAGGCATTTGTGTCGTTTTCTAAAGACACAAGCTTCGCTTCTAAAAAGCAATGATGATACGACTCTCATCTTGTAAATTTCCGAGCTGAGTCTCTTTCCGGAAAATGTGTTTGCGTCCTTCGTTTGGTATTGTGTATATTGAAAACTTGACACCTAAGTGTTGTTCTCTCTGACATAATGTGTATCATCTCGCAACCTTGAGATTTAAACAAATCTTGGTGTACTCAAAATACGTAAGTACAATAAATGCCTGATCTCATTGTTAAGCAGGTTACCAAGGCGGTTTCCATGGAAACTAAAAATCTGCCACATTTTCTTTCAAGTCTTCGCTATTTTTGATTCCTGTAAACTATACGACATACGTATGTTTGAAGAATAAATTATTGTACATTTATCAGAATTTTAAATTAGTACATTCATTACGTATTGGTTAGAACGCAAGTTATCATGGTTGACAGTAATGTACTGACCTTGCCTATGTGTAAAACGGATACAGTTGAGTGCTTAATACGTTCATACTGTTTACAGTTTGCCACTGCAATCCAGTTCTCCTTCGCTGTAGCTCTCGGTCCAAAGCACTCCTCCACCAGGTTACCCTGTTCTACAACATATCTTATACCTTCATTTCACGAACGACAAAGTCTTTTTTGCCTTTCCCGGAGATTTTCATTTTGCTGAACCAGTTCAAACATTTTCTTTAAAACAGAAATACGTTGCATGTCTCTTCCTCCCCATTGATATTCTAGCAAACCTCAACTAGCACAAACTCTAGTCTAAGGTCAACGTTTACACTCCATACTTTAGCCGATTCCAATCCTCCCTGAGCTGCAGAATTCGCTCACTATTTTGAACGAAGTACATGTATTATTACATACGTTTTGATATTAAATCATTTTCAATTATGGGTAAATAGTACAAAAATTACTGTACTATTTCTTTAATAATATGACACTGTAGAGCGCACAAAAATACATTAAGCATTAAAAATTCGAAACATTCGGATTTCGATTACAATTCCTTTTATTCTTACAGCCTGCTGGATTTTCACAATTTTTCAAATGTATAATCTTTTTTTTGGTATCTGAGATTCCAAGATTTTGAAATTTCTGTAAGTTAACATTGCATTCAGATATCAATTATTAAATTTCTCTTTAATTTGAAACCCACATGAATTTTTGCAATTTTATAATATATTTCACCTACTTTTTCGGCCCTGACGTCAAAATATTTTTAAATTAAAAAAAATGAAAACTATATTTAGATTTTTGTTAAAATACGCTTTAATTTGATATCTCACACGGGCTTTAACGATATTTCACAATTTTTGACCCCGTTATATGTTTGTCTCCCGCCCATTATTTTTGGAGATTTCAATCTCGAGAGCAGAGTTATCGTGAGACATACCCCAAACAAATGGAGAGATAGATAGACACACAGACAAATGCCAAACGTCGAGTTAAAACTGAGAATTCGCATCGCTCGTTCAATTATTGTTAACAGTATTTTAAGATCGGGGTTCGCACTCCATATTTTAGCCGATTCAATCGTCCGACATCCAGCTCGCTTCTGCATTCAATTAAAAATGTTACAATTCTCTTCTCCACAGTGAGTCCAATTAACTTTCAGAAGCAGTAATTGTCTAGCTTCGGTTGCACCTAGACCATTTTCATCAACGTAAACTCTTAGGTGCTTGGGTTTATCAATTTGTTTAATCATTTTGTAATCAGAATAACAAATTTTCGCTTCCAAGTTCACTACTGGATATTCAGTGTTGTTAAAGTCTGCATTTTCCATATGATTTATAGAAAGCGGTTAATCTCGTTATAATGTTACTCGATTAATCATTATTTAATCACACATATGACGTGGCTCTTCTTTTAACCGGAATGAAATCGAGACGTCGTCAGAGTACGACAGATATGCACTCAGGAGTGTAGTTTGAGTGTACACATCAGGAGTGTCACGCAAGACTGTGTGTGTGTGTGTGTGTGTGTGTGTTTGAGCGCTATTTTCGACACTTGACTGATTTACGGAGTGAAATGTGTTGTTAACTAGTTTGTCATTTTTACACGCTCCTGGTAGTGAAAGGTGTGACAAATTAAAACAACCTTTAGACATTATCTGCTAGCAATAAAACTGTATTTTGAAGGAACGGTTTTTCTCATGCGTGTATCGTGCTTTATTAGACGGTCCTTGATTTTTCCAAACGACAATAACTTTCAGTAGGCCTATATAATCTTCGAATTCAGGGCCCAAAAATACACGAAGAAAAACTAAAATTATAAAAACGTTTTTCACCATAGACCAGTGAAAGTGATTCAAATCCACTAAATTAGATGATCAACCGATAACAAAATTAACTACATCACTTTGGCGAATTGTTTTTAAAAATTGTAACTTTTTTTAAAGCTGTATACGTATAAAAGCTATGTGTAGACATAATTTTTAACTTAATTTTTGAATGAGGTAATCACTTGGACAGAAAAACACGCGGTGTCATGTAACGAAACGAATACATTTACATGAGTGCAAATTTCATTAAATACTTTATTATTACAGAAAAATATAAATAATTACTCTATATTCTTTTCCTTCGTATTATTCTTCTTCTTCTTTTATTCTTCTTCTTGTTCTTCTTCTTCTCATCATTATTAATATTATTATTATTATTATCATTATTATTAGTTTAAACACTTTTTGCTACAGTCTATTTCCTTACGTATATAATATATTTAATATTTATAACAACTTTACCTCCAGATGTGTTTTCCTTATCAGGAACATATTTCGGGATACTTTGTGTTCCCATCCTCAGCCTTCCTAATTTAACTGAAAACGTTAAATCTTGAGTTAAATTAAGAAGGCTGAGGATGGGAACACAAAGTGTCCCGAAACATGTTCCAAATAAGGAAAACACATCTTGAGGCAAAGTTATTATAAATATTAAATATATTATTATTAGATATTGGAGAGATAGTAACTTTGTACCGGCTTGATGGGTACTGGTCCGCACAGATTCCCAGGGTTGGTTGAAGTGACGTTTGCTCCCAAAGGAGCTCTCAGCCTCTCTCCAGATGGTAGATGTGTCACATCCTACAAGAGGTGCAGAACAGTACGGATATAAACCGGAAGGTCGATAAATATTCCTGGTGGAGTGGAGGGCAGCAGTAGCCACAAGTACCAAGTTAAGGCGTAAAGCAAATGATCCTGGACCGTTTTATCTTCGGAATATTACAGGCGTGATTCTAGATGGATTTAGTGAGCTGTAATACTGCGAGCAGGGAAAACTGGTTTCCTGTAACACAGCCAGTTTATGGGAGACAACCATACAGAAAATCGGGATGGACGTTTGTGCCGTACGTAGGTGTACGGCAAGTAGCGGTCATACGGATTCCGGGCGATATTTTCTTGCATTGGGTAGTTCGCTTCGGACAGGTTCACTTCGCTATCTATGAGACGTTATGGTAACTTCGAACTAAGGTATCTTTCGTTCCGTCTGCTAGATGGAGTCTGCTGAACTTCGTCGTGGTTTGTAGGCGCCTTTGGGATACCCATCGGTTAATTCTCAGCTGGGGAGAGAGATTGTTTCTGACTTACGTGGTAGGTTGACCTTTGGTTTTTTTCCGTTGAGTGGAGAGTTGCGTTTTTGACTCGATGGGTTGGTTCCGGGTCAGCTGTTCTCATCAGGAGCGTTTGGCGACCACGTGTTGGTCTCAGATTGTATAGAGCTGAAAGTTTTGTGGTTTTTTTTATGCCGGCGTTTTTTTTTTGAAATGATTATGTCTGGCTGAGGGAACAGTGTGCCAGGGGGTCCCTGAAGGCCGGCGTCCGTGATCATGTGAAGACCGGGATGTTAAATTGTGTGATATACGTGTGTAAGTATTGAGGAACACAGCACGCGTGATTATGCACGCACTATGAACAGGTATGGAAAAAAAAAATTTATTAAATTTTGCCCTGGGACTTTATGGGTCGAGTGGGGGTCTGGCTGATTTTTTAACACTACAAAAAGAGAAAGAACTTTTTTTTTCCTACAAAAAAAAAGAGAAAACAAAAAAAAACAAAATAAAACTTAAGAAAATGTGTTAGTTATTGGCCGGGGTGTTCATTTGGCCTAGTGGGGCAAAATTCAGCTGAGTTACTTAAATGCTCTTATTCCGTGTGTGCATGTAATTGTCTTGTGTGGTGTTCCATATACGCATGCAATATTGAGTACAATTTTCCTTGTAATCTGTGTGGAACTTATTTGGTGGCTGTTCTTATTGGAACGTGTAAATCTGCTGGTGAAAAGAGTTTCAGTCCACCTACTGCTGTAACAACACATTCCCTTGTGCTATAACAGTAATTCCTATGTTGCCACAGATTTATAATATGGCATAGATTTATAATACCATTACATCTCAATGAATAATGATATTGTTTCATAAAAATAAAAATCCATAAAAAAAGAAGAAAACTTGGGAGTTTTACACTGAACAAACATTGTGATTTTTATAATATTTAAATTATTATGAATTGTTGATATATACTTTATTTAGTAAAATTTATTTATTCTTAATGAATATGTTGAAGGGTGTAATAGATTTTTAAAACTGTGAACCTGTTAAGACTATTTGCAAAAATCTATTGGAGACTGTTATTCTATTACTTTTATAATTGTGTAAATTGTTGTGGCTTTAATGATGTTGTACGATAGAATTGCTTGTGAAAGGGTTTAGAAAGTTGGTTATATTATTGAAAGCTGCATGTTAATAGTTTCAGTATGGCATGTAAGTTTTTAAATGTTTTATATATTTTGCATAGTTTTCAGTACGGCATGTCAGAGTTTTTAAATGTTTTATATATTTTGCATAGTTTTCAGTATGGCATGTCAGAGTTTTTAAATGTTTTATATATTTTGCATAGTTTTCAGTATGGCATGTCAGGGATTTTAAATGTTTTATATATTTTGTATAGTGTTCAGTATGGCATGTAAGCGATTTTAAATGTTTTATATATTTTGCATAGTGTTCAGTATGGCCTGTAAGAGTTTTTAAATGTTTTATATATTTTGCATAGTTTTCAGTATGGCATGTCACAGATTTTAAATGTTTTATATATTTTGTATAGTGTTCAGTATGGCCTGTAAGAGTTTTAAATGTTTTATATATTTTGTATGATTTTCATGGAATATTTCTCGAATATTGAATATTGAATATTTTTACCTTTTAAATTTTGAATACCCTGTCATAGTTTAAATATTTACACATTTTCCATAATTCTAATGGAATAACTTACAACCTGTGTTTTTGTATGAAATTTCATTGTCACAAAAGAAAAAAAAAGATAGCCTCAATAAACTTGTTATTTTTTAAACTGTAAAACTGAGGTCACCTCATTCCTCCAATTACCCAAAGGTTATCCAGCATGCGGATATTCTTCCACTAGGAGGCTCTCCTAGTTCAGTGAAATGGTGAGCCGGTCATCAAGGTAAGTTGTGGTTTTTTAAAATTTATTTTTCGGTTGTCAGTTTTGGAAAGTTTAAAATTGTTGTGACGTCATGGGTGATGAGCGGCTTACAAATGGTAGCAGAGCGTGGTTGGACGTAGTCCTGGCCACCTCTGAAACGAAAATTGGAAATGGATGAGGTGACCTCCATATCTTAGTGGGACATGTTATGTTAAATATGATATGTTATTAGTGCTGTAAATCTTGGTCTTTGGGTGCGGTTGCCGGGCCGGGACCCCTAGGGGGGGGGTTGAGCACAGCCTGGAGATTTCTGATGGTTTTGGGGGTTCTTGAGTGTTTATTTGTTTGTTTGTGTTTTTGTGTGATCATGGTTGTCTTTGTTGTCGTATCGCACTTCATCTTGGTCTTCATTGTTGGTCCGGTGCCGGGTCGGGGACCCTGAGGCACCTTGATTGTCAGCTCTTGTTGAATTCAGTTTCTTGTTGTTGGATACTATGGCGGAGCAGGGGCAGAGTAGGAGTCGTGAAGGCCGCGGTCTGGTGCCCGAATATTTCACAAAGGACGAACTCCTTTTCGAGATACGTTTGCGGAGTGGGGTTCCCCAGAGGGACGTGGCGTCCTTGCGGCGTCAACTGCGGGAACTGCTGGTGGGTGACGCTCCCATCCGGAGGGTCGAAATCGAGGATTTGGAGGAGGAGCTGGCCGTGTGTGAGGACAAGTGGACCGAGTTCTCCACCCTGATGGAGGACTCGGAATATATGGGGAGTTCCACCCGTGTTTGGCAGCGGGTGACCCAAAGGATGCACCACTTGTCCGCCCGCCTGAGTAATTTGCTTTTGCAGGATGATCTGGAGGAGGAGGGTAGGCGGACGGCGTCGGCCCTCCAGTCAAAGATTGGTCTACCTGGGGAGGCTCCCGAAAGCCCTAGTAACCTGAAGGAGAAGCCCATGCGCCAGACCGTGGCCCCTGAGCGGGTGGGTCTCCTAGGGGAGCCTTGTAGCGCTCTGGTGGAGGAACGTCCGTCTATTTCGGTGGGCGGTCGCCCCCAGGGATTTCAGGGGGAGCATGTGGAAGTGCCTCGAGGGTTGGGCACTGCACCTGCTAGTGTTAAGTATGAATCGTTGCCGAACCCCATTTATGACCTCCTCCGTCGGCTTCCAGTGGTCGACGGTTTGGACCCTGACCAGCTTGTCCAATTCCTTGAAGGGGTTTTCGGCATTTTTGATGTCCCTGGGGTGACCGGCGCTGCCCTGTTAAATTTGATTTACCCGTATTGTCGGGCGCCCCTGCTGGATCGTGTGGTCTGGCATCTGGGCGCGGGCGGGGATTTTGAGGCGTTCCACAAAGATGTGTTGGAACTGTTTATCCCCGGGAGGCTGCGTGACCGGATGCGGCAGCGATTTTCCTACAGAGTTCAGGGGCAAGGGGAACAGTTGAACGTATTTATAAACTCGATCAAAAGTGCTGCCCGTGTGCTGCGGGTGGATGTGTCGGAGGCTGAGGTGGTGCGGGTTATCTTGGAGGGCCTTAATCCGCAGGAGAGGTCATGGTTGGTGTTTTTGGAGCGACCGCGCAGCTTCGCTGATCTTAGCGAGGCTTGTGTCTTCGCCCGCACCATCCAGATGAACGATGAGGCTCGCTCCGGCCGTTCCGAATTCCCTGTCCCCTGTTCCTCATCTGATCAGCAGCGGCCTACCCGGGAGCAACGTGGTGGAAACCCTTGGAAAGAGCAACGTGGTGGCCACCCTTGGAAAGAGCAACGTGGTGGCGACTCTGAGAGGCGGGAAGTCCGCTGCTATTCCTGTGGGAAGATGGGGCACTTGGCCCGGAATTGCCCCCTCAAACGATCGGAGGTCTCGCGGGAAAACCGTCCATCAAAAAACGGCCTGCGTGGGGGGGATTGAGGGGACGCCGGTCCCTCCCCACGTTTGGTAGCGATGTCGCATCCCAGGTCCCGTTATGTGCAGTTGAGACGGGACACCCATCCGGGGAGGCCGATCCCAAGCCGATTCGTCCGGGTCTCTCCGTGTGTCCATTTTTGGAGCTGGAGGTCGGGAAGGGCCGGGTTAAGGCCCTGGTGGACTCCGGATCGGCACGGTGTCTTATCTCCTACCGTGTTTACCAGCAGTTGGTCCGGGAGTCATTGATCCGGTCGAATACTCCTTCGTCGGTGGTATGTTGGACGGCCTCGAGGGAGGTCTTGCCGACCTCCATATTGATGGCTTTTAAATTTAAAATAAACTATTTTTCGTGGGTTTGGGAGTTTCTCGTGGCTCCGAACTTGAGCGTAGACTGTATTGTGGGTGCGGATTTTATTATGAAAAGTGGCATGGTTCTCGATATCCAGGGGCACGTATGCTTCTTGAAGTTCAACCGTGCAGTACGCATCCCCTTTCTGGGATATCGGGATGAGGCGGGGGAAGGTCTTGAAGAACTTCAACCCCCGGCGTACATTAATACTTTAAGCCCAACTCTACAAACTGCTTTCCGTAAATTGTGTGATGAGTTCCCCGAGGTGCTGACCGCCAACCTCGGACTCACTCACAATTTGGAGTATCGGATCCGCCTGTGCGACTCCGCGGTTGTCCGTTCGCACCCGTATAAATTCGCTCCGCCTAAGATGACCATCTTGCGTGAGAAGGTGCAGGAATTGTTGGACCAGGGGGTTATTGAACCTTCCACGTCGGCCTATGCCAGTCCAGCATTCCTGGTGCCTAAACCGGGAGGGAAGCATAGGCTGGTCATCGATTATCGAAAATTGAATCAGAATATTGAAGTTGAGTCGGTGCCCCTCCCGGACCTGCATTCGGCCTTTGACTGGTTTTCGCAGGCCCGATATTTCACCATTTTCGACCTGAATTCTGCATACCACCAGATACCCTTACACAGGGATTCTCGGCCGTTTACTGCCTTTTGCGTGCCGTGGAACTTGTACCAATACAAGAGAGTCCCCATGGGACTGGCGGTTGGTGCGCAGACGTTAACCCGTCTATTAAACTCCGTGTTCCACGACATTAAATTCCAATATGTGTTTAATTATCTGGACGATCTGCTCATTTACAGCTCCACTCTTGAAGAACACATGAACCATCTCCGTGAGGTGTTGTGTCGCTTGAGGCGCGCGGGGCTTACCGTGAATCCCGACAAGGTGAAATTTGCCCAGGAGGAAATTTCTTTCCTCGGTCACCTTGTCTCTCATAAAGGGGTCACGGTTGATCCGGAGAGGACGCAGGCAATTCGGGATTTTCCTCCTCCACGGGATGCTAAAGGGGTGGCCCGCTTCGTGGGCATGGTGAATTTTTACCGGCGGATCATCCCGGGGGCTGCTGAGATTGCGGCTCCCCTAAATTCCTTAAGGAAAAAAGGGGCCAAATTCGTGTGGGGAGACGCAGAGCAACGTGCCTTCGAGTCCCTAAAGGAGTCCATTTTGTCGCCGCCCGTGCTTCGGATGCCCGATTTCACAAAGCCTTTCATTGTGCAATCCGACGCCAGCTCTGTGGCGATCGGGGCCGTGCTCTCTCAGGAGGTGGATGGTGCTCGGCAGCCAGTTGCATTTGTATCCAGGACCCTTACCAACCCTGAAAAGAAATCCTCGGTATACGAGTTAGAGTGTTTGGCGGTAGTCTTCGCCCTTGACAAGTTTAGGAGGTATTTGGAACACGCTGAGTTCCTATTAGAGACGGACAATCAGGCTCTCTCGTGGCTTCTGGCGCACCCCCGTCAACTGGGTAAACTAGGCCGCTGGGTGGTCAAGATCTCTTCTTTTAAGTTTCGGGCACAACATATAAGGGGGACCCAAAATGTTGTTGCCGACGCTCTGTCCCGTATGTATCACCTACCCAGTGAGGAGCCAATAAATGAACCATGCGCCGTACTCCTGGAGTTCCCCCTCGCCTTCACGGAAGTTATCCCTCATCAGCTTGATGATGAGGTGTTGGGTCCCATCATCGATAGAATCAAATCAGGCGAGATGAAGGCTCCATATCATCTGTCCAAGGGCGTCCTCTGCTGCAAGGAACGTAGAGGACGGGTCCCTAAGATAGTGCTGCCGAGCAAGCTGATACCCATGGTCTTCCAATATTATCATGATTCCCCGGTTGGGGGCCATTTGGGTGTTTCAAAGACCATCGCCGCGATCAGGAAAAACTTCATCTGGAAAGGCATGGACCGGGACATCGCCACTCGGGTAAAGTGTTGTCATCTGTGCAGTCTGAGCAAGCCCGCTCAGAACACCAAGTTGGGGTTGCTGTCTTCTGAGGTGGCTGGCAGACCGATGGAGAAGGTTTTCATCGACTACGTGGGTCCTTTCCCGCGTAGCAAGGCCGGGAATTCGTTCCTCCTTGTTTGTGTGGACGCCTTCTCCAAGTATGTCTGGCTACTTCCCTTGCGTCAGGCTAGTACTGCCAATACCATCGTAGCCCTTCAGACCAGTATTTTTCAGCATTTCGGGCTTCCCTCCATCATTGTCTCAGACAATGGCCCGCAATTCATCTCGAGGCAATTCCGAAACATGTGTTTCCGGCATGGCATCCGTCATGTAACCACTCCCACCTACCACCCGCAACCTTCCCACGCAGAGCGATTCAACCGCAATCTGAGATCCGCTCTTATCGCCTATCACGCGGAGCAGCAGAATACGTGGGACCAGAATCTCCAGTGGTTGCAGATGGCGTTCAATTCGTCCCTTCATGAAAGCCATCGTGCCGTGCCTTTTGAGGTCATGTTTGGTTTCTCCCCCGCTCATCCCCTTGGTAATTTGTGGAAACTGGAGGATCTTCTCCCGGATTTGCCTAACGAAGGGGTCGTTCACAGGTGGAAAGATGTGAGGAGAGCCCTGCTCCGATCGCACGAGCGCGTGCGGCGTCGCTATAATGCTGGGAGAGTCCCCAACCCTTTTAAGGTGGGTCAGCTGGTTTATTGCAGGAGCCACCCGCTCAGCTCTAAGGTGGAGGGTCGCGCTGCCAAGCTCTGCTATAGATGGTTGGGACCCTTCCGGATTTCTGAGTTTGTCTCGCCCGTCACGGCCAGCCTGGTGGATCCGGAGGACGGGATGAAGGTGAGGGTGGCCCATGTGTCCCATTTGAAGGCGTGTGCGCAGATGGAGCTTCCGTGAGAGGTAAATTGGTAGTGTTCACCCCAGTTAGATTTAGTTAGGGTCCTCGGTTTGGTTTTCGGGGGGCTTCGCTGGAGGGATTGTGTTTTATGTTTTACCTTTTAGCGTTTTATTGTTTTCAAGTTTTATCAGTATTTTAGCTCCTTTCCTTTCCTTTCTTCTTTCTATTGCTTTAGGCCGCGGCCGCTCACACTTCCCGTATCTTCTACACTTACACACACTCAGCTACACACACACACACACACACACACACACACACACACACACACCTTGTCCTTCCTTCTGGTGTCCTTTCGTTTTCAACTTCCGCCCGGTTTTATCTTTTATTGGTTTTTAGTCAGTCCCCGCTTTTCCTCCGGTGGTGGCAGTCCCAGTGTCGTCCAACCCGTTGGACTCCTTTTGTTGTGGGGGTGTGCCATACGTAGGTGTACGGCAAGTAGCGGTCATACGGATTCCGGGCGATATTTTCTTGCATTGGGTAGTTCGCTTCGGACAGGTTCACTTCGCTATCTATGAGACGTTATGGTAACTTCGAACTAAGGTATCTTTCGTTCCGTCTGCTAGATGGAGTCTGCTGAACTTCGTCGTGGTTTGTAGGCGCCTTTGGGATACCCATCGGTTAATTCTCAGCTGGGGAGAGAGATTGTTTCTGACTTACGTGGTAGGTTGACCTTTGGTTTTTTTTCCGTTGAGTGGAGAGTTGCGTTTTTGACTCGATGGGTTGGTTCCGGGTCAGCTGTTCTCATCAGGAGCGTTTGGCGACCACGTGTTGGTCTCAGATTGTATAGAGCTGAAAGTTTTGTGGTTTTTTTTATGCCGGCGTTTTTTTTTTGAAATGATTATGTCTGGCTGAGGGAACAGTGTGCCAGGGGGTCCCTGAAGGCCGGCGTCCGTGATCATGTGAAGACCGGGATGTTAAATTGTGTGATATACGTGTGTAAGTATTGAGGAACACAGCACGCGTGATTATGCACGCACTATGAACAGGTATGGAAAAAAAAAATTTATTAAATTTTGCCCTGGGACTTTATGGGTCGAGTGGGGGTCTGGCTGATTTTTTAACACTACAAAAAGAGAAAGAACTTTTTTTTTCCTACAAAAAAAAGAGAAAAAAAAAAAACAAAATAAAACTTAAGAAAATGTGTTAGTTATTGGCCGGGGTGTTCATTTGGCCTAGTGGGGCAAAATTCAGCTGAGTTACTTAAATGCTCTTATTCCGTGTGTGCATGTAATTGTCTTGTGTGGTGTTCCATATACGCATGCAATATTGAGTACAATTTTCCTTGTAATCTGTGTGGAACTTATTTGGTGGCTGTTCTTATTGGAACGTGTAAATCTGCTGGTGAAAAGAGTTTCAGTCCACCTACTGCTGTAACAACACATTCCCTTGTGCTATAACAGTAATTCCTATGTTGCCACAGATTTATAATATGGCATAGATTTATAATACCATTACATCTCAATGAATAATGATATTGTTTCATAAAAATAAAAATCCATAAAAAAAGAAGAAAACTTGGGAGTTTTACACTGAACAAACATTGTGATTTTTATAATATTTAAATTATTATGAATTGTTGATATATACTTTATTTAGTAAAATTTATTTATTCTTAATGAATATGTTGAAGGGTGTAATAGATTTTTAAAACTGTGAACCTGTTAAGACTATTTGCAAAAATCTATTGGAGACTGTTATTCTATTACTTTTATAATTGTGTAAATTGTTGTGGCTTTAATGATGTTGTACGATAGAATTGCTTGTGAAAGGGTTTAGAAAGTTGGTTATATTATTGAAAGCTGCATGTTAATAGTTTCAGTATGGCATGTAAGTTTTTAAATGTTTTATATATTTTGCATAGTTTTCAGTACGGCATGTCAGAGTTTTTAAATGTTTTATATATTTTGCATAGTTTTCAGTATGGCATGTCAGAGTTTTTAAATGTTTTATATATTTTGCATAGTTTTCAGTACGGCATGTCAGGGATTTTAAATGTTTTATATGTTTTGTATAGTGTTCAGTATGGCATGTAAGCGATTTTAAATGTTTTATATATTTTGCATAGTGTTCAGTATGGCCTGTAAGAGTTTTTAAATGTTTTATATATTTTGCATAGTTTTCAGTATGGCATGTCACAGATTTTAAATGTTTTATATATTTTGTATAGTGTTCAGTATGGCCTGTAAGAGTTTTAAATGTTTTATATATTTTGTATGATTTTCATGGAATATTTCTCGAATATTGAATATTGAATATTTTTACCTTTTAAATTTTGAATACCCTGTCATAGTTTAAATATTTACACATTTTCCATAATTCTAATGGAATAACTTACAACCTGTGTTTTTGTATGAAATTTCATTGTCACAAAAGAAAAAAAAAGATAGCCTCAATAAACTTGTTATTTTTGAAATTGTAAAACTGAGGTCACCTCATTCCTCTAATTACCCAAAGGTTATCCAGCATGCGGATATTCTTCCACTAGGAGGCTCTCCTAGTTCAGTGAAATGGTGAGCCGGTCATCAAGGTAAGTTGTGGTTTTTTAAAATTTATTTTTCGGTTGTCAGTTTTGGAAAGTTTAAAATTGTTGTGACGTCATGGGTGATGAGCGGCTTACGTTAATGTGGCAGCCCCATCGTCGTCCCCTGAATATTACCCTACAATATGCTGGTAACATATTCAGGGGATATATTAGCTACTAAACTCTCGCAAGGAAGGTGTAACCGGATGGATCAAACATTGCCGTTACAAGCCGAAACGGTACGAAGAAGATGCGTGCGGGAGTCCAAAGATGCGTTGGAATGACCAGCTTTAGTCTGTCTTCTTGGGATCGAAACAAACCATTTTTGGTTTAACCCTTGCCGAAGATGATGATGATTTCCGTAACAATTACAAAAGGAAATTCTGTGGCACCCAAATCACATGTACAATAAGATGTATTTGATATCAAACAGCTATTCTTCTACCAAACAGTTATTTTCCTATTTTACAGTCGTAACTTACGTAAAACCAGTCACACATTCGTGTCACCTTTTGACCAGAAGTAGACACAGTACAATTAAATTTGACAATTTTAAATTGTACAAAGTTAGTTGATGTTAACACCTTGAAAACTTCTTCGACATTCGAATAATAATAATATTTTAATAATGTTAATTTTGTTTGAAAATTTGATTCGTTTAATTCACAAGATATCAACAACGGAACAGCTGTAAACTCTGGTGTGTCTAACATTTACGGGTAGATGGCGTCGTAGTCACACTCGTAAACGAAAGTTTTGTATTTCTTTTAATATTATAAAATATATCGTTTGCGATTTAAAATGTTTAGTGACACAGTTCTTTCAGACCGAATCGACTTTCAGTTATAAACTTCATTTTCAATTTCTGTATCCTACTGTTTCTAGCGCATCCATCTACTGATAAAGTAATATCCTTTATAAAATCGTACATTTATTATCAATTATTATCGTTTTATTGTTATACTAAATTGATTTGTTGATATTTTAAAATCATTATCTATAAAATTATTATTTTAAAATTATCATGTCAGCATTACTAAGGATTTATTGTCATATACTTGACTACGGTGTGGTAAACGTCCCGATTATTCTAGGTAGTCCTTTCTATAACAGTACCGGACGTTTTGGAGATTCGGCGGAAAACATACATCCCCAAGTCCATAAATATAGGAAAAAGTGTCTCCAAATTTTAAAAATCTTTTTTACTTCCATGTTCCATAAGGAAATGGAAGTATGGTGATGGCGAAAAACATTGTGTTAGAGATAAGGGCTGATTATGACTGTACTACCCTTAAAACGTGAAAAAAAGTCATTTTCCGAAAAGTGTCTGTGTGTAGGATTTTTCCTATGGCGAACGATAACTGCCGCAAATTCAAACAGAATCAAATAATATTTTGCATATGTGCCTGAGTTGTAGAGAACTCAAGGCTTATTGATTTTGAGAAGATCGGTTAAGGGGAAGGGGTAGTTTACCTGCAACGTTTTTCGTTTTAACAAGAGTAAAGTACTTAATTTCGATAAATAAAATATTCTGAAAAGAAGGTCACAATAATCCACTGTAGAAAGGTAGATGAAATATCTACAAATGAAAATGATTGTTGAAGGTGGAGGGGATAATTTTTATATGTGTACTACGTTATCGGCAACAAAGAAGTAGTGTGTTGTTAAAATTCCTTCCCGGGCTGTTTGGCCATGGTCTAATGTTTTCTGCCAGACGTTTCGGCAGTGCTATCGACTACCATCATCAGTGAAAATCGAGTGCGCTAACGTGAGGTGGTATACGTTAGTGACCTGACCGCAGTGCTGTGGTTAAGGCTGAAGAAAGAAGTAGTTTCTATGGAAATATTTAATTTCGAAAATCATTTTAAATATAAATCTTAGAACAAGGAAGTCGTGTCTGGTTCTCCATACCGATATTTGAATTTGCTGATGTAGATATGAGCCATCGTGACAGTAACGTTCATGAATATTTACGAGAAGTGGTAAAACAAATATTTCAGTACAAACCCTTGCAACAATGTTAATCCATTATTTAACTTTTATCGAATTTCTGTGTGATAAAAAGAACTTCTTAGGGAGAATTCATTCCCCACAAAAATATCAGTAACAACAGTCGCAGTACAGCAACATATAATATTAAAATAATATGATTTTACATAACAAGATGTAGTATTTAGTTTTACTTTGGTGTCTTGATTTTAAAGTGTTGTACTGTCCCGATTCAATGACACAGAAATATGATAACCGTACACTTGACACTTCTCTGTCAGAAACGTATCAAAACTGGTTTAGGCGATTTTAATCTCTTCACGGTCTTACACAACACCTAATCCTATCATATAACGAAGTCCATACTAAATTATCTAACAATTACGCTGGTTTTAATTAGAAAATACATTTATTGAATTGATATTACCATACGTAATATCTAAGCCTTTGTAGTAATATTTCGTAAATTGTAACGACAAGTATGAAATTAGTCAATACCTTTTAACTAAAACGCAATTTATCTGTGTCAGCAATTGCAACCGACATTTCATCGTATAAGGTTTTATAAAATATCTATTTAAATTTACATTACATGTTGAATATGTGTATGAGTTTGCGTGTGTGCTTACTAGCACGCGTTGATTGTCTAGTTGTGGGTATGTTCTATATACAGTATGTTCTATGTATGTTCTATATGTATATCGTTATATATAATTTAAACGATAATTATTTCGTAGTAAACATTTTCACTAAAATCATATGTACGATCTCTGATTTTAGCGGCCTCCCCAATCGTGGGATACATGTTCAGCGGCCTCCCCAATCGTGGGGTACATGTTCAGCGGCCTCCCCAATCGTAGGATACATGTTCAGCGGCCCCCCCCAATCGTGGGATACATGGCCCTTTCCTCATTCGCCACAGACGTTTTTCTCTAAACCATAGAGATAGTTTAGGAGAGGTAGGGGAGGCTGCGTAACATAACCCGTTCGGCATACAGGGTACTATGTTTCAGTTGCCTAGTGTTACCCTAGATACTAATCTTGGTATTCATCCTGACGGTTGATTGCTGATTTGACTTCCAGGATGAAAACGTACTTAGATTTATTGTGTTGCCGATAGCATATATTTTAATGCCATATTATATTATAGGCCTGTTATCAAATTAACATTAGAATTTTTACAAAAGTGGCTATTCCTCTAATAAATAAATAATATGTTTGTGTGTGTGTGTGTGCGCGCGCGCATCCAAATTTTTTATGGAAAACGTAAAACTGGACACACACACACACACACACACACACACACACACACACACACACACACACACACACACTATTCCGAGGTTTTAATTGTGGCAATCATAACAACGAAACTTCAAAAACTTAAATGTTATTAATGGAGAATAAACAATAATTAAATTTTTTATGAAGGTCACACAATAGTTTGGCTACAGTTATTAGTTACTGGTTATTGGTTACTGGATATTGGTTATAGGTATAATAGGAGAATAAGTACTGCCGAGATGGACTACTTGAAACGCAGTGCAGGAGTATCGAGACTGCAAAGAAGACGGAGATGAGAATGCGCATGCAAGCAGAAGAGATCACAGTAGCTTGTACGGAAACAAGACGGCCGATCGGTACAGCTATAACTTAAAATGGTTTTAAATTACAACCATAGTTGTAGTGGCGTAACTACGGGAGGGATAAGGGGGATCGAGCCCCCGCCAGAGCTATTAACGATTTCAGTGACTTAACGTAGGCACTATTTCTAACTTGTAGTTCCGTTGTGGGACCCTTTGAACCTATCGACTAAATATTCCTCCTAAATACTAACCCAGTTTATGTAAGCCCGCAAGACGATTGCGACACACCAATTTTCAGACACAGGTTTTAGCAGAGCTGTAGGCTATACTGCTATGTGACGAGGAGTTCTTCAGACATAACATGTTGCTGGCTCCACTACAAACTGTTTCAGCCGCCGCAATTCATTGGTCACAATAGTAACAAAATCATCACTGCATTCTGTGTTGGGCCGTCAGCATACATCTGACTACTCTGAACGGAAACATTGATTTCTGTGACTCCTCGGGCACCTAGACATCCTTAATAGTAGTGTCTCTCATCTTACCAACTATGTGAGGAAGTATCATGCAGCTAAATAAGTTAACTTCTGTGTTGCTTACATTTATGTGTTTGGTGTTACAGTGGTTTCATTTACCTACCCATATATCTATCTATCTTAATACTATATTTGTCTGAATGAGTTACTTCAATTCAATTGTTGCCATATATAGTGATTTATGTGTTTTTGCAGGTGAAGTTTGTCTCTTGGTGATATCGAGTTACCTGTCATGTGTTTCTCTTGTGATCCTCAAACGTGACAGAGGCAAGATGTCGTGGCCGTTAGAAGGATGGCCATATTAGTTTACGGCTATTCTTCTCAGACCGTAAACATCTTCTTCGCTTGTGCCACAAGAAAATGAAATGGAAAAACCCGAAATCACTAAGGACAAATATAGGCCTATAACACACACACACACACACACACACACACACACACACACACACACACACACACACACACACACACACACACACACACACACACACACACACACACACACACACACACACACACACACACACGCACGCACGCACGCACGCACGCACGCACGCACGCACGCACGCACGCACGCACGCACGCACGCACGCACGTACGCACGCACGCACGCACGCACGCACGCACGCACGCACGCACGCACGCACGCACGCACGCACGCACGCACACGCACACACGCACGCACACGCACACACGCACACACACACACACACACACAATTGTAGCCCTAATTATAACATTTTCACCTGATGTGTCACAATTTCTATAAAAACAAAGTATTTATGCACTATAAAGTTATTTTCTTTCACGTAAAAAAATCATGATTTCACAGACCAATAGGAGACTATATTTGAAATGTTCAGATGTGGTGCTGGAGAAGGCATTAAAACTACCTTAGACAGAAAGAGTGACTAATGAAGAGGTACCGAAGAGAGTGGCTTAAAGAAAGATTCTGTTTAAAACCATTGCGAAAAGGAGAAGTATTATGGTACGTCACCAACTACGCCATTAAAACCGGTTCACTATCGTGATCGAGGGGAATGGTGAGAGGATAGGGTTCAGACAGCAGTATTTACATGAAATAAAAGGAAGAAGAAGGTGTGTAGCGATTAAGAGACTCTTCGGAAGGGAAGAAATTGCAAGCCCACCAACCTCTGGGTTGTGGAGAAAAAGAAGAAGAGAGATTTGTCTTTCCGGAACTACATCATGTGTTTTCATGTGTCTTTATTTATATCTGCGCTGTACATTTGTAATAATTAATATGACAAATTTGGATCAGATATGGTTGGAAATAATGGAGTCGCATAAGGTCTCGTTCAATGCTAAGCGACTGAAGGTTTGAGAATTATTAATGAGTACGTCGCCCTACTGGGATAAGGGTACTCGGATATAATTACTGGAGTAGGAGTATCAGAGTTTGTGGAAATAGGTTTACGGCATAATAATAAGCTTTTCATACACTCGCCATTTAATTGCCAAATGCCAAACACCATTTAAGCTTTCATACTAAGTGCCACAATGACAAGCTTTCAGTTGACTCGCTATTTAAGCCATGTGATGGTTTGAACGTCAGAAACGTTGCTTAGCAATGAAATTACACTCACAATATGTAATTCTCGTAGGTCTATGTTAAGTGCCAGCGGTCTTCTTTACCGGCAGAGAGACAGGACTCTCTTTCTTGCCCTTAGAATGGAAATCGAATAAGCCTTTATTTAGCCAGCGGCATAGAGCGCAGAGAAAGGGAAAATACTTAATTAAATTCCTCAAGACGTCCTGAGAAACTAATGAGTTTTGATAACAAAGTCCTAAAGAACATCGTAGAAGCTATATACGACACAGATGGAAAATCGGTCTGTGTCAGCTATATATGACACAGAAGTTAACAGATGGAAAATAAGAAAAATCGGAGAAGTTAGAAGAATAACAGGTCAGGCACTCATCACAAGCGAAATTAAAGTCAGAATATTAGAGTGGATTAAGCATATTTTTCGAATAGAAAATGAGGAAGATTGTGACGATTTAAATTCTAACTGTAATCGTAAATAAAAAAAAATTAAGTTTGCGAGCGATTAAGTATTTTTAAATCTCACTATAAAACCTAAACCCCCGTATTAACTCAGTATGAGAATGAGAAGTAATTAAAAAATCTACAGAAGCACTAATAAAAAGGTCGAATTGTAAAAAGTTATTATTATCATAATTAACCCTTTACTAGTCATCATGCGGTGACCTGTTAATTCCGGATTCAACGTGATTATCGAGTCGTCTGTAATTTAGGAAGATATAAAAATCATAATGTTTATAATTAGAAATTTGAAGACACAAATAGTAGTTAAAATAACTCACTTAAATTATATATGTATAATTAAGGTATGATTTTCGGTAATAAGAATGTTAACTTAAATAAAAATAGGAACTATATTGTCGCGGAGTACTTGCCCCTCTCCTTTGTTAGGTACCAGTTGAATCGAGCAAAAGTACTCGCTATGTTGCCTTCACGCCCTACAGACGTAAGAGCGAGAGCTCTACCAAAATGTATTTGATTTGTTTGTTTTATTTAACTGTAGTATATTAGCTACCACTGCTAAACGTGGAAAGCGTGTGTCGTGTATCAATAACATAAATATGTGGTAAGAAGAAGAAAGAAATCGTAACACAAAAACAGAACTAGTGGTAAGCAAGATGACGACTCCCTTCAAGAGGTAACTCCATTTACAACATCACTCCTGAAGATGTGATCTGCAGAAACTTCATAAAGACACGTTTACCATGCTTAAGACGTTGCTTAGGACATCCGAGAATCTACATATACTTACACCAAAGAAGCTTCAATCTCCTCTGTGAACATCCGACCTATTCTTGCCGAAGACACGACCCAGATGATGACGCCGACTACAAGGATTCCCAAGACGGACACCCCAGGACGAGGTTCTACGTTCAATTGTAAAGGTGACTCGATAGCCTTGCTATCGAGAGTTAATCATATTTGTTACATTACTCACTTCTAAAAGAGACTTTTCAAAGACGATTAATTTTATGTAAACATTATAATGAGAAAATCTAAGAGTTTACTGTAAAAATTCAATTATCATACGTTGTAACCCTTTAAATGTTAATGTAACTTATTATCGTTCCAAGTAATAGTACCATTCTTCAAATGGTTAAAGAAGTCTTGCAAGCTTCTAAAATGAACTGAAAATAATTAGAAGTCTTTACTATAAATATACAGAAAGTAAACTCGGATCCGAGGTATAAGAATATATAATCAATTTGATCCCATAATTTTATGAAAAGCATTTAAATATTTTAGTTTAAATAATGATGTCATGGGATCTGTCAGTAACTGTTGTTAAATAAAGAGAAGTCGTCTTGTTACACATGAAAATGAGTGCATAAATCAGTAAAATACCTTCCCTTGTTTCCTTACACTGATAGTGAGTAATTTGTTCAATTAATTTGATTTAAATACAGTTCGTTACAACGTAGGCAGCCCATGTAATTGGCAGACGTCAGTTAAGATGGGTTCCCTGGATTTGTAACGCGGCAATACGTTACAAAATTGCGCAACTCTGCTTAAGTTAGAATAGTTGCGAGCATCGTGACGCAACAAAATTGCGCCACTCTGCTCAATTTATTGGTAAATTAGATAACTCACGGCATTCAGTTATTGATCTATGCACTACATTCCCTGAGTGATGTGAATGTAATTGATGTAACTTTAATTTTCAAAAAGAAATGAATTTGTTTTGAGATACGCAAATGATAGTCAGTATAAATTGAAATATCATTGTATGAAGCTAAATGCACGTACCTACTTGCATACATGAATTGTAATGCTTGGTCAACTGATCAGTCTTTAACAGGTTTGTATTATGACAATCCAAGACCTGTTGTTTCTTGAATAATCCTGCATTATAATTATTCAATCTGCATAGTATATGTTAATGTATGTCTGTTGTCACGGTAAAGAAAAACATTGTTAATAATAAGGCTCCTGTGTAAAGTAGACCCAGTTAATTACGTGGAAAGAATTTCGTAACTTGAAATTGTGACCAAAATAAATAATTAATTTAAATTGGGGAAAGTACATGAATGAAAAAAGTCAAACTGTTATAAAGCGTAATACTAGTGTAAATTGAAGAGGTGTGCATTGTTGAATAAGATTCACCCTATGCGTGCCAGCTGTCTCCTCCAGTTATGACCTGTTAAGGAAGTTAATCGGTGGCATTGTGTAGAGAACAATACGTGAGCGTCAAACCCCCCTTCTCACGGACACACTGACCCTACCTTTGTTTACTAAATAAAGAGGGTGACCTACATTCCAGAAAACAGCTGATCGGCTATTTAATTTTGAAAAATATGTGTGTGGAATTTCTGTCTCTCCCTTAGAAGAGAAATTGTTCTTTTCTGAATTATGCAAATTATTTACTCAAGAATTTATCTTATATATGTAGTTAATGTATAGTATAGTAGATCAAGTATTTTCACCGTGACGACAATTAAATAATGTAGTGACTTAATAATAATAAATTTATAATAATAAATAAAGTGTGCTAAATAAATATGGTAATTAAATAGAAGATAGTTCTAGGTAAGTTTCTTAAATCTCCCCCAAAGTAAATAATAAATAAATAAAGAAAGTAATAATAAGTGAATAATAATTGTTTTAAATAATAAGGCTAAATAAATCTTAAGTTAAACTAAATAGTGTGAAGTGTAGCAGTAAATAAGAGAAAGGAAAATAATAATAACAGTGTAGTTGCATATTGTAAACACCCCAGTCGTGGCCTGTTCTAGGAAATAAAGCGTGTTAAGACTTGTAGTAAGCAGCCACTCACCTTCCCCCTTATTGTACGAAACGGTAGCGTCCCTAAACTATTGAAAACCTCCCTAGTGTGTATTACAATGAATTTGTGTAAAGTGTCTCCCCTTCCGCATAGTTTGTTTAAGAATTGTTAAACAGATAATGAGAATTATCTTCGTGAGATTCCGCTTCTCTCTGTAGCTTAAGATATTAGGATTAACTATAATCTAAAGTGGAGTATGGGATCCTTTTTAGATTATATTAGAGGTAAGTCTATGATATATAATTAAGGAGAATTATATATGTAACGTAACCAGTCACAACGGCGCCGACTGAAAAGGGTAATGGGGGTGCCAAAGATCATTAAAGAGTGCTGACAGCTAACTGGTGTAGTTAGAGTAAGCCGATGTCAGTCGGGCCACGATATTGTGAGTTACGGATAAGTAGGGATCTTTCCAATCTAAGGTTTGGAAATTAGTATTAAAGACTTAAAATATAAGTTAGCGTGTTAAGAAATGAGAAAAAGGGAATTTCACGGAGGAGAACATTTAAATGAACATGATCATTTAAAGAGAATTAGAGAAAACAAACCGTGCACTAATAAAAAAAAATTAAACTTCCCACACCGACACCATGCATACTCCAAGTCCCCAACTGTGCGTTAGACTCACAAAAAACCCCCGTAACGTGAAACTTAAGCGGTGGAGTATGTGACGATTTAAATTCTAACTGTAATCGTAAATAAAAAAAAAATTAAGTTTGCGAGTGATTAAGTATTTTTAAATCTCACTATAAAACCTAAACCCCCGTATTAACTCAGTATGAGAATGAGAAGTAATTAAAAAATCTACAGAAGCACTAATAAAAAGGTCGAATTGTAAAAAGTTATTATTATCATAATTAACCCTTTGCTAGTCATCATGCGGTGACCTGTTAATTCCGGATTCAACGTGTTTATCGAGTCGTCTGTAATTTAGGAAGATATAAAAATCATAATGTTTATAATTAGAAATTTGAAGACACAAATAGTAGTTAAAATAACTCACATAAATTATATATGTATAATTAAGGTATGATTTTTGGTAATAAGAATATTAACTTAAATAAAAATAGGAACTATATTGTCGCGGAGTACTTGCCCCTCTCCTTTGTTAGGTACCAGTTGAATCGAGCAAAAGTACTCGCTATGTTGCCTTCACGCCCTACAGACGTAAGAGCGAGAGCTCTACCAAAATGTATTTGATTTGTTTGTTTTATTTAACTGTAGTATATTAGCTACCACTGCTAAACGTGGAAAGCGTGTGTCGTGTATCAATAACATAAATATGTGGTAAGAAGAAGAAAGAAAACGTAACACAAAAACAGAACTAGTGGTAAGCAAGATGACGACTCCCTTCAAGAGGTAACTCCATTTACAACATCAGTCCTGAAGATGTGATCTGCAGAAACTTCATAAAGACACGTTTACCATGCTTAAGACGTTGCTTAGGACATCCGAGAATCTACATATACTTACACCAAAGAAGCTTCAATCTCCTCTGTGAACATCCGACCTATTCTTGCCGAAGACACGACCCAGATGATGACGCCGACTACAAGGATTCCCAAGACGGACACCCCAGGACGAGGTTCTACGTTCAATTGTAAAGGTGACTCGATAGCCTTGCTATCGAGAGTTAATCATATTTGTTACACTACTCACTTCTAAAAGAGACTTTTCAAAGACGATTAATTTTATGTAAACATTATACTGAGAAAATCTAAGAGTTTACTGTAAAAATTCAATTATCATACGTTGTAACCCTTTAAATGTTAATGTAACTTATTATCGTTCCAAGTAATAGTACCATTCTTCAAATGGTTAAAGAAGTCTTGCAAGCTTCTAAAATGAACTGAAAATAATTAGAAGTCTTTACTATAAATATGCAGAAAGTAAACTCGGATCCGAGGTATAAGAATATATAATCAATTTGATCCCATAGTTTTATGAAAAGCATTTAAATATTTTAGTTTAAATAATGATGTCATGGGATCTGTCAGTAACTGTTGTTAAATAAAGAGAAGTCGTCTTGTTACACATGAAAATGAGTGCATAAATCAGTAAAATACCTTCCCTTGTTTCCTTACACTGATAGTGAGTAATTTGTTCAATTAATTTGATTTAAATACAGTTCGTTACAACGTAGGCAGCCCATGTAATTGGCAGACGTCAGTTAAGATGGGTTCCCTGGATTTGTAACGCGGCAATACGTTACAAGATGTCCAAGAAAATACATATGAACCAACCCATTGGAAAAAGGCCGTCAGGAAGGCTACGAACAAGATTGATAAGAAGAAGAACAAGATAAAAAGAGACCCGGAAGAAAGAATAAAACTGGGAATTAAAGCAATGCTAAAGCCGTACATGAGCTGTCCGGTCACAGGAAGTAAGTAAGACATCCGGATGTCTGCAACCTATATAATGAAAAAATATCAGGGGTAGATATGAAAGTGGTTCTTGAAGTGGCGGCATAAGTGGTTTTAAAGGATACACGGATTCAAACTGAGACAGAAAAACAGAAAATATGCTACCATAATATGACCAAACCAATCTCCAGTCTCCAATATAGACTACCAATCTCCTAATTTAGGCTTCAAGAAGTTGGTAAAACGATGAAAACAATAATATTATTTCTTTTCTTGAAACAAAAACGCGAAAGAGTCAAGTAGAATTGTTACAATCATACTGAAAACATTTTAATAATTAACAGAATGAGATCTGTCTCAAATACGTAGGCCTTTTAAAACATCGTATTTACTGAACTCAATTTTAGCAAAACGATGAAATAGCATATCTAACATTTTTTTCTAAAAAATTTAAAGTACATGTTAATGCAAATTTTTTGGGTATTAGATTGCCGAAAGGGTATCCAGACTATTTTTTATTTCATAATATTAATAAATTAAAATGATAAAAAACCTTATACGTATAACCAAGTGTAACCTTACTTATTAATACTTGGTTATATTTTCAGCATCATGCAGTATACTTATTGTCAACCCTGTCGATCCGCTTGATTCACTGTCTGGTGAATTAAGTTATTTGTATTTCGATTGAATATTGCTACTGATATGATTTTCAATGGTTCTTTCCTTTAGATATAATCCTATGGTAGAGCACAACAATACAACCAACAAAACACTACCTACCAACATTCGTCATCAGCGAGATGTTCAACTACAAAACCAAGCATACTCTAGAGAAATGTTACTAAAAAAATGTGTGTATCTAAAGTGATAAACAATAACAATTGCATGCTTCTAAATAAAGATCTAACAGAAAAAGACATCTGGGTACATCTGGGTTAAGTCGAGTTACATAACAAAATTTCGACGAAACCGAAACATCGAAGCATGATAATGTTTTTAGGCTTTTGAAACGTATAATGTGTATAAACTGCAGACTCTCCTGTTCAGCGATGTTCGTACGGATTTCTGACCGATTCACGACTACAGACTGGACACGTTGTTGTTCATCAACTGATATGTCGTTGTTGTTAAAACGACAGAGACCGAAGATTTCTAGACTGTGGCCAATCGAAAGTGTGGAAAAATATAGTGTTACATCACCTGGAGCGTTACATTTTTTGATGACGTTACACATTTTGCATCACGCATTTTGTGGAATGACCCCCAGCCTAAAAACATTATCATGTTAAAACAAATTCTTCACTAGAGGGCGAATACTGCATGATGCTCGGAACATATCCAAGTAAGAAGAACATCTTGATACTGCTTTTATATACTAAACTTGTTAAGACATCAAGGAAAAAGCAGTACAAAATTAAAAAAAAATATTTACAAATACAAAATTTTTATAGTAATGTAATGTTATAATACGCTCACAAAAGTCATAATAGCCTTCTAAACATTATGACCTTATGTTTTTATGTTCCGACTTATGATACAACAATATAGGCTATAGATGTTTAGATCTTGACCTCAGACCTATAATTGAAAACTACGATATTAATATATTCAAATATTTGTATATGCTGATATTTTTATTTTTTGTCTTGGGATTCTTGTTTTTATAAGACTAAAATATTCTTATTTTATTTGAATCTCTGTTGTATATACATGTATATATTTGGCAATTTGTTAAATCATAGTGTTAGGCCTATCTCACCTTGGAGACCTATAGCTATAAATTAAGTTTTGTTAAGTGTAAATCAGGACCAGGAAACACAAATACTTTGGTAGCATTAAGCATATAAATACAGTATTATAAAAAAACAGTTTATTTCGAAACCACAGACATATTGTGTTTCATTTATTATTGTTTCATTATTCATTAGAAAAACTGTTAAAATCTCTTATTTACATAAGTGATAAATATAAACAGGGCTATGGGGTGCCGTGCCGTGGCGTCGATCCCGCGCGACGGGCAAGTCACTTGTACTTTGTTCGAGTTGGGCGTTTGATTAATCAACACTCGTCGTTTACCTCCTGTAAAACCATTTGAACTCGTAACCTTTGAGAGCGTTCAATTCCTTCTCCGTCTCTTCCTTAGGCGTGTCTTCGTGATCCTTTCCCAAGTCGACTAGAGTGATGTTGGGCTGGTAGCCAAACTCGTTGGCCAGATACTCCACCTGACGACCGAAGCCGTCTCTGCCGTTGAAGAAGTAATCTCCGACTTTGTCGCCGTTTCGGTAACCCGACTCGTGATGGCCGTGGTATCTCAGGGTATAGTTGAATCTGTAGAGCAGAGCCATCAGGTCTTTCATCGACATTCCTGGCGGCAGCCCGCTGTTGTAAGATGCTTCCGACGTTTTCTTATTCAAGTACGACATCATTTTGTCGACAATCGGCGATATACCCGGTGTTCCGCCAGTCTTCGTGTTTACATTATTGTTGACACCTTGACCTCCAATATTCGGACCTGTACCCGGCTGACTGTTAATCGTGTTATATTGTCCGTTGTTTTTTATACTCGACGGCGGAACGTTCGTTTTGACTCCAACAGCGAGGTTATTGTTGTTAACAGGTGCTTCTCCTGGAGACTGTGTCGGTATGAGACAACCTCCGCAACCCTGTAAACCTTCTAGGTGCTTCAGGATGATTGATTTACTAGTGGTAACTGTTGGACGAGGAGTCGAAGCCGAGAGTTGGGGCAAGGTGGATACTACCGGTCGCTGGGTCGTACCCTCTCCAGCTGTAACACAACAGAAAGATTAGCAACAGTCAAATCGCAAAAATACAATAGGCCTATCTGTGAGGGTCAAATCGTTTCCCTTATGTATCTAAATATTACCTTAACTATAGTAGTAGTGGAAGAAGAAGAAGAAGAAGAAGAAGAAGAAGAAGAAGAAGAAGAAGGAGGAGGAGGAGGAGGAGGAGGAGGAGGAGGAGGAGGAGGAGGAGGAGGAGGAGGAGGAGGAGGAGGAGGAGGAGGAGGAGGAGGAGGATGTTGAAGAGAACAACAGCAACGACGACGACGACGACGACGACGATGACGATAATAATAATAATAATAATAATAATAATAATCTTCCTTTGTACCACGGAAGTAGCTTAGGAAAATCACCCAGTATAGGCTGCCTACTTGAGTACAGGCCTACGTTACATAAAGGAAGTGGTGTGGTCGGCATTACGCGTCAAACGCGAGTTACTACACCATGATGTCAGTTGACGTACTCATTTCTACGCGCATTGATTTTACACGATACTGCCGGGAATGGAACCTAGGACCTCGAGATCAGTAGCAAGGCCCCGGTCTATTAAGGTATTTTATGTAAGTAGGAATTTTAAAATATTTTATTTTGTATTACGAATGTTATAAGAGATATCAATATAATTATACTAGTGGAATATTATAATTCTTTTAGTGTGGTACTGCGATTATGATAGAGATGTGATTAAGAAAGACTACCAAAGGCAGATTATTTGAGTAAGGTTAATGTCCCCATTGTTAAATACCATGTTTAATTACACCATAAACAGATGGTATATGTAGGCGCCAGATGTTGTCAGTCGAATTAGATCAGGGCAATTAAACTTTAAAATATATGCAATGTTGTAAAGAAAATGTACCACCTTTGTGATTGATGAGGAACTTCCAGCAATGGCGTACGGAAAATGAACGTGAGAATGGTATAATCCTGCACGGAGAAAAACACTGTGGTAGGCACGGAGAAAAACACTTGTTTAATAAACAAGAAAGTAATTAAAAGAATATTCAGCCAACCTACAATACAACAGGTGATATCATTAACAGGATTAAGATTAAATAGAGTTAAGCAGGAATATGTCAAGATGAGAAGATAGACGATTACGAAGGTTGCTAAATTCAAGGCCAAGAGACATAAAGACGTTACGATGATGTTTTGCAAGATGGAGGGTTCATCTGGTGGGAAGCGGACAAGCGTATAGCATTTATTGATTAGAGTCTGACATCTGTTTAATCATTACATAAACAAACATCATCATCTTCAAGGATTAAATCAAGGATGGTTTGTTCCGGTCTCAAATAGGTAAAGATTACAGCTGGTCACTCCAGCGCTTCCTAGGATGTCCCACACCTCTCCGTCCCCTCAGCTTGTAGTTCCATAGTTGTTTGGGAATGCGGCAGTCATCCATTCGGCAAAGATGTTCCCACCAATTCAGCCGGTACTGGGTAATCCTGTCGAGTATACTCATAATATTCAGTTCCTGCCGTATATCTGTGTTCCTTCTATGATCATGGAGAGTATCCCCTGCCACGTGCTTGAGAAATCTAATTTCAGCCGCTTGGATGCAAGTGGCCTGGCCTTCTGTTAAAGTCCAATTCTCAGACCCATAAAGAAGTGTGGGAAGAGCCTTTACCTTGTAGAATTTTAGGCGTGTTCCTTTACTTGCTGACTTAAGGGTTCGCCTGATGTTCCCGCACATAAGGTTGAACTTATGTAATTTATAAACAAACATAAAGCCCTATTAGTAAACTAGGGGCCCAGTTAGGATTTCCTTCCTGAGGGGGGGAAAACGGCCCCAGAAATTTTCCCCTTCTGTAAAACTATAAAAATTAAGAAACTCATTAATTTCTGTTTATTTTGTTTGTAATTAAGAAATCGTAAGAGTTGCATTAGCATACGTAGGCCCAGATCTAAAATTTAACAAATTTATAAACTTTATGACGACACATTACAATACACATTACATTACAAAATGATACAAACTTTTTCACACCTTCTGCAGATGTGATAGTCCTACATGTTTTGTACGATTTTTTTCGTCTTAGTGAGTAGGGTCTGTAAAGTTATGCAGCAAACGAAATGAAATTATCTACTCGTTTCGCTACAAAAATTAATAAAACATTTCCATAAAATAGGCAGTCAAACCCACAAAAACAAATATAAAATATTTCAAAATCACACTATGGATTGTGCAAATACGTGGTTGGTAGAACGCTTGGTTGACGCTGGCATACACATCCAGCAACACCGGAAGATGGGTTCACCTGTAGAGACTATGGAGCGTTTGTATACGGCGGCGTTCGGTCCTAGGTCTACGTATATACAGAATTACGGACACATTCTAAGATTTTAATTGTTGAGAAAAGAATTTACATCCGGGTTGTTTGGTCGTGGTCGTGGTCGTGGTCGTGGTCGATTGCTTTGTTCCGTCGTTTTCTAAACGTTTCGGCCACCCATCGGAGGTCTTCTTCAGCAGGAAATATTTTAAAGTGTTCGACAAAAGGGTGGAGAGCAGAACCAAGATAAAAGAAGAAGACGGCCTCCGGTGATAGCCTACGTAATTTTGTCATGTGTTAATGTGGACAACAACAGGCACAACTGTGTAAGATTAGAATAGAAAGCAAACAATAATTTAATATAGAAACTGTTAAGATGCTGTAGAATGAATGTTGTTACGCCGTTACACAACATGCTACGTGTTTTTCGGCTATAACGTGTGTGTGTGTGTGTGTGTGTGCGTGTGTGTGTGTGTGTGTGTGTGTGCGTGTGTGTGGTGCGTACATATTTTTGCTACTTTCAGATGAAGGACAATTACGTGACACCTGTCATGCGTCCGTGGTCGAGATTGTTCCAGACTCACCGGTCCGCGCCCGCTGTGTTCAAGGCCGCAATCAATTACGCTCAAGTGTTTTCTAGTAGACGCGTATTATGGATTATTATGGAGTTTCAGCGGGGTATAAATATAACCATTCAGCGACGCTTAGTTCAGTTGGAGTGACGATTTATTCCTGTGGGGTTCGAAGTATTGTGGCGAAGTGTTATGTGTTTTATAATTGTGCGAGACTCGGTGACACTATTATTGCGTGAGAACAATTTTTATTTGATTCGTTGTAACAGACTATCTTGTTGATTACAAACTGTTTAATTGTGATAATTAAAGCTGGTGATTAGTGACTTAATTGGTGTCTTGTATTTTGTTTTCCACTGTACCATACGACGATAAAGGAGATCATCGTAAAAATATCTTAAATCAAGTTGGATACAGTACGGTCTGAATAAACATTTGAAGGTTTCATGTTTCCTACTTGGCAACCTCAAAATCTGTATTAAAATTTTAACCATCGCTGAACCAACGGACAACTAACAATGTTTACACAAAGCGATTTTATAGTCGTAAGTCGGCTACAGATTAACGCAATCAAAACTATTCATACTTACATAGCCTAAGTAAATATTTTAACTATTTAATTCGACTTATATAACAACATTCACCGGTACTTTTTAAAAAAACTTTGACATTTCTGTTTTTCTTTTCCTGTTAGAAGGGGAGGGGGGTTAACCCTCAAACCTCCTCTCTGCGCAACTGGATAAAAACTATTCTACAGCATGGGTAAATTAATTCTGGTAATTTATGACGATCATTTTTCTGGCAAGTTATACGTAAAGTCTGAATTCTTCAGCAAGAGTAGTTCTTCCAGAAAACGTATGCTATTACGTTTTGTATTGAAATGCATTAGTTGTTATACAGCACTAAAGTTGAAAATAAAATTTAAAATAATTGAACCTCAAAACTTTGTGAAATGGTGCAATCTAATTTAATCAAGATGTACAGAAATAAATAAAGTGCCTTGAACCAATCGGCTTATCGATCCTGTTGCTTAAAAAGTCCTGTAAAACTAAAAAACAGTGTGAACGGCAATACATAAGTGGTTGGGTCATTAATGAAAAACGCTTCAGGAAGGTAGGAAGATGCATCACGTTTCCTCTCAAATCCCATTTAACGTCATTTCATAATGCGAAAGATTAATCAACGTTTGCGTATGAATAAACGATCACCGCTTGTTAAACGTCATATAAGACTAACATTGTAATAGATTATTCAGAGCTTTATAAAATCGAACAATTATGTTTAATAGTCGGTTCTGATAGGTAGACGAGCGGAAGCGGTGAAGTTAATGTAAATTACACCGTTCTTGTAACGGAGAGCACCGACTAGAGACTAGACTCTAGCTTCTCATACATCTGCAGATGTATCACAATATTGAAACGATGCGTACCAAGAAGTCAAACCAATGTGTCAAACCAAATATGGCACCAGTAATGTCAAATTGACTTCATTGTTGTCGTAGATGATTTAAATATTTAATTTTTTGTACAAATTCGTGCAAGACCAGACGTACACATTCATTATATCAAAAGGGCAAAAGGTGATACGTGTGGGGCCCCAAAGAGTTCCTTGCGTGAACAACAGGCCTCCAATAAACGTGACCCTCGAGAACTCTCGGGGAACAGTTTTATAACCTCCTCTCCTACCTGCAAGTATCGCATCACACTCATCATTTTGGAAACGGAACCTTATAACTAAGCCGATACGTCTGAATATAGATCATTCTTCAAATCACGTACAAGCACACGCACTTTGCCGTTCACAAATGCACAGACTTAAGTACGCACCTCTCTCTCTCTCTCTCTCTCTCTCTCTCTCTCTCTCTCTCTCTCTCTCAAAACATTTATTTCAAGCACTGACTTCACGTTAATTGCATACGACAACAGAGCAATATTTGTACCGTTGACATTTGACATGTATCCATCTGTGTGTATGCACGCGCGCGCGCGCCCGGTGTGTTTCGTATAGATGGGAGTTTCCCTTCGCTATACTGTACACACACACACACACACACACACACATATGTATGTATAAATATATAAAATATGAAATGAAACGCGCGGGTGTGTATACTGTTCATGAGTAAGTATATTGTGTAGGCCAATAGGATAATATTCGTGCTGCTATCGTTTACTATTTTGTTTGAAGTTGTGTTTGTGTGGGTGTGAACCCCGGACTGCTATTGAGCGTGAATTGTGAACTGTTAGTTTGCAATGGCACAGTAATAGAACTGTTTCTTACAACAATGACTGTGGGCAGATGTGTCAGGTATAGAGGAGGATGTAAAATACTCTTCTTTGGTTTAATTTTATTGCACCATAATCGCTCAATCGAGAAATTATACCTGGCCCCACACGTGTCACTTTTACTCTTTCAAATCAATATGAAATTTTGTTCTTCCCGTCTTCAGTGGAACTACTATTGACAAATAACAAAGAACTGCAGACTCTTGCCCTGTGTACTGTGCTTCAGCTCTCTAGAAATGGATTTTCTGAGACACTTACGGACAGAATTACGGACATAATAGGTTTTGCAGTGCCATGCGGAGACCTATATAGAAGATCTTGAATAATCAAAGTAAATGAGGCAAATGAAAGTAGAGAATCTGAAGCTGGTGAAACACAGAAAAATTGGAAAAGCTGTTCAGAAAGACAATAGTAATAATTCTGACTATTCGTATCGTTTATAAACAGTAATTCAGTTTATAAACAGTAATTCACTAATTTGCATGAACTTACGTAAGCCAATGTAATAGTTCTTCATCTTGAGGATCTTGAAGTCTCCGTTTTCGTCCGTAGCGTAAACGGTCAGGTGATACACTCCGTCGCCGGTGACAAATCCGAACTCACCCATTATGATGCCTTTCTCGTCTGTAACAGTTAATAATAATTATCATAATTAACTACTAATATAACTATGCAGTAAAAAACGTACTCAGCAATACAGACTGAGTAGCTCAAACAAAATAATAATCATAAGGGCTGAAAGCGTGTGGTTTCACACTCACGCGCGCGCACGCATGCACACACACAATACAATAATATACAAAAGAGTCTTCTGGATAATTTAATTACCCTCGCCGATAAGAATTATGACTTGAAAATGGCACTATTAATTTACATTGAACACCTTCGAATATCAGCCGGGAGATGAAATATCATCCTCTTTGTAGAAACATCTTGGATGAAGCAGGATAGTTTTCTAGTTCTCAAGAATAAGGAACTAGAACTTTATCCTCTTCCCTTTTTTATTCTTTTCCCCTTTCCTTTTAGATATAGAGTAAGTAGCGGGGTTTGGCTTTCTCAACAATTGTACTCCATCTCGTCTTACTTCCGCTGACCCTTCACCAACCTCTTACTCTTAGCGCTCTCAGATTTTCTACGTTGTTTACCCACATCTTCGAGATATTCTTCTGCATCTGGTTTCTATTTTTACGAATCTTTCTGATTCTGTCTCTTGTTTAATTTTGCATGCATGTGCTTAAGCCACCTAATTCTGTGTACTCTGATAAATTTTACGATGTCAGAATAATTGATAGAAATGTTGAATCCAAAATTTAGCGAATTTCCACGTTCCGACTTGTTCTTTTATCGGACCAAATATACTTCATATATTTTAATTCTTTTAATCCCCTCTTCATTCTTCTTTTTTTAAGTAGGATCCAATCTACAACTCCTGGTTTAACATTTAGAGTATACTGATACTAGTAGGACTCAGAGTATTAAGACATTTGCGTAGTAGGCTTTGCTGTGTTGCTCATTTCTCATTTGTATTTCATCACTTACCGAATTATTATCATTAACCAGAGGTCCTCAGCGCTGTAAATTTAGTTCGCTTGATTCTGCTTCCTCGATCTCAAATGAAATCATTTCAACGTTTTTTCTTCGTGATATCAATACATGTTCGGTCTACGGCAAAAGAACAAATCTGTTTAGGATGGTAGATAGGTCTATTCTACCACTGGGGCATGTTTAATAAAATGTATAGATGTATGTATGTATGCGGTGCCTACAGGGATTACTACTAAACGCGACACTTACATGTTTCAGGGAAAGTCTGCATTACATTAAACGGTAATCGAGAGGCAGCACTGATATAAACAAACATACTAGTTGCAAAACCTAGAAGTGCCTTCCGCGCTGGAGCGTGTCATAAGACTTTGACTTCCTGAATGGTTCTTCAAATACACTAACATTAGTCGAAAATACCATAACTGTTGAACAGACATTGCAGTAAATACGACGCTGACTTAAACGAAACAAGGTTCTTAAGTTATCTAGGAAGTGCGAAAAAGTGTTCTCGACTTGAGACAAGAACATTAATAAAATGGCTCATGTATAAAGTTTACATTAAATTCACCGTTTCACCTTTAAAGCATATTACAGTAATATAGAGATAGCCTATAGGATTTTTGGAGTGCACGTAACAACTGTATCTTCAGAAAGCTCCTCCAATAAACTTATAATGGTCATAATAATAATAATCTTTTCTCAACGATTAGGTCCGTGCCCGTCCTGTCGCCTTCTCTAGACTCGGTACGGCTCACATCACACCCTCAACAGAGGGAAAACAGTTTGCATTTAATCACGTGCAGTGACGAGGTAAAGTAGATCAGGATAAATTAGCAGTTTGTTTTTCAACTGAAATGGTGTAAATGAATCAATAGATATAGGAAAGATTTTGTCTCCCTAAAAACAAGAACTTTTACGTTATAACAGTTGCACATTTGCATAATTACACATAACCTGCCCAGACGCGCGGCCTGCAACCATATATATGAAAAGTAAACATATGTCATTTCCGTTATTCAGTCAAATTAAATATTAAGGCTTTGATTTGCAGCAATCTATACGTAACCTTAGAGCCGGATGGTAACCAGGAACCGCTTAACCAAAAAATCAGTAACCGGCAAAACAACTTGTGTTTTCCGACAGGTGTGACAACTCGGCCAAGGCTGTAAACAGTCCCGACTTCTAATCAATCATAACTGACTTGACAGCTGTCAGTATGCTAATCCGACGATTGGGGACAGTCAACAATAAACACGGAAGTTACTGTGGATCCCACTTCTTAATGTTTGCCACATCGAAGTTGTGTTGTGCAAAACTATGTCAGTGCATACAGTTAGCGCATCAGTTCTGTAATTTCGAAAACAACAGTAAGCCGCAAATTTGCGCTTATTAGTCGTAAATTTACTGTAAAAAGTTTTTTGTCGCGCCCACATTTTAAAAATATCGATTGAGAGTTAATACTATCAAACGGAACCACAGCAAGGATTAGTCACGGTCACACGGAACGACGTTTGCCTGAAGACGGAGTTTAGTGATATTTGCACGTAGAAATTACATTTTCAGACAATTCTTTATTAGTATTGTTACGTAATGCGGAAAAAGTGACGTCATTACAGAACATTCTAGTGATTTTTGGCTATTCCAGTGGAATCCGGCTGTAATGTTGTGTGCGTACGTGATTCTCAACATGCATTAGCTAGACTCTTCCAGACTTCGCCGGCCGCGCGCACTGTGTCAAGACCGCAGTCAATTACGCTCTAGTGTTTTCATTTATTGTTCACTCGTATTATGGACTATTCTGGAACATTTGTGCTATCTATTTAAACAACGACAGCTGCGCTTAGCAGTCAGTTGAAGTGGCGATTTATTCCAGCCCGGTTCGAAGTATTGTGGCGAAGTGTTATGTGTTTTATAATTGTGCGGGACTCTATTAGTTGACATTTTTATTGCGTGTGAACAATTTTTATTTGATTTGTTGCAAGAGACTATCTTGTTGATTACAAACTGTTAAATGTGATAATTAAATCTGGATATTAGTGACTTCACTGGTGTCTTGTATTGTGTTTTCCACTGTACCATACGACGATCAGTAGACCGTCGTAACAGTATGATTTTACCAGCCGCATTCCCACGAAGCTTACGGTTTAAAAACTTGTTCATTGGACAGGTTTAGAAATTCCAGTTTTCTAAGGCTACCTCGTCGATAAATAATTATACAACTAACTTATGCCAACAGAAATTCTGGTGGGCAAAATCGAATCGGTAACATCTCCGAATGATGGAGTTAAAGAAGCATAAATAGTTTTGTTTTAAAGCATTTTCAAATATTTACTCAGTAATCAGCGGCTTCCGAAGTTGCTGACCACCACTGGCAAACGGTTGACAGAATATCCATCGACCTTGATAAAAAGAAGAGAAGAAAATTTGCTGGGTAGATAGATTAATTTGTTTCCAAAGTTTTAAAAATAAATGAAATATATAACAAAATCATTCCTTGCAAGCTTAGCTCAAGTAAGTACGTTTTTTTTTTAGAAATTGTAGTAAATAAGCAAAGTTTGATAATTGCATATAAATTGTGAGTACTATACAGAAAAACTTATAAATATTGTATAGATACCTGTTAGCATTGGACACAACCTATAAAAAGTACAAAACAATTAAAGAAAAGAGTAAAATAAATCTCTCGAAGCTACCGTTTCCTCAATAAACTGACAAACCAGAAACACGAAACGTTCTACCGTCCCTGTCAACCATTTGATGGAGCTAGCTAATCTTCCTGACGCCTCCTTCTTTTCCAGAATCGCACGTCATTTAGGACGACAACTGTCAGTACACACACGTATAAAAAAGACTAACAATGTAATCTAATTTATCTTTACTATGTGAGGCATACTTTTCCATTGTCCTGGTCTTTCCTAGTGTTATTCACGGTGCTCTTTGACGCCACTCTGCGGCGCTATACATAGACGTCTTGTTGTTACGTAAGTGTCTACAGCACCCTGCTCGCCCACTGTAAACTGGACATAGCACACACATCACAATCACATCTCTCTCTCTCTCTCTCTCTCTCTCTCTCTCTCTCTCTCTCTGCGTCCTTCTTCTCAACCCTCGGTCCGCAGCGGCGTTTGTTGATTGCCCTCGCTGAAGGGGTTTTTCCTCAGATCATCCCGGGACTCGTCTTCGTATGAGTCTAAAAAGCACGAAAAAAATTGGGGAGTCTACCTCTCCACGGTATTCCTCGGGAACGATCGGCTAATACGGTAAACGAATATGACTATCACAGGTATAACTAATAGCTGTAACCAGCTGGGTAACTAGAAGCTGCTCCTATGGGGGGGATGAGACTAGCTTGTAGACAGGAATCACCATTTTCTCAGGACAAATGAAATATTTAAGATTCTTCCCATATAGTTATTTATAAAAGCAACTGGCTTAGAAATAGGCCTACGTTAAGTCACTGGAATCGTTAATAGCTGTGGGAGGGGGTCGATCCCCCCCCGATCCCTACCGTTGTTACGGCACTAGTTTAATTTAAAACCATTTTAAGTTACAGCTGTACTGATCGGCCGTCTTGTTCCAGTACGAGCTACTGTGGTCTCTTCTGCTTCGTCCGTCTTTTTTTGCAGTCTCGATACATCAAATAGTCCATCTCGGCAGCACTTATTCTCCTGCTATAACTATAAATAATATCAGTAACCTATAACTAATGACTAATAACTATAACTATTGTGTGACCTTCATAAAAATATTAAATTATTGTTTATTCTCCATCAATAATATTTAAGTTTTCGAAGTTTCATTATTATGATTCCCACAATTAAAACGTCAGAATAGTGCGCGCGCGCGCGTGTGTAATTTGGGATGCGCGGTTGGGTTCGCAGGACTGACTCTTGGCAAAGGCGGGCGCACAATTCAGGCGGGGCGTCGAACCACAATCGATGGGACTATAGAGCGTCTGTGCAAGGATTACGTCAGAAGAAACTTCCCTGTACCAATAATCAGAAGCGCCAGGACACTGTCGATACCGTTCCTTCCGTTAACGAAAAACATCAGGCAGCTGATGACATTATCTTCTTGACAACTTCACAGCCACGGTTATCCAAGAGAGCAGTCGTGCCGAAAAACAGAATCGCCTGGAGATTGATGCCTCTTCTCCAAATCTACTTCATCTGATAGTCCTTACAAGTACGACGAACGCGTGCTTCTTGTGTGTGTGTGTGTGTACTGTGTCTTAATTGTAGGAATCATAATTAACAAAACTTTAAAAACTTGAATACTAAATAATGGAGAAATGTTCTAACGAATGCGAATAGAATAAATACGATTCGTGGTAAGAAATCTGTAATCGTTCAAGTCGACTATTTGATTAAAAATAAATTACATTTTTCGTCTTGTTGCCAAGCGATGGAATTGTAACAATTGTAATGGTTGCGAATATTTAAATATAAGAATACAGAATGTACTTATTATAAGCACTGTAATCATATTATGATAGGACTGCCATCAGTAAGCATTGTAAACACTCTCATTCCAAGATCTCCTTAGTCTTCCCCTCTTCTGTCTTTCGAGTGGTGTCCACTTGAATATTCGCTCCGGTCATCGCTCGTTCCCCGTTTTCATGAGTTGGCCTATTGTTTTCGCATACTTTCTCGCTTTTTGGAGACGATACGTTGCCGACGTAATGTCGACTCATTAGCAGCCGACCACGCCTAACAGCCTGGTAGTTAGAAATAATTTTGAAAATAAGCGAACAATTAAAAATAACAGAGCAATTATTGTTTAACACACAACCACTTTTTAGATACAAAAAACATAATATGTAATATTACTGCACAACGTAGGAAATGTAAAAAAAAGTAATGTAATGTAATGTAAATTTTCTTAATGGAAATTTTATAAATTAAGAAAGCAACTAAGAATAGCAAAAATGTAACGAATTAACGGACAGAATTCTTTGTTCTCCTTTGTTAAAGACAGCCATTAAGTTTAGCTAATTTTAGAATTTGTAATTATCTTGTTGATCCATCCTCTTCGTGCACTTTATAAAATAGTATTATATATATATAAACTTTCACAATATAAACTTACTTTCTTTATCACTTTCCCAAACGTTTCGAGGTGATGTGCCTCTTTCTCAGTGGGAGTAAATACTGATTGTCAGTTAACAAAATAACGGTTATGGACTTAGGTGTGTGTGGTGGGGGTTGATGGTGGGAGGGAATTGGCGGTTCAAATTGTGTGTTTGGATCAGTGTATCAAATAGTGTATGTGATCTATAATGTAATCGTTCCTTTAATATGTTGCTTGGTTGTAGTGTGTGATATCTGTATATTTCAAATTGTTCAGCTGTGTTTAGTTTTCTACTTTTAGGTAAGTAGTGTAATATTTCCATGTTGTGTTATATGTTTGTGTAACTGTGGTTTTCGTTTTGTAAATGTGTGGCAAATGTGGAATGTATGTAGTTTGTGGTGAGGACTTTTAAATGTTCTGAAAATCTGGAGGAAAAAGATCTTCCCGTCTGGCCGATGTAGAATTGGTGACAATCATTACAATTTAATTTATATACCCCTGTTTTGTTGTATGTGTCTGTGTCTTTGTTAGTATTATTTATGTGTTTCCTAATGGTGTTGTTGGTTCTGTAGGCTACTTTATAATTATGTTTCCTAAATGTGTTAGCAATTTTGTGCGTGTTGGAATTGTAGTATGTAAGTGTTATGTATTTACTGGGTTGTGTGCTGTTGGTCTGATGTGTTTTACTTTTTGTGTTTAGGATGCGTTTGTGTAGTTTATTTATTAATTCGGGGGTGTATCCATTTTTGACTGCTATGTATTTGATTTTGTTTAATTCTTCATGGTAGTCATGTGTGTTTAGGGGTATTGAAGTGAGGCTATGGAGCATGTAGTTGAAAGCTGCATGTTTGTGTTGAGTTGGGTGGTTGGATGAGTTATGTATGACCATGTCTGATGTGGTGGGTTTCCTGTATATTTTGTATGTGTGTGTGTTGTTTGTTTTGGTGATTGTAAGGTCTAAGAAGTTGATGCTATTATTTAGTTCTATTTCAAGCGTGAATTTTAATTTATGGTGTATAGTGTTAATGTATTTGTGGAAATTTTCTATTTGTCTTTTGTTGCCGTTGTAGAGGAGTAAAATGTCATCAACGTACCTGTGCCAATATATTATTTTATCGGTGTATTTGTTATTGTTCAGTATGTGTTCCTGTTCTATGGTGTGTATAAATATTTCGGCTAATATACCTGAATATGGGGGAGCCCATGGGTAGACCATCTGTTTGAGTGTAAAACATGTTATTGTGTGCGAAATAATTTTGATCAGTGATAATTTTTGTTAGATGGATGATCTCTTTTATGTGTGTTTCAGGTGTGTTATTTATTTTTAGTAATTGTTCTAATGTAGTTATGGTTTCTTTTATGGGAACATTGGTGTATAGGTTGGTTATGTCGAATGAAGCTAGTGTGGAATTGTGTGGAATGTGGACATGTTGAGTTTTATTCACTAGATCTAAATTATTTTTGACAACACCTCCGTCAAATTAAACACAATCAAATACATAGCAGTCAAAAATGGATACACCCCCGAATTAATAAATAAACTACACAAACGCATCCTAAACACAAAAAGTAAAACACATCAGACCAACAGCACACAACCCAGTAAATACATAACACTTACATACTACAATTCCAACACGCACAAAATTGCTAACACATTTAGGAAACATAATTATAAAGTAGCCGATAGAACCAACAACACCATTAGGAAACACATAAATAATACTAACAAAGACACAGACACATACAACAAAACAGGGGTATATAAATTAAACTGTAATGATTGTCACCAATTTTACATCGGCCAGACGGGAAGATCTTTTGCCTCCAGATTTTCAGAACATTTAAAAGCCCTCACCACTAACTACATACATTCCACAGTTGCCACACATTTACAAAACGAAAACCACAGTTACACAAACATACAACACAACATGGAAATATTACACTACTTACCTAAAAGTAGAAAACTAAACACAGCTGAACAATTTGAAATATACATATATCACACACTACAACCAAACAACATATTAAATGAACGATTACATTATAGATCACATACACTATTTGATACACTGATCCAAACACACAATTTGAACCTCAGCTCCAATTCCCTCCCACCATCAACCCCCACCACACACACCTAAGTCCATAACCGTTATTCTGTTAACTGACAATCAGTATTTACTCCCACTGAGGAAGAGGCACATCACCTCGAAACGTTTGGGAAAGTGATAAAGAAAATAAGTCCATATTGTGAAAGTTTATATACAAATAATATTAGAATTTGTATTGGATGGATTGGATTTTACAGTTCCCCATCTTACATGACTTCCCCCATCACCCTCCACCGTCTTCTATACACACCCTTGACACATGTTTACCCTGTAACACATAATTTGTATTTAGTTGTTCTTACCACTCTTTGGGAGCAGCCTAATCGTCTAAAACAATTGCCAGTCATTAACAATAAATTCTGTAAAAGTACCAAGCGTTTGTGTTTATTTAAATCTTTTTAAGTGAAATGTTTCACCAAGTGCCCAACGAGTCTCCAGTTAACACGCAACTAAGGTGTTTGTCTATGACGTAACGACTTTGTTTCGCTCGTCTTTGTATTTAAGTAAAATGTTTCACCAAGTGTCCAACGAGTCTCCAGTCAAATGTTTCACCAAGTGCCCAACGAGTCTCCAGTCAAATGTTTCACCAAGTGCCCAACGAGTCTCCAGTCAAATGTTTCACCAAGTGTCAAACGAGTCTCCAGTCAAATGTTTCACCAAGTGTCCAACGAGTCTCCAGTCAAATGTTTCACCAAGTGCCCAACGAGTCTCCAGTCAAATGTTTCACCAAGTGCCCAACGAGTCTCCAGTCAAATGTTTCACCAAGTGCCCAACGAGTCTCCAGTCAAATGTTTCACCAAGTGTCAAACGAGTCTCCAGTCAAATGTTTCACCAAGTGTCCAACGAGTCTCCAGTCAAATGTTTCACCAAGTGCCCAACGAGTCTCCAGTCAAATGTTTCACCAAGTGCCCAACGAGTCTCCAGTCAAATGTTTCACCAAGTGTCCAACGAGTCTCCAGTCAAATGTTTCACCAAGTGCCCAACGAGTCTCCAGTCAAATGTTTCACCAAGTGCCCAACGAGTCTCCAGTCAAATGTTTCACCAAGTGCCCAACGAGTCTCCAGTCAAATGTTTCACCAAGTGCCCAACGAGTCTCCAGTTAACACGCAACTAAGGTGTTTGTCTATGACGTAACTACTTTGTTTCGTTCGTCTTTTTATTTCCACGTTTCTTTTGTGATCATCACCCCCCACAAGATACTTTAATTCGGTGACTTGTTTCACTTATTCTTGATGCTTAATTATATTTGTGAACTGCGCATTTGAAACGCTACCAAGTGTTCTGTTATGAGATTGAAAATAGCATAATGAGTGGTAATAGACTTTTTATGACCACCAGAAAATTTTCAGATCCAGTTTAAAAGGACCAAACTTAGATCATACAAGACCTCTTAACAAGACCAGTTGTGATGTATGCTGCGGAGACCTGGACACTACTTAATAGTGACATACATAATTTAAGAGAAGTCTAAGAAAAATCTCTGGAACAGTAAAGAAAGGTGAATAATGGCTCATCAAGTGTTCTGTTTTATCCACATTGAGTGTTTTATCCACAAGTTTATGTATTTATTTTACAATTTGGATAATTTTAATTGTGAATTAAACACAACATATGTAAATATAACCAAATTTAATTTGTCTGTTTTACATGGACAGTATAATAAACTACATTTTAGTATTTTCTGTGTTAAGTAAGATAAACTAAAAGGCTTTAAACATACCAAAGTTTGACCAAAACCTGGTGACAATTTTGTTTTTCGTCCAAGTGGTCAAGTAAGATAAACCAAAGGGCTTCAAATATACAAAATGTGATGAAAACCTCCAATTTATGTCTATTGTGCAGTTTTTGTCTATTTGAAAAATTGTGTCTGTTTGTCTATATCTACTTTGATGAACCCGTCAAAATAAATTCCAATAGACATAAGACAATTATGCAAACGTTGTTTAGTCTACAAATACTGCAGACACTTTCTAGTATAGCCTTGAGCTCGTAATGTTTGTTTTATGACCAAAGTAGTCACGAAATGTTCTTGCGTGTTTGTTTTTCATTCTTGTGAAGAGGACAAGATCGCAGGGGGACGTAATCTGATGAACACGGCGTCAGGCGGTATATGACGGTGTTCTCTTTGCCTTATATTCTTGAACAAGCATGACATGCGTCCGAATTCAAAACTTATCCTTTCAACACGCTGGGCAGTTTAAGGCGCGTACACAGTAAGTGAATGAAGGCTAGCGAAGGAATTCGTTTGGTCAGTGTGTACGTATCAACGAACCTTCTTTCGGATTCGTTCGCCTTCGTCAAGGTTCGCTGGTAGGCGGTATACCAAAGAAATTCGATGCCCTACGGTAGCCTTCGTTCGTTGAGCGTATACGTGCCTTCAAACATTCGTTCGTTTACCAGCAAACACGTGTCGTCAATTAGCTCAACTTTTGCAGTTTTATGCTCGTTTGTAGTTTATACAAAGTAGCCTAAGTAGCAGTCTTTCTGCGGCAAGTATCACTTCTCTGAATGATCTGTTTTGTTGTGTGTTTTTGGGCACCAATTTTCATTAACGAACTCTCGAAATCGATGGACTTCATCCGGCCAAAATTTGTAAAAAGTCCATATTCCATTTCAACTTTTAAATCGTGCATTAGGTCTGTACTGCTATACCGACGTATACTTTTAAAAATTGATGTTATCAACCATCGTTGTTTTCTTCTCGGCTTCGGCTATTGAGCAAGAATAAGATACGACGCACATGCAATCGTCGTCGTCTGATGACATACTTCTGCAACAGATCGCTCAAGAAAAATAACCCGCAACACACAGAACAGAACAGAACTGAAGGATGTAGCTTCGTTCGTTATAAATATTGGACGGCACAACGAACGACGAATTCCTTCGTTGACATTTGGCCCGAACGCCTTCGCTACCCTTCATTCACTTAGTGTGTACGCCCCTTTACGAATAGCTGCAAGCAACTTGCGTCAAATGGCCAAATGGTAGGCCTACTCTTTTTGATCGTAGCACCTAACGATAACAATTTATGGCATACAATACCGTAATATTTATATTGCTAAGACGATCTTCAACTCATGCACGTCTGACTGAAGCTTTTTAACAGTTCTTTCGTTCATACACACCAACTCGCCAAGAACCTCCTGCAATGATTTCATCACGTTAAAGGATAAAATTTAATGCAAGATCTTCAATATTGCATTGTAAAATATTTTTTAAAAATCACTTAGTACACGAATACATAAAACACAAATTACTTAATTAGCCACATTTAATCAGTGCATCCGACAGGCTAACAACTTGGCCAATTGTCGTAGACAGGTGTACCAACATCACAGAAAACTACTTATGAATCCAACATTTTTAACGCGAGAAATTAAAAAATTAAAAAAATTACCTGTGCGTTTTATCAAACCTGAGACGTTACAGATGATATTAGTAAAACGCAACTAGTCTACACACTTATAATTATTAAAACAAAAGATTCTGAGTGCGGAAAAGACAGTGTTATTTAAAAATTAAAACTTGTTTATAAGTAAAAGCATAAGCAAATAAAAGTTTCACACCAAATGAAAATTCTTTTAACATGATAATGTTTTTAAGCTGGGGGTCATTCCACAAAATGCGTGATGCAAAATGTGTAACGTCATCGAAAAATGTAACGTTCCAGGTGATGTTAACACTATATTTTTTCCACACTTTCGATTCCCCACAGTCTAGAAATCTTATTTTTAAAGCCTAAAAACATTATCATGCTTCGATGTTTTGGTTTCGTCGAAATTATTCTTTTTTATAATTAAGGTGAACTGAAAATTATTAAGAAAGATGCTGAAAATTATTTTTTCTTGAGCTTATTAATTTTAAAACTAGTATTAAAAATGTAAAAAAAATTATACGTAAAGAGACGAAAATGTTTAAGTGGCCACATTTATGCCGGTTTTCGTTGTGTAGAAAAGACAGCAGTAATTGTTGGAATATTTGTAAAGAACACTCAATGCACGTTTTTGCTGAAATGCATATTTTTAAATTGTTTGCAAAATAACATATTTCAAATCAGCGTTCCTGAAAGGGGTGCAAAAGTTTTCGTTTTGAAACAACAATATACTTGTAACTTCGTAATGAATACCCTTGAACCCTTGAATCAGTTCGTAATGAACTGATTGATTTCTTGATAAAATTCATATTTTTTAAAAAAATTATAAACACCTCTATTCTTGCCCGCTTTCGACGCCAATCTCTCAGGTCAACCCTCTGCCCTCGAGCCAACTCTCAGGTCAACGATTTCTCAAAATATCACCTTTGGTATGCAAATTTTTATTGTTTAAGAAATTTGTCTTTAAAATATCTATTTTTCTCTACTAATGGGCGTAACTGACAAAAAATTGGTTTCTTTTATTTTGCAAATACAAACACACACACAAACACAAACGGACGCGCTTTGTGATGACTGTGTGATGACAATCCTGTACTGAATTCCTGCATTCAATTTGTTTTTCGACAAGCTTTTTCTTCGGAAGGAGTTTTAACAACGTTTAAGTAAATTCACCTCAGCCATCTTATACTGTTTATTTCTTGCCATAATTTATCAAATATATCAAATGATATATATATCTGCAGGCGTCCGATATAAAAACAATATGGTTACCATTCTTTTATTCATCTACAGGCCAGGCATCTTCATTACAACCACGAGTGTTTTTCTTCATGTTATTTTGAGACTAAGGAGCCCTGAAATAAGGTGTGTTCCTTTTAAAAAAGTACAGGCTTCCCTAGAGGTTGATGAGCGGAGATAAATCCGGGCCCACTATTATCTGTGGGAAATTGTCCGTAAAGAGAAAAACTACACCATTAGTCAACGGTATATGTTGGAGAAAGCGCCGGGAAACCACTCTACTAAAGAACCGAAGGATGTCCCGGGGATAGCGATATTAAAAGTTCAGGCAAGGGAGTCGTTGCTGATCCATTGTATTCGGTCTCCAAGATCCGGTAAGGGAAGTAACAGGGTGTTCTGGCTTGTTATCAAGAGAAATCATTATTCCAACGTAAAAACTGGAATAGAACTCCAGATGAAGCTTGATGTGCTGAAAGATAAGAGTAGGGTTTGGCGGCTTGTTATCAAGAGAAATCATTATTACAACGTGAAAACTGGAACAGAACTCCAGATGAAGCTTGATGTGCTGAAAGATAAGAGAAGGGTTTGCCGGCTTGTTATCAAGAGAAATCATTATTCCAACGTGAAAACTGGAACAGAACTCCAGATGAAGCTTGATGTGCTGAAAGATAAGAGAAGGGTTTGCCGGCTTGTAATCAAGAGAAATCATTATTCCAACGTGAAAACTGGAACAGGACTCCAAATGAAACCTGGCGTGCTAAAAGATAAGAGAAATATAAAAGGAGACAGGAAGCGATCTATTATTTTAAGGGTGGAGGAAACGAGATGGCAGGAAAATGGAGAACGATTATCGCATGAATATATAAACATATACAAACAGCACGTTTTACAAATAAACACTGTAAACAATGTCCGTATTGAAGAAATCACCTTTCACGCATTAGTTATCGGTTACCTTTGACCGTTTGATAGCAACACAACCTTCGCGGTCGTGACTGTACTGCTGCCGCAGACACAAGACCGTCCGTCACTCTCTTACGTAACAGTGTAGCTTCCTTGTTGTACGCATCGCGGATACATTGTTGCGCACGTCATCCCGGATCATACACAATGTAAACAATTTCGTTTCAAAGTTGTCACTGCTGCTCGTTGTTCAACCGTTAGTAGCTTCGTTCTGTACAGTGTTTCTACACCATTTTCATTAGTCAAGGGCGATTAGTCACCAACTATTATATTAATCAACCGTACGTTTTTATATTTTACATAGTACCTTATTGGACATTACTGGCGGAGAAGAAGGAGAAGAAACGACTTATAACATAACACAACGTTGGTGAACGACATTTTTCCCCATAATAATTATGCCGTATATTATTATAGTTATTCGTTTAAGCTATTACAGTTTTTGTGATTTATCAAAACAACTTCCGAAATTTTCAGTAAGCTTCCGAAATTTTTACGTCCAATCTTCCAACAAAATACAAATTATTTAGGCCTGGCAACACTGTATATCAACGTGAGCAAATGGAACTTATAATGACTTTGTTTCATTTACTTAAAAGTATTTGTTAAAATGTAAAATTTATTATTCTATAATAATAATAAATTAGTCCAAGTTAAGACTTACTTACGCTGGTTTATTTCCTTTCTTATAAAGAGTGACTGACAAAAATAGAAATTCCTTTCTAAAAAGACGGCATGCTACCTACCGTGCGGTATACCGACCTCGCTACGTAGACCGAATTACCGAAGAGAAAATATACCGAGTAGAAAATTATCGCGCTCCTCGGTATTCCGCACGTGTGTGGTGGCCTTCATTTACCGCAATGTACTATGATATCGTCCCCAATCGTCACGACTTGCGTAGGGCCTATCGCCTCTGTGTTGGGGAGCCTTTACTCTTAGAAAAATTGTAGCTGCTCTTTGGAGACCTCTTCTAATCCTATTCCCTGCTCGGGAATATTTCGTTTTCTTTAATATCGTTGTGTGTTTTACTTCTAAGAGTGAAGTAACGATATAACGATACCGCGAGTATCAGAAAGGATATTGTTGTAGAGGGAGTTATCATTATATAAAGAATTTACAATAGAGTGTAAAAATTTGTTCTCGTTTTGACATGTGCACGGGAAGCTTGTCGCAACTTAACTACTAGATTTGATCAATACGTTCCTGACTTATCTACGTCTTTAATGGTATAATGTAGAACAAGAATAAAGAAGATAATAGCTAGATGAAAACAATGGCAGGTTGAAGTTTACAAGACGCTAAATAAAAAATCCATTGGAATGGGACAAATATCGGCAAAACTGAATACACGGTAATTTTTGCATTAGAAAGGACAATAAATCTGTATAATTTATGCGTAGAGCGTAATTCTTTGAGGCTGTTAATAAGTTCAGATACCTGGGTAACATGATAGATAATGAAGAATCCATTAACACAACATTACACGACTGGATACAAATAGAAAATACGGCATATTATGCTAACAGTAGACTATTGAGAAGCAAACTCAATAGTTACAACCCAAAAATGAAAATACGCTTATCAAACCGGTTGTTGCTTAAGCACCTCCATACACCTTCTTATGTCAGAAATGGACAGTACCAAAAAAGGAAAAAAGAAACGAAAGAAATATTCAGAAGATTTGAAAGAAATATTATACAAAGTGCTTATAGATGAATGGAGAATAAGAAATTACTAGGAAATAGATGAGTTATTGAAGCATGAGGACATTGTAAGATTCGTAAAGACTCAACGAATACAGTGGCTAGGTCACCTAGAGCGGATGGATGATCAGCGTATGCCAAAGAAATTCCTGAGGGCACAGGTATATAAAAACAGAAAGAGGAATTGACGTAGGATTAGACGGTTGGATGGTGTGTTGGAAGATCTCAGAAGAATGGATGTGAGGGGTTACACTGAGATGGCAACGGATAGGAGATACTGGAGAAGATTGGTGTTGAAATCCAGGGCTCACGTTGGACTGTAGTGCTAAAGAAGAAGAAGAAGATTTGATCAAAACGTACATCTAATTTTAGTTTATTTAAAAATATCTCTTTATTCTTTTACGTATATATTGTCCCATTGTCTCCTTCAGAGTAATCGCATTGGATAAAATACATTTGTGCTAATGTACCAAATTTTCAAAACATTTCGGAGCACACTTTCTGGTATAGCGTTTAACTCATTTAGCGATTTTTGATTGAAATCTTCAACGGTTGCAAAACGTTGCCCTTTTGTAGTTGTTTTTTAGTCTAAGCAAGAGAAAGTCGCGTGCGGTGAATACAGCAATTGAGAAATCACTACGGTGTTATTTTTGGCCAAAAAGTACTTAAACAATCAATGATGAGTTGCTTGGTGTATTATCGTGGTGCAACTTCCATAAGTCGTCTTCCCATAAGTGTGGCCGTTTTCTCGAATAGATTCACACAAGCGACATCAAATGGCCCACTAATACTCACTCTTTACTCACCGTAGAACCTTGTGGTAAAAATTAATGGCAGACAGTATAACTGTCTTTATCTTAATATTCCGATCTTCAACTCATTCACAATTGCCTTTGAAGCTTTTGTACCGTTTGTAAATCACTCGACAATACACACCAGACTCACTAAACGCTTTCTGCAACATTTTCACTACGTCACACTACACTTTCTCAATTTGTACACAAAACGTAATGCATATTCATTGTAGAGTGCTGAAATAATCACCAACTAATAAAAACACAACTTAAGTCAACCATCATCATCATCATCTTCACAACACGGCATAGGCAAGGTGCTGCCTGTTCCGCCTTCAAAGATCTTCAAAGATCTTCCAGCCATCTCCTCCTGGGTCTACCCACCCACCCATGTTCTATAGGTTTGTACTCCCACACTTGTTTGCCCAGTTTAGAATCTAGCAGTCTTTCTAAGTGTCCTTTCAACCGTTGTTTGTAATCTTTTAATTTTTCGTTCAAGTTGAAAACTTGTAACTCTTCTCTTATGGCCTCATAACTTACTCAATTAGCTGTCAAATCCAAACCATGGATTCGATATGGCTTTAAATTTTGTCACTTGATACAAACAGCTGTTCCAACGCCAACGTCTAAAAAAACAAAGAAATGTGTTCACATCGACAATTCTACTGCGGAAAATTTAAAAACTGCACCAAGTTTTTGATCGGACCACGTAAATTCTTAATTTACGAGTATTGACATTTAATTCTGAGATCGAGTAGAGAACTTAATAAAATACAGAAAAACATAAATAAACCTGGAATATATTTCCTTATACGTGACACTGTACAGTACGTAAGTTGCAGCTGGAGAATACTAATTGTGGTCACAGCGCTCCCAGTGCACGTACACTGAATGCGAATTATTTTACTAACGGGTCAGCCTGATTGGTTTACTACAGTTCAGCTTTTGACTGCAGTATTTATAGCCCTACTCCTGTCTATAAATCGTCACATCGCCTCTTTGTTAGTCTAATCCAACCATCTTTTCCACGCCCACATTCTTCATTTTAGTACACTAGTACTCTATTTACGGTCTGCAGCTCGTACTACACTTCATTCCAAAGTATATGTCGTTCATTGATCAGTGTGCAACATGTGGGAGCTCTTGTTGTTGGTTATTCCTAGCTCGGTCCACATGGCGTTCATAATGCTACAGTTCAGAGTCGTTTAGCACTGGTATTTTTAACACTGCAGAACGACGATGCTGTATATTTCAGTTTTAATTTAGTTGTGCTTTTGTGTATTTATAATTTTTCGATTACTGTATTGTGCAAGAACTTTTGCAACAGTATTACGTGATTGATAATTCGTATATATTTAGTTACTTCTTTTGAATTATTTGTTATGTTAATCGCTTATAAAATGGAGCGTTAAAAATCTCTCCATTTTTTTTTATACTCTACACGTCAAAAAAAAAGAAACTCGCTGACACACATTACATTAAGTGTAAAAAGACTTGCGGTTGCATACTTATACAATAATTGTGAATTATAAAAGAAAAAGAAAAAACTAAATTGTAAGAAATACAAAATCATCTAGTTAACTTTTCGTGAAATACAAACTCCATAGAATAGTTTCTACAAATTTACATAAAATAATATTAGTATTATTATTTTTATATGTATTCTGCGCAGCTTTGATCAAATTATTTGTTGTCTTAACTTTTTCACATTTTATCGTGAACACATACGTTTTTCATGTAAGGTAATGCGTTTCGGTGTATTAAATAATAATATTTCATATAAATATTTAATAATATTGACTAATAACTCTACAAAAAAAATAATATTGTATGAAAAACTACATGACTGATGTCTGCCCATTATTGACACCGCCTGTAAACAACATCACTGACAACTCGACTGGAATGAAGTAGGCCTATAGCCCTACACGTATTGTCCTTCTTCCACTGATAGGAGTGGAATAGGTTATCCTTTGATAACCAAACCGTTTGTCTCACTGGGCATTTTGCTAATTAAGACTTTCTTTACTTAGACCTACTCCGACCTGAAGCTATTACAGAACGTGCTCAATAGAGTCAGCTTCCACGTAGATATTACACCAACGCCTCTGCTCCTTGAGACTTGACCACTCACATGTAATCAACGGCTAAGGGGTTTGTACGACATATAGGCCCTAGGCATAGTGTTTGAAAATAAAAACATCAGTGTGCTGTATGACTGAGAAAATTAGAAGGCTGAATAAGACAAAAAAGTGTAGTATAAAATAGACATCTCAAGTAACAATGCAGATAAAGCCCAGAATAAGTTCATGTAAAACAATGTGTTGCTAATACTATTACTGGTTGTTTCCTGACCTCAGAAAATCACAGTAATTATAAAGAAGAGCATAGACTTGGAAATACTCGTCCCATTGAAATTCTACTCAGTGAAATGGGAAACTAATCTTTTATAGAATGAAAACGTAACTTCTTTAGAAAATTTAACTTGTTTTGTAGTTATGCTGTCAGAGAAGAATCGACAACTTGTCTTGACAATTTTGTTATAATAATATTAAATAAATCTTAATATTTCTTTTAATAATAATAATAAGTAAACGTTAATAAATAAAACTTTACAATAAATTTACTGGACAAACATATTAAAATAAATATGAAATGTTACCCAAACCAGCAGTCTTCAGTAAAACCTAATTGGGAAACATTGCTCTGCGTAAATACAATCCTCTTTATTACAGCAATGCCCAAAACTTATATAAAATAGTATTATTAAAAACATTCCACATGTAGGTTCACTTTTTATGGGTGAAAGAGACCCATGGCATCTCTGGACGCGTGTTAATAAAACATCTGACATAAATAGCTTGTTGAAATTCTACGGACCCCTGACCTCAGAAAACATCTAATTGTTTTAAGTAAACCGCTAATATATAAAATTTTATCAGCCTGTATGTTTATGTTTATTGTATGTTTATAATTCAATATTACATTATCGTGTTACTTCTTTATATTTAAAGTATCAACTTTAAATATGGCCTAAATTTGGAAATTTAGAATACGTAGTCTTGCTTTGCCATTATTTCAGTGCATTTTTAATAAGTTGTATAAATACACTACGTTTATAAATTTCTTTATAAATTTGTACCTTTGTCAATTTCCAAAATTAAAATTTGTGACCTTTGACAGATATTTAGTTAAATTCTTTAAATTCACGAAATACATTACGTATTACTTTTAAGCATGGACAGCCAGTCGGTTTTGATTTATATGTTTTGGATGTTACGTAATAATTATGTATTAAATCAGTTGACCGTATAAACATTCGTTAGTATGACTTATGTAATGCTGTTAGCTTTATTTTATAAAAGCCTGTTTTAATAATAATAATAACAATAATAATAATATTTCTTTCACGAGCGATATCCGATTTTTCGGGTATGGTTTGGTTGAGGCTTAGAAGAGTAGGAAGGTTACAGTTTGAGACGTACGTGGTACAAGGAATACTTCTCTTTATCTGCCCAAGTACTCATTTCTTCAAGGTGAGTTGATTTGGTTGTTAATATCGGTATGGAGAACTATACGTTACTTCCATGTTCTAAGATTTATATTTAAAATCATTTTCGAAATAAAATATTTCCATAGAAACTACTTCTTTCTTCAGATTTAACCACAGTACAGTGGTCAATAACGTATACCACTTCACGTCGGCGCACTCGATTTTCACTGATGATGGCAGTCGACGGCACTGACGAAACGTCTGGTTTTGCAGAAAACATTGGATTACGGCCAAACAGCCCGGGAAGGAATTTTAACAACAAACTACTTCTTTGTTGCCGATAACGTAGTACATATATATCAAATTATCCTCTCCCCCTCCAACTACCCTTTTCATTTATAGATATTTCATCTACCTTTCTACAGTGGATTATTATGACCTTCTTTTCAGGATACATTATCAGGATAGCTTCTTTTCTTCGTTGCAGGTAAACTACCCCTTCCCTTGACCGATCTTCACCAAATAGCCCTTGAGTCCGCTACAACTCGGGCACATATGCAAAATATTATTTCATTCTGTTTGAATTTGTGGCAATTATCATCCGCCATAGAAAAACATTCTACACAGACACACACATACACACACACACACACTTTTCCGAAAATGACCCCTTTCTTCATCAGCCCTTATCTCGAACACGATTTTTTCGCCATCACCATACTTCCATTTCCTTATGGAACATGGAAGTAAAATTAAATCTTAATTTTATTGCTAGGAATCGAATCCGGGATTTCAACGCGCCATACCCATTGGGCTCTTGAGTTCCTTGTATTATACGTATGATATTTATATATTTGTATAATATATTTATATAATATATTTATATATTTATAATATATTTATATTTATGAATAATTCAGAATGTTGTAGTTAATTTTTGTATCCACATAATTCTATAATGATTTCGATGCAAAGGCTTTTCCTTTGGCAAACAACGTTCTATTGTCAGTATAACAGCGACACTTCGTCTTTTTTTGAAAGTTTTTAGTGAATTTAAAATAATTAAATTTAAATAACTCGCTAAAACATAACGGACTATCAAATATGAGAAATGAGTATTAAATTCTATTTTTTTTTTACTAAATTTTTGTGAATTGCTTTGTCGACTGTAAAATTATTGTTTAAAGAGAACATGTCTGTAGAGGTTATCCTTGAAAACTATTTGTTAAATATGTAGCCGGGAGACAGACGCAAGACTCACCTTTTTCTTCCGATCTATGCTGATAACCTTCGATGTTGAAAGCAAACTTATAGGGACGATTCTCATCATTGTAGTCATCGTCATTTTGGCCTTGAACACAGGTGAAGGCTGCGAATCCCAACAAAAGAAACACCTGCGAACATTCCAAAATTAACAGATTTTAATGCCATCACACGGTGATGCAACCGTCGATTGTAGATATTAGGCGCAATAAAGGGAAAGGGTCTTGGATGCGGTTCACGATGTTTGTCAGAACCAGGTGACGATCTGGTGTCAGAGCCGAGAATCAGGCACGTGGGTTTCAGCTCGAAAACAGTATTCTGAAAATAGCTACATATCATCAAGTATCTTACTCACGTTTCTCTTAAAAACTCAGCAGACTGGTCAGTACGGAGCTTGGGTACAAATCGAGAGGTATCGGACTCTGGAAAATTAAGATAAGTTTTTCATCGCTAGAGTGAAATCAAGCTGTGGAAATAACTGGCATAACGTGCTGAAAAAAAAAAAAAACAGCTGAATCGTATCTAACCACACTACCTTCAGTATGAATGAAGCTGACACCCTACCAAGTCTGAGTGGTATAAAAAGGAGCTACTTTAAATCGGTATTGCCTTTTCTAACAGATAATAATTTTAGCATTTTACTAACATAATTAACTTAAATTTGTTTCTTCGTAAACCTTACAAAGGATATCAGTTCTTAAGCAGTTCAGTAGATCGATCAGGTTCAACAGACTTCAGTACGTTTAATATTCATGTTGAATCTGGTATCCAAGTCACTTAATCGAATTAATAAATTAATTTACCTTTCAATAATCCGCCGTGTGACTGCTTATAGAACTCTTCTATAACGCGTTTCGGAGACTATGCTCCATCTTCAGATAATAAAATAAAATGAAACTATGTCACTCTTACGAGATCGTTAATTAATAAAATGTCAATTTGCATAAGAACGTTTACGGGTACATATACCCAAGAAAATAAGAAATTATAACAGCATCAAATCTAATTACGCCCGACACCTGACCTCACACAATCATACATAATTACACAGACTTTAATTCCAACTTAATACCGTTGCATGTATGTATGGAGGGGTTTCATGAATGTCTTTGAGGAGTTTGAAATCTATGGTGCATACGCAAACCTGAGCAGTCGCGATTTCGTATTAAATGATCAACTGAACTTTTGATCCAACCGCTTATACGATACCGCCTTGAGCCTGCTCGCTAAGACTACGATAAAGTCTGACAACCGTTCAGTAGCGGATTGAAATCGAACGGGTGCGCACCCAATATCGCGTACAGTTCTTATGACATTTTATTAATTAACGATCTCGTAAGAGTGACATAGTTTCATTTGATTTTACTATCTGAAGATGGAGCATAGTCTCCGAAACCCGTTATAGAAGAGTTCTATAAGTCACACGGCGGATTGTTGAAAGGTAAATTAATTTATTAGTTCAGAACGTTGTTTAAATTTACATTTTATTTGTTTATTTTATTCAAGAAGATGCAGTAGCGGTTATAGATTGGGCTGGCGGGATCCGGGCCTCCCTCCCCAGAATCATAGGCGTTTTCTTATTAAATTTTAAATAGGCCTAAATAATTCTTATCTACTATTTGTTATTATGTCTAATTGCAAAATGAAATGTTTATATTTATTTTTATTCTCACTACTGAGATTTTCCGCCCAGATTCTTCTTTTCCTTTTCTTTTTTTCTTCAGCGCTACAGCCCAACGTGAGCCCTGTCTTCCAACACCAATCTTCTCCAGTATCTCCTATCCAATGCCATCTCAGTGTAACCCGTCACCGTCATTCTTCAGAGATCTTCCAGTACATCATCGAACTGTCTTATCCTAAATCCGCCCCGTCTTTCTGCTTTTGTAGACTTGCGCCTTAAGGATTTTCTTTGGATTACGCTGATCATCCATCCGTACAAAGTGACCATTGTATTCACGATCTTACAATGTCCTCATGCTTCAATAGCTTATCTGTCACTTGGTTATTTCTTATTATCCAAACATCATCTTATTTAACTGGGCCCTAAACACGTCGTACAATCTTTTTTTCAAAACTTCTTAGTGTTTCTTGTTCCTTTTTTGCAAATCTACATGTCTCGCCTCCATAAGCAACAACCGGTCTGATAAGTATCTGATATATTTTCTTTTTGCGTTATGACTAATGAGTTTCCTTCTACTCTTAGCATACTATGCCCTATTTCCTATTTGTATCCTGTCATGTATCGTCGTGTTTATGGACCCTTCATTATCTATCATGTTATTCAGATATCTGAACTTATTAACTGCATGAAACGAATTACCCTCTACGGATATATTATACAGATTTCTTCTTATTTCTGATGCAGAATTCAACATGTATTTAGTTCTGCTGATATTTACATTAAGTCCCATTCCAGCGGATTTTTGATTTAGCTCCTTGCAAACGTTTTCACCCACATTACAAGTTCCAGAACCGTGACCAAGAAGGTAGGATTAAATTTAAAAATATATTGCTTATTGTATGAGGATCGTTGCTAATGGCTCCGAAGTTTGTTAGAAACCTTAAAAAGAGCAAGTGCTATGAAAAGCAACTAGTTAAGATGTGTTAGAATACGATATAGAGCAGGGATTCCCAACCGGTGGTACTAGTGGTACGCGGAGGAATTCAAAGTGGTACGCAAGACCTAGTTACGAAAAAAACAGTTACTTAAAAAAAGTAAATAAATAAAAATTTGTGTTTAAAACAACAGTAAATTTTTATCTGACATGATTAAAAATAATATGTAGTTATTTTTCAGTACAGTAACAAGAAAATGTGTAATGAAAGTAATCAACTGTTCAACTGTCTTTTGAAATAACTTTATACTTTACTTTAGCATAAAACCGTCCTGAAATATATTTTGAAAATTAGTTCCCGTTTTGTAAATTCTATTTATTAAACTTTAATAATTCAAACACTTTTTTCTACCGTCTGTTTCTTGATGCATATAATATATTCAATATTTATAATTACTTCAGTTATCTATGTATTTGTTCAGGTATTAGTTTGTTTTGTGTTTGTACATTTGTAAATTTTGCCAAATGTTCGTTGTGGTGCCTTTGTATGGTATGTGTTTTATTAGAACAAATACTAATCAATACAAAAAGTAACACAATCTTCAAAGCACTCAACATCGAAAATACACAAAATACTAATATATACACCACAATCACACACAATAATATCAATTTGAAATATCAAAAACCAACAGGAAACCATAAAAACAACCAACCAACACACAAGTACTCCACAAGATTCAAAATTAAGAAGACTGAGGATGGGAACAATAAGTTTTCCGAAACATGTTCCAAATAAAGGAAAAAACATTTTGAGATAAAGTTATTATAAATATTGAATATATTTAAATAATTATACATAACTAGGAATAATAAGGTATACTATTCTTGTTGTATCAAGTTTTATATTGAGAAAACCCCAATAACCTTTCGTTAAGCTCCCGTGGTAGTCGAAATGAATGCGGAAGACCTAAGTGATACGCGGCTCCGGAAAGGTTGGGAACCATTGATAGAGAAACATAACAGCTAGGGAAGACACTATTAAAAAGAGGAGAAACAACTGTCATGATATGAACAGATGAGAAGAATGGAGGAGGAAAGTACCACGTAATGGATACACCACATTAAACGGGTACACATAGAAGAAGGAAACAGGTCGTCAAAGAATGTTATAGATAGATGGAATTAAAGTAGCAGTGGATAGAAGGCGGTTGGGAAAACTGATAAGCGTGGCGCTTAGTTTGCGGCACGCGTAGAAGCGATCTGTAGAAGTAGCGTCATATAAAAAATAAAAAGGTAAGACATTTTATGTGTGTAAAAGTCCCTGAAAAGAGACAAAAGGCGTACACGAAAACGAAAAAAGGACGGTCACTATGTACGCAACGCCGTCACAGTAAAATATTTATGAATTTTAGAAGTTATGTAAATATTTTGATTATTTTTGTATTTTACTATCCACAGTCTGTAACATCAACACAGCGCTTATACAACGTGTAATTACATATTATAATCAGATAAGTAATGTACGTATACGACACTGCAAGCCGACTAGACGTTTCAAAACCGTTAATTTTCTAATAGCTTTTTAAATTATATAATTTACAAATTAATTAATCAACGATTTAACATGAAAACACGTTGATATAATGTAATTGCTAAAGTTAAAAATACAGCAGATCACAGTTTGTTACGTAAGTGTTTAATGAAAGGAACCGATTTCGATGTTGTACCTTTCGTGTCCGCGATGTGTTCGGACACGTGCAGTAGTACGTGATAATTTTAATATTGTTATGTTTAGACATTTTGACTCGCCAAGGCTGTACGCGACGTCTAGTTCACATTCTCATCTTTTGTTTAAGACATCTTCTTGCCTTCATATTGTTTATACTCGCAACGTTTCATGCCTCTTTCATAAAATTCTTTTTCCATCTAGCTTTACATCCTTCCCGTCTTAAATCTATGCATTTTATACTTATCTCGGGGAGTCCGTTCTCTTCCGTCATTCTACTTGGCCGTACCAGGTGAATTGTATTCTGCATCTGGAATTTTCGATACCATCGATTCTTTTACCTTCTTCATTCCTAACTCCTTGCATTCGTGCTGATCTGATCTTCTGATGGATTCACTTCGATTGCCTTTACTTTTGTGTTAGTCTCTGCGTGTCACTTTTATATAGTACAGTACTTTTGTTCTTGAATTCGTATATTTGTGTTTTATTCTCTACCGTATTTCTTTATTACGTACCATTCCGTGTAAACACCCTATAGTTTAGTTGTTGTGTTCATTTGTTCCTTCACATACATCTCTCTCTCTCTCTCTCTCTCTCTCTCTCTCTCTCTCTCTCTCTCACACACACACACACACACACACCCACACCCACACACACACACACCCACCCACACACACACACACACACACCCACCCACACACACACACACACACACACACACACACACACACACACACACACACACACACACACACACACACACACACACACACACACAGAGGAACAGCCCAATATAAGATTTTCACCCAACCAAGGTGGCTTTTTGGCGCCCTCTCTCTTCATTACACCCCTCCAATGAAAACACTAAAATTCATATTTTCATCACATTGGCAATTTCAGTTTCCAACTTTAAAGCTCGTTTGCTTAATATTATTAAAAATTATACGTTTTGTACACATATTTGAATTTTTGTATTTGGTACGTGAATGGTAAAATTGTGAAAAAATTATTGGTGTTATTTTTATTTACTAGTGTACGTTGTTACATAAGATACTATAATATAATATTTATCCGAACAACAGTTTAAAATCTGTAATACTTTAAAGGCACGGATAAGTAAGTAGTCATAAATAAAGAGAACAGACTATGCATTTAGAACAACAAAAATTGTATTCACTGTTCTTGTCATAACGTTTATACTTTGAGAAGCCTACAATTTATTATTTACCACTCGATTACTAGACTTTAACTTTAGTACAGTAATTTCACAGGGTTTTCATCGACGTCGATAATTGTATCAGAATTGTTGTTTAAAATATTTGTAAATGTTTTGCAATATGCTGGTAGTTAACGGCAAATACGTTATACACCCATACAGTATTTCATTGTAAATAACACGACTACATTATAATTATATTTTTGAAACACGCGCGCGTTTTGTTGAGCCTTCTTTTTTTTTGTATCGGCCAGCTAAGCACCACATGCCAATTTCAATTCTTTATTCTTTGTTCTTTTCTTTTTCTCCAATATTCTTTCATCTTTTCACTGTGTCTTTTCTTCCTGTCTTCAGTCCACTTTGAACCTGCATTTTTCTTTTTCCTACCCTAGACTCCTTCCATTTTTAACACTTTTGCCCGAAAAACTTCTCTTACAATTGCTTCTTCTGCGTGTATATCTTTTTTCTAAATCTTTTTGGACTTCTTTAATCCAACTTGATATTGACTTCTTTCCCCACAGATATTTGAAGATCTGCTTTGTTAACCTATTATCGTTCATTCTATATAAATGTCCAAAAAATAATAGTCTTCTTTTTCTCATTGTTTCTGTTATATTTTCTATACTCTGATATATTTCATCATTACTTCTTAATTTCCAACCTTCTGAAGTTTTTCGTGGGCCTAATATTTTCCTAATAATTTGTCTTTCCAATATTTCTAGTTTGTCTAAATTATAATTCAATGCTAGAGATTCACTTGCATATAGGCATTCTATTTGTAAGTTGAGCCTTCTTTATTTTTCACGCTTATATTTCTACCTTTTGCTCTTACATAGACATTTTGTTTTACTTACGTTGAATTGTCTGTCAGATGCTGCAAATTGAACTTACACATGTTCTATAGATCAGTACTTAGTAGTTTATAATAAAAAAGCTGTACAACATGAAAAATGTAAAATCCAGTCCTGATATTTATTACATCAATAATAGAAAATGGCGGCAACAGAAAAACGACACAAATACACTGTAATATTACAAGTGGAAGAACCGATGAAGAAAGGTGTCTCACGTAAGAAAGGCAGCTGATAAATTTAGAAAATATTTGATAGAAAATGTTCATGTTATTTTCACGTGTTTTATTCGTTTAATAATAGGGTAGTGGGTGTAAAATGCAACGTAAACTGCAAAAAATGTAAAGTACCGTTTACCAAATGGTAAAAGCTTAAGAGCATGATAATGTCTTTCAGCCGCCAGCTAAACGCAACATTATTATGGTTACTGACTGACTGATTGGTTACATACCTATCTACAGCTATGCAGTGTTGTTTGCTTGTTAGGTCTTTAATCTGCGACAGACGTTAGCACGTTAGCGGTCGCGGTTTTAGTTAACGATTCCCGGCTGGTAAATGATGACGTCATGCAGCGTGATGCGTTACAGAAATTTTCAAATGACCCCCAGCCATAAGACATTATCATGTCAAAAATATTATAATTGAGATGCGAATAACTACACTAGTGCATGAATGTTAAACGAGGAAGGGAGGTGACTAGACAGATATGCGTTACAAGTACAATCTTAGCTAATTCCTGCACAGTGGCGTATCTAGAATTTGGCTTGCGGGGGGGGGGGTCCGGAGTCAGTTCGGCTTCATAAAAAAGGAAAAACAGATTAAGAATAATCATCATTACTATCTTCAAAGTGGGTGAAAAACGCGTGATATCATTCTGAAATCAGTCCCATTAAAGTAAACGGTAATAACACAATAAAAATACGCGTTAGAGACACGTTCTTAAAAGTTACTTATTGACTGAATTGATTTTCATATATTTCATACTTCAAACGTATACTCTAATGCTGTGTAACAAACCTGTTTGTAGTCTATATTTAAGAAAGAGCTACTACTATGTTAACGTAAGCAGCTGAACAAATTAAAATAAAACAGCCTAAAAAGTAAGAGATTAAGAAAATTAGTTAACTTCATCGACCCTATGAGGGGAGGTCCGGTCCCTTTCGTACCCCCCTCCCGTAAATACGCCCCTGTATCTACTGTTCAGTGGAAGAGTGTGGCGTGTCAACGCTATCAAACTAAATTTAGCGACACTTCTGGTGTTCTGCTAACACGGATAGGCTGGGATTTCATATCTCATAATGTGTCTTATTTCTTTACCTCGGGGAACCTGTGACCTCCTTGTCCTTGTGTTTACCACAGTACACACGTGTCAGACGTACTGTGACTCACGTAGGGTCATCGACGCCACAGCACTGGCGGAATCTGTCACCTGATTCGGCAGCATGAGACAAAGCCGTTGGCCTGTAACAAATGAATTCCCCTCCCAAGGAATAAACGGATTGGCGAATCTTCGACCAAAGTTGTAGGCTAAGTATCAGTTACTAAATCAGTCTACTAGCAACCTTCTGGCAGCCATCGCACTCGACGCGGACTCTCCAAGATCCCTCACCACCATAATGTAGTTTATATCTCTATGCACTACTCGCCTATGACGTACGTTACCAGTTGGGAGCAGTATTGAGGTCGCAATGCATAAGTGGCTGTCGTAAACTACGGACACTTTACGATAGCTTGAAAGCGACAGGCCCTTTTAAATCATAAAATATGATTATTACCTGACAAGAAAGAGAAGACGTGAAATGCAAATAAGAATAAATTAGAATTTTACAGAGAAGCTGTTCACAAATTTAATCAACACGCTATGCCGCTCAACACAATGTAACTTTTCTGTCGACAAAACCTAAATAATGGATTTTTTAGAGGAAAGTATCCCGTATAATCAAAACTAGTAACTAAAATGAAATGTGAGAAAGGTTTTCACTTTCAGTGCCTGTATTGTGATATTAGGCCTATACATTATCCTCGAAATTGTCTTATCGTTTAAGTAGAGAGAAAAGGAGGTGAACTCATGCCAGAATTCAGAGTCCGGGCAGGTTTCAAAAACACTGACAAAGGATACAAAGAAAAAGATAGATGTGAATACGTACAGGAGTGGGAGAGGTATACCAAAGGTCTCCTAACGAAGACCAGACTGCCCTTCATACAGAACCTGGAAGAAAGACTAAGCGGGAAGGGAAAGGGAAACAAATTTAGCTATCAATTGACGAGGGCGCCGGGATCTGGGGGTATAACTCCAAAACTAATCAAGTAAAGAAAAATTTCGTGTGATTATCACATGCTTCAGAGAGCAGTAAATGATGAAGAACTGCCAAGGCAATGGACGAAGACATACAGCACATCAATATTTAAGATAGGTAACACAAACAAATGCGCAAATTTCAGGGGCATAGGTGTGATATCTTCAATGTAGGTTATATAGAAAAGTAGTGAAAGCAAAATTGGAAAACCACATTACGTTATAACTCGGAGATGATCAAGTGGGGTTTACTGCAGGAAGTAATGTACAGAAGACATCTATACAGTGTAACAAGTAATAGAAAGGGGGATGGCAAAGGACAAACTTGTAACCCAGGGTTTGCAGATACGAAAAAAGCCTATGATTCAGTACCCAGAAAAATTTTGTGGCAAGCCTTAGCGGTATTAGAAGGGCATGTAGAGCGGATATCGTGTGGTTGTTTGCCAAAGAAGATCTTGCAGTACCGGCCGAAAGGATAGTGGATACTCGACTGTCCTAAAAGGAGGTTGTTGGATCAAATATCATTTGAGGTAACAAGGACTAAGGCATAAGGAAGATTAAAAACAACTACGGTTAAAAACAGCAAATGCGACTTTTGTCTTAAAACAGTAATTAGATTGCTCCATCATGTTGTAGTATCATTAGTAGAATAAACTGATGTAGGAAGAATTCAGTTTAGTGTCTTAATACAGTTCCGACACTCACTGGTAGGTTGCAAATAGAATTAACTATTAAATCACTATGAACAGGACGTTTGGAATTTGTGATTATACTGTGGCCGAAAATAATAGGCTGTTATTGTCAGTTTATATTTCGTGAAGACAAGAAGAAAAAAAGATTTTGTAAATACAAGTCGAAAACAAATAGGCCCGGCGGACAATAAAATTTAAATAACGATTATATTTTTAGTAAAGAACCTTCCGACAGTACGGCGAGTTTCTGCTGTAAATTTTAGAGTAAATTTAATGGATAATTATTGCAAATTAATTTCAAGTTTATGAGATATTCGTGACGAAATCGTAGAGAAAATCCGTTTTGAAGCGTGTCATAGGTCGACTTGAGAGCGAAGGACGCGTTGTCGCGACTAATCCTGTTTCTTAATTATATTTTTGCAATATATTTTTACCACTCACACAACGGGTTGTTACGCAGTAAATACAAAGAAACGTCATGAAAACTAACTTTAGATCGTAAAACACATCAACTCACAGCGGTAGAAAATAACAGTGACTCGCCTAAGCAGGAAGCGAGTCCTTGTAATTTTTGACTTCTTCGTATGTCACTGAATACTTGTGTAGTATGACATTATTGCGCGGGAGGAAATATAGCACTCTGCGGCGTAAACAATTTGTTTAGGCTACTTCGGAGTGACAAAGGTTAGCTTTTCGGTTACACGAATTTGCATACAAACGATTAAAATTTAAATTTGTGTGTTAGATAATATTTATTTAATAAACAGTGAATATTTTACAGTGAAAGGAAATAACGATAAGCCCGCCAAAGCCTATTTTAAGACAACAGGTTTCAGCAGTGTGGGAAGGAGGAATTACAATCTCCAAAAATTCTCCTGTACCTTCATCTAAGATCGTTACGACATCGTCCAGTGTCCGTCCAGTCATTGTTTGTGATGTCATCTTGACGTTTCGGTCTACTAAATCTAAGGCAATGTTCACAGTTGTACTATATGACAATGCAGTACAACTCCGTTACTGTACAGCGCAATTCTGGAAATGGCCTCAGACTTATAAGGACGAAACGTCACAGTAAAACATGACAGCGTTGGCGGACATCCGCGGTAGGAGAATTTGTGATTCACATGTGAGCTAACGGGTAGCAGATTTTAGGAGCAGCTTGGCAACTGAACCAGGGTTCAGAATAATAGAAACCTGACGATAGAAATTGAACAGTGGCTTGGAGATGCGCAGTGTACAAACACCTCGTTGCAAGGTTAATAACAAAATTTTCATTATTTCGCACATGCGCACAGTTTTCCTTGCAAGTTTCTTGACTGGCACGTCTTGAGCAATTTCCTTGTCAAGTATCGACCAATTTCTTCGCAAGCCTAGACAAGGATCCTTGTCAGTTTTTATAGTAGATGGGCGCAACATGGCATGGCAAGGGCAAGAAAATACTTGCGACAAGGATCCTTGCAGCATTCAAACCGTTTGGAAGTTTTCATTGCAAGCACGTCAGTTTTTTCCGGCGCATGCGCTGTACACTACAGACGGCCGTAAAGGACACATCCGCTCGCGCTACAATTTGTTTTGTAGGTATTGCTTTGTCTATAATGTGTTATTGTGTATTTACTTACTGTGAATTATTTATTTATTATGTAACCGACTGCATCCATACAAAGGTAATTTCGGTAACTGTCTACATCATTTAATCGGAGTTCATCTAATAAATTTACGTGACTGTATAAGTTCCTTTGCAAAAACCAACTTTGCGACCAAAACCTATGTCTTTTTGCTTTCAAACACTTTGATAAAATTACAGCAAAACAGGCTATTTGACGGTTTCGAAGGGGAGGCATATTGAAAACAACGACTAGATCACTGCAAAGTTTACTTGTAAATGGATGGGCAGTTTCAACGAAACTTGCAAGGAAACGTGCCGAGGCTTGGGAAGCCTTGTCAAGGCTTCACACATTTCCTTGTCAGTTTTACTTGTTAATGGATGGACCGCTTTAGCTATAGTTGTAAGTGAGGGTAATTCATGCATTGAGTCGGCGCAACTTACTATTCAGTTCAGGAACCAATGTCGGGCCTATATCAGTCTATGAGGATTCCCGTCATGATGCAGCACCCTAGCAAAGATACTGCATGTAATTTCTTTCTTTTTACACGAAAGCAGGATGAGAAAAGATCCGGGTCTCACACATAGATAGCGTTACTACGCTCATTATTTTGATCGTGTTGTGTGATTTCATCCCTCGTAGGCTGAAGTTCGATGTTCCATGCCAATTAGTTGTTTATTGTTGATTTGACAGTCATCAGCAGTAAGTGCCTCGAGTATTGTTGTAACAGTGGACTTGTTGGAAATTCGTGCCGTGATTAAATATATACCGATATATAGATTTTTAAAAGGTTCACGTACAACCGATATAAAAAAAGAGAAGCTAGATTCAACGTTGAGAGACTCTGCTCTATTGAATAAAATGGATAAGCACTGCATTGCTGAATTTAAAATGGGTCGGATGGCAAACTTATGAACTGATGAACACATGAACAGCTGACGAACTTATGAACTGATAGCCTATTGAAGTAACAATACTAGAAAAACACTGAAAAAAATCCATAAAATCGTTTTAGCCGAGTAGAGTGAAAAAGTGAGATATAAGAGGTTATTGGTATGTACCAGTGAACGCGTGGGCAATATCTTACACGAACACGTTTGGGTATGACGAAGCTGTGTGCTAGGTGTGCCGGAGCTGCTCAACCTGCGCACGTAACCAAAACAAAGCCGAAGGAATGTTTTAGCCGATTATACAACATTCAACAAGTGCAATTTAACATAATTTTTGCTTTGATCCATAACCATCCTTAATGGGATCCACTTTTTTCATAATGAAACTTTGGTCCACTACAAGACTCCTGAGACCAAACACAAACAAAATAGTGAAACACGAAAGAAGAAACTAACTCCAAAGGAGACAAAGACGATTCCATCTGTTGAATATGACGACTGTTTTTTGAGACGCGCGTAGAATGTTCTTCGTTATGTATCTCGAAAAGGAAAAACAACAGCGGCGAATATCATGTGAACTTGTTGCAGCATCTAAACAGTGAAATCAAGAAAATCCACCGCATTTAGCGAAAAATCAAGTGCTGTTTTACCAAAACAATGCACCAGTTCATACATCAATTGTTGCGATGTCTAAAAGCAAAGAAGTAAAGTGCCCCTAAAATAGCTGGATTTAGCCGGAATCAACTTCTAACTCTATTCTAAACTAAAAAATGGTTAAACAGAAACCATTGTGAACAACAATAAAGTCAGAATGCTGTAAATGGCTATTTTGAGGACCTCGACAAATTGTCTTACCGGTCTAGCATAACCACTTTGTACATCGTTGAGAAAAATATATTGAGATAAATAAACATTATGTTGAGAAATAAGTGCAGAGTAATTAAAATGTTGTTGTCTTGTTCTGGCCCGAGTTTTCACCCTACCCTCGTAATGAAGTTGTTTTTTATACAATCTCCGCTTCTGTTTATATAATCTCTGCTTCTATTCTTCTTGTCCTTTTTCTTCTTCTTCTCCTTCATTTTATTTTTCTTCTTATCTTTTCCTCCTCCTCCCCTCCTCCTCCTCCTTTTTCTTCTTCCTAATCGTCCCTGTGACAGATTTAGACCCATTAATTTTAGTTTCCTATGTCACTATCTTTCACAACTGACGTCGCATCTTAGTTTTTGATAATATAACCTGTTCAAGGTTCTTATTATTTAGCAATCTTCTAATGGTTAGAATCGGTGACACGTTGTACCACGCTTTTGCGGCTGATGGTGTTTAAAATTTTTGATTAGAAAACGATTAATATGCTTAAAACAAGATAAGAGGTTCTTCGGGTACGTTGGTTATCAGAGAAACATAGCTAATATTATAATTCGAGACTTTTCATTATACTCTGTTGACAGTTATTCTTCATAGGTCAATGTGCACTTTTAATTATTAAAAAACAAGCAAGATCTATACTAATTGTATATGTACGAGGCTTATCCAGAAAGTAAGTACCGTCTGCGCATATATCCCGCGCATATTGTAGTACGAAGACCGTGCATGCGTAGTTACTTCCTTCTATTCGACGACGAAGTAGCCAAGCTATATTGTTTGTAGGCTATACGTTCCGATTTACGTTTACTACACATCGGTAATCATTTAAAAAAAAAATCGAGCGGCCCGCCAGTTGTGAAATAAGAACAGTTATTAGGTTCTTGAATGCGAGAAATCTTCGTCCTTATGAAATTCATCGTCAGATTTGTGAAGTTTATGGACAGAATGCGATTAGTGAAGGTACGGTGAGAAAGTGGGTTAGGATGTTTAACGATGGAAGAGAAAATGTTCACGACGAGGAGCGTTGTGGTCCTCCGTCCTTAGTCAACGAAGAATTGCTGCGCAGTGTTGACGAGAAGGTTCGTTCCAACAGGCGATTCACAATTTCTGATTTGTCAATGGATTTTTCAAAATTTTCTAGATCTTTATTACACGAAATTGTGACTGAACATTTACACTACAAAAAACTGTGTTCGAGATGGGTGCCGAAAATGCTAACGGACGGTCACAAAACACAAAACGAAACGCATGGGACCAGCCTTGGAATTTTTGCAGCGTTATGAAAGAGATGGAAATTGTTTTTTGAAAAGAATTGTCACTGGTGATGTAACATGGGTTTCTTACGAGATACCAGAAACTAAACGACAGTCACTGTAATGGTGGCATACTGGTTCCCCGAAAGCAAAGAAAGCAAAACCACCTCTTTCTGCAAAATAATCATGTGCACCGTTTTTTGGGACTGTCAGGGAATTTTGTTAGTCGAATTTACGGAACGAGGCACAACAACCAACGCAGAAGTTTACTGTGAAAGACTCAAAAAGTTACGGCGAGCAATACAAAACAAAAGGCGTGGACTACTGAATTCCGGAGTGGTGTTTGTGCATGACAACGCACGACCGTATACCACACGTGTAACGACGGCGCTTGTTGATTCATTTCGTTGGGAACAATTCAGTCATCCTCCTTACAGTCCAGATTTGGGTTCCAGCGATTTCCATTTGTTTTTGCATCTGAAGAAATTTCTTGCCGGCCAGAAGTTTGACAGTGATGATGAGATAAAGGGAAACGTCCAGGAAAACGTCGCAGGCGGCCGAATTCTTTGAAGCGGGCATATTAAAATTAGTGCCAAGATACGACAAATGTCTCAACTTGCATGGTGACTATGTAGAAACGTAGATTAAGGTATGCAGAATTTTTGAAAAATAAATTAATTTGAAAATAATTTGTATTATTTTCTTAATGCCCAAACGGTACTTACTTTCTGGATCAGGTTAATATTAACTGATAGTTCAGTATGTTAAAAACTACGAACAAGAAACATATATGGCTGAATAGAATGGAATAAAATTAGGTTTCAGGAAAGTACACTAGTTGGTAATAATGAAGGGTGAAGCATGGTAATTCTAACGTTATGTGAACACTCGTAATAACTTTAAACAAGTTTTTTGTATTATAAATAAGAATTTAAATAATTAATTTTAGTTCATATTTTACTGAAAAATAAGATTGCTATTTCAACAAATCTATATGTATCTCAAAGTCTGAGGATTTGTTTCTTTGCATTGAATACAAGTTCACACCGTTGGACCGATTGCCACCAAATTTGCACAGGTAACCTTTGACACAAAGCAAAAAACATTGTCTAACTTGAAAATTGAAATTCTGTCCCCGTTCGCACGATTTAGGGCCTTTTAATTATACCCTATTGTTGACGCGTATAAAGATGTCAACAAGACCATGGAGACCAGAATTAATTGCCATAGTAACAAGTAAATAAACAAACGCTATTTAGCGCCATCGAAACTGTACCTTTATCCGTTCCTGCAGTACATTTTAGATGTTTTTAATATGCGATTGTATCGATATATTACGATGTAGAAAAGAATTAGTGTACTAATTTTAAATTGTCCTATTTCTTAATGCAAAGTGAAAATACGTGTTGTTTTAATTTGTGAGGTTAGGTGACAACGGTTTTTGGTTTTTAGTTTACTGCTGAAATAAATAAAAGGTTGAGGAAAACATAACGTTTAACGTGTATATTCAGTGCTTATAATATAATGCTTATAACATTATAATGCTTATAATGTGTATATTCAGTAACACTTAAAATAAAGAGCCTAAGAACATAACGTTTTTGACGAGTACCTGTTAAGCAATAAAATAATTTAAAATTGGTACACTTCTTCATATCGTGGTTATCGATATTATCGCATAATCAAAACATCGAAAATGTAGTGTAGGTACGGTTATTGGGAGAGTACCAATATTTCTAAGATTTCTTCTTCTTCGTATAATTTCTACAATGCTCTTTCTTTAGTTTAAAGTGTTTTAATTAACAATTTTGTACTTTCTTCATGATAGAGGTTATTTCTGTAAAGAAGCTTTTCAAAAATTGTGTCTGCTGATGGTTTTTTTTTTTTTTTAGAAATTAACCAATGTATAGAAAAAATGAAACATGCAATACTAACCTATGGAAATAGTGTTCGGTGTTAATATGGAATGTTTTAAATTAACCTGTAATATTTACAATAAATAATATGTTATAAATGATATTTACAATTTCATATTAACGTGTAGCATAACGTTTACAGAGAATATTGAAATAAGACTGTCGTCTGACTTAATAAAGTGTATAAAAATAATATTAATACATTTTTCCTTGGATAAAATAAGTTAGTAAATTTGTGTAATGTCTGGGAATATGTAGCAGATTAGATTTATTGTTACCATGGCAACGAATCTGTTTTGAATGCAGTTAAAAAAATTAGATCTTCAATTATTGTGGTCTTATATCTAAAAGCAATGTTAAAAAGTTGGCACGTTTATATAATATATTCTGGTTCACACAAATACTACGAGAAAAATCGGTCATCTCGAAAGAAAAACTTTGATGAATATAGATAAAAACACATTTAAACTGGGTTAAACAATGGTAATTGTTAAAAATAAAATAAATCCGTTACTAGGCGATTAAACTAAATTTGTTTTCATTTTAATTTAAATAGTCGACGCGTGAAGATGAAGTTCCTGGCTAGCAAGTATATCATCTCTATTATTTAATGTTTACGTTTCCAAAGTTTTATTGTTATGATTACATAAGGTAATTAATACTGATTACTGATTAATACCGGTATCAAAAGGCAGGCAGGACACATACACACGCACACAATCGAGTTATTTCTGGCCTAACTCATGTTTATTTGCTTGTGTTTGCATGTATTTTAAATGAAAAGTTCCGTAATCCACACAACGACATTCATGCGTGCAAGCGGAAATGGTGTCCAGCGTGGACGGAGATTCGCTTCCTGTGTCTCGCTGGCCAGTGTAACTGCACGTGTATACAGTGGAACGGTTCACAGACAGACGTTTCGTCTTTAGGGAGTGGACCCTCTGCAAGTGCTCAGGGTCCATGCGAGCGACTCTGAAGCTCCATTCTTTTCCGCGTTTATCTGTTCTGTGAAACGTACACTGTATATTCGCAGCTTTACTCTGAGCAATGTTCTGTAGTGAATGTTGAAAGTCTGCCCACGTTGGACCCTCATACACACAATAACCTGCTCTGATGTTTTGATTAAGGCGATCATAATATTAGAATTTTAGAAACTTGAGCATTACTTAATAGAGAACAAACCTTACCTTTAACCAGCCTTTATGCAGTCCTATGTATATTATGAAATACAATAAATAATTTTAATGAAATAAATATCTTAATGAATACAATCTGTGTATTTATTCAAAATTTTACCATAGTTTTAATTGCGTTTAATATTTGTATATATTTTACGATAAGTCAGTTATTGAGAGATCCAGTATTAGGACATGATACATTGGCATTCTTGTAAGGAACAAAATAAACATTCAACAAAATATTTGTTTATACAATTCTGTAGTATAGTATACGCCTATGTATAATTTTGTAAGCATTGTAAAATGTATTGGAAAAACTCAAATAGTTTAATAAAATAAATAATTTAGTAAATGAATACAATTTGTGTTGATTTTTTTGAGTTTAAGTGTACTTTGATTTTTAGATTATAGAGTATTACACACCACTATAATTTATAGTTATTAATTTTTATATTTGATACAACCTTTACATATTTTCTATGAAAATACAAGAAGCAGATTCATAAAAAATGTTTTCTATATTAAAACGACAATCGGGATATGTTAAGTGTCGGTTTTTAAAGTATGGACTTGAAGTCACAGAGTATGAAAGATCTTTTTCTTAAAAATAAATTTGTTTACATACTGCACACATGTATTCTATAGTCTTGTTGAATTTTTTTGTTCAAATAGTACATATATTAATATTATGTATACAATATTACAATTTTATATATTGCAACGGTACAACCAGTAACGGTACTGTGCATTGCCAAAATAAATTAAATAAACAATAAAAATAAATAAATGTGGATTAAAAAACATAATTCAGATTGCATAAGCTGTATCGTAGTTAAAAATAGGGAGCGCAGAATTCATGCATGGACACGCATTCCTGGCACACCTGTCGCTAGCGTTGTGTACGCGCGTATTTTGTTTGTGTGTGTGTGAAGCCTGTCCGTTCCTGAAATGTAACCAACCCTTTTCAAGTAGGATAGTTTTTATGTTTTATTTTAATTATAAGAAAAATATGTACGATATGGTAAAACAAAAGACTCCAAAGTGTATAGAAATTAAAGGTGAACAAAGGGTTAAAAGACCGTGCCAATGTGACGAAAAGTGCAATTACTATACGTAAAAAGTGAATAGCTCTTTTAGTAATTACAATAAAGAAGTGTAATTTAGGTATAGTAAACACATAAAAATTAGTGATCGATTGAACATCGTGTAGTGTGAAACAGACTTAATGAAATTCGCGAAGATAGACGAAAATAGTGAATTGAACCAGAGTGGGGGAAAAGACGCTTCGACAAAATCTGACAAGTTGAAAATTGTTCAGACCTGAGCTTTTGCACGACCTGACTATAAATACCAGGTCGCGCTAATAAAGTTTCTTCTTCTCGATTCAACCGTTGCCACAGGAGGCTATGTCAGTCGACGACGCTATTTTAAATCTATAGTAAGAGTCACAGGACAAACTAGAATTCCAACCAGAGCAGCAGAGCACATACAATGAGGTCTATGGACACACCTGCAGCATATGATGTGAGGCGTGACGACTATTAAACAGCACATGCAGTGGAATCTGACCAGAGGACCAGGAGGACACGGACTGAGGACCAAAGGAGGACGTACGGATGATTAACCACGGCAAACGAGGCGATGAAAAACCATTGTAATTACAGACATTTGAAAGACACTAATTAAAGTTAGAATGAAAGACATTCAACCTGTATTAAAATAACTAATTGTACATAAATGTAAAAGCAGAGTGAAATTTAGAATAATATCTCTTGTATAAAATTTAGTAATTGAGAGTAACATAAATGATAAGAGAAATATTTGATTTTTGAGTTAACGTAATTAATAAAGTCTTTGTTGATAAAGGAGAACGCATATGCAGTAGAAAGTTTTAAAACCAATTAATATTAAAGAAATTGGAATACAAGTAAATTCATTATTGAAGTAAATTAATCAGCAATTGCAAAAAAAGATGACCACACAATAAGTAAGCCGAGAAAATAATATATAATTAATTAAAATTAGATAATAAGTATAACCTGTTGTATGTAATTTGTTAGCTAGTCTATAAGTTGTGTACGAAAGAGTCGTACAAACGATTTAATAATGAGTAGGCTACTATTTCAATATGCGAAATGAAAGATTTTGTTTAATAAAAAAAAAAATAATGGAACAATTTGAAACTTAAATAACGCATCATCTTCTTATTACGATTACACCCATGAATTCAATATTATTATATAATTTCATAATATTTGTATTCAAATAATAAAAATAACCTACGTCTGTAAGTGATACAGAAGAAGGATGAGTCGGTGCTCCAGAGATACTTTGTAGTTATGTAGGGCCTGACCCTAACCTGTAAATCGTACTTATGTTATAGTATATTATCAAATTATAATTACTTCTGTATGTAGAATGTTCTTACTTTTGTCGTTTTAATTTAACATAAATTTTTGCATAATAATATGTATATTATACAAGAATCCTGCAAGAAAATCAAGGAGTTCTTATAAAGAAATCATATGTAAAGTCAATACGTGTATTATTTTTTGAAAAATGTTCAAACGGGGGTTCCAAGTTGCATAGAAGAGAAACAAATTCATTGCTTTGGACTGTCTTGGAAATGGCTAAATTTATACAAATTTCTTCTGTGTTATGCAGTAGACATTGAAGTAAGAAAAATGAGAGAAAACCCTAACTTAACATGGTTAGAAGGAATTAAAAATGATAGGAGTTACAGGATCAGTGACAGAAAAATGTTGCGGGGGCAGAGGTGTATATTAGATATTGCATATTAGACACATTAGATATTGAATAACGTAATACTGTAGACGATTAGGCTGCCAAGACGCCGCGTTACTATTTCCAGTCCCTTTTTGTTGTTCCCATGACTGATTTTAAAACAGTCTTAAAACCAGAAGTTGCAATACAGAGGCTAAATAGCTGGGAAGAGTAACCACTCAACAACAAACTGCGAAACATTAAGCCAACTATTGACGTCCGGTCTTCATCATTAAGCCGGCGGCACAATAGGTCGTTCTCTGCTTTGTGAGAGAGAAATGGCCACGTCAGACTATCAGCTCGTATGTCTTTGGAAATTCGCTGCCCACGTCAGACGGTAGCGTGCTCTGAGCGCCAATGCTGAAATCGTGCTCTGTACTCCGTTACTGATAAGCCTGTGTTCTGTACACCGAGCTTATCTGTGCTCCATTAGACGCGGTAACACCTGGTTGCATATCTGTCTATCCGTTGTTCTCCAACTCCGTAGCCAACACTAGCGATCCTATGAAAATTTGTACAATTCAATGCTAAAAGACATTATCACACCCCGGAGTTGCAGAACTCTCTTACTTTTTTGAATGAAATATATTTATTATTTAGTTAGTTATATTTCAATGTTAGACACTGTTTTATATCACCAGAAAAATTATGAAAACCCAACTACGCTACTGTTTTATTAGTAACATAACAAATTGTAGAGCAGAAAATAATAAATATTATAAGAAAATGTTCGAACTTCTGCATTGTATTTTTAAATTTGTAACCATAATACCGAAATGACAAACAATTTAGTCATAGCTTTTCAGTTTATATGTTTCCATAGATATCTATAAGCCTGTATCTAACGTTATTCACAAATACTGATAACTGATAACAAAATATAGTTTTTTTTTTTAAACATATTCACAAACTTTTTAAAAGCGATCCAAAATTTGGAATGAGAGTTGAGCATATAAACTTGTCAAATTACTACAGACACAAAATACACAGACTAATAGATACAAATTATGTGCTTTCAATAAAATTACTCATAACTTTATCCATAAATAGAGTTTTACAATTGTATTAAGATTTTGAGTTTTATTTTAGATTAAAAAGTTGTACACAACTTTAATATAATTATAATTAACTTTGTTAAATTATTTATTTATTATTTAAATTATTTATTATGTTATTATTAAATTATTTAAACTTTATTATAATTATGGTTTAAAATTTCTTTTAGAATATAATCAGGCTGTGTTTTAGAAAATTTTGATCCCTTTTTAAGGCCGTGGTGTCTTAAAATTTTGAAATCTCCAAAATCGTACACTATATTCAGATTTTGATTTAATTTCTGAATAGAGATAATTGCTTTATCTACCCCAAATATATTTTTGCGATTTTTAAAATAATTTCCCTCCTACCCTTTACTTTTGAGGAATCAGTCCTAAAAGCTCTGAAAAATAAAATTATGAACACGCATGTCAGATTTTACGAAAAATCGATTGATGCATTCAAAAGTTATCTTGTGACATACCCCAGACAGATGGGTAGACAGGTAATCATGCAAAACGTTCGAGTTTAAACTGATGACTCTTCGCTCGTGTAGTATAAAGACAAGCTACGTTTTAATATTATGTGATTTCACATATACGTGGATTAGGTTAGCCCAATGGTTTTCCGCGGTGGGAATTCTGAAATTAAGGTACAGTGTTTGTCATTTCAAAGTATGGAAATCAAGAACAATATTCGGTAACAATGTTACGGTTGTAACACTACGTGTAAGCCTACAATCTGTAGCCTGCAGTCTACAACACACAATCCGGCGCTAGGGCTCTCTAATAGCGAAATCCATAACTACATGATGTACTAATTATAAATATATAACTACTGACTCGGATCACTAATTTTTTTTCTGGTAAAAATGTAAAACTTTCACCTTGTAGCCTGAGAACTCGTTTTTATTGTTACAAGCTTCATCAGAGGCCTCTGATGAAGCTTGTAATAAGCGAAAACTAGTTCAGGCTACAAGATAAACGTTTCACACTTAAAAAATAGCGATTCGAGTCAGTAGTTATGTATGCATTTATAATTAGTTATTCAACGGACACGTCATGGATAACAAAATCCAGGAATACATGATACATTTCGAGCGGGTCGATTACACTCCATTACTTTTTATTCGAGTACTGGTCACGAGTTTGTAATGAGTGTTTGATTTATGGTTTTATTTATTTACTGTTTTTAACGGTTTGAAAAGTGTATCGTTGGTTAAAGATCACTGACACGTCTGTAAGTGATACAGAAGAAGGATGAGTCGGTGCTCCAGAGATACTTTGTAGTTATGTAGGGCCTGACCCTAACCTGTAAATCGTAGTTAGAAGCTGCAAAAACGAATTCTTGTATTACGGTTAGGAAGTACAACGATGAGTGTATGCAGCGTGGTCAGAAGAAGAACCAAAGCCTCAGTGTATTATTTGTTCTGAAATATTGCCCAGTGAGTGTCTGAAACCTGCCAAACACCGTCCTCGTCTTGACATTACATATCAGGATTACAAAAAAAAGTCTTCGAATTTGTTTAAAGTTAAATAGTAAAATTTAAGAAAACCCAGAAAGTCATGACAAAATTTCTAATCTGGCTTCTGAAAATTCTAATGCTAAAATGCTACTCGCTATTCTTGTGTCCTATGAAGTTTGAGGGGTTGTAGCAAAAACCGGTAAGGGTCAAATAAAAGCTGAAGAGTTGATTCTCCCAGCCACAGTAATCTTGTGTAAAAGAATGGTAGGCAATGTGGCTGTTAAGCCGGTGAGCTCTGTTCCGTTGTCTGACAATACTGTTCAAAAGAAGACTTACTGACATGGGAGTAACATGAGTATCATTTGTTGTTGAGACTTTGTATATGTGACATGGTGACATGTTTTCTTCGCAGCTAGATGAGACCGCAGACAAACAAAGTGGCGGATTTGTACGTTTTATATGGGACCTTTGTACGTTTTATTTGTATCTTTGACCTTTGTACGCTTTATTTGGGAAAGTGAATTGTTCGAAGACTTTCTTTCTTGCGAATTAGTTCACATATCTGCAGAAGATATTTTTGATGCTTTGGATGAATTTATAAATAAACACGGTGTTAGTTTGGGGAAAACATACAGTAGATGGTGCCAAAGCTACGACTTGTTACAAAACAAATTTTGGGCGTGTATAAAAGCCGTCGCCCCCCAACATGAAGTGGGGGACACCGGGTGGAGCTTGTATTCACCGGGAAGCTTTAGTAGCCAAGAGACTGTCTGGATCGTTGCAGATGGCGAGGTAGCAAAAATAATAAATTACATTAAAACAACCCCTTCAGTCCAGACTGTGTTCAGCTTTGTATAAAGAAATGGAAAAGTATCTACATCCAGCTCCTTCTTAACAATGATGTTCTTTGGCTCTCCACAAATAGAAGTCTCCAAAGGTTTTTTGAACTCAGAGTTGAGGTTCGTCTCTTCCTTTTTAAAACAAAGTATATGTATGTCCATTTAACTTTTAATGGCTCTGTACGGTAGCCTATTTAGCTGAAATATTCGAGCATTTGAATTTTCTGAATTTACGTTTGCAGGGAGTTTACGTAGATATTGTTACGACGGTCTACTTGATCGTCGTAGGTACAGTGGGAAACAAAATACAAGACACCAATTAAATCACTAATCACCAGCTTTAATTTTCACAATTAAACAGTTCGTAATTAACTCGCACAATATTTCCAGCTAGATTTGTCCACACGCAATAACAATGTCTATTAATCGAGTTCACACAATTATTAACACAATACTACTTCACATCGACAACACTCAATCCGCACTAGCCAAAATCGCTCACGTTACTCAATGACAATCCGCCTGCTATGGCTTTATATAGGCCCCGGAGAGGTGCAGTACAGCTTTGCCTCCTTACTGCACGACGCCGGCGGCTTAATGCGTACTATCTCAAGTGTTCTTGGAACTCACTAGAATCACGTAGTTGACAGCTGCCACACTGGACGGGGGGAGTGGAGAATGTTCGGGTTGTTCGGCAGGCTTCTCGTAACAATATTCTCAGAATTGATGACAAGATTAGTGCTATGATAAAAACATGTCAAATTTGGGGAAGCCGAATTTAAAGTGGCTCTTTGACCAACTTTCCAACATTAAAACAGTTTATGCACACTTCTACTAAGTTCCTAGAGACGAAACATGAAGTGGCAGTGCAACTTGGCAGTCACTTTCAGGGAATATTTTTCTAAACCTGATTTTAATGACAACCGGATAACAAACCCGTTTACCTGTCCTAAAGTCGCGAAGTTTTAAACCAGAGCAGAGAAGGAGGAAGATCAACTCGTAGACTTATCAACTAATGGTTCGCTGAAAAATATTTTCAATGATGAGAAAATCATTTACTTCTGGTTGAGACAGCAGGAAACTAGCTAGGAAGGATTGTAACATAATTCCATTCAGCACCATCTACCGCTGTGAACAAACATTCTCTACCTTGCACTTCATGAATATTAAATATCGTAGCAGGCTGAATATTCATGGAGTCTGCAGTCAAACTTTGAATAAATAATGCAGTGAAGAGAAAGATTTTTTGTCTCATTAAGTGATCCTGTCAATGGAGTGACTTATTGGAGAACTTTTGTCGAATGACTGAATAAAACTACTTTTATAAAATTAATATTTTTACTTTTACTGGGTGACTAATTAAGAGCTTTTAAGGAGTAGATTGGTAAAATACTCCATTAAAACTAGCTTTGTAAATAGTTGTGAAAAATAAACGTTATGTTAAAAAAAAAATTAATATCAATATTTTATGTTAATTTTATTTCAAACACAAGCACAGTTAAATAAAATGACCCAGATGTGCCTGCAGGCAACACAGTACTTATATGTACTTACTGTTTTATGTAAACTCCCTTATTTATAAAAAATGGGTCCCTGATATCATCAGTTTTCATCCTGAGGGTCCGTAAACAGTGGACTAGCAAAGCGTACAATGTGCGATACCGCATATGAAGAACAGAGTAATTTCTTTGCTGTAAGGAGTTTGTATTATGTTCTGAGAGAAACGCACATCGAAATAGTTCCAGTTTACTTTCTTCATAAGACTATAAATTTTACGATTTTTAAATCATTAGACTTAAAAACTTCAAACGTATTATACTGCTTAAATTGTGTGAATGTCAACGAATTTGGTTATTTACTCTTGTTATATTATATTAAAACATTTAATTTAAAGGTTTAAATTTTCTAATGGACACTTCACTATATTTTCGATGTTTTGAGTACGCGATAGTATCGATATATCATCCAGTAAAGAAGAAGAAGTGTACCAATTACCAATTGTAAACAATTTTATTGCTGAGTGTTATGCGAAAATACGTAATATGTTAATGCGTGAGATTAGGTAAGAATATTTCAGTTTAATTTATTTTTTTAAAGAAAACAAAACTCATGGTTGGCAAAATATAACGTTTAATAAGTAAATGCAATGATTGTAACAGATTGACATTTGGTAACAATCCGTCAAGCATAAAACACGCAATCTGAACTAAGGGTACGGTTACACGAGCGTTTTTTCTCGTACGTGCACGGCGGAAGTACAGTCACATAGGCGGTTTATAATCGGAGGGCAGCGTTGGGACGTCTCGGACGTGCATCACTACAGCTTTGGCTATAAAGGTTAAATGTGTATGTAAAGGTTAAAACGCATATGTGCAAAATTGTCCGTGTTTAGATTAAAGAAAACATTGGTTATCAGTAGGAAATACATTTTTATTAAGAAAATTTTTACATTACGTATTTTTTATAAAGATATCAACAACACCATGGAGACCAAAATTAATTACCATGGTAACAAGTAAATAAACAAATGCTATTCCACTAAAAACGCAACAGGTTGGGTTTCGATGCGGGATACCTTGAAAACGCAGCAGAGTTGACAACCCGTGCGTTTTTTTTCAAATCCGTGAGAATAATTTCATTGCCGCCTGTGTGTTAAATTCAATGCATTTCCCAACCGTACGTGCACGGCCGGAAAAAAAACGCCCGTGTAACCGTACCCTAAGAACTGCTGTGACATTCCAGTGTTTTCTTCTTCTTCATACAGGGTAAGTCAAAAAGTAAATTTTATTTTCCCTGCTGCAATGGATGGCAGCACTGACTGAACAATGACATATCATAACCTCAAAGTTTTTTTGTTCTTTAGCTGTGTTGTTTCAGTGCTCAGCTCCATTCGTAGTGATTTCAGGGCATTTTATTATGAGTGCCCCGTTGTCCGTGTGCACCAAGGAAGAAATGAGGGGAGTGGTACGTTTTCTGCACTCTGAAGGGACTAAACCTGCGGAGATTATTCGCAGAATGCAGCAGCAGTACGGTGAGAGCTGTCTTAGTGAACGCAAAATTTATGAGTGGATAAATCGCTTTAAAAATGGTCGTGTATCTATCTGCGATGAAGAGCGTTCAGGTAGGCCATCCACTTCGAAGACGGACAAGAACATCGAGACAGTTGAGCGAATGATTCATGATGATCGTCGTGTCAAAATTGATGATATTGCGCATGCGTTGAATATTAGCCACGGTTCAGCAGTTGCAATCATCCACGAATCACTAAATTATCGCAAAGTGTGTGCTCGTTGGGTACCACATCGACTGACAGACCAGCACAAACAGAAACGTTTGGAAATTTCGAAATCACATTTAAGGCGTTTAGAAGAGGAAGGAGAAGAGTTTCTCAGTCGCATAGTAACCGTTGATGAGACGTGGGTCCATCACTTCGAACCACAGAGTAAGCGGCAGAGTGTGGAAACATCCATCCTCGCCTACAGCAAAAAAGTTCAAAAGACAAGTTTCTGCAGGAAAGTTGATGTTGACAGTGTTTTGGGATATGAAAGGTCCACTTCTAATTCATTACACTCCTAAAGGTCAAACAGTGAATAGTGACAGCTACTGTGAGCTACTGCGAGATCTGAAGCCCAAAATCAAAACAAAGAGGCGAGGAAAACTTTCAAAAGGTGTGCTTTTGCTTCAGGACAATGCCCGTCCTCATACTGCGGGGAAAACGATCCAGTGCATTCAAGATCTTAGTTTTGAGCTGCTGGAGCATCCGCCGTACAGTCCTGACCTAGCTCCAAGTGATTTTCACCTTTTTGGTCCGATGAAGGAGCACCTGCTGAATCCAAGTTTTCGTCGGATGACGAGGTTGTGGAGGCGGTGCGCGAGTGGCTGTGCACGATGCCACAAATCTTCTTCCAGGACGGAATTACGAAGCTTGTCAAGAGATGGACCAAGTGCATAGAAGTTGAGGGAGATTATGTAGAGAAATGATGTTACTTGTCATCTTGTTTTCACAATAAAAAGTTCCTTTTTAAAAATTTGCCTTTACTTTTTGACTTACCCTCGTACATAAACATGCTGAATCTACACTTACAATGTTGTTTATAATGGATGTATTTTATTACTATGAAATTACATATTTAAATCTAACCTAACGAACCTAACCTTGAGAACTAAAACATTACTTTTTTTCAAACGTGTTGCGATTAAAAGAAAATACATATCTTTACATACTGTATTGTAACCGTACACACGATATACGTAAACATTCTGAAAACACTGTAAATGTAGTGTGGGGGGGGGAGCGAGGGAAAAGCGACAAACACAAATAGATTTCGGCGACAAGAAATACGCGTGTAAAATTTACCCGTGTATTCAAAGTGACAACCGAGTTCTGTCACAAAAAGCAGGGGTGTATTTTGCCCCTTACTTCAAGTTGGGCGTTTTTTGGGGTGATTTACACAAAAAGTGAGTATCATTTTAAAGTTAAAATTGGTTTTCCAGAGTCCATCAGTTTATCTCCTAACATAACGATACCGACTTTTGGTGCTACAGGCGCAGCCTTATCTTATAATATTGCTACAAATGCTCCGCATAAAAAATATATGACAATGAAAAATGATTACAACCGAAAACAAACAATTTTATAACATAAACCGATAAATTAACACGTCCCTATTATTTTACTAAATTTGCACGCGATATTCACTACATATCGATAGCGACTATTGCTAATCGAAATATTGAAAATTAGTGTAGGTACAGTTATTGGGAAGATAGCGAAAACCCATAACAGGCCATTGTATATGACCACAGAACGTTCGTGATTTCGTTATGAGTCAGTTCCCGGGAATGGTATCGATTATGCTGGGACTTAAATGTCCTCAACATTTGGATTAAAAATATAATTTGAAGAAACATCCGACGTTGTAAACTTTTAAAAATTGAAAATTGAATCACGTATGGTATATTTTTGAATAGAAAAATTATAAATGTATCATTATACACCTGTAAATTATTCGTACAAATATATATACGTATACGTTTAAAACATTATCATTTAATTGATTAAATATACATTTTTGAAAAGTTCATAAGTTTTTACATTTAATTTGACCTTATTCCTTAACTAATACAGTAAAACGTACCATAAACGGACTACGAATTAAACAGAAATTTGTCTTTAACGGAAAAATTTCCCAAACCCCCGACTTTAGAACTGAAAAACATGTTAAATTTTCTGGATTAAACGAAACCTGTCTCACGTGAAAACGGAACTCAAAATTTTCCAACGTTCCGGATCGCGTCGTTTGGAAAGAGTCTAGACACATTCTGTCTATCTTACGGAGTTTTTTCTCTATACTTTTCGTTATTTTAAGAAAGATGAAATGTGAAGTCAAGTACAGTAATGAGTAGAACGTAGTAATCGGTACATAAACGTATGGAAGCCAAACCTGACACAATGGATAGAGGATGCCTTAGTTGAGAATTTTATAGAAAATCGGGAAAGATAAGTAAAGAAGGAAGAAGAAGAAGAGAAAAATGTCACTGTGTTAGCAAAAGGAAAGCTTCGCTTTGCTTTGTATGTGCGGGGGTCTTTGCATCTCTGGGATTGCAGCATCTGGATCGAGCCCAATGGCTGCCAGAAACTAACATGGTAATAACCTAAAACTGGAGGTAAATCGCCAACACGATCAGAAAAAGCTAAGTATACAGACTTATGAAGACGTTATCAGAAGTTAAAATGATCTGCAGCAATTCGCATTACAACGGGATATTTAGTAATTTGGATATGTTTAGTACGACGAGGTGGCGTAACTACGCGGGGGATCAGGGGATCAATCACCCCGCTCAGAACTACTAGAAATTTCAGGAAATTCAATAATCATGTACCGTAGGCCTATTTATAAGCCAATAGTGTGCGTTAAAATAGGCTTATAAATAATCATAGAAATACAAAAAAATTAATATATTTGTACATTAATAAAATAAAGGGGAGTCCAACCTTCAAGCTTGTCTCATTCCCTTCGCGAAGAGTAGCTCCACTACTGGAGCCAATAGTAGCTTCACTACTTTCCACCATTGAAAAAAACAAACAACAATGAACGCAGTAATTTTTTCTGTTCAGTATAATGTTTGAGTATGCTCAACTGTAATGTATATAAATAAATGAGTACTGTACGTGTTTTAATTTATCTCATTTACGTGCATGCCCCTAGTTTAATTTTTATACGTACACTAGTATAAATTTACTAAACCTACATCTGATTGTAGGCCCGTTAAAGCAGGTTTTGCTGTATATGAATTATGCCACGCTTACATATTTTATTACTTCTCAGATTAATGCCCGATTTACATTCTAAAATTGTCTTGGGTACATATTTTAAAAGTTGGAGGTCAGCACCAGACTCCTCGATACACATCCACAAAGAAGAAGAAGAAGAAGAAGAAGAAGAAGAAGAAGAAGAAGAAGAAGAAGAAGAATGTCGGTAGAAACAAAGAGATTCGTAATTTGTATTAATGCCTCGTTCGTGCAGAAGCCTTCTTTAGTGACAGTACCCAAAAATCTCTGGCATACGGTTAAAAGTAAGGTGTGGAAGTATTTCAGGTATTTTGCATAAAACTCTCTTATATAATTCGATTACGCGGCAGCAAATGTTTATTCAAGATCGCCCATCTGTGCACAGTATATCAAATTGGCCATATGTCATATATACAGAATCATTATCTAAGAAATGATGTCATTTTACAGTTTCATAATTGTCAATCGGTGAAAGCTTAATACTCAGTCAGCCGTTGTAGAACTCTACAACGAATCGAGTCTCGGGGCCGCGTCCTAATCGTGATTAATATTTGTGAACGTGTGCTTGAGAATTACGCGTTCTGCAAACGTAATGTTAACACGCTATTAGTCTATTGTGTTTTATAATCTTCTTAGAATTGCGTCTACGATCTGGGATCGGAGATTATCATAGCAACACGTAATTTATTTGCAATTTGTCTGTAGAATACGACAATCCTAATCAAATCAGCAGCGTCACGACCACTAAATAATCTGCGGTCGTCTTCAGGTGTAAGTTAACATATAAAAAGTAGTAGTTTTACCTAAAGTTATAGTAAATTAAATACAAACTTAAGCCTACCCGAAATTTGTTCACTAACAATTGTGCAGGTTTGTTAGTGAACGTATCTCGGTTAGGCTTAAGTCTGATTTTAATTTACTGTATTCTTGGATTTCGTTGTCTATGACGTGTCCGTTGATTAACTAAATATAATTAAATAACTACCTACCAGTTTCGCTTGTTATAAGCTCCGTAATATGAAGTTTATAATAAGCGAAAACTGGTTCAGGAAAACTTTTACGTTTTTACCCATAAAAACTTTGTGTTCCGAGTCGGTAGTGATTTAATTACTTATATTTAATTTACTATGTTAGCTTACACCTGAAGACGACCAAAGATTGTTTAATAGTCGAAACGATGTATGATAAGTTATAACGATTGTAATTGTCCGACATAACCCTTCTGTTAAAACATGGTACCACATAATAGTGTAGAAAAACATAGGCGCACTCTAGTCTTGCGGTTAGTTGTAAACCTACGTATTAAGAAGAAAATAACTTCTCTCATTTCCATGAATGTAGCTATGTAATCAGACTCTGATTGTGTTTGTCTACTAATAGTTTCGGAATCCATGTCGCTAGTATTCGGTTGTATCGCTGTATTTAAGCGGCATATGTAATTAGATATTTTTCTAAGTTAATTCTGGACTTCTTTATGCATATCATAAATTACGTTTTAGTTAATTTCACAATGCATAATTCTTTAGTGCATAATACTGAACTATGGCCAGTTGGAAACAAAAACATTTAAAAATGTGCTTTTCGTGTTTTATTTATGATTATTTTGTCGCAGTTATGATAAAATTAACTTTAACCTAATTAAGTTTTATCTACCGTATGTGGTATTCCAAACGTGCCTGGAATTTTATAATTTGTATGGAGTTTTGCGGATGAAGAGATTTAATCTGTATAATGAAGATTATCACTATGTGGGGAAACGTCATGACAGATGTAACCGACACCCCTACAGAAGACGTCCAAAAGATGATGAAGACATCCAGTAACTGACTGCAAACTTAATACTCAGAAAACAAAGGCGAGCAATGAAACCAACAATTCCGATTATTTCTTTCACTTTGACAAGAATCTTCCTTGCGATTGTTGTCAATACATACGTAAGAGGGGTATTTGAAATTTAACCTTCGAGTGGCTGTATACACAAACTGATTGCCATAGCAATAATACGCATGCGCTGTAGCGAGCAGTAACCTTTTTAAATTGTAACACCACAATCCCGTTGTCCGTTTAATTTATTTCCGTTCTAGTAATGGCCGAGAAAACAGAGAGACTTCCATTGTTCTTACTGCTAGCTACGATTGTGCACCAGCAGCGGTCGAATTTCTCGTTCCTGGTGTTTAACAGGGAACTTTATTGTTCCGGGAAAGGTACAGAACGTAGCCGGCAAACGACGGGACATTCCTTCCCCCAATGAACAAACGGTACACGTCACAATCGCCGTGGCATGCCTTCTACGAGCACCAGCGGTCTCTCGGACTGGTGGCATATGTCAGACTGACGACTGCTAGCGTGGTGCCTTCGTTTCACAACTAATTATCACCCTTTTCCCTCCTTATCGTGCGCATTTATGCGTCCATTTCTGAATTTATTATACCAGTGTGTGACAATACCATAAACATGATACAACTGACGATAGATCTCAGCCTACAGAAAATGACGTCACACCTCACCGTTGACGGAGATGCACCGTGTTTCTTCGGTCATTACTGCAACAGAAACAGACTAAAAGTGTTTGAAAACTGGCGGGCTAAAATGTAAAAAAGGGTACTGCTTGCCACTGCCTATGGTTACGTTTCTATTACAACCAGGTTGTATATACCAATCAAGGAATTTTGAAGGAGGTTATTTGAGGATTAACCAATTTAGGTTAATTTTTAAGGAGTTCACATATAATAGAGAATTGTCTGAATTATTGGACTGTGTAAATGGAAAGTAACAGTTCTTATTATATGTCGGGGAAAATGTTTTTATTGTTGCGGCTTAGCGTCTTACAGAGTCCAGCTTTCCGTTCTCGTTGAAAAACGGAGATTAACTTCGTTTCATTTTACAGTAAAAATAGTAGGAATGAAAAGCGAGAGAGAGAGAGAGAGAGAGAGAGAGCGAGAGAGAGAGGTGCAGGGAGAAAGAGAGCTGTTTTTGGTTTTGTAAAATAAATGCGCCTGTCCTGACTGTGAAGAATCTCGTTTGAAAACAACTCACTAGCACCGGCTAGATAACGCGTTCTTCAACGGTTAATTAACACCGGATTTCGAAACAATCACATTCAAACACGACGCTATGCTCAATAACTAGCTAATGGGCTTTCTACAGTTTGTGATGTCTATCTTATGAAGAAAGCAATTTATCTATTGAATAATGCGTGGGCGAGAAACCGCTTTGTGGTTAACGGCTGATCGTTTAGTAACTACCAGTACCATACCATCTCTATCACGTGAATAGTAATAATGTTAATAATAACAATAGTAGTAGTAGTAGTAGTAGTAGTAGTAGTAGTAGTAGTAGTAGTAGTAATATTTTTTTAAATTGTTTTATTGAGGTGGAAAATAATTTATGCACCGTCAGAGGAGGCCGTGCTTCCTTTGGTGTGTGGGACTCTCACCCACTAAAAAAACCCACCTCTAATGCAGGGACTCATATCCATCCTGGAACCACTTAGCGTATTACTTCAGGATGGAACCTATTGCATCCTTATCGGGCTCCTTCTAGTTGTTCCTCATCTTCTACTACCCGTTGGGTGCAAGTTGGGCCTGTCTTTAATAATAATAACAACAACAACAACAACAACAACAACAACAACAACAACAACAACAACAACAACAACAACAACAACAACAATCTTATGTCTTCGTTTCATGAGGTGTAAGACTGCAGAGTTCAGATAATTCTCTTTTCCCACTCGTTCCTAGTTTAAGTTTTTCTTGTTTCCATCGTGAACCGCTTGTTTGACATTATATTGTCTGCTTTTCTTTGTGTCGTATGTTGAATCCTTGTACTGGTTGTTCATACACTTTACCTTCTGGCTCCTATTTAACTAACTGATCTAACCATGTCAATTGACTTTCTTTCTTTTACGTTTGCTGTCACCTGTTTTGAACTTCAACGGTTCTCTACATTCTTCTTAATTTGTTAAGTAGTCTTCCCGTGTAAAACCACTTTTTTAGTTCTCTAGTGATTCATGTCTACCGTACTAATCAATTATTCTCCTTCGTCTTCTACTGCACTTCAGGAATTAGGCAAAATCTTGTTTCCAATATTACTCTCTTCAACTTTTCATAGGTCTTCACACACGTCTTGTTTCGAACAGTTTATATTGTAATACAGCCTTTGCTACACTTTCTTCTGGTATGCGACATTCCGTATTCCTTTGCAATTTTGTATGGCTTCATTTATGCTAACGACAATCAATTGTTTCCTTAGGTTTGCACTTCTTGTTCTATCAGTTCTCGTGCACCATTCATAAAATTATCATTTATGAGAACTTTACTTTCCCTGTTGTATTTGTCTGTATATTTGCTGGTAAGCCATTGTAATTGTGTCCCTACAATTCTTGAACAAAGAAGTCATACACCCACCATGCACATTATTATACAATCCAGTATTGCTTACAATGATTTCACAGCACATTATGTACAGCTTTAGTCGGTGTTAGAGTTTCAGCATCTTAATCTGTATGAACCTTCTTCGTCCACAGTAATTACAACTCAGCGGGAAGAACATGACCCGTAACATATATCTTGGAAAATAAAGACGAGAGACGTTATCGTATATACATCACAGGTTGCCAAAGAGGATTTTGTAATACCAACGATCCAGGGGAATAAGAAGTAGCCCAGTAATAGATTACAAAACGTACGTCAAAGTGGACTGACAGGGAAACAACTTAAAGAAACTGAAACAGGTTTAAATTGGATGTTAACACGGACGTTATTACTCCAGCGCAAGTCAGCGTTATTCAGCCTGCATAACCCAACTCCAAGACGGCACACTCCGGGAACCTGAGCAATCCTGTAGTAGAATGTGATAAGCCATCATGCTGAGAAGCAGGATCAAGAATCCTAATGTGCCAATTATCCTAATGATCAGGAATCATTAGACCCAAAGGATGTTTCCTTGTTCTGGGAGAAACGTTTATTCACGTGATCTAAAACTAAGCGTCGAGTCGATGGATCATACGTTAAAGACAAAGACAACGGTACTAAAGATACGACTGTTGGGACCTGGAATATAAGAACGCTACACCAAGCTGGAGCTGGTGTACTAACAGATTTACTATAGCAATGGAAATGCAAATAATGGCAATTTGAGAGATGCGATAGCCTGGAAGAGGTTCACTAAAATAAGTAAACTACGGAGATGGTGGACCCGGTTTGTTACTAATATCAGAATATCAGAAACAGGTTTGATGGGTGTCGCTGAGTGGCATCAAGTCCTCTAAGGGGCTGTCACGCCATACGAAACTGGAAGTAGTTAAAACAATTTTAAAAATATTGAAGTAGTTAAAACACTTTCAAAAAGGAAAGGTGAAGAAGAAGAAGAAGAAGAAGAAGAAGAAGAAGGAGGAGGAGGAGGAGGAGGAGGAGGAGGAGGAGGAGGAGGAGGAGGAGAAGAAGAAGAAGAAGAAGAAGAAGAAGAAGAAGAAGAAGAAGAAGAAGAAGAAGAAGAAGAAGAAGAAGAAGAAGAAGAAGGAAACTAATAGCTTTGAAAATAAAGTATAACGGGTTGAAATAGACTTCTTTTATTTACATAGCCATGTATAAACAAGTTGTGGGTTACCTAACCGCAGTGCAACAGGAAATCACGTCCAAGGTTAGGTCGTCCTCTGTGAAAGGAATCAGACAACTGTGGCGCCGCCTAATTGACCTGTCGGTAACGGTAAGCGTTCAGTATAGCGGAACGGGACGAAACTATTTTACCATTGTTATTTCATTTGTCTAAAAGAATAATTATCATCATCATCATCATCACGTTCTTCTTCTTCTCTTCCTTCTCTATTTATTCTTATATTTGTCTCCTTAGCTGCTGCTTTTGGTACTAAACATGGCCTGCTTTTAACCTCTTCCATCCATCGAAATATTTCTATGGAAACATTTCATGGACAGAAGAACGTCCTTGGTAATTTAAATGTTCCGAGTTGCACTGAGAGAGAACGGAAAAAAACGACCGTCAGCTTACTCAAATGATACAACGTAATATTATTGAATCTACTGTTAAGTCAAATTTTCCCCCAAAACATTTGTCTTATACTGTACATCGATGTGGGTACTGTATAACAAATGTATGTGTTATAAAAACGTAAGTGAGATGTATTGATAAAGGCTGTAACACAATTTTGTAGTTCTTGGATCTTCAGTGACGAAAATCGGCTATGTACAGATAGTACACAAAAGCTTCTAGGAGTGATTCGACAACCGTAAAGCCTCCTCAGTACTCTCGCTATGACGAAACGACTCGGCCGAGACCTTCTGCGAAACTATCGGAGTGGGGTGGGTTATCTTCTACATTCTGACCCCACTCCCAGAGAGGGTCCGCACCGCGCCCATGCTCTTCTTATGTTTTAGTAGCAATCGCAAATTAATGAAATGGAGGATGTAGAAGTTTCTGTTGCGTAAGCTTTGCTCACAGCATTTATTACAGTTCTGGTATTTGTCACATGAGGAACTGATGGCTGCCCAAGTGTTACCGTACGGGAGCGAAACATGGACAATCAATAAAAAACAAGAAATTAGAATATAATGCTGTGAACTGAAAGTCCAATAATAAGCAATATTATTATTCCTAGACAATAGCGAATCACGTCATAAGGAATGAACTACAAATATATAGTACGATCGGCAGAATAGTGCAGTAACGTAACTAAAGGCTCAGGGGCCCCTGTCAAAGTTCAAGGTTGGCCCCCTTAGAGTTCTATAGATTGTTGTCCTTACATGTTTATAATGTTCGAATAATTTCCATACCTACTGAATCTACTGGCCTGTTACTAGCCAAAACTGGGTCAGGAATGGAGCACCAAGCTAGCCTCGAGATGATGAAATTTGAGGACAGGCTACGCCTATAGCCCACCTCTGGCGTAACCTATAACTGAGGAATGTTAGAAATACGTAACAAATAAAAACAACATTTATATGGAATCAACAATTCGTGATATTATTTATTTCTAGTTACATTTTGTAAATGTAACATTTTTCGTGTTATCTTAAAAGTCCTTCCGTCTGACTTTGATCTCAGCAAAGTTATCTATAACTTCCTCGAAGTCCAGCTTCCCAGCTACGGATTGGTCGATAGAGAGAACTGTTAAATCATGCAATCTTTCTAGGCCCAAGTTGCTTCTCGATTGTCTTTGTTCTCGCGACTGGTAGGCCTATATGTCTGTGAAGACCCTAGTGGCACGAAATTGTCTTACAGTCATTATCAAGACATCTCATTTACGTTTACATAACACACAAGCTTGATATACTTTGTCGATATGCAGTGTATTGTTTATGTACAAGACATTGTTGTAAAGAAGTGGAATCCCTAAGTTAAACGTCAAACAGAAACCGACAGTCAGAAGATGTGTGGGGAGGCTGTACAAACGGCGAGCTACGAGTTTGAAGATGGAACAGGTCAGCGACCTCTAACCTAGACTCAAAACGATAACGATGAAGATCGCGTGAGGAGAAACTGAAGGAGAATAACAGCGATTTATCAGATTAGGATGAGTTAGTTTTAACTTTTGTTTTTATATAGTATCCAAGTCACTTTTTCACAATAATTTAATTACCTTGTATCCGTCAGTGACTTCGTTCTAGCGTTTTTTATATAGACGCGTTTCGTGACATGTGTCACATCATCAGTAATCCTCGTCAAATGTTAAAATTCACATAAAACACATAAAAACACAGTTGCACATATTTACTAAATCACAATAACGACACACACATAACAAAATGTAACTTCGGCTTCGTTGGACCGCCCGACCGCGCGTGTAGTTGCCGAGCCACTAATTAAACTAAGTCTATCCTTATCACTTACCGTCATGCGCGATTATATTTAGGGCTGTATCATATAGTGAGTGAGATTGAAACCTTAATTGTTCGTTTAATATACTGTTATTGTTGATATTCTTGTCTTTAAATGATTTATAAATCTCAAACTCCTCGAGAGCGTCCATTGACCTACCCTTACCGCATACATGGATTGCTTTGAAATTAGTATTGAAATCTGTGTAATTATGGTTATGCATCATTAGATGGCGTGCATAATTAGATTTGGTCTTGTCTAAATCATTCCTTGGTAGATGTTCTTTGTATCTTTTCAAGAAAGATCTGCCAGTTTGACCCAGATAGAAACAATCACAATCATCGCATGACATCCTGTAAACACCTGTTTTCTCTTCTAAGGGGAATGGTTGTTTTATGCGTAACAAATTAGAAATATTATTATTTGTTTTAAACGCGACTTTTATATTAAATTTAGAAAACACATTGGATATAATGTTAGGTAAAAGGCTATCGTACACTGTCGTTATATACTTTTTATTATTATTTTTATTTTTGTTAACTTTATTATCATCGATGGTATTATGGTGGGATCTAGTTTTATATAGGTGTCGCTTAAGAAGTCTATCTATCATCGAACTCTTGTACCCATTCGCTATTGCTATGTGCCTTATTATATCCAGTTCATCCTGAAAGTCCTTTTGGTTAAGTGGAATCGTTACCAACCTATGAACAAAACTGTTGTAAGCCGCCATTTTCTGACTATATGGGTGATGAGAATCGGCGTGTATTGTAATATCTGTGGTGGTGGGTTTCCTATATATTTTATATTGAAATTTATTAAGATACTTTGTAACAGTCAGGTCCAAAAAGTTGAGTTTATTGTCAACCTCTGTTTCGAGGGTAAATTGTATGTTCTTGCTAAGGCTGTTCAAATAATGTTTCAATTTCTCTATCTGTCGTAGCGTGCCATTAAAAACTATAAAGGTGTCGTCTACATATCGTGCATAGAATTTCATATTATTATAAAATTTGTTATTCTCTGAGAACATGTAAGTATTTTCAAAATGATGCAAGTATAAATCAGCCAGCAGTCCTGAAAGTGGCGAATCCATTGCGAGACCAAACTCTTGTAGGTAAAAATTATTATTAAAAGTGAAGTAATTCTGCTTCAACAGGACATTCAACAATAAAATTAACTCATCTATTTGTTTGTGATTCAGCTTCTCACCTTCAATGAGAAGATCTTTTACAATTGAAATTGTGTCATGAACCGGCACGTTTGTGTATAAATTAACTACGTCAAATGAAGCGATTTTGTACGTAGGTAAGAGTTCGATATCCTGGACCCTTTTAATAAAGTCAATATTATTTTTTATGCTGTGATTATTTTTTAAAACGATACTATTTTTAATAATATGATATAATTTCTTTGGCGTCTTATAGCCAGGTGGAGATGTGTAATTTATGAGGGGTCTGACAGGAATATTTGCCTTATGTATCTTATGTATAAATCATTTAAAGACAAGAATATCAACAATAACAGTATATTAAACGAACAATTAAGGTTTCAATCTCACTCACTATATGATACAGCCCTAAATATAATCGCGCATGACGGTAAGTGATAAGGATTGACTTAGTTTAATTAGTGGCTCGGCAACTACACGCGCGGTCGGACCGGTCCAACGAAGCCGAAGTTACATCGTGTTATGTGTGTGTCGTTATTGTGATTTAGTAAATATGTGCAACTGTGTTTTTATGTGTTTTATGTGAATTTTAACATTTGACGAGGATTACTGATGATGTGACACATGTCACGAAAAGCGTCTATATAAAAAACGCTAGAACGAAGTCACTGACGGATACAAGGTAATTAAATTATTAGTTTTAACGCTTTTAGTTTTAATCTTTGTAACATTTCTTTCTGTTCTTCTAAAAAAATAAGATCGAAATAATATTTTTCTGACCATAAGCATACTACTTTTTTCTTTGTTACAGTGAACGCATGGGCGATGTTTTCCGAACTATCCCATGAACTTTTGGTACGATTTTAGAACTGAACGAAAGTGCAGGATGGCTTTCGGAGACAAAACACTCCGTCGTGAGAGGCGCCGAGGCGAATCGCGAAGGTACGAAATAATACGAGGCGAAGGGAGGGCATCTGTCATACACTCGCGCTCGGGCTTCCACGGGTTGTCTAGCCGGGAGTGTAACGGTGCTAGTCTACTCTAAATCTGCTCGGCACGTATAGCAATGTACGCCCAAAATTCGAGGGTGGCCAACAACACAATTGTTTATACTGAGGAAGAAGCAATATCATTTTTGAATGTAAGAAGTAATACTGTGAAGAGCAGAAAATTGTACAAACGTAATAGATAGTTTATGATTGAGAAATGTGATTGATAGAAATTATGATTTTACAAGTAGATTCTGAGTGTTATTTTAAGTTTCATACATCGGCGGTGGCGTCATTGGCATCCTACATCTATTTTTCTATCATGATCTGCTGCTTTGAAAATTCACCAGTTATCCATGTTTGGCTGCGAAAGCCGCCGGATCGGCCATCGCATCCCTGCAAAAGCATGTTGCCCTACGACGGGCCAGTCGTCGCTCGTGGCTGCTTGCTTTCCTAGAGTCGTCGCCTCATAAGTAGAAACAGACTCGCAGCGGTGCAACCATCCAGTTACAAAGTTCATGCTTCCCTGCTTCCCAGACTTGCACGCTAGTTCGTACACAGAGGATACGCAACGGACTACAACCATATGACCGCTCAGTTTCGAGGACTGACACTTTTCGAGCCGCGACTGGGACAATCCCGCTGTATGCTAAGACATCCTGAGTACAAGTAGTTAGCCAGTAGGTAGATGTTTTTTATATTTTGGTTTATATTTGAAAACGCGTTGTTCTAGTCCGTGTTATGGGATTCTACCTATGTATTCAATCCATGCAAACGTACATTCTTCAGTCCTTAGATGCACAGTATCTGATTCAAGTGTTGTTATATCGTTCCTAATTAGGTCGTTTCGTTTATAAGATCTTACACATTTCTGCAGCTTGTACGTGACTTGTATCTCTTTTGGATATCCCACATATATTGGGTCGTAACTTTATAGAATTTCATTTCTTCTTTTTCTTACTTGCCTTCTGAAAAGTAGCGATTTGCGGATTTTTTCTTGATATCCTCGTCGATATGATATGAGTTATTGCCATCCCAGGTAATGAAGGTGGATTATTTTCCCTAATAACTAAAAATGTTAGCCGACCAGTTTAATACTGGCACGTAGTGAGGTCATGAAGACTGGACAATGTGAGGTGCCCACGCTGTTGACACAGGGAAGTAAATGCACTACAAGTCGATTATATTACAGTCGACCAGTGTGATCGACTGCACCGGTTTCGGCAACAACGTTGGTGTTATTACGCTGTAAGAAAGTACCTGGTAATCTGTGCAGTGAATGGCGTACATCATGATTATGTAAACAGTGGATACCAAGTTTGAAACTACTCCTCTAACCGTAAAAGGAAAGAACAAGCGTTAGCTAAATGGAATCTACTGTGTATTTTGTTATGCGCGCGCGCGCGCGTGCGCGTGTGTGTGTCAGTGTGTCACAGACGTGTACAGTCAATCTCTGTGTGATTACTTTCACGGAAGTGTGTTCGTATTCTTTACAGATATGGTCCTTTTACTCTTCTTCTTCTTCTTCTTCTTCTTCTTCTTCTTCTACTGGTGATACAACCCAGTATGGGTTTTAGCCTCTTCAACGATTTTTATCCGTTCGGCCCTCTCAGAAAAATTCTAGAATGGAGACCAGTAGGTAGGCGATCAAGAGGAAGGCCAAGGAAAATATGGATAGAGGATGTTGAGAAGGATCTGAGGAATATAGGGATAAGAAAATGAAGATGGTTCTTTCATTAGATAAGAATTATTATATGTTAATTTATTTGATTCGATTATTATTAATATCGCGTATGTGATAATCGATTCTAAGTACCTGACGGCTGAGACTGAAGTAAAATATCCTGGTTAAATAGTAAGAAAAAATGCATATGTAATACCACAAAGTTTTATTCGAGTAAGATAATAATAATAATAATAATAAATTATAATAACAATAATAATATTAGTGAAATGATAATTAAATATTATTATTTAAATATATGGAAATAGTAATATAATTTTTTTTTGTTTTTGTTTTTTTTGCGGGGGAGGAAAAATGCATTATGCACCATCAGGAGACACTCGGCGCATCAGGAAGCTGGTCTCCCGGTGTGTGGGACTCGCACCCACCAAAAAACCTCCACTTTACAGGCAGGGAACCCCCTCCCGGAACAACTATTCGTATGGCTTCAGGGTGGCAGTGGCACCTCATATTGCGCCTACTAGGCTCCTACAGCTTTGTCTATATCATCGACTTGTAAGAGGGTCCAGTTCAGGCTTCTTCTGCCGCAGGACCATCCTCACGAAGGTCACAACCATGTCCCAGTTCTCTTTGCTGCTGAGCATGATGCCTATGATGTTATTAGGGGTCATGGGGCCAATCTCAGATTCCAGTCCTCGCCTCTCCAGCACCCACCGTTGACACTCGAAGAAAGTGTGATGAGCGTCATCAGAGTCTGAGTCGCCATACACGCACGACGGATCCTCCATCTTACCCATCCTTCGCAGGTATGCACAGAAATAACCATGCCCTGTGAGGAATTGAGTAAGGTAACAATCACCTCGCCGTGCGTTCTGTCCACCCATTCAGGGAGGTTCCCAATCAACCTCGCCGTCCACCTGGCTCGACTCTCCTGCTCCCATCGTAGTTGTCAGCTCCGCATGGAGTGTGCCCTGGCCACTGTTCTTGCTTCTACGATCCCCAAGTCTTCCTTGGTCTCGTAGACCCTCCTCCTCTCCTCGGCCATCAGATCTATTGGCATTACTCCAGCGACGACCAACACTGCTGGTTCCGACACCGTTCTGTAGGAGCTTGCAATTCGAAGTGCTCCTCTTCGTTGTACCGCGGCCATATGCTTGAGGTAAGTAATTGAGGTTATTATTATTATTATTATTATTATTACTTTTATTATTATTATTTAATATACGGTCTAACGTATCATAAAGGTATGTTTGAGTTCGGAACCTAAGATAAAGTAACCAGTAGTAATAGTTGAGAGACTAGAAAAAATTTCTTCATGTTAGGCTCCGAACTCAAACATACAACAATCTTTATGAGACGTTAGACCGTATATTATAACTACGAAATCAAAGACATCACTAACTCCAGCACTGTAACTTTGGTGACATTTTAGTGTGTACGGACTACTGGACACAATTCCAGGATGACTGACTTTTAAACCGTAGCTGTTAAATATTTTTCAATTTTAATTGTAGATTAGGAAGTGTTGGTTTAAAATGCCCGGTTCAGTGAATATCAGATGCCTTATTTTAGAAAGTACAATCTTTTCTTCTGAATTCTTATATTCATCGAGCAAAGACCGAAGACATGTTTTCTAATATTCGAATACTTCTTATATTTATCGGGAACTGTATTATACTTCGTTATCTTCGCTTTTTCAAATTTATTGATACTATGATCAGTTAGATGAGCAATTCATTGAGCCAGGCTTTCCTGTTTTCAGATCATACAAAACTATATCTGGTTTATTTTTGGTATCCTCTTATCGTTATGTGTTACCAATTCATAATACAGTTTAATACTGTTATCTTCTAAGACTCCTTGAACCTGGTAAAAACTATAAGGTTTTTATCCTTTATGAATATTGTTACGACGGTTTACAGTGGAAACAAAATACAAGACACCAATTAAGTCACTAATCACCAGCTTTAATTTTCACAGTTAAACGGTTCGTAATTAACAACACAGTCTCTTACAACAAATAAAATAAAAATTGTTCACACGCAATAAAATGTCCACTAATATTAAATACAATTGTATTACAATTATCCCGCCCGATTATTAAACACTTCACTAATAACCACTTGAACGCACACAGTAATCACTTGAATCGCCCGACAATAAACCCTCGAACCGCACTGTAATTTATCGCGACTGTAACTGAAAACTAAGGCCGCTGCCGCCTAGTATTTATACAGCGCCCACAGACCAGAAGATTCCAAACTACGTATTAGCGCCAGTGTGTACGACGCAATTAATTGCGGCCTTGACACAGTCCGCGCGGCTGGCGGCTTCCAGAAAAATCTCGCGAATGCGTCGAGAATCACGTACACACAGATTTCGCTGGATTAGTCTGGAACATTCGATAAACACGTAGATTGTTCTGTGATGTCGTAACAATATAAATATGAGTGCTAGCGCAGGTTATGTTCGTTGCTAAATTATTCCTTTGGAAATACTCAGTGTTCGCTAATCTAGAGCATCCTGTGGTACTGCTTTTGATATGTATTGTATTTCCTACTGGTGTCATTGAAGCTCTGTAATTATTTCTTATAGTAATTGGTAATAATACTATGGGCTTGACTAGCAATGATGAACCTAATAAAGCCTAAAACTATTCAGAAAACCTCAATTGCAAGCTATTCTGAAAACAGCTTTTGGAGTACCGTTAAAGTTGTCTGAAGTTTTTAAGCCTAGACTAAAAGAAGCTTCTCCTCCATTGAGGAAGATTGATAATGCCATTACAACGCAGTTTTTACTTCTGTCATTCTAATATTTGCTTTGAGTAATGAAGAACGCCGGCAACTATGTCAATCAGAGTGATTGAACTTGGCGGCCCAAGTACGCAATTCAACCGGCCCTCGGAGCCATTTAGAAAGTAACCAACGTAATACAGAAACAGTATCCGCACTTGACAGGTTTACAAAGAAGTGTTGTGTTCGGTAGCACTTATAGATGTAAATGTTCACTTTCTGCAGTGCGATTAAAAATTACATACGTAGAAGAAAAAGTCATCACTATGATTACCAACTGTACGAGTGACATTTTAAAATAACTATTAAACGTTTCACTTAGAGCTGTCTGAAAAATTTATTAACTAATTTCATAACTACTGTAATTAGTTATGAACACAGATAACTACAAGTAACCAGTCTATGTATACACGCTGAAAGGCTGACCGCGGCGAGCAAATGTATTTGCAAACTACAATTTGATCTCCAAGGTAAAAACAGTTGGATTACACTGATGTAAATATAAATAAAAATAGAAACACAATAGGAATAATAATAATAATAAACAAAGGATACACTCGTGAGGATATCCAGGAACATGACCATCTTAAGAAGAAAATTGGAGCACAGTAGGGTTTCCAAGAAAATCTCCAGCTGAGAACAAGCAAGACGTGAACTGAAGAAAGAAAGGAAGTGTATTAAAAACGAATCAGAAATAATGGGCAAGGAAGGAAACGGTTGACTTAACGAGGTCTTTAGCTGGCCGAAACAAAATAATGTACGAAAAGGCAATTAAAATATTTGTCGTTACCAGTTTCTGAACCTCCTTCGGGCTGAGCCATGCACCTTCACCGAAGACATCCTATGCTGAGTCATCTTCTAGGTTTGCAATCTACAATTATTAAATGGTAGTTGTGCTAAACGGTATTTTGCCAGTCATTTTTGTACAGTACCAATGATTGTGTTCTTAATTAATTTTGTTGTCTACTGAATCTACTGGTTTACGTAGTGTTTTCTGAGTTAACTATTCTTATTCCCCCTTTCACGCACCGTTTGTTAACTGACAATGAAACATTTAACGGCCGTTACCTTAACGGCTGTTTCACCACCGCCAGTTTGGACCGTGATAGTAAACGCTCTTCATATGACTGTGCTACCACAATACTTATTGATTTTACTTTATAGTGGCGGGAATATTAAAATAAATTATGAACTATACTATTCGTAGGGTGGTGTCCTTGTTTCATAGCTTCCTTTTATGTTTGTTACGGGAATTTTTGTGATTTTCTTTGCTGTTTGCTCTGTCTGTTGTGTTTATTCAGACATGTTCTGTTGCTAAGACAAAACGCTAAGTTTATTAAGTGTACCTTTGTAGTTTTAATTGTGGGCGTTTCTTTTAGTTGTGTTGAAAGGCCTATATAACTCATAAGAAATTATACAACAATAAAAACGGTCTGAGGAAGAGGTGGGAAGATGGCGTTGCAGAGGACGCGAGAGACATGGGGATAAGAAACTGGAGGAGGGTTGCAGTGGATAGAGTGGACTGGAGGCGGAGATTGGTGGAGGCCAGGGCCCGACTTGGGCTGTAGCGCCATAGGAGAGAGAGGGAGAAAAACGGTCTGTTGTGAGGAGTCACAGATTTGTTAGTTCTGTTTCTTTAGTGTATTTGTATGTTTGCAGTTTCTGTTTATTTTTGCAATTTTATTCTTGTTATCGACGATGTTACATTTTTATCTCAATCCTTCAAGATTTTCTTTCAAACTTTAAAGGATTCTATAAACTCTTATTACAATCGGTATTTTTATTACAGGTGTCACGTGCTTTTTCTGTTTTGCCTTTAGACGACATTCCAAGTAGGACTACATTATTTCACCGTCTAAACTATATTCTATAATTTTTGTTTATCACAATAATCTATATTAAAGAGTTTATATAAAGTGTATTATTTAATGAAAAAGCAGAAAACACAAACTAAATAAATTTTCTGATCATAGATATTGAACAAACGTGTGTGTGAGTAACTTATTTACGTGCTTTACAAAAAACGACTTACATAAAGTGACGCCAAACGTAATTTTAAGGTTAGATCTCGTCGTTTCAACGACCCAGATATATCGCCCGTTAAGTTACCCGACAGTTTTCGTGGCCTTTATCCGTAACTGTACTTCGTAAAACGGGTTATCTACCGTTAAATCAATAACGGGCGATTTAACGGCCGTTAAATTATTAAAGCATTAAAGAAAACTAAACTTGTTTTCGTGATTTTCACTCGTCAATTTATTTAAAAAATAATATACCACGACAGCTGTTTCGGCACACAGTGCCTTCTTCAGATGGTAAAAGCTGACTTACCATCAGATTGAGTCAGCTTTTACCATCTGAAGAAGGCACTGTGTGCCGAAACAGCTGTCGTGGTATATTATTTTTTAAATAAATTGACGAGTGAAAATCACGAAAACAAGTTTAGTTTTCTTTAATGCTTTAATATAATGGATTTTCATCAAGTAAAGGCCTCCAGTATAAATTACGTTAAATTATTAATGGACCTCGATGAACCGGAGCATTATTGTTCTTTATTTTTTATCTCAAACCTTTATTTCTAAATATCTGTCGAAAATTGTGACATATTTTTTCATTGGCTACCCATTACTCACAGTCATATAATAGGATGACCATATATTAATTATACATAATAATAATAATAATAATAATAATAATAATAATAATAATAATAATAATAATAATAATAATAATAATAATAACAACAGCTATTTACACCGTATTTTAAAGTATTACTAATCGTTCAAGTGCCTTGTAATATCAGAACAACGTCTCCTCTGTGATGTAGTAACGTGCTCGTAAATAATTATATTTCCAATAAAACAGTAAGAGAATTTTGCCATTTTGGTGTTGGCGGATGGATAAGAACGACTCTGTAATCTCTCAGGTACCGGGTAAAGGATAGTAACCAGTCCTCGTTACCAGATGTCTCGACTTAGGAGTCATTCACAACCAGCTAGAGCTACTGCATGATGTGGCAGTGGTGTTGCTTCGTAAAGCCTCGACTTAAAAGCTATTTCTGTTTTATTCACGGTATAAATCAAATGTTTCTAAGTGTCCACGGCTGATAGCAGGCAGACCACATCTAAATCATAAAATTTCACCCCTGACCCCGCGGCAGCAGCTCTTCCGAGCAATCGCGGCTAGTGAGCTTGCCCGTCAGCTTACACAGCCGTCCAAGTGTTTCTAAACAACCGTGAGGAGAGAAAATACCTTACCATCGCTACGAAAACGTTAAGTTATCTAACTTATAAAACACAACAGTAACATGATACTGTAACTACAAACATCTGAAACACTGCCTTGGAAATTATTTGAATAAACAGATGTGTTTATATTTCCCTACATCATGTTGAAATAGATAATGTTAGAAAAATATATTTAACAAAAGTACAAGAAGAAAAATTATTTATCGTGGTATAGAGATATGACAGGGCTGGAGGAGGAAGGATTACCGAAAACGTTTTAAATGGGTAATACAGAAAAGAAGAAAAGAGATTGCCAAAGAATACGACGGAAAGATGAGTTTTTATAGCGAGAAGAGAAGAGGGTCAAACCTACGAAATATCAAGAAGAGTGGCGCACCCATAGGTTGTAGTAATCAGCCAAGTGTGCTGTATAAACACACACACAAACAGATTAAAGTAACAAATAAAGAAAAAAATTTCCTCATTTGATGTATTCTAACTGTAGTATTCTTGTTAAAATTCTATTATGTTTTGACTGATTTTATTTTCCCCAAAAACACAAATAAAAAAGAAAGTAAACTGTTTTAATCTTTTATCTTGTAATTTTTATTTTCCAATAACAAATGTAAAAAAGATCTTGAGCGCTTGGTTTCTTCGCTCGATTTATCTGTGATTATTGTCAACAATATTAAAGAGAAAAAATTTGTCTCAGGATCGTTTTGTTACTCACTTTAAATATACAGTTAATCGATTCTAATAAATTCGGTACCGGTACTGTACCTTTATCCGTTCCTGAAGTCATTTTCGATATTTCGATTATGCGATTGTTTGGCTTCGATGTTTAGTGATATCGCACCTAATTTTATGTAGGTAAAAAAATTATAAAAATTTTAATTTCGTATGTTGCAAAATAGTTGGCTGGCGATTGCAGTTGATGTTCTTAGTTCTTTTTTTAATTAAAAATTATTGTAGCAGTAGTATATCACAGTTGCGACCTGTGACGCCAAAAGGTGATGTTGTTATGTTAACATGAGAACTGAAATTGCACATGGAAAGCGATAGGTGTACAATGTAAAACTCTTTTTTTTGCGGAAACTTAGAAAGAAACCCAACTCGAAAGTAAGGTGGGTTCCGTATTACTATATATGTCTCCTTTTTTGTGGCTGATCTCGGCTTTCAGTAGAACTCGTTTACCCAGTAGTACTCGTTTTCTCATTATCTCAGTACTTGTCCTTTGAATAGATCACTGGAAAACCACTGAACTCGAAAGTAAGTAGAAACCTGACGATAGAAACTGAACAGTCGCTTAGAGATGCGCAGTGTACAAACACCTCGTTGCGAGGCTAACAAAATGTTCGGTCATTTCGCACATGCGCACAACAGTCTTGTACAGTGTTTCATAGTGTGAACATCGGCTCCAACAAGACTGACGAGAACAATAGAAGCATGTGTGTGACAGAGACAGAGGTAGAACATGAGTGAGACGGTGTACTGTTATCGCGTTGTGTCCCCTCTCCTCTCTAGACAACTTTAGCTATACAGCTTGTCAGTGGGGGAAATTCATGCATTGGGCCGGCGCAGATGATTGTTCAGGAAACACTGTCGGGCCTTTAGTACTTAACTTAGTAATATGAAAATGTGTAGTACGCCACATAGTAATATGCCTATTACATGTCACTTTAGTGTTGCAGAACTCGTTTTTCGGTACTATTCGTTTTGCAACAACTACTCGTTTTGTGGATAACCAAAAAGAAACGTCCATCATGTACAACATGTAGAGCGTATGTTGCCATACCTTAATACATTGGTTTTTGTGTTTTCCATTAAACATAAATTTTTGTATTTTTCAGTTTACATTTTCTGTTGTAGTTTTATTAATTTGTTAACTCAAAAACGTTAGGTTCTTTATTTTAAGTATTACTGTATTATAAGCATTGTATATACACATTAAACGTTATGTTGTCCTCAACCATGGCTTTTATTTATTTCAGCAGTAAACTATAAACCAAAAACCATTGTCACCTAACCTGACAAATGAAAACAACACGTGCTTTCGCTTTCCGTGAAGTAGGACAATTTACAATTAGTACATTTCTTCTTTTCCACATCGTAATATATCGATACAATTAGATATTTAAAACATCGAAAATGTACTGCAGGAACGGATAAAGGTACAATTCCATAAATTATTTCATTTTATCACATTAATCATTGTTAATATCTAGTCAAAACCCATATGTTACACAAAGATAGAATAACAACACAGATAGTCATGTGTAACAACTTTCTAACATTTATAAACGGCAATTTTACTACAGACACCTTAAATTGGTTTTAAAATAAATCGATTTTATAAACTAAATATAAATATACATAGGTGGCTCAGTAGACCAGTGGGTATGGCACCTGGCTACTAATCTAGAGGTACCGGGTTCGATTCCCGGGCCTGCACCATAAAATCAAGGTGCGTTTTTCAGCCCCCAGGTAGACTCAGCCTGTTGAAAATGAGTACCTGGGATAACATCCTGGGGATAATAATGGGCAGCTGAAGCGTAGTGCTGGCCACACTGCCTTCCTTGTATGTTGTACGGCTCACATTAGGCAGCCTACCCTGCCTACTCCTAGCTAATTCGGTGGTATACATGGGACCAATTATATACATATTAGTCTTTAATCTAATTATTTTAAAATAATAAACAACAAATAAAAAATGGGCAGTCTCATAGTCTATAATCAATTCCAATTAATCCTTAATTACTCCTTATGATCTGAAAAGGCAAGGCACGGAAGTTAAGATATTATATGAAAATCAATAATAAGACTAATTTTGCTTATCTCATTTCTTTGGTTTGTTTGAGATTTTCGTTTTTTCACAGGTTTTTACACTTTCACGTTAAGTCTACGGTACTTTCCCAATAACTGTACCTGCACTACATTCTCGATTGTACACAATAGTGTCGATCACTATTGCAGTGAAGAAGTACCAATTGTAAATGGATGTTTCACTGCAATGCAAAAGTACATAATGTTTTATTGTGTGAGGTTAGGTAAGAATGTTGTTTTTTTTGTTTATTCTGTAAAGAAAACAAAACTCATGTTTGGATAAAATATAACGTTAATAGGTAAATATAATGATTATTACAGATTAACATTTGGTGACAATCTCAGCACGCATAAAACCAACACAATTGAAAGGAAACAGAATTAGTCATTGTAATATTCCAACGTTTTCTTCTTCTTTACGAACTTGTCTTTAGGAACTATATTAGAACCGTATGCATGGTGTACAAAAACACGGAATGCATTGCAAGTGTAGTACGGAACCAGAAAAAAGTTAAAATTACAAATGGGTTGCAATAACCACAAAAAGTGTAAATTTTTTGTGATCTACAAGAAAAGGGAGTATTTAAAGGGGATCGGATTTCTTGTGTTCTTTTAATTTGCTGTTAAGCTAACAACGCCAAATTTTGCTGCCGAAGGCGCTGAAGTAACCTATAATATTGATAGAAATTATTTGCATAAAAATTGTATGTCAATGAAAAACAACGGAAATCAAAAAATTTAATAGCATAAAACAATCGATCGACTCAATACCGACTACCACATAATCCAAATATCGAAAATTAGTGCCAAGTATACAATAAAAAATAAATAAAATAAATTGACAGTCCAGCTGTCAATTACACAATACTACAAATAATGCATTCATGAGCAAATCAATATTCTTCTCTAATTCGTACAATCCACTTCTTATTTCTGAAGCATTATTTATTTACATCAATAAAAATATATTTTACCTATTTACCTATATTTTACTAAATTTGTTGTGTTTTATTTTATCTTTACTTTAAAAGCACAAAATTCTAAAATTTTTATTTATACAATTTATTTATTCATATGTTACTTTAATGAATTCAAATATTTGTTACTACAGTATATTACATTACATGTCATTGGTATTCTAAGATGTGTCGTTATGTATTCACTTTAGCAATTTCAGTACAAAATAAACCATATGTTAGTTTTTATAAAACACGCAGGCACGTACACACACACACACACACACACACACACACACACACACACACACACACACACACACACACACACACACACACACACACACACACACACACACACACACACACACACACACACACACACACACACACACACACACATCTGTCTTAATTCATTAGTATTTAACTACGAACATAATCTATTTATAGCTTATAAATTTCGACTTAGCTTATAAATTTTTATATTGTTTGGCTTTGTTGTAATTAAATATATTATTTATGTTTATCTATGTTTTTCAACAAAGCCATTATAACAACAGTTAAAACGTATTTATTACAGGGCGGCGGGCGTTTGATGCGTGACCCGTACGTAGTATTTCATAACGTAATAATTCTTGTCTTTGTTTTGAATCCAGTCTTCTCTTTTGTTGAAATCTGTTTCCAGTGGAACCGGTTTTCTAAAATTGACTACAGTTTATTAACGCATACACGCATCCACATAATCCATATCTAATCCGCTCTAGTTGTTTATATAACAAGCTCTCCGGTCACAACCCTGCGACATTGGTATAAACTAACAACGGTTAACACTTTAAACTAACAGCAATATTTATAACAACAACGACTGTCTTAGCACCCATAATTGCGGAAAAGTATAATGTGGTTCTTTATTCTTCTTTTGCCTTTATGGAATGCTTTTAATAATAATAATATACTAATCAATAATGTGAAGTTTAATTATTAACGGCGAACTTGATATCTAATATTAATAACAGAAAACGAAATACTTTCACGCCAGGACCACTGAGATGAAATACAAACAGTGAACGACAATATATAAAGCTACATAACTAAGGTCTTCTTCTTCTTCTTCTTCTTCTTCTTCTTCTTCTTCTTCTTCTTCTTCTTCTTCTTCTTCTTCTTCTTCTTCTTCTTCTTCTTCTTCTTCTTCTTCACTCCTTGTATTGTGCTACGGTCTGATTCGACTTAGCAGATTCTCTGACCATTGTTTCCAGGGTCTTCCACGATCACTCCTACCAGCTGGTCTATATTTCAGCTCTTTTGGGGGAAATACGCGTGTCTACCATGCGTTCGACATGAGACTTCCAATCTTGCCTGTATTCTATTATTCTATAAAATTTGAAGGTACCTAGAGATTTTTCTTATACCCTCGTTTCTAAGATGTCCCTCAAACTACATCTTTTAATAGGTCTCAGAAATTTCATTTCAGAGGCACATATTTTATAAATATGTTTTTGCACGAAGTCCATGTTTCACATTCGTACATTAAACTTGGAACTGCCATGACCTTATAAAACTTCAGCTACGTCTCCTTCTTTGTCTTGTTCTTCAACAGTCGCCTAACTGTTCCACAGGTATACCTAAATTTAGTTAACTGTATCTCAACATCTTGGCCCTTCGTACATGAGATATCACAGCCCAAATAATTAATATGTACAAACCGCTCCAAAACGTTATTATCAACTACAGTAATTGTTCTTACGGGACCGTATGGTTATTTTATTCTCTAAATTGACTATGGTTATTTTGTAAGCATATTGTATAGGTGTAATCAGATTGACAAACAAATATATTCCATAATGACAGACAATCAGACAATTCAATTAAAACAATACTTCTTTTTTATTTGCAAATCTAACGGGCTAAATAAATATGTATATATGTATCATTGAAAAAATTATCAATTGTATAAAACTTTTGAAAATAAAATATAATAAAACCGCCCGATCACTATCCTGTCACTGTGACAATCCGCCAATGAGAAAGAGAGAATAGATAGATAGATAGATAGATAGATAGAGAGAGAGAGAGAGAGAGAGAGAGAGAGAGAGAGAAACGTGTGTTGAAAAAAAGTGTCACTACACACTCGCGACTGAAAATTTGGAGCGACAAAGTGACGGGACACGTTCTACTTTTTCCAATGACTTTTCTTCGTCCTGTCGACGGGAAACAGGAACCAAGGAGTTAAATATGTCTCGACATTTCTGTGTAAGATCATTGTCAGATCTTTGTTTCGGTGGTCATGGAAGTATCAGTGGACATCCGACGGAAGTTGATAAACTAATTAAGGTGTGACATTAGGTATTCAAATAATAAGTAAAAACTTTCATTTTAGCAATCCCCCAGTGGCGATTCGTCTGGGGACGAGAGGGTCCAGGCCTTTCAGAATTCTACCCTTCCATATAAAATTTGCCGAGTGCGCATTGCATGTACTGTGTGTTTTCTAGTACGTGCAATTGCAAATTACTTTTTTACATTTAATCATTATTGTTATTCCCATCTGCCGAGACATTTATGCCATATTATTTGTTTTATGTTTAATTATTATTGTTTTCCCAACTATTAAGTAGTTCTCCCTCATTATAAGGTTAGAACAGTCACTGAGCTGACTGCAAAACAGGTGAATCCGAAACTTCGTATTTTCGCAGTTTCTTCTCTTTTCTAGATTACTGTGACTGTCAGCGTGTAAGGATGGAGTTGCCGGCAAGTAACTTCTTAATGTATCCGGTTTTAAAACGAGTTTTGTAAAATTTAAAATAGTTTACTGTCGGAGACAAATAAAATATTTCTTTATAAACATATGGGCATGGGTAACCTTACAGCCAGCGTGAATATATATTATTTACATTCATAATCTTGTACGTAACAGATTGCGTGACACTCTAAATATCGGTATGGAGAACCATACATGACTTCCACGTTCTAAGATTTATATTTAAAATCATTTACGAAATGAAATGTTTCCATAGAAACTACTTTTTCCACTTATAGCTTCAGCCTTAACCACAGTACTGTGGTCACTAACGTATACCGCCACACTTTATCGCACTCGATTTTCACTGATGATGGCAGTCGACGGCATTGTTGAAACGTCTGGTTTTGCAGAAAACATTGGACTACAGCCAAACAGCCCGGGAAGGAATTTTAACAACAAACTACTACTTTGTTGCCGATAACGTAGTACACATATAAAAATTATCCCCTCCCCCACCAACTATAATTTTCATTTATAGAAAATTACCCCCACCCCGTTCAACTAGCCTCTTCATTTATAGATATTTCATCTACGTTTCTACAGTGGATTATTAAGATCTTCTTATCAGGATACTTTGTTTATCAAAATTAAGTACTTTACTCTTGTTACAACAAAAAAAGTTTCAGGTAAACTACCCTTTCCTCGTAACATATCTTCACCAAAATTAACAAGCCTTGAGTTCTCTACAATTTAGGGATATTTGAAAAAAATTATTTGATTCTGCTTGAATTTACGGCAGTTATCGTTCGTCATGAAAAAATTTCTCTTGTTACAACATAAAATGTTGCAGGTAAACTACCCCTTTCCCTTAACCGATGTTCACCAAAATTAACGAGCCTTGAGTTCTCTACAATTTAGGGATGTTTGCAAAAAATTATTTGATTATGTTTGAATTTACGGCAGTTATCGTTCGTCATAGAAAAAATGAACCAACCTTGTTAAAACATTAAAGGTAGCAGGTAAACTACCCCTTTCCCTTAACCGATCTTCACCAAGATCAACAGATCTTGAGTACTTAAAACTTCAGGAATGTATGCAAAGCATTATTTGATTCTCGTTGAATATGCGGCAGTTATCATTCGTCATAAAAATAAAATTACCCTTTTAAAACATAAAACGTTGCAGGTAAACTACCCTTTTCTCTTAACCGATCTTCACCAAAAACAAAAAACCTTGAGTACTCTATAATTCAGGAAGGTGTGCTAAAACGTATTTGATTCTGTTTGAATTTACGGCAGTTATCGTTCGTCATAGAAAAAATTACCCTTGTTAAACATAAAATTTGCAGGTAAACTAAACTACCCCTTTCCCTTAACCGATCTTCACCAAAAACAATAGGTCCTGAGTACTATACAAATAAGGGCTGTATACAAAAAATTATTTGATTCTGTTTGAGTTTGCGGCTGTTATCGTTTGCCATAAAAAAAATTCACACACACACACACACACACACACACACACACACACACACACACACACACACACACACACATTTCGAAAAATGACTTTTTTCATGTTTTGAGGGTAGTACAATCAGAATCTGCAATTATCTCGAACACGATTTTTTTTGCCATCACCATACTTACATTTCCTTATGGAACATGGAAGTAAAAACACAATATTTTGAAATCGTGATTGGAAACAGTAGAATGGAAGAAGAAAAAGTCCTAAACGCCCTTTGTTTTCCCAGCCGATGATGAGTCAAGTTCCAACTGAACGTCGAGTCGTCAAAAAAAAAGATTCTGATTCACGACCTAATAACTGTTTGGAAACGAATAACGTAAAATTTAAATAGTAGATTTTAGAATTCTATAGGCACTACAAGACTTCAAAGAGTATAGTAACGTGACAACAATTGTTAGAACTACTATCCGGGCTGTAAGGCCGTGGTCTTACATTTTCTTCTTCTTGTCGTAAGGTGTTGACTCAAACAGACGTTTCGGCCTCACCTCTGGATCCCATCTTCAGTTTAAAAAAAGGACTTAACGCACTGACATGGTGTCCGTCAGCCTTTGTTGCCACAGTATTGTGGTGTACTGACTGTGATGTACTGATTCGTCTCTTCACCAGTCAGGCTCAGTGTCTGTTCTAAGCTTGTAATGAGGGAGGACTACTTAATAGCTTGAAAACAATAATAATGAAACACAAAACAAATAATATGGAAATCCATTTTTTGCAAGATGGGAATAATAACAGTGATTAAGCGTAACAAAGTAATTAGGAATTTCACGTAATAAAAAAAAAACAGTACACCCAATACTGTAGAATTTTATTAAAAACACGTAGAATTCTAAGAGGCCTGGGCCATCCCCCCCCTCAGTCGAACGCCACTGAGGTTACTAAAAGAGAAGATTATTTGAAGACCTATGAACACCCTCATAAGTTAATCAACTTTCATTGGATGTCCACGACCAACGAAACAAAGATCTGGCAACGATCTTACACAAAATTGTCGTTGACGCTTTATTTTGCCTGGCTTGCGCGCTGCTGGGTTCCTGTTCCCATCGACAGGCCAGCGAAAGTCGCGTCGACGAGAAGTTGGTGGAAGAAGTAGAAGGTGTCCCGTTACTTTGTTGCTCGTGTGCAGTGATACATTAGAACTTGAGCATTTCTATCAACTAAAACGTAACTTATGTGCAGCGATTGTTGTTCTTGTGGAACAGGCCTAAAAATACTACTTTAATATCGTAAAAGTAAATAGACATCAGTGTACATATCTGTGTACTGACGACTGACGGATACCTTGTCGGTGCGTTAAGTCCTGTTTTAGACTGAAGGTGGGCTCCAGAAGTGAGGCCGAAACGTCTGTTCGAGTCAACGCGAAGAAGAAAGTGGAAGACCACAGCCCGGATAGTAGTTTAATAAATATGACCGCCCGTGAAAGCCTAAGAATCGGATTAACACGTCCCTGTCAAACAGAATCCAGGATGCGGAAATTTTTAGAAAAATAGCTTAATTTGTATTCTTTATAATTATTCAGCAAGGATACCGAGAATGACCGTAGAAGACAAAAAAAACTGTGTTAGATTCTTGACCAAAAAGAACAAGTCACATTTTTCAGCCTTTTTGGAGCAAATTCTCATTACGTGTTCTGTTACAATCCTACTGATTAAATCAGTCTCTCTCAATGGTCTGCAGAACTAAAAGACATGAAAAGTAGGCTTTGCTTTCTCCGTTACACTAGTCGTGGTTCTTACAAACGTACTGTATGTCGTTTAAACCGCACATTTCAATTTGCAAGCTACAATGAACTTACGAGTTGATCGTTTCGTAATGTCACCGACAGGAGAAGACCTCGTTATACAGTTGATACACGCGGAAGACGCAACCGTCTTGTAATTGTTATTTATTCGCGCGCGGTTTCGCTGGTACGTTCTCTCCATGCGGCTTACGTAACGGCGCACACACAATATTAACAAATCGAAAGTTATATACCCAAGGACGGTGGCCGGCGATTCTCACGATCCCTGTAGTTTTAATGTATATTATATTTGCAACAGTAGGAAGCCTAGTTGGAAGGAGCTGACAGGATAATTGAAACAAAGATAAATTGAACTGATGCTATCTCTGAAAATGCGCATAAACGTTATCTCGACTATTTAACGATTCAATATAACAATATAATTCTCGTTCCTAAGCTATCTTGATTTTGATTAATAAAAACCACAATAATTTATGGCTTAACAGAGGTTTCATTGTGATTAACAACAACGTTTCGCCCCGTTCTACGGTCCCTTGTTTCTCACTGATATTTACTGTGTCTCAGTTCCCGGTATTAAACGAGGAGCCTACCCAAGGAAATGGAGAAAAATTTATTTTTCACGAACATTTTTCATTTGCTCATGTAATACTATAATCAGTGAATTGCATTCGGTCTTTCCGTGGCAGGTACCGTTTCTGAGCCGGCCTCTTGGTGTCTTCAGATCCTCCTCCAATCTGCTGCATCTCCTCCTTTCTCTTTTACTCACGCCACTTACCATTCCCTCCAGTGCCGCCTTCAGCAGATAGTCAGGTATCACCAGTGGCGCACGTAATCCACCTTACTTCTTTCACACTTGAGAATCCGTTTTCCTTACCAGTCCTTCATAGGACTTCTCCATTCCTTTCATTATCCTTCCTCCGATCTCGCCTCACCCCGTCTTACACAGCTCTCCTGCGCCTCCGGTCTTCTCACATCCTCCTATGTTTCAGCGCCCTTTAACGCTATACTCCTAAAGCACTTTGCTAGCATCTTTATTAATTCTTTATTCAGTGGTCCAGAAAGCAACATCCGTCACTTGTTAAGGTCTTTCTTTGGTAGCGCTACTGTAGTGTTGATTTCTACCGTAGCGCATATCTTCAGTTACAGTATTTCCCAGGTACCCGAACTGCCGCATTTCCTCATCTACTCACAGTCTAATGAAGTATTTAGGCTGTCCCCGTTACCAGCTATTATAATGCTATCATACGCCTCGTCTTCTTCTTATTTATTCTCATTTCACATTAATCACAATTCACGTCAAGATATTCGAGCATCTCAACAAATTTCTCTTTGCTACCCGCTAAGACAACCACATAATGAGCTGATCAAGATAATTTAAAATATAGTTCAAAATCATGTAAAAGATAATTTGACCAATCTACACCTTTTGCTGAAAAGTATTATAAAATTGAATTTAAGTTGTCTAGAAGCTTAACACAAATTCCCGTATTCTATAGAGATTTAAAGACAAGTCTAGACATACGGTATCCGACTTTGGTATTTAGCGAAAAACCATAATATTTATACTGTAGAGTTTCTAAAACGAGGTATTAAGGAAAACCATTGACTTACTTGCTTGGTATACGTTATATAGAGAGGTCTCTTCTATATACCTCTATATATAGGTCTTTTGGTATACTTCTATAGGTCTCTAGACACGGTATAGGATTCTGTTATTTGGAGTCCAAAGGTTGCCAGGAAACATACGACTGCCTCGGTTACCAGCCAGCAAGAAGGTTGGCAGCTGCTCTCAGCGCGTCAGTGCATAGTATGAGTCACTGTTTTATGTCCTTAATTACTCTAACGATGTATTCCAAACAAGCCCTTACTCCTTCCTCTGTAAATTTACCCTTTAATTCTTCTCTTTGTAAATGCATTATGCCGAAACATGTTCCCAGTCAGCTAGACTGTGCTGTAAAGGGCTTTTATTCTCTTGAACTCTCCGAAAAACCGCACCAATTATAAGCTTTCCTCCCCGACCCATCTTCATCATTCTTCTGTATAACCATACGTTGTCACTTTTCCCTTGTCGTTCACGATTCACTTCCGTACAAAGCAACACTCCAATCGGACAGCGTCTCGGAAGGAGCAACGTAAGCTACAAATTGCCAGAATACCATGAATTTTGCGCCATACAGCTGATATATAATATGTAAATATATAATATGCAATATGTAAAAAGTGTTTCACAGCCACTAGTCATACTGGCTCAAGACAATGACATTTTCTTTTTTTCCTAATAAAACTCTGAGGAATATTCACGAAGTCGAAAAAGAAGTAAGGAAAAGTTCAACTAATGGAGCAGTGAAAATGCAATTACATTCGTAGCTACTTATAATACACGCTCGTAAAAATAACTGGAAGATTTCTTCTGTTAATATTGTTAGTGTCAAAATGTTAAGTCAGGCTGTTAGAGAACTAGACAGATGTTTTTTCAAAATCTCATTTAGAAACTCGCAAGGGCTCGATGAAAGTAATTCCATAACAGTCAATTAAATTTTAGGTAAATTGATGTCTAAAATTATCGTTCAATAAAAGTCTATAATCAGCTGAACAACTAAAAAGGTAGAGATACTTTATGCTATGATTTTATACCATATTTTATTTAAAATTAACTTAAATCTGGTAAATCAACAGGTCTGGATGTTTTCATTCAAACTGGCATAAAAATTTCTACCATGCAACTCTACGAGGAAAAAATTCATAACATTTTGGGTCGTTTCATTTCACAGACTTTTGCCAATTTCAGTTTTTTGCCATGTATTTGCTATACATGGCAAAAAACTGAAATTTTTCACAAATAGTTACACAAATTTTGCACAATTAGTTACACAAATTTTCCACAACTATTTACACAGGTTTTATCTACCTTCTGTCGTTGTTTACGCACGTTTTTGTAAACTTTTAGTATTTTTCAGCTTTTATTAGAAACTTTCCTAATTAGGAACACTAACAATACGTAATTTTTCGCAAACTCGTAAAACGTCTTGAGCATTGTTTGTAGCTCTAACGGAAAAAATGATTATATTGATAATATACATTAAATTGTGACAATTTAGTTCAGTCTGAAAGGTAGTTTTTTCGTAATTAACTATTGATTTATTATTAATGTATTTAATTATTATTAATTATTTAATTATTAGTAATTAACATTGATTTATGTTGCAATGCAATTTCCTTAACAGTTTGCAGATTAGATATGACGAATTTTTTGTTAGTGCGATTTATTTAACGCTACAGTACATAGCGGATGAAATTTCACGAGCAGATGGATGAAGCGAATCGTCACCGACATTTGTGACAAAATCATCTCTACTGTCTGTTCCAAAACTGGAAAAGTGGGAGACTCGAGTTATGACATTCACCAATACGAACCGTCGTCATATGATACAGTGGAAAACTAAATACATACACCAATGAAGTCACTAATCACCAGCTTTAGTGAGTCACAAATAACAACTTGAAATCAACAAGATACTCTCATACAGTAATTCTAGTTAAATTTGTCTACAAGCAATAATAATGTCAACTCTTAGATTGACACTTATAACACTATGGTCATCTTCCGTGACAGCCACTTTGTTCCGCACTTGAATAAATCGCACAACGTAATTAACTTCGAAGCGGCAGCTGTTGCTATATATAGCCTGGAGATGTTCCAGACTAATGGTCTATAATTTGCGTCAACAAACACTCGTAAAGTCTAGAGGGTACTTTAGTGCAGCCTTGACAGAGACACGCACCTGCTTGGATAGCCGAGAAACATCTGAGCCAGCTACATTTTTTTTGGGCGCGTGCGGTATTATTTTTATCTTTTCTTATAGAATTCATTCGTGACTTTATTATGATTAGAACAGAAAAATACCTAATATTCGCATTTCTTGCAGAAACCCCAACCTAAAAATAATGTAAAGTATCAAAAGGGGGTCATATTAATAATATGGTACATAACACGTCGGAATCAAGTTTTGTGTCAGTATGTGTTATTTCCTTCTAGTTGTTTTCAAGTTAAATAGAAAGAATAATAATTTTTTTAAATGGGGGAAATGCTTTACGCACCGTCAGAGGAAACCGTCTGACCCCTGGTGTATGGGACTCTCATCCACTAAAAACCCACCTCTAATTCAGGCATTGATATCCATTCTGTAACCACTTAGCTATTGCTTCAGGATCAAGCCTATTCCGCCCTTAATAATAATAATAATGTTATTATGTTATTATTACTATTATTATTATTGTTACCACTACTACTACTACTACTACTACTACTACTACTACTACTACTACTACTACTACTACTACTACTACTACTACTACTACTACTACTACTATTATTATTATTATTATTATTTTATTATGAAAATAATAATAGATTTCTGTGGACAGGTGGACCAGAACTGACTTTGAATATATTTTCGTGTAATAAATTTGATATAAACTATGTTGCGGATATTATTCATAATTAAAATGAAATAAAGAACACACATTGTTGACTATTAGGTGAAAATACTTTTAAATATTAATGAAGTAAGTGACTTTAATAATAAATATCTTATTACTTATTTGAATTTTTGCAAGTAAGTTTCTAGATACTATCCAAAACGACGCCCAGATCAACAGGTTGTAGAGGGCAGTGAGTGCCTTTAAGTATCATGATGTCTCACAATCAGCTACATTTGAGCTGTGTAACACATACAGCATAGAGTATGAGTAAACGTTATAGCTTTTGTTTACAAGACAACAATCTTTTTTATGCAAATAAAACAAATATTTTTCAATTTAAAAATTGGAGCAAATCATAACCTCATTCGAGGTAGACAGTTTTCTTAAGATATACGATTCTAACCGATAGAGTTCAGTATTGGCATTAATTATTAATAATATATATATTATATAAAATATAATAAAAATATAAAAATATACATATTATATATTATACAGTATGCACTATATAATATATATATTATTGGCATTATTTAACTATGTAGGCAAATAAACTGATTTTTTAAAAATGTCTCTGGTCTTGCGGAACAAGCAGAACGCATTTTTGGCTCAACTCTGTACAGTACTGACCTTAAAAAAATACCGTTGCGACTCTTACTGACGACAGCGGGAAGCAATACATGGGGAGGTACAAAAATGTTAGTCAATAATCGATTTCAAAAGTGGACAGAAATAACGTATGGAACGTAATGATTCAAATTTATTTCACTATTTATTGTTACTATGGGGACTACTGGGTATGGATACTAACCCACAGGACCCTGGTTCGTTCCCCAGGCGCACCATAAAATCATAACCATTTTCTAGGCCCGGAAAGCGACCAGACTGCGGAAATGAGTATCTGGATTAGCATCGTGGGCAACAATTAGCGGCTGAAGCTCACTGCTGGCCACACTGAGTTCTCGTACACTGAACGGCTCACATAGGGAGCCCACCCTCTCTAACTCCTAAGCTACTTTGGTGATACAAGAGGAGCCATTACTTTTTTACTATTGCCATTAATTTTAACAATAGTCGTATTGGGCATATATCGATGACTGTAAAGAACCAAGGGATACTGTACTCGAACTCAGTAAAAAGCCTTGGCATGACACAAAAAAAAACACTTGGCGCGATACTGTACGGGCATGTCAGAAAGTGAAGTGCAATAATAAATTTGTCTTGGTAGTTGGAACTGAATTCTCCCTTCCAACGCGCAGTAAAGTTCCAGTGCGCAAACACATATTGAAACCTATAAGTAGGTATACCATCCAACAACAAAATGAATCAAACAAATATGAAAGGTTTATATTAATCAAATGAATTTTTATTCGGGAAAAGGGACATTCGGATGAATGGATTCGGGAAAAGGTATTCTTGCAAAATGATTTCGGTTAACTCGTCATTCGCGAAAATGTCCATTCGGGAAAGTGGATTCGGGTAAGTGTCCGGGTACCATCCAACAATGAGTTACTACAGAAAACTTTCTGTAATAAGTGTTTCCAAAATAAAGGCCAAAAGAACGTTGACTATCGGAAACAGCTACTTCCACACGGATTTGAAAATGGGATTCAGGATCGGGGAAGTCGTGAAATGTCCAACTCCTAGACAACGCAAAGTTGGTGAAGGCTGAGAATTAGCAGAGGAAACTCTTCGAAGCAATTTGAAGTGGCAAATGCCAGAGTAAAGCAGTGCGGCGGTAAAGACGAAAGTGCGTAATCTAATAATTATAAATTAAATTAAGAAATTCAAATGAGAAATCCTTACATGAAGTAAACGATATTAATTTAGGTTAGATCTAAATTATTCACCAGTCTTCAATACTAGCTTTCAAGTAGGTATGTAAAGATACAATTAGAATCAGACAAATTGCATATATAAAAAAATGAATAAATAATTTACACCACGAAGTCTTGTATATTGTATTACCAAATTAATAAATTTCTTTTGCGAGTAGATTTTTATATTATTATAACTATATGACCATTCTTCAAAGGTATAAATATAAATTATTTGATATTCTTAATAATCTAAAAAAATGTCAATAACTTAAAAAACAAATTAGTCAAACCTTTAAAGATGTTTATTATCTCTGAAAAACGTATGTAAGATACAATTAATAAATAACAGTCCATTTGCAGATGAAATGTAATAATTTGCTAATACAATATGTATTGTAACGTTCAGTTACTATATATAATCCTCCTTTTGTATCCAGTGAATGTGGAAGGCCCCACTTCTGAGCGTCAATAAGTAATATCAAAACAAATTAGTATCTCTTACTAATAAAGTATAACCTGTTTTATTTTTTAAATAGAGGATTATTCATCTGAACCTCAGGGTCAACATACAATTTACATATAGAACAAACAATACAACTTTGATGCATGAGACTCGGTATTACAGTGTTGTTAATGTCTGTTGAATGTTTGTGGGTCCTTTTAAACTACTATTAACTATAACAAAAACTCTTATTATTAATGACTATTGTATACTAGTGTACAAAAATAATTCACAATTATAATGTTTTTATATTGATTTTTAGTTATTGTTTTTGTTGTAATTCAATCTTTACTGTCATAATGTTTGGTCGAATATTTGATTTAGTCATGGAGTGATCTCACCAATCTAGCAGTTTTCTTAACGGATTTATTGGTTGATTCTTTATTCCTGGACATCTGGTTTTTTGGTCTCTTGATTAAAACAGCATTCTTCTAGGTTTTGCATTTTTTCCTGGTCCTCTCATCTTTTATTGGTCTTCAATTTGTATCCAAATCAGGAGTCACACCTTAAACGTTCTCTTGCAATTCACAATTTTTTTAACAACAATCATCTTCACTCAAAACATTAATTTCATTAGTTAAAGGCCATGGCTATATTTTTTATGGGTCACAGGTTCGGTTTACCATTTCTAATTAGTAATATTCTGTTGACCTTTACTTTATTTTTCCTTCGTAACTATATTATTATAAGTTTTTTAACGTAAGAGTTTCTATCTTTTAAATTATTTACACTTGGTTTGATCTCACTATATGGGCTACATAACTGTTTCATATAGATTATATGTTTCATTCAATGCTCATATTATAATAATGTTTAATCACATTCCTTATATCTGATTTTTTCCTTTTTAAAGTCTATCACTGTTATTTTCACTTTCTAGCACTATCACACAACCTAACTTACATAATTATAGTTTGATTTATTATATTTGTAAAATCTATAACATTCACTGTTTGTAGTTCAATGATACAAAACAACTGTCTGAGGCACGCAGACCTCCTCATAGTTTTAATCTAATGCTTATGAACTAACAAATGTCTTTTTACTTATTTTCTAAGTTTAACATTTGTACCTTATAATTCTATTAATTAATTATTATTTACATGTTAATGAGTATGTTATGTTTTATGTTTAGTGAAACGACACGTTACAGTATATGTATATATGTGTGTGTGTGTGTGTGTGTGTGTGTGTGTGTGTGAGTGTGTGAGTGTGTGTGTGTGTTTATTTAATTATTGAAAAAACTAAAAGAATCATGAAGCGTTACAATTAAGAAAAAGATGGATTAAACATTCTAATACGTAATAATGCAATGCATAAGAGTCACATATACTATAATATTACACATTTTCATATCAATAAAAATATAATTATTATCGTAATAATATCTGTTTATGAAAGCGTAGAAGTAATCAATTATTATTATTATAACAATTGTGATGAACTCTAAATACAAGAAACTCAGAGTCTAAACATAGCGTACGGCCATATGAATAGCATATATAAAGTAAATATTAAATTACATACGCATATATTATTAATGTTATACTAATGAAAATATATTCGTATTTACTTATGAGACATGTTTATACACAAAAACTCGCGCACACGCACGCTCCAGTAAATTAATGCGTTTTAGTTAAAAAGTCAAAAATTGATTACAAACATTTGAGAAAAACATTATTTTATAAACGCGCTGCTTTGTTACTTAAATACGAACTTTGTTTGAAAACAATTCGTGATTTTAATAGCACATTCACAGAGTTTAAACTCCAAGGGTATTAAATTTCAAATTTTTAATTTTTCTTGGAAAGTTATCTTGAAGTTACAAAATATTTAACAATTCCCTTAATTAGGAGTAACTGATGAATAGTGCAAAATGGCAGAGTGCACTTTCTTCAATAATTTTTTTTTTTCTTCAATAATTACAAGTCACGATTCAACAACGCTTAAATTTACTCTATTCGCGGTTATAAGAATGTATATATTGTAGGCAACTATAAGAACATGATATTAAAAACATACACAACACTTGTAAACAGTAACATGGTGTCGATACTCACCCATAAGATGGAAGCATCCATAGTTTGCAGCGCTTAATCGAGGAATGGTCATCGAATCCGAGAATCAGCATCCCACTATCCCCTCTTCAGACGGATCATCTCTCCCACACAACGTAGACCAGTATTCCGGCTTGAAAAATTGATAATGCTATCAGACATTGTTACATGATGGTTACACTCCCGTGGCTACAAGGTTACACTCGCCAGTAGACTTGTCTTCAGAGTGCGCCTACCCACTTATACAGTACAGCGTACACACACACACACACACACACACACACACACACACACACACACACACACACACACACACACACACACACACACACACACACACACACACACACACACACACACACACACACACACACACACACACACACACACACACACACACACACACACACACACACACACACACACACACACACACACACACACACACACACACACACACACACACACACACACACCGTCTTGGAGTACAATATGAATACTTAATGTACTCGAATTTTCTGACGTCGGTAATCGGATACTGGAAGTAAATAGAGTTTTATTAATTATAATTAATTACAGTATTATATATATAAATAAATATATGTATTCATTACTTAAAAAAATAATTGGTTCCTACGATATGATTGTGTATCTACATTACACAACTTTTACTTAGAACTTGCAGCAAATACAGAATATTGTACATTCTATTTTGTTCCATGTATTATTTACTAACATCAGTCTTTTATGTTCATAAAAGTATCCTTCAGTTAATTCGCGTCAGATTTATGTTTTGTAGCCACCTGAGCGCCTTGTTGGAACACATGTCACAACTGCGTCGTGCGCGTCATGCGTTCGCTATTACTATTGGTGAAATAAGCCCATAGAGGTATATTATGACTAAGTACATATGTTATACTTCTATGTATAAGCCTCCTCCATTCATCTCCGTCAACCGCTGTCTCCTCCAAATCCGTATTACTTATCTCTCTTGCATCCCTTGCGATTCCCTTCTCTCACGATTTTCTTGAACATCGTACTGATTCTTTTTCCAACCCATTTTCCCTGTAGCAGCCTCTTTGGAATTCTGTTCACCCCACGCGGTCACGTGCGGCGTAACCCTTGTAGTCTAACAAACTCAGGTTCGTTCTGATTCAGGTTACGCCTTATGCTCATGTTGTGTTACTGAACTTTATTGTTCAGAGTCCACTATCGTTCGCTGGTCCTAATATACGCTTCGCAGAATGTTCTTTTCAAAGATGTTTATTTTTTCCTTAGAATTCTCAGTGAGTTCAGAGCAATACCTATTTCAGAACAATACCAAAGAATCGATCTTATAATAATGTTAATTATCTTTCGTTTGGATTTCTAGTGAACGTTGTTGATTTAAACTTTGCCGACTGAGCAAAATTCGCATTTTGATAGTCCAATAAGGTTCTTCTGATTCATCCTTCGTAATACTGATTTCCAAGATATATGACGTTGTTTACAACCTCAGTGCTGTTATCATCCATTGTTTTATGTTGCGCTCCTATTACATACATATGCTTATTAAAATTAGAAGTTTATTTGAAAACATGATCACATTGACTTTTAATCTCAGGGCAAGTAGCAGCGAATATTATATTTACAAACAGTCATATAAAATTAAAAACTGTTTTTCACTTCTAATTTTATATGAAAAACTAAGTTAATATAAAATAATTTTGTTACAGTTTAACTTTATTTTAAATATATTGTTCGTTCTAGCTAACACCACATATTTTAGTTTCCAATTTCGAATAAATGTGTATTTTCGTTACACTGTTTAAAGCTAAGTGTTTGTTATTTTGAAATTATATTGTTTATATTACTCATTGATAGATAGCGTTTAATAAGTTAACTCACTCACTTATTCTGCACTAACAAAATGTATGGTGTTCAGTATGGTGGTTATTATTTCCTTGAAGAGTTTCAGTTCAGTTTTTTCTTGAAAATTTATTATTGATTTCTTAGATATTATTATTTATTATTATTATTATTTTCTTATTAAAAATAAATACATTATTTATTTATTACTTATTATACATACATAAAAATAAATAATTATTTTTGTTATTTGTTTGTAGTTGTTTAATCTTGTTTTAAGAAAACCTTACTCATTTTTAAAATTTATTTTATACATTTGTATATCTCTTCTATTATTTCTTTATTTACTTATTTGGTAATGTTTATGTTTTATTATTTTTATATACTGTTATACTAGTAATTATTTTTTCAATTTATGGTAGCACGCTTCTTGTTCGAAGTAATATCATTAAAGGTTCAAATTAGAATTGAAACCATTTTTAAATTGTTGTACTGCTGTATGATAACTTATTATGCTTCATTTGACACAATGTTACACTATACCACTTTATATTTTTTAACTTCGGTCTATTAGTCTGTTATGCCCAATGTATATCTACATGCCTTTTTATATAATTTACATTTCTTTGAAGGAATGTCATAATAATTACATTTGATGGGATGTTAATAATTTACAATTATTAATTCCTTGTGAAATTTAATATATTACCTAACTTTACATAAAGTCTATGACAACTTGATTATTCTGTTTCTGTACTTTCTATTTCCCAAAAAAAATATTTTGATGTCAACAAATTGCGATTTACCTAGTTTTTGAGAATGTACAATATTGAATACGTAGTTTAAGTTAGTTTATTAAATTTCTTTACATATTCATTTCTATTATCATTACTATTATTTCAAGACATTTACAAGGATTATCTAATAACTATTGAAAGGTTCAGGAGGTTTTACACATTGAACAAGAACTACAAATTTTAAACATTCCAAACTTAAAATTTTAATTTTACAAAATGTTCATTCATTTTAATTTTATTAAATAATTTTAATTAATTTTAATTGTATTAAATAATTTTAATTGAATTAATTTTAATTAAATTAACTTTAATTAAATTAATTTTAATTTTAATTTGTAAAATTAGTTTTACAAAATTGTATAATTTTACTTCATTTTAGTAGTGGTTATGTACTGTTATATTTACTGCAGTATAATATCCACCTCCTCCACCATCACATAATTGGAAGTGATGCTGACATTGTCAATTTTTTAATTTTTGTTTAGTTTAGTTTAGAATGTAACTTCACCTTCTGATTGAAATTTTGTTTAAAAGCTTTCGACAACAAACGACACATTTCGGTTCAGATTTCGTAATGCTAAGAACTATTTTACTTCCTAGTGATGACAGTTTCAATGGACGGGAATTGCACGTATGAACAACGAACGTGGCAAGTGGCGAGGACAGAAAGATGAAGAGATTGATAAGAATGTGTACACTTGGGTTCGTGTATAAAACAAAGAAATTAGAAGCGACCTTCACGAAATGGGGATACGGACGTACGGAAGCACAGCCGGTCTGCTCATAAAGAATGGCAAGGAATGGGTACAGACTATCGTTCTGTAGTAATACTGATAGATAGTTAAGTAATCGTTGTCTGCATAGAGTGTTACGAAATTGTACCCACATTCGTTACCGGATATCGTTAATGTTATGAAATTTACTTGAGCGTGAACCTCCTCTGAGTATGCGACTGAAACTTTTAATAATTTTACAAAAGTACTAAACGTCCTTGTTATGTAAGATCCTTGTTATAAGCGTTCCATATCATTCACGCAATGAGCCCTTAACGTTCCCATACCTGTATTTCTTTACTATAATGTTTCTGTTTTTACTAGTTACTGTAATGAATTTTACGCTATTTTCTGTTTGTTTTTGTTTGATTTCTTCCACACTAGGAGGTTCGTCGTTGCTCGTTCTTCCTCTCCATAATCTGTCTGACCAATTGGCTACCAATTAAACCCTCTCGCGCCTTGCTACAGCTGTATATGATATAGACGCCCTTCCTGTTTTAAGTCTTTGTAAGGCCCACTCTAATATTTGTTTGAGCCTCGTAGTTTCTGGCATTCATTTGAAATGGGATCCTCTAATCTGCTAGTTATTGAACGTATCGCTCCCATCCATGTCGATGTTTCTACGGTTCTTATTTTTGTTACCATGAGAATTGAAACTTCACTTCCTGATTGAGATTTCGTTCAAACGCTTTCGACAACAAATAATGGATTTTGGGTCTCATTTGTAATGCTAAGAACTCCTAATGCTACTTCTACTGCGTAATGCTTCTTCTCCTATTACTCGTATAATCTCTTACATCTTGTCTCTCATCGTAGAAAATTTCAACTGAGCAGTTTGGATACGTTTTCAAACCTTTAGATATAAGATCAATTAGACAATTGAGAAAATTAAATGGATGTGGGCGAGATATTTGGCTTCGTGACGTGGCCAACTAGCATGTTGACATCATATAGTATTATGTCCTCCCTATCATATGGTGAGTTCCTCGCTGTTCCTCGTATGTTCCTCCTTCATTCGCTCCTATTCCAAACTTGTTGGGCCTTCATCTCGTCATATGACACTCTACACTGTTGTCATCCAGAAACGTCAATCTTCTCCTTTTCTGTTCTAGATGTTCCCTCAGAAACTGTTCTTAGCAGTCCGTATACCGAGAATATGTCCAATCCAGTTTCCCTTTCTGTCTTTACAACCAGTACACGTTTTCTGTCCTCCACGACATTTTAAGCTCCTCTTCTTTGCTTATCTTATTATATCCACCCACCAAATTCCCCAAAACCGTCTGTCAAACGACGTGTACAATGCCCCGGTACTGTCCCTATCCCTTTCCTCACTGTCCGTGTCTCTGTCCCTCAAAATAAAACACTCCATATTAAACACTTTATCAGTTAAAGTTACGTTTTACAAATTGACTGTGGCCTAAAAATTGTTAACTTTCCAAACGTTTTTACAAAATTTTATAATTTTACTTCATTTTAGTAGTTGTTATGTACAGTTGTACATACAGCTATACAGTTGTACATACATTACAGGGATGTCCTCTGTCTCCATGTTTGTTTAACTTGTACGTCCAAGAAGCGATCGATAGAGTAAGAGAAGACACGTGTAAACATACACGGGGAAAAAGTGGACATGGTTAGGTTCTCAGATGACATAGCAGTGACTGCAGAGACCAACGAAGATCTACAGAAGATTCTTAACACAATGGATCAAGTAATGAAGAATTAATTCAGTATGAAAATAAATGAACGAAAGACCAAAGTCCTAGTCTGTAGTCGGAAGGAAGAAGATCCAGTCACAATAACTCTTGGAAATAATGTTCTCCAGGCAGTTAAAGAATATAACTCTCTAGGAAGTAAAATCACAAGTGATGGACGTAGCAGTAAGGAAATTATAACCAGAATTAACCAGGCTAAAATTGATTTCAACAAGCAGAAAAACATCTTCACTTCAAACACTATCAGCCTAAAAATAAGGAAGAATCTAGTAAAGACATACATATGGAGTGTTGCCCTATACGGGAGTGAATATTGGACAATTGGAGAAAGTGACAAGAAAAGACTCAAAGCATTTGACACCTGGTGCTATAGAAGAATATTCAAGATAAGCTAGAGGGAGAGGATAACGAATGAGGAAGTCTTTAGAAGAGCTCAGGAGGAGAAGAGCTTTCTACGAAATTTAAAAGGCAGAAGAGCTAAGTTTATAGGGCATGTACTACGACAAAATGGGTTGGTTAAGAGAATAATAGAAGGAACAATTGAAGGGAAGAATCACAGAGGACGAACCCGTTTATACTACATGAAACACCTTATGGTCGATATGAACTGCACATCATATTGTGAGTTGAAAAGAAAAGCAGAGAAGCGTGAAGAATGGCGAGCTGCTGCCAACCAGCCTATGGGCTGCTAACCTAGAAGAAGAGATGTACAGTTGTAATTTACAATACCTATCTTTTGTACCATTATATAAGGTATGCTGACAGAGCCTTCATTTTTAATTGTTTTAGTTTGGTTTAGAAATGTAACTTCACCTCCTGATTGAGATTTCGTTAGAAAACTTTCGACAACAAACAATTCATTTCGCTTCTGATTCGTAATGCTAAGAACTACTTCTGCTAATAACGTTACTTCTATTGCCTAATGCTTCTACTCTTCTACTCCTATTTCCATGTATAATCCCTTACATTTTGTCACTCGTTGCAAAAATTATCTTCTGTGCAGATTGGATACGTTTACAGTCCTTTAGGAATAAGGTTAATTACACAACTGAGAAAATTAAATGGATGTGTGCTGAATATTTGGCTTCGTGAAAAGACAATAGGTGGCCATCTAGAATGATTGATTAGCGGCCACAACGAAATTCCTAACTGTAATGTAGTATTATAATAGGTTAAGGGAATTAGACAAGAATTGTACAAGATTGGGTTTTCTTGAAAAATAACAAATCTAGAATTTGGCTTTGTGGGGGGGGGGGGGGCGCTCGAGTCGGTTTCATACGAATAGGAAAAACAAGTCAAGATTAATCAATATTATTATCTTTAAAGTGGCTGTAAAATTATCATAACATCCTGAAATCAATCCCATTAATAAACTGTAATGACACTATAAAAATACGCGCTATTGAAACATTGTTAACAAGATACTTATTGATTGAATTTATTTTCCTATTCAAACGTATACGCAAACGCTGTGTAATAAATCTTTTGTAAACTTAAAAAAGTGTTACTACTATATTAGCGTACAGAGCTGAAAGTGTTACTACTATATTAGCGTACAGAGCTGAAAGTGTTACTACTATATTAGCGTACAGAGCTGAAAAAATAATAGAGATTAACAAAATTCTTCGTCTACTTTCTTCGACCTTCTGTGGGTGTATCCGGTCTCGTTCGTCTCCCCCCCCCCCAAATACGCCCCTGTTCTTGAGCATTCGCTCGTCAGAACTTGAAAAAAAAGTGGTAAGGTCAATGATGATGGTTGTATACACATAAGCACATAAGCACATATAAAATAAATATTTAAAAAGTAATATTTCATATGTATGTATGTATTTCTTTATTTATTATGGCTACATAATACTATAATATGAATGAATTGGAGACACTCCTTCAGTTATGTTCCCGAGATAGTCAAGACAATGAGCTCAGTTCTGACCTGCGATAGCAACAGTGAAGAGACAAACAGCGTAACGTAGATGAATATTCACGAAAGCGACACGTTAAGTAAGAATTGCGTATTGCGAAGGCAGTAACAAGGTAGCCAGCCATTGTTACTTTCACAACTACACGCGCATACACTCACACGATTGACCAACAGCGTACGTAAATGGTTTTCAAAGCGCATGATGATAATATCCTCTTACCATTTATATCAAAGTGGTATTTTATCGATTGACCTTCTGCTGGTGACCTCGCGTTGTGGACGCTTTCAGCTGTTATATTTAGCAGAACATCACAAAACGTAGGAATATGGGACACAATAATGTGTAACAAAGGACGAACGTAGCATACTGCATGAGTGGGTTTCGATCGAATTCCACTGTGCGTAAAAATATTTCTATGAGGATAGCACGGAATGGTATCTGAGAACAATGGAATAAATTACTAAATACCATAGAAATTGGCAGTCACAATTTTTACTTAACGGTACCTATAAAAATTGACACAGATCGAAGGCCATAAAACTATCAAACCATGTAGACAAAGTTAGAGATAGCATTAGGGAGTTCAGAACAAGCAAAGTATCTAATCCCTGAAATAGAAGTAAACAAGAAGATAAAAATGGCGTGACGGGCAGTGCGTATTTCCATTTTGTTGGTTAGCATTAACGAACCGTTTCGTAGCGTACAACCTGAGATACATTTTCTCTATTTGGTTTCGTTTAATGTAAAGTCTACTGGTTTACATCACTTTCAACGTATACATTTTTATTATTTTTTTTTAGATTACATATTATTTAATTTTGAACTAACTCTCGTCGTTTTCTGATTTGGTCTGTCGATAAAAATGTGACGCCGGAACTTAAGCTAATGTAATGTTATCCGTTTTATTTTGATTCAGGTGTCTGGCCGTATATCATTTCTTAATCTCCCAGGATCTTGTAACAGATATCTCGATGGAAAATCAATGGCACCGTGCAAACAATCGTGGATTCGACAGGCAAAGTCGTTTTTAAGATTCTGTTGAGCAAGACGCAGTTGGCGACGAAGCACATAATGTCCACATGAGGCCTGGCGAGTGGATGATGAGGAGGTGAGGTGCGGCAGGGTGCTTGTTACTGGATCCTAAAAAAAAATATTTATAGCTTAGATGACTCAGTAGCTGATGCTGGTGGTTGCAACTTCAGTCGGTGCGTTTGGTTGTACGTTTAAATTCCTGTTTATAAATGATATTAAAAAAAAAATATATATATATATATATACATATATATTTTTAAACACTTTTTGCTACAGTCCATTTCTTGTGCATATATAATTTATTTAATATCTATAAATTCTTTGCCTCAAGATGTTATATTCCCTTATTTGGTGCATGTTTCGGGAAGCGTATTGTTCCCATCTTCGGCCTTCCTGATTTATATCTTGTGGAGTATTTGTGTTTTGGTTGGTTGTTGTTATGGCTTGCTGTTGGTTTTATACAGGTAAAAGTTTTTTGTAATAAAAGTATATTTTTACACCAGTATAAAATAGCAAAAACCAACAAGAAGCCATAACAACAACCAACCAAACACAAATACTCCACAAGATATAAAATCAGGAAGGCTGAAGATGGGAACAATACGCTTCCTGAAACATGTACCAAGTATTTATAAATCATGAGGTCAAGAATTTATAAATATTAAATAAATTATATGTGTATATATATATATATATATATATATATATATATTGCAACGTTACAACAATTATACAAATATATTATCATATTCTCAACGCAACTATAATATGTATTACACCGGCCAGGTCGCAGGATTTTGTTTCTCGTTGCGTCAAGTATATGTATTTGCACAATAATTACATAATTTTTAAAGAGGAGTAAGATGTTGTTGACATGAAATAATCATTTAAAACCGTTTAAAAATAATCATTCTAAGATTTATTAATTTATAGAAAAATATTTGAATATTAAAATTTCAAACTTTAGACAAATAAATATTCACGTTTACAAGCTTTACACATATACGGTAACCTGCTATGCTATTCATAACATACAACAAAAATAAACACCCATATAATCTTACTAACTACGGTAACCAAACATGTTAAACAAGTTATTTAAATTCTTTTTTATTTGTGTGTCTGAAATTAACTCAAATTTTAATTAATGATAGCAACTCATTTACCAACAAAATAATATTAAGATTCAAGAATGAATTTATTGTTGCTATAAACAAATAAAAATGATATTACATTTCTTTCCAATCTATTATTGATTAATACTGACACACCCAAAAATACAACAAAAGATTAGTATTTCTTTTACAAGTTGTTGTTAAATTACACTCTCTTATCTGACTACTATTTTACTTTAAAACTCTAATTATTTTCTGTTCATATTTAAGCTCTCTTCACAATAAAAAAATATAATTGTTTTTGTATCACCTGCGTATATCTGCCGTTCCCGTTGCGTGTGTGTCCAGAATCCTGAGAGTATGCTGATGCTGATGATGACTATGCTGATGCGGTGTTTGTTGTCTCTATGGGTTGTTGCTGTTGGTGATGCTCCAGCGTTCCTCCTTACGTCTTGGTGTGAGTGTGGTACAGCGTGTGTGTCCTGGTCGATTTGCAATCGGGCAGCGTGACGTCGTGTGTAGATTTCTTGAGTCTGAGTGTGTGATCGCCCAAAATTGCCAGTGGTATTTATACTGGTGGCGATTTGACAGGTACAGGCCTGTTTTCAACAAGCTAGAGATTGCCAGTTCGCGCCAAAGCGTCCTTTTTATTACACTCACTTTTTGGTTAATTATCGCGAACTCATGAACATACTCGTCACCTGAGCGATATCATTGTTTGCGTAATTTTTTCCTGGTCACTCACATGTACCACACACAGTGGCGAGGCGTGAGTTTTTAGAATGTGTATGCGGTTATACCTATCTCAGCCATCAACAAATAAAAACTCCTTCTCTCTCTCCCTGTGATAATCAAACCCGGTCAACAGTATTAACAACAGATAAGAAACGAGCAAATATTACAGTTTTTCCTTTTTCTAATAGAGACCAATATAATAATATTAATTATATAAATTGTTTTAGTAAATCAAGCAGACTGTATTAGGAACTTACCAGTACGTTTAGTGGCGTCTGGTGATACTGATTCATCTGTTATTTCCACTTGTTTTAATCACATAAAGCCACAGAATCCATAAATAAACACACTGGACAATTACTTATTTAAAATAATTTATAATATCTTGTATCTACTGTTTAATATGTCGTACGTAAACAATACAGATTCACAATGGTAATTAAAATCGTCCACAACGACACTAATTCATTCATTGTAACGGTTCACAATAATTTATTATTCACATTATCCTTAATTATTATGCGTTAGTTGTAGGAGTTATTTTTTAAACGTTAGTTCTATGCGCCTGGTTTTTTTCAGCGAATAAGTCAACAACCGTATCGTAAAAAGCAAAATTAGTTTTTAGTTTCAAAAGAAGCGTTTTTTCAATAGATAACACTGATAGAGCCGAGAGTCTGTGTTCAGTTTGCTAGTTACGCAAATACGTTTTTATTCTCTTCAAGGGTGAAAACGATCTTACTGTTGAAGAGCTTGTAACTGGAATTGTCATTATAAGGTTTACAAGCCTCCACAATTGAGGAATGGTGTCACTCAGATCTGCTGATGTTAAGTACTTTGACAAGTCACTAACACTATTTTTACAAACCTGCAAAAACTACAGAAAGCTCACTCCTTAGTAACGGAAAATCAAAATACTGGCCATACGAGCGTTTTAGAGATTCAGAATGCTCTTCTGGAAACTTTTTAGAAAATTCTGGAAAACGTCGTGATTCTAGTAGAGCGATAAAATCAAGTTTACCTACATCTGCAAACCTCTGATTAAGTCTACATTTTACTGAATCAATAATTTCATAATACAGCCTACGATAAGAGCTTTCCAAATCCGACATGTTATCAATACGTAATCTTTTACTTCTGTGAGTGCTCGTAGGCTTGTCCCACCTCCCTGTTGGAATATTCTGAATTTCATTCCGGTCACTCCAGAATTTGTTGTAGTTATTCCTTAAATTATTAAGATATTTATCAAAGTCTTCAATGCGTTTCATACAAAAACTGATTTCAGAACTTTTTCTGCAAAATTTCGAATATGGACTCTGCCTGTGGTAGTATTGAACCGAACAGATGAAGTAAAAATGTGAAGTCAAAATCTTGAAGAGTAGCAAGAAAACCTATTGCTCCAGTATAACTTTCATTGTACCACTTATCTCCGTTCTCAATCATAGACTCGAAGAGACATGATGTCAGCCTTGTGTTCTATTACAGTATTACAGTGGCCACTAGTCTACTGTTGTAATTCCATTTAGTAGGTGCAACTGATGGAAATCGCTTCTTTACTTCTTGATCAAGTGGGTGAGTTCGTCTGGATGATTTTGAAAAAAAAATGAAGCTAAACCAGATAATGTGCTAAAAAATATTTTACATTCTTTAATGTGATCTACTGAATTTTCAAGACCAAGTTCATTTTATGAGCATAACAATGGATAAATATTGCTTGGCTGCACTTACTTTTGACCAGGGCCTGTAACCCTCCATGTTCACCAGACATAACAGCAGCACCATCGTACGTTTGTGCAACTAATTTTTCTTCACAGTCAAATTCAGTCAGGACATTATAAATACCTAATTTGCCAACGCGTTAGCTGTACGATCGTCACTAAAATCGCTAAAAACCGATAAATCTTTCCTCAACGGCTCCGGACTTATCGACGTAACGAAACACAGTTGACACCTGGCACGTATTTGTGATATCTGTTGTTTCGTCCATTATTATTGCTACAAACGTACTTTGTTTTATTTCATTTTTTGTTTCTGTTAATAAGACTTGAGAAATGGAGTTAATCAAGTCATTTTGAATATCGCTAGATAAACCAGAAAACACTGTAGAGTTTTTAAGGTGGTTGTCTAAAATTCCGTCGTAATTTCGTAACAAATTTAACAGCCCTACATAATTTCCTCGATTTGACGATGCCACCGATCCGTCATGTCCATGAAATGGGAGTTCATTTTCAGCCAAAAAACACACTACGTCAATTAGACAACGAAGAATGTACCGGTTTTGTTTTCCATGTTATTGTGCTGTTGATGTTAATTTTAAATTGTTCACTAAGGGCATATTCAATTCTGGTTTTACCGAACTGTTTTAAAGCAAGAAGGGAAGCAACATGACTGTGAAATCTCATGGCGTTTTTGTAAATTAAATTGTTCAAATCAGAAACTCCTGAATTTGTCCAGACATTTTTTTCAGTTGAAAAAAGAATGTAGGGCCAACAGTATAATTTTGAAGTTTTTCTACAGCCTCAAAGCCAAGTTTTTACTTCATAATGTTGTTCCTTTAAATGTCGTGTATAATTTTTTGTTTTTGACGTTAACGTGGGAATTAATGGGGTTGGTCTACCGCTAGAAATAATGTTTAGTTTATCTGTAAAACTTCTACTACTGAATGGCTGTATAAATAAACTTTCAATTACACAATTGCACTCAACTACACACGACGATGATGATCCCGCCGCAGGCTCTACTACAAACGAACTCATAATTTAAAAAGCTTTAAACAACACTGTCTGCCTACGCACTAAGCACTGTATATGCAGAAACAGTAACGCATAGCGTTACAGCTATTCGCAGACAGTGGGAGTGGGAGCGCCAAGTCAGAACGCCTGCCTGTTCACACATGAAAATCTGCTGCATGTGTTAATGACCGCTATCGAGAGAATGTATTCGTTAGCTGCAACGCATACTGCGCGCCTGGTTGTAAACAGTAAAGCTTTATTAACTGTCGTTATATCGCTCAAGTGAAAATTAAGTTTTGACTTTTGAAATGACAAACGTTTACATCTCAAATAATTTAAAATTAATTACAAAACTTTATACGATTTTACATACAATTTTAAATTGTATGCGCTGCATACACCGCATATATGGACTCTTCGCCACTGACCACACATATTAATTACTCTTTAATTACACTAGTAATTCATATTAATTAGTTAGCATCTTTAATATTGCACCTTTGGCAATAAATTTTACATCACCATACTCATCAAAAATTCCTTAATGTAATGGTGTCTTTATAATTGGTGTAAGTCTTTGTTTACAGGTTTAACACAAGTAATTAGTTTATTATAATCCTGTTAAGACCTGATTAATTGACAACAAACAATTCGTACGCGTCACCCCATATTCTTGTCGCAGCTGGCTTCACACACACACGCCGTATTTTTAACTATCGAAGCAGGTCCACTCTCGACAGGAGTACATTGAGTCATTTAATTCCATGAATTTGTTTCATTTTTGTTTGGTTTTGGTTTTTTCCCTTCTTCTTTTGTTCTGGTGAATCACTTTCTTCTCTTCTTTGGTTTTATTCTTGTTTGTTTTTTGTGGTTCCCTTCTTCTTTTGTTTCCTTTTGTTGGTTCAATCACTTGGGTTAAGTCATGTCGTCGTTCGTCGTGTCATTTTCTTTATATTAAGCATTTTATTTAATATGAAGTATTATTTTGTATTTAGAATCATCTTTTTTATCCCAGGTATGGCTTATTTGGGTTGTAACATAATGCCTCTCCTTCAAAATTGATCATTTTGATAAAACACTAGCATAGTTTTTTATGAAATTATCAGTTATATATAATCTTTTTCCTTTTCTTTCTTGTTTGTTTCTTCATTCTTATTTCTCTTCTTACTTGATTCATTCCATTTTATTTGGATCTGTGTTTATTTATTTCCATTAGTGTGTTCTCCCTTTTATATAATTTTTTCCCTAACTTTTTAGTAGCTGGTTTCTCCCATTACTACTCATTTTTTCTGAGACCAGAGGAACATCATCTCTGCTCAGTTTATTTTTTGATTGCTGGACTTATTCAACAGTCAATCTTACCTTTTTTGTCAACTTGTGACTTAAATTAATAATAATATTATATTTTGGGATTGTCCACCTTGTGGTTTGTTTTTAGATCACTTTGTCCTTTTACTCATTCTTCCTTCCGCTGTACCGTTGCTATATACTGTCATTTACTCATACAGTTGATTGTTTTTTATTTATTCATATGTTAATTTCATCATATCTAACTTTTCATTAGTTTGTTTTTCTATTCTTATTGTGATCATTTTAATTATCTTAGACATCTTTTTACTTTTTCTTGGTTGCTTACCAATATTCTGCTTTAGCCATTTATTGTATATTTGTTTTATACATAACTTCTTTTTCTTCCTTGTACCAGTTCAGATTTTTTTTTTAATATATTAAATTCATTATAATTTCAGGTATTTATCTTAGCAGTTTTTGCTTGATTTTATTTTTGTTTATTTTATTTTGTTTTAACCATTATTTTAAATAATTTTTGTAAGTTAGTTTTTCTTACTTTATAGGAATTTTTGTAACTTATTCCTCATTTGGTATTTTTTTGTTTAAATATTATCGTAAGTTTGTGGTTCTTACTTTTTTATAGGAATTTTTGTAACTTATTCCTTAATTATCATTTTTTATTTTATACTTCATATATCAACTTTATTTGACTGTAAGTTGATCTTACTTTGTAGGAATTTGTGTAACTTATTCCTTTTTTAATACTTTATATTAGGCCTCATAAGTCATCGAAATATGGTTGTAAGTTGTGCTCACATATTTTTTGAATTTTGGCATTAGTTTATTTATTTATTGTAATTTATTTTCTTCATAAAACTTTTTTATTGAAGCTTGATTGTAAACTCCTTTTATTTTTCTGGTGGTTATATTGCTTATTTCATAAGTATTGTTTCCATTATCTTTCGTGATGACATAGGGTCCTACATATAGTAATAGCAGTTTTTTGGCTATTCCTTCAAGTGTACTGGGTAGTTCCCGTTTTTGATTAGTACTCTTTCTCCTTTGTTATATTTTATTATTTTAGCTTGGTTTTGTGAATACCTTGCTCTTTGTTTTTCTATTTTCTCCATAATACGGTTATAACATTGGTTTTCATCATATGGGTCTTCTGGGTTGACTGGGAAGTCTATTAGTTCTTGTATCTCTCTATGGGGTTTTCTTCCAAACATCATTAAATATGGGGTGTTTTCAGTAAACTGGTGGTAACTAATATTTATAAATACTTCGGTTGAAGCTAAATATTTCTGCCATTCTTTTTGGTTATCATGACAATAAGTTCTTAGTATACGTCCCACTTCTCTTAACACTCTTTCTGCGGGATTACTACTAGGGTGGTATTTGGATGTTTTATAGGTTTTTATATTTTCTTTTAATAATTCATCTCGCCACTTCTTTCCTTTGAACTGCGTTCCGTGGTCTGTTATTATCATGCATGGTTTTCCAACTTCAGTGATGTATTTAGTTTTTATTATTTCTAATATTTTCTTAGTAGTAGCTCGGTTTATTGCATATAATTTCGTGTACTTTGTGTAATGGTCTAATATTATTACAATAAACTTGTATTTATGTCTCCCTCCGCTACGTGGGAATGGTCCACATATGTCGAGGAATACTTTTTCTAACTTTGTGGTTGAGGTGATGGGTATCATTGTCCCCTCTTTTTTCTTGTTATTGGTTTTTACCATCTGACATATTGTGCATGTTTTAATATTCTGGTTTACTTTTCTTGTTATATTTTTGATAAAGACTTCCTCCTCCAATGCTTTTACAATTTTTACGGTTCCCATATGTCCGTATCGAATATGATAATCTTTAATTATCTTATTTTCTAATGATTTTGGAACTACAAGTTTCCATGTGCTATTATTCTTTTTTGTTCTAACAAAGAGTATATCTTGGTGGATACAATAACATTTATTTATAACTTCTTCATCTTCTAACAGTCTTTTTCTTATGTTTAGTAATTTTGAATCTTGTTTCTGCTGTACCACTATTTCGTTTAGAATATTTTCCAGGTCCTTTCTATCCTTTATTATACAAAACACTTTGACGATCTTCTCCTTTTCTCCTTCAAATGTTTGGTCTACTACATTTATTCTGGATAAAACATCTGCGGCAACATTATTACGTCCTGGAATGTACTCCCACGTTATATGGTACTCTTGAAATGCGAGTATCCATCGTGTAAGTCTCCCATGACTTAATTTACACTGTTTCAAGAATGAAATGGACTTATGGTCGCTTCGGACGGTGATTGGATATCCCAGGATGTACGTTCTAAACTTTCCACATTGTTATCACGTTTTTCGTGGGCTGTCCAGATAGTTTCTTCTTCATTATACTTGATGTCCAGCTTCCACATTTCATCATAAATATCTCTCAGTGACATTTTGTCGTTTCGCGATCCCACTGCATTCGCACGACTCGTCTGTGCTCGTTCGTGATCCGTGGTATTTTTCTAGATGTACTCCATCTCTTTACTGAATTTTTTAAATGACCCTGTCGTCCATTCTGCATAGCTCAATTGGTTCTGTTGTTTGGGCATTTTCGTTTGTTGTTGTGTCATATCTTTCTGTTTCATATTTTTTCGTCTTTGTATTGTAACCGTCGAATGTCTCATAAACGCCGCTAGTCGTCCTTTTCTAGCCCCACGTTAGGCGCCAATCTGTAACGACATAACTGGCGTGTGCCTGTAAAATGTATACCAGTTTTATATGTGTGTAAAGTGTTAGTGCGTTCGTCTCGCACTGGGGTCGTTACATCAATTTAGCGCTAACGATGTCCGTAGCGTTGCTGTAATTACCAGTATAACACGGCAGTAACCTTACCTGTTTATAAATATAGTGGTGTGTTAATCCCGGGTGGCGCCAAATTGTTTATTAAAACAATTAAAATTACTTAATAAAGTGTTTTCAGCTGTGACGGTCGGGGCGTTCAAATAATTCCCGCTCGTGCCGCCTTCTGAATCGTGTAGACAGCTGAGCAAATGGCAACTTGAGAGCTGCTCGTCAAACCTAGTCTTCGTAAATAAACACAAGTAATATAATGCACTCCCTGTGAAATAATAACAACGGTTACTCCCTGTAATAGTTATTTTTAATGGGTGATAATTAAAATGTTCATATCTAATTTGACAATTAGATTATAATAAATTTGCACCGACTTTGTACATGAAACACTTCCTCTCAAGGCTGACGAAATCGATTCTGTAACGAAGTATCCGGATCAGCATGGCAGCTGAACGTTTACATATTACAATTAATTTCGTTAACAAAATCGGTGGATTCTTTTGATTATGAGATAAAGAATTCCTATGATTACAATAAAAATATTTTACCTTACTCTAAGTGTACATAAATAATAAGGTGTGTTGTTACAATCTGTTCTGTAGTGTCGTTAAATGTGGTTCAAAAGTTCGTATTTTAACAAGAGGTTAGATTTTATGTTAACAAATTTTCAGTGTGTTTATTTTTCTTAAATAATCTTTGAAAGAGAAACATTCGGTTTATAGTGAGATCAATTTACCTTTAGTAAAATTTAGAGTGATTTGGTTTTTGGAAATAAGGTAATTCAATGGTATTTAACACATCAGCATGACTTGGTGTTTTCGTTCATTGGATCGGAAGAAGATTGGGCTGCAATAAGTTCTTTTTTAATTGATCTATGGACTTACGTAGGTCTGGCGTCCTTTTCATATAGTATGTGGTCATAATTTTCTTTTAATTTTCAGTTTTATTATCCTGGATCTTCAATGGACTGCTCTAATGGGTCGTCTGCTTCTTATCCAGTCGTGGTTATGAACTTCGTTTACTGTTTTACATTATTTTATTAAAAAATTGGTCTTCCAAACTTTGGCTTCTGTACTGCTTGACTGACGCTTTACGAGTAACCGTATTCAACGGTAATTTCGTCTTCAACGGTGGTCTCTATGGTAACGAAAGAATTCTGATTGGCTGAGATTGATATAAATCCATTGTTATCAAAAGCTGAATTCTTTTCAAAATCCTAGTATATCTTCTGACTGCTGTTATTCCTCTACCTTCCTTCCTGATTATTAAATATTGTCACTATAGTATGTATTTCCTTTCATAGATTGTTTTGATACCCCACAAGCTTGGGTTATTTCAGGTTTTATGTTTTTACAATTATGTTAATACTTGTTAATTACACTTCCTTTTGTATTCAAATACTTATTATAATATTTTGTTTTACAAATGATTTACTCTTTATCCTTGGTGAGTCCTTCGCCTCGGATTTGCTAATTTATTACTTAACTTATTATAATTTGTAGTTGTTTGTTTCTGACAGTTAGGCATTTTCATAGGCCTAAGTAGCCATTATGGTATTTGGCTTATTTCATTCAAATTACATCTCATTTTAGCCTAATGGGCTTTATTTTGTTATTATAATTGTTTGTATCATTTATTGTTGTATTTTGGGTCTGTTTATGTGTTATTATTATGTCACTATTATTTTGTACATAATGGTTTACTATTTGGTTTCCTCGTTTTCTAGTCATACATTACTTAACTTTTTTACTTATTTAATTTGCCAATAATAACAATGTGGCTATTATTGACTACTTTTTGATCTTATTACATATAATATTTAGGCCTATGGTTTGTATAACTCTATCAGCCATATCCAATTCATAAACTTTCTTGAATATATTATTTAACTATTATTTGCTAATCTTTGTTTACAATTCATCTTATTTTATATTATTTTTTAGTGTGATAAACAACATCACTTTTATGAAATTATAACGATCCCTTATAACATGGGTGTTTTTTGATTTGTTTTTAACTACTTCATTTTTTACACAATCTTTACTTTCCCTCCATGTTAACGCTATCTGGTTTTCTTCCTTCAGTGCATTCTCCCTTTTAATCATAATTGTATTTACTTAAATTTAATAATTACATTCTTTCTTAATTAGTTACTGTCTTATCAGTTTATACTGTTATTCTTAATTACTAATATACTTCACTTTTTATCATTTAGTGTTTCCTTTGGATTTATTAATTGTTAATGATTTTATCATTCACTATTTTTCACTATATTACCATTCTTTATTTTACACTATTTTCATTCAATCATCACCTTCACTTTTAAATTATTTATAGTTTATTTTAATTTTATTAGTGTACCTTCTTTATCACTACTATTTGGGGTTTTTACACTTTCATTTTGCACTTCACACATGTTTTTTTGTTTTTTAAGTGTTTCTGAATGGGTAATCCCTCTAATTACTATCTCACTACCGTACTATCTCTTTCATTACAATATATCATTAATAATATGAACAATTTTATGTCTTTATATTTTAACATTACATCTAACTATAAATTGTGGGTTAGTTTGCTTTTTTCATTTTTTACATTGTTTAATTGGGTTTCTTTCAATTCCATTAGTATTGTCCATTAATGGATAATAACATTTACTTTTTTTTCTCATAGGTTAATTATCGGTCTTGTTTCCAACATTACATTTGAGTGCATTATTTCTCCTGCTCATATTCTTTATTACTTGTTTGTGTATCATCATTGGTTTTCATTTTTATTTATTTCCCTTCATCTTGGGTTTGTTTCTTTTTCATTTCCCTCCTTCTTCATTTTCATTGTATTTGTTTAATACTTTGGTTTTCCACCTTCTCCTTTGGGTTCATTTTAACATGTTACATTGAGTCATTGAATTCCATGAATTTGTTTCATTTTTGTTTGGTTTTGGTTTTTTCCCTTCTTCTTTTGTTCTGGTGAATCACTTTCTTCTCTTCTTTGGTTTTATTCTTGTTTGTTTTTTGTGGTTCCCTTCTTCTTTTGTTTCCTTTTGTTGGTTCAATCACTTGGGTTAAGTCATGTCGTCGTTCGTCGTGTCATTTTCTTTATATTAAGCATTTTATTTAATATGAAGTATTATTTTGTATTTAGAATCATCTTTTTTATCCCTGGTATTGGGTTGGCTTATTTGTGTTGTAACAATATTCATGTATAATATATATTTATTATCATTAATAATAAATAAAACATTTATTACAAGAATATATCTTTGTTACTATGCAATATGTCCAACTTTAACAGCACCGACACACCCTTCATAAAGTTACGTACTCCTTTAATATAGGCACTCTAACACCAGATTGGTACGCGACTGGCCAGACCTTTGATAGTGGTACGCTTTACACAAATCAATGGATGTTAGATACAAAACAATCCTGTGGATCTCAAAGTTGTTTCAAACAAAACACACAGTTCAATACAACAACTTCACACACTGAAACCATTTTGTACTTCTATGTCGTGTAACGTAGCTTCTAGTCGACTTTTAGAATTCGTCCATTTTTTACTTATTTATTAAATTACTTCAGACTAACATTTTCAACAAAACCATGTATTTGGTCTCTCATTTCAGTTGTGGCGCCGAGACATCAGCCCTTTGACTGCCTATTTGTACGACCCTGGCTCAGAGTGCGCGTACACATACACTAACAATTAAACGTATTTACTGTAAGCACGCACGCCAGCCTACTGTATAACTAATAAGGTAACGCTAACACGTCCGCTGGTTACCGTATAATAAAATGTTGTATATCTTATTAGGTATGCAAATTCGCTTTCAGTCGTGGTGTCTGTCTTTACGTTACTGTTTACAAGTGTTTGCAGTTTATGTTTGTGTAAAGTAAACGTTCTTACTGTGCTGCAGTCCTTGCAGTCCCACATGGATGGGCATCGCGCCAGAGTCAGCCCTAATCTGTCCGGTCAACTGTCCTTATATCAGGTGATCGAACCCAGAAATTGGAAATGTTCTTCCCGTCAGTAATGAAATTAGAGGTATGATGTTGGTAATAATGAATATTATTCTGAACGCGGCATGAGTTTTCAATAATGGGCTGCATCAATATTACATATACAGAATAATTGTTACTAAGATTTGTGCTGTTTATGAATAGACTTGTACGGATAAAACGACAACAACTGTGGTAAATTTAGAACATTGTCTGTTAATGAATTCTTCTATGTTGTATGTACAGTATTTCGGGATAAGTGTACGAACCTATTTTATTGACGGTCCCGTACAAAATAAATTGATAATAAACGTTTCTGTTAACTCATTCATTTAAATTTATTTATTTATATTAGTCTGTAGTTTTGAGGATGAAGATCTAAGAAAGATGGGCATTAGGAACTGGAGACTGAAGGCAGTGGACAGAGATGAGTGGAGACGGGTCGTAGCGGAGGCCAAGGCTCACCATGGGCTGTAGTGCTGGAGAGTAGTAGTAGTAGTTTTGGGGATTGCGCGACTTTTTGAACACTCCATATAAAGCAGAATTCGCATCATCGACTCCAAATAGCGTCGCACAGACGATGAAGCATAATATGCAACAATTCCAAATTTAAAATTTTGAGACAGACAGCGATTTTGAGAATCTTGAAATAATCGTTTGAGACATAACGAACAGCTTCAAGGATTAATCCAAAGGCCTGTTTCGGACTCATGAAACTGACTCATCCTCGCTTTCCTGGCCGTCCTTACACGCTTTTCGCGGGCGGTGGATAACGAAGACCTGCTTGGCAGTTATGTTGTCATTCCTCCAGCCCAAAAAATTGACAATCTGCATTCGAATGTCTTCTCATTTACGTTGAAGATGTAGGCCTATAATTCGTCCAGAATATCTTTCTGGTCCAGTAAGGTATGCGGACAACCCAGAGTAGAAATTTCCACTGCTTCAACTTGTAAGGTATATAATTCAGAATCATGCTCTAAAGTGGGCCTTAACTTTGTATAATGGAAGTCAATAAGCCTTTGTGGAAAGGAAGTTTCATGAGTTTGGCTTAAAGACAGACTAAAAGATATAGGGCAAACGGAAATCAGAGGTTGCATATGATAAGCGAAAAACGAAATGGGTTACGCGAAGCTAAAGATATTAGAACGGTTAGAACAGAGTCTGGTTTGAGAGTCTCAATGAATGGAAGATTCATCCTACACAGTAAATCTAGTTTCATACAGTAGATACAGTTTTGTAGCTTTCATGAAAAACCATTGACTCCTAACCTGAAGAACCAATGGTCTCAAACAAATAAAACCCTCATAATGTCGTTCGTGTGGAGATGTGTCTTTACGACCTTGAATCAAGCACCACTGGAAACAGAAGCAACTGAATAGAAAGAGAAAGAGAAATTGTGAGTCTTAATAGTGGAGGAGAATAAGCAGGCTTTTATGGAACGATAGGATAATTAATTATAAAGTATTTGAAAGGACAAATAGAAACCACTGGCGTACGAAGAAGAACCAAAACCAGATACTGCAACGACTGGAAACCAAGTAACCAGAAGACGGACTCAAGTCGCTGAAATGAGGTCGTTACGAATGCAATCGTACAAAACGCTTTGAGATAAGCACAGCGTGCGTGTATATCAGGCAAACGTGAACACTCGGAAAAACGACAACGTTGAAGCGATCACGTCAAACAGAAACAAAGAACAGAAAAAAGGCCCGAGATAATCGTCCAAACGGCAGAAGAAGAATTGAGACTAAGATCTAGAACCAAGACCAATGAGATCAATTGAGAACCACGACTGAGACAGAGAAACCACATACAGTAGTAAAGACGATTATGAACAATAACTTATAACTTAAGAGAATCTTGTCGGGGTTAAATAGTTCTTTTGTGTATTGTGTTTCAATGTCTAAAATAATGTTTTGTAATTGTTTGTCTTGTTGGATGGGCATACTTTGTTGTTAATTATGGGCTTGTTTGTAACATTAAGGGCGGATCTTACTGTATAAAGACCCTAGGTGAAAGTTTAAACTATTAATCTGATATTACCGTTACTAATTTATTGTCGTTTTATTATCTTCAGCTGTTACTGCTGGTCAAGTTTAGGTATGTGTCAGCAGTATGTGAGCATACGACAAACTGTAGCACAGTGCTTCTGCTAGCATATTTGTAAACTGTGCAGACTATCTGCTATGTTCGCATGACTGACTTAAAACTGCAAGTGTTATACTTTTGGTAGTTTAACGCTTTAGATCAGTGGTTCCCAAAGTGGGGTCCGCGGACACTTTTAATAAAAACTAAAATATACCGTAATATTCTCTGATTTTTTATGATCTAAAATCTAAATTTTACAATCTTAAAACAATTAGTTGAAGATTCCCCTATATTTTATTTTTGGTTCAAAGTAATTGTAATTGTACAAGTAATTTCAAACTAAAGGCTTTAATAATGTCTTTAAATCCTGTCACGTAGTAGATCTGTTTGTCAGCCGAACTGACAAGAGCGCCGCATCAACGCAGAACTGATCGCGCTGTTTTAGCTCATGTGTAAGCACTGTATCTTGCTTATAAGCACTGTACCTCGCGTATAAGCACTATGTCTAAGCAAAAGTTGTTCCTTTATAATATGTGAAGAAATGGGGAGTGGCCACAAGCAATTGTTGATCCACTGTGAAGTACGATGGCTTTCGCATGACTGGGAATTGGAACAGATTATTTGAACTGAGGGATGAAGTAAAGCTCTTTTTATTTGATTCCAACTTCGACCTTAAAGACAGTATCATGACTTTAACTGGATTTTGAAACTATCATATCTTCTTGATATCTTCAGTCATCTGAATGGACTCACTTTAAGCATGCAGGGATCTAGCATCGATCATCGATTAACTGGCGAGACTTTCAGAGTAAGTGGTCACCAATATAAGATCTTAAAACTAAATTGTGATACACAAACTTAAATGCATCGTATCACTGAAAAAGTCTTGCTGGATTTGCTGACTGACGATCAGAAAGAGGCGTTTTGAAATCGATCACCAATGTAAATTTCGTTGCGTGCCAATGTAAATGGTAACGACAACTTTGGAATTCAATAGAAATATTCTCTGTAACGATTTTTAACGTCTTAAAATTTTAATGTCACTTCGTTATAAGTCCGAAGAAAGGTGCTTGCATGTGCCCACTACAGCGTGTGTAGCTCAAAGGCTAAAGCTTATAGCGGAAGAGAAAAAATGGCAGTTTGTTGTCAAAGCCTGTCGCTAGCAGTGCTTAATTGTGCAGCTTGCTCTATACGCAAGTTGACGTGCTGTAAAAATAGTTCGAATCTTTTTTAAACACGCCTCGTGTGTTGTAAATCATACCAGAGTTGAATTCTAATACTGCTTGAGGCTGGTAAGCACAATAAGGTTTTCCTTTTATGAGTCCTTTTAGGTTACTTTCGTTGTTAAATTTCGCATTTGTAAATATTCAGTGTTCGCATCCCGAGTATTGTTTCCGATACACAATTGCATCGTCTACAGCTAGGCTTCTGGATGGCGGTGATGTTCCTCCAAAAAATGAACCGTATCTTAGCCACTGTAATGTTATCTTTTGCCCGAATTTTCAATGGCATAAGAAAGATGACATTTTGAATTCTATATTTCCTTTCTGACAATTACTGTTGTTAACATATAAACATTTCGTGATTCATGGGGGTGTGGCCAAGGGCCGATCTACAACTACATAAAAACTTATTGTCTCTGCCCTTTGAATAAAACGTCTTGTGACCGTCACGATTTAATTGTTACAATAATTCGATAGATCTATAACACCTCTGTCTCCCTACTTTGGCGGTGAATGTAGTTTCAGTGGATGATTTAGAAATTTAGGGTGGTACGAATCCCTTTATTTAGTGTTTCCGTCAGTTTTTTATTGGCATTTTGTTATCTATATTTTTTTTTGTGGGGGAGGAAAAATGCATTATGCACCATCAGGAGACACCCGGCTGGTCTCCCGGTGTGTGGGACTCGCACCCACCAAAAAACCTCCACTTTATAGGCAGGGAACCCCCCTGGAACAACTATTCGTATGGCTTCAGGGTGGCACCTCGTATTGCGCCTACTAGGCTCCTACAGCTTTGCCTATATCATCGACGTGTGAGAGGGTCCAGTTCAGGCTTCTTCTGCCGTAGGACCATCCTCACGAAGGTCACAATCATGTCCCAGTTCTCTTTGCTGCTGAGCATGACGCCTATGATGTTATCAGGCGTCATGGGGCCAATCTCCGATTCCAGTCCTCGCCTCTCCAGCACCTACCGTTGACCATAGAAGAAAGTGTGATGAGCGTCATCAGAGTCTGAGTCGCCGTACACCCATGACGGATCCTCCATCTTACCCATCCTTCGCAGGTATGCACAGAAATAACCATGCCCTGTCAGGAATTGAGTAAGGTAATAATCTACCTCGCCGTGCGTTCTGTCCACCCATTCAGGGAGGTTCCCAATCAACCTCGCCGTCCACCTGGCTCGACTCTGCCGTCCACCTGGCTCGACTCTCCTGCTCCCATCGTAGTTGCCAGCTCCGCAAGGAGTGTGCCCTGGCCACTGTTCTTGCTTCTACGATCCCCAAATCTTCCTTGGTCTCGCAGACCCTCCTCCTTTCCTCGGCCATCAGATCTATAGGCATTACTCCAACGTCGACCAACACTGCTGATTCCGACACCGTTCTGTAGGAGCTTGCAATTCGATGTGCTCCTCTTCGTTGTACCGCGGCCATCTGCTTGCGGTATTTTTCTTGCTTCAGTGCGTCGCCCCAGACCTCGCATCCGTAGAGGAGAATCGAGTTGGTCACCGACATCAGCAGTCGCCGTCTTCCCGCAGCTGGGCCTCCGACATTTTCCATTAGCCTGCTCAGCGCAGCAACGACCTTGGCGGCTTTCTTCGAGGAACATCGGATTTGCCCCCAATAGGAGAGCTTAGTAATCAGGTGCACCTGATACTTCACCGCTGGCTTTGATGTTATCGTCTTTTCCCCCACCACGAACTGTGTGATTTTGGATATACGTCGTCGAGTGAGCAGCACCATGTCTGTCTTCTCCGTCGCAAGGCTCAGACCGTATTCTTCCATCCATGTGCGGACCCTGCACATGACCTGGTTCAGCATGCGCTGCGCCTCCTCTGCGTCTCTCGCGGTGAACACGACAGCCACGTCATCAGCATGTGCTACCAGAAAGGTATCATCTGGCATCTCCATCCGGAGGATTCCATCATAGAATGCATTCCACAGGTCGGGGGCCAAGATAGAGCCCTGAGCTACTCCTCCTGTTATTTCTCTGATGCGTGGCCCATCTGCTGTATCGTACCGGAGCTCCCTGTTCCTCAGGTAACTTCATATTATCCGGAGCAGGTAGTCCGGCACTTGAAAGACGTCCTCCAAAGCCACTAGCAAGTCTGTCCACCTGGCCGAATTAAAGGCGTTGCGTACGTCCAGTGTAACGAGTAGCACCGTCCTTCTGGAGAAGTAATTATCCCGCTGGGCCATCTGGACGGCATTCAAGATCTTCTGTATGGCTCCAGTGGTGGATCTGGCCGTTCTGAACCCGTACTGCTCGCTGACAGATCTCCCGCATCCCGAATAGCAGCTACTAGGCGAGGCCTGAGTAGACGTTCCAGTAGTTTCCCCGCCGTGTCCAGCATGCAAAGAGGTCTGTATGCCGACGGGGAATTCGGGTCGCCCTTCCGACTGTGATTTGTGTGTTTGGCGTCAGCAAAAATTGTCCTGATGATGACAATAAACATTGTCGAAACGTCGACACAAATAAGTTAAAAATTTGTGTTATTTTTTGACCGATCCTCACTAACCCTTCACTGAAAAAAAAAATAATGAAACTATTATTATTATTATCATTATCATTAGACCTATTATTAGGGCAGTAGAAGATGAGGAACAACTGGAAGGAGCCCGATAAGGGCCCAATTGGCTCCATCCTGAAGTAATACACTAAGTGGTTCCAGGATGGATGTGAATGTTTGAATTAGAGGTGGGATTTTAGTGTGTGAGAGGAAGCATGATCTCCTCTGACGGTTCATAAAGCATTTTTCCCCTCTACAAAAAAAAATTATTATTATTATTATTATTATTTACTGGCATTATTAACATGGTAATGAAATATATGCGCAATTATTGTATAATTATAAAATGAGCTATAAAATAATAAGTACACACTATATAATATTGTGCATTTAGTAATGTATTAAATTATATCTATAAGTAACAATCCTACTACTACTATGATGTTGTAAGCCCATTAAATTTTGTATAAAAATTTACTCGTGTTTGCATGATAAATTTTCCCACTAGGAGGTGTGTGTTTGTGTGTGTGCGCGCGCGCGCGCGTATGTACACGTTTTATAAAAGCTATGTATGTAATAAATAATTTTTTAATAATTTTAATAATTTGTAAGAGGCGATTATAATTTTTAAATAGAACAAATTAAGTCATGTTCCTTTGGTTTACCAATTTTTTTTAATAGTTTATTCTGTGGATCCTGCATTTGTTCTTCTCTTCTCGCAGACACAGAGAAAATAAAGGTGTCATAAACTTGAAAACTTACATTTGATGGCATACACTACCAGAATGCGCGACGATGTCTTTACGTTTCATCTAAGTGTTACGCGTCCCGTTCAACAACAGTGTGTTGCTGTTTGCATAAGCACTAGGCTGCAACACTTTATATTTCAATTGATACTAGACAACGTAATGAACAAGAATGTGTAACATATACTGCAAATAAAAATACCTAATTTGTGGTTATAACAAAACTTGCTACGAAATAAACTACTGTAATAGCTGAGTTGAAAATTTAAAATGTCGTTAAAACTTTAGAATAACACACTACTGTACAATATAAATATACTTAACACGTGTAGAATAACAGACAAGTTATGTTGCAACCACTGATCAAATTTCATTTAGTGATGTCCTGACAAGAAGAAAACTGTAATAAAACTTAGTATACTATGTTTTTCTGTTTTTGTAGTCCTCTTCTTCTTCTTCAGCGGTGCTGTGCAACCCATTACTGAGTCTCTCGCGGTTTCTGCCCATTACAACCCATTACTGCCTCCTTAAGGTTTCTGCACATAAAAAAGTTTGACAGATGGGATATGTGAAATCTCCGATCCAACCCCCAACCTGGAGGATCAGGAACTTTGATTTCGGGGTGCTCTTCCCCTAGAGAGTTGCTTTCACCTCAGCTGACGAGCTCTCTCTGCCCGGTCACAGTACGCTAACTGACTAAGTCCATGTGTGCAGCCGTTGGGCTACTATAGCCTCCTCCGCCTCCACACTAGATTCACACCCTGCTGCCGATGTGCACCATCCTGCCAGGCCCCACGATACCCCCAGACTGCCCTGACAGAACCCCCATCTCTCGATTGCTTACCGATCCACTCCGCCGAAGGGATAGGTTACCACAACCTTGGAGTGGATTGCTTAGCGTAACAGAGCCCACCGACGTGTAGGTGAGAGTGGAGTTGGGATGGAGAGGCTGGTGCATTTTTGTTTCTTGTAGTAGATGTTCTTTTTTTTTGCAGAAACCGCTGAATTTTTTATTTAATTACTTTAATTGGTAGATCATATTGGTTATACTCTTTTGGGTATTTCTTATTCTCCGTTTTGTCAAGACGTCTTCTCCAGTTTCCCCCCTGTTCAATTATATTTTTATTCATATTTAGATTAAAACTTCTTAGATCACTTTAGATCTCTTCATTCTTCATTCTATCCTTTCCTGTATAGCTTTATACATGCCTAAGGACGTTTCCTAAGAAACTGTATGCGACTGACATCTTTTCAGGATTCGCTTCCACACATTAACACTAGGACAACCATAACCTAATAACATTTCAGTTCTCTCTTAAAGTTCTCATTATTGTGCTACACATCGCTTGAAATTTGATGAAAAATGTTATTGAAATCCCTGTGAACGTCAACAGAGCTCAGATAATGTGTTACTTGTTCAATTGGGCAGTCATGAAGTGAGATATGTGTTCGTACTGAACAAGTACAATTGAATTCCATAACATTATGATATGACAATTGTAACTGTTCTCTTAGTCCTGAATTATAAGTTTATCTGAAAATATCAGTACATTCAAACTCATTCTTGGCCCTAATGGTACATCTTGTGGTAAGGTATCTTGTTTTCATTTTGCAAATACGTCGTCTACGTAAATAAGGGATAGTCTGCGTCTCTGTTTCTACCCTTAATGTATGACGATTATATCTACGTTAAGATTTGATCCTGTAATCGTTATTTGCACTTCATTAAATGAACTCCTTATCACTCTATCAGAAGTAAGAATAATATCCCACAATTTCTAGAATATTCCAAACCACTTGCGTTTAATTAGTTTTTACTTTATTAATGACCGACTTTGTATTTATTACGCTCAGTACAGTAAATGAATCGTCCCTTGTGACTTTTGTTCAATAAAAACTGTAAATAAATAAACGTAGCTTTCTATGTTTGCGTTTTAAGTTGCCTGCTGTAACGAGTTAATATTTTAAGTAATGAAGGCACAATGTAGGCCTATACTTCTGAAGTCTCAATATAGCAGAAACGTTTAAAATGTGCATTCTTAATGCATTACCGTTTTACACCGAAGAACTGTAGTTTAGGAGTTAGACGGGGCAGTCTGCCTAAATAAGCCCTTCGTCACACAAGATACTGTGGCCAGCACTACGCTGCAGCCGCCCGTTATTATCCCGGAGACTCATTTCTATAGCTTGAGTCAACCTGGGTGCTGAAAACGTAATTTGATTTAATGGTGCTCCGGGAATGTTTCAAGGGATTCCAAGGTTAGTGGTCAACAACCGAACCAACTGGCCTACTATTATTCAAGTATGATACATGGGCGTGATTCTCTTTAATTTGATTAATTGACTTCTAATTTGTGTTTGTGTTGTCTCTACTGTAAGGAAATTTTGTATTTATGGGGTACGTACAACATGACAACTCGTTTTCCCATACTTTTTTGTTCATATTTAAATATTTTATGTTTGCTTTCTGTGTCGTAGGTTAAATGTTAGAATCCTTGACAATAAAATTAGGAAAGACACTAAAATGAAATTTATAAAATGATGATACACACAGTCTTGCTGTATCTTAGCTAAGCACAGTCACTGAGAAGCTTGAGAGTAGAGTACAATCCTCGGAAAGTCCACGGATCCTCCAGACTAGATTATATAAGGAATCAACACATAAGGGGTGGAGTACAAGACTACAAATATGCAGCATGATCGACAGGATAGTGGCTTACCTAAACAAGTTGTGGGACCACTTGGAAAGAATGCCCGAGTCTTGGTTCCCTAAGTTAATCCTCGAATAAAAATCGATTGCAGAAAATGTGTAGGAAGACTGTGGAAAAGACGGCTGGAAGTTAAAGACAGAACAGATCCTCGGCCTATACTCTGATAATAATGATGATGATGATGATAATGATTGTTTACTTTCATTTTTCATTCTACTTCGAGTTTCTCACACAAAGACCCAGTGTATTCAGATGATTACGATATGTTCAAAATCTGTAGCCAGCAGAGGTAGGAAATAAATATTTGATTAACCAATAGAAATAACGAGTGATGGGTATAATTCGTCAGTTTTTTATTATTTACTAGCAAGTAGTAAATACACAAATATAGTAAATAATTTGCTAGATATTAATAATACTGGAATTATGGAGCTGCCGGGAATCGAACTGGCGGCTTGTTCATTCATTAGCAATCTCCAACCTGTACAACTTCCATTAGCTATCCTACACGCTGGCTACCAAGGGTAAAAAAATAATTCTAAATATTTAATCCTAACTATTTGTTCTCAACAATATCAACAATATTAAGTATATAAACACTGCTGTGAAATGCGTTTCATAAATTTCACAGTGTGTTGAAACTGCACGTTTTCCTGTCAGATTTCCACAGCCGAAGAAAACTTTGTCATTTTCTGTCAATATTTATTTTGACTATTCCATCATACACACGTTACACTTTCCTTACAACGACAAGTTTTCCTGTCGGATTTCCACAACCGAAAAAAATCATTGTAATAAATTCTCTTCTTGTTCTTCTAACAATAGCGCGTCACGGACTTGTCCCTGCGTGACGTCTAACCTTGCCTTGTTCCTGCGCTAGCAATGACGTCATTCTTTACGAACAGTGACGGTTTCAATGTAATATATTACATTCTCACCGCGTACGCACACGTACCAATTCCTGTGCAATTTTACAGAACCGTTACAGATGTTATCTTGAAAATTTCTGTCTGGAGGCTATTTTCCTTTCAACACTGTATATTGATGCCATACACGTAGTTCCGCACAGTCTCATAATATCTATGTATTTTTCCAGATTATCTTATTTATATACGTATGAATCGTCTATTTATATAACATTTACGTATGCAAATTATAGGATTTACATATGCGTAAAGCATAATTCATATATTATTGCATTTCATAAACAATAATTATAAAAATAATAATTTGTGCTAAAATTATAATAGGATAGTTAGTTTACATTTCTTGCATTTGTATAATTAATTAATTTTTATAATATTATTTTACTTCGTAATTAGTTTATATTTGGGTTATGAAAATAAATAAAAAAATTTCAAATCAAATAGAGCTCAAGACCACTTAAATAGAATCTTTAAAATTCTTTGTTACTTTTAAAAACACTCAACTTGTTATATTCAGAACTGAACATGATAAATAAATCAATAAAAAATAAATCATCTGAAAAACTTACGGAGAGGTTTCTCGGTACAATTTATGTAATTACACGTTATTTATATGCTTTATCTATTTACATTACGTAGTTAATTTTGTTTCTACACTTTTATTTCAATTCAGACATAATATTTAGTTTTGGTTTAAAACTACGTCTACTTTTTCTGCCAAATTTTGATCTGTTTTGTTTTAAATAATTTAAAATTTCTTGAAGTTTTATTTGCTTTCAGTTGATTTTACTTATATAATTTTTTTTGAAATTAAATGCTATACAAATTTTGTTCAAATTTTTATTTTTTTATTGGCAGTTAGACAAAATAGATTTATGTGAAATAAAAAAAATTGTTTTTTGACACCAATGTTTTGGGGTTTACAGCAATTTTCTTGGAAAGTAATGGTCACATACAAGTGGGGCCCGTTGTTTTTAATTTTTCTGGTTAAAAACATATAAAAACTCCAATTTGTCTGCACAATTTGTGCACCAAGAATTTCAGTGTAGCTTCATTTTCCGTTGGTCCCGGTAATAGGGTGAAATTTTTTGCTATCCGTCAATCCAAAACAGAACGTTTGAATCATTTTTATAAAGATTGTACTTTATTTTTACCAGTAGAACACATTTTGACATTATTTTTGTTCTTTCGTAAGATACCATGTGTATCAATTACAGAAACTATCATTATATACTTAATCGCTTATTTTTGAAAGGCCTCAATCACAAAAAGTAAATTTGTGGGAAACTGATAAAAAAACTGTTTATTGTGAAAATGTACAGAACTGCCTATCTCTTATTGGCATACTTCTATTTTGTTATGCCTCACACGACTTCTAATATTTAAAAAAAATTACCATGTGTAATTTTAAATGGCAGACAATATTTTTAATAATGCAAAAGTAATATCCTGTTTTTTACTAAATGTATTAGATCTGATATAACTGAATGTCAAAAAAGTTTTAATAAAACTAGTTGTACAGTTACTTACAAACACATTACAAAAAGTAAATTACATTGTGGTTTTATCTTGTAAAATAACACATTATGGATAGCTCTAGTACACTATCTAGTAATCAAAATACAAAAAAAAACAAAGGAATTGTAATTAAATTTTCATATAAACATTTCAAGAATATACAGAAAACAATAAGAATAACCTAAGCCTGAGGTATTCCAGTTTTTTAGGTATTCTTTTTTTTCTAGTTGGCCATTGAAGCACTTCATTGTAAAAATCGTGATATTTAAGAGGAACATATTGCTCAACCTTTTTCAAATCACTTATTTTTTCTTCACGGATTGGTCTTTTCTGGTAATAAGCTTTCTGAGTCGGGAGTGTAACTTCAGATGGAAAATTAAGTTAGTTTAAATGTTTTTTGATTGACTCTATTGATGAAATTTACACCGATACTGGTCCCTTGTTTGATTGTTTGCAAATAAATTCATGATACTCAGACACACTGAAATAGGTACTCCCTTTTTCCTTTCTTCGCATTTTAGTTTCTTCTGAGGCTGTTGTCTTTTTTTTTATAAAAGTTGGGGCACCAATTTTGAAAATCCAGAACATCATCGGTTTGAATCAACACTGAATTTTACTTCCTTTGTTGAAGTCAGAATCATTTCCGTTACATCCTTCACAGTATAATACCTGTTATTTTTCCTGAGTTTTTTTTTTACCAGGCTAAAATCTCTATCACAGGGTAAATACGAGTGGCCCCTGATTTTTAAACCTACCAGAATCTGTTAGAGCCATTACAAATCTTAGCACTGCATTATTTTTGTTTTGTCCTGTACAGTTATCACTGTTAGTTTATCATTGGTGAAGGGAACATAATCATTAATGTACCTCGTCAAGACTGTGCAAACTTCATTACTTCCCTTTTGAGCGATTCCTTCATGATACAAATAAAATGTTGCTGTTTCATTTTGTTGGTGTGAACAGCAAAAACATACACAGTTAGCTGCCTCAGGTAATAGATGTCTTGTACAGGAATGTTTGGCAATGAATTATTTTGCACGTAATCAAAACACAAATGAGTGCATTTTTATGGGACTCACAATATTCCTTAGTTTCACGTAATGAGCTGTAAAATGTGCTTGCTGTAATGTGCTGTAAATTCTTCTTTTGTGCACAAGTAGCTCTACAACTATAACTCTTTTCACAGTATTATTTAACTGTGGATTTTTAATTCGTGTGTGAAGTTCTTCACATTCACAGCAGGTGTCGATTTCTGGCCTTCCAAACCTATATTGAAATGTTCATTGTATATTTTGTAATAAAAACTGTACTTTATATATGAATCATTGAACTTTTCAAGAAACAAGGAATGCATTTTTTTTAACATCTAGTTTGACATTTAAGTAACTTGTCTCTGTGGGTGCATAATGGCTTACTTTCAAGGGGAAGGATTTAGTATGTTCTTTAACTTGGTCGGTATAACCTTTTGGAAAAGTCTTGCGGTTTTGTTGCTGACCCATTAACTCTCTAGGTGACCCGCCTTTTAAAAGAAGTTCTTTAATTCTTCTTACTTTTTTCTCCCCAATATTATCTAAACTTAGAAATACTTTCTTACACACTCGGATTCGTTTTTCCCAATTACAGCATGAAATGTAAATGCACGTTTATGATTAGCAGAATGACTGGTCCAGGCCAGCCTTCTTCAAGTTCTCTGATTCTTGATTTTCTCGTTTTTACCGCTTGAGGTTGCTTATTCAACAACTAACAGCTGATTGACAGTTGTGCCAACACACGTATACTTATGAAAGACCTCTTGTCCATGGCATGAGCCCATTCATGAATAAACAAAAATTTCAGTGGACTATATTTCCGTAACTAGCAACGAGACAAGAGGCTTGTCTAAACCAAACAATGTACGGATGCATGGAGAATCGATTTCCAACAAAAAGTCAAATTCTTAAAAAAGTAGACATGAGGCCTTTCATAAATAAGCGATTCTACTGTCTCCTGGTACAAGTAATAGACATTCATGGAATCACGTGCTTACCATCATTATCCCAATGTTTTCGTTCCGTATTGTCACAGAAAATATTGTGACTCGTAGTAAGCCGAACGTGATTCTGCGGATTGTACGTTAGGATGGAGAGAAGACATTACTTGCATAAAATAATTATTTTTATATGTACAGGCCAGCGGGCGCGCGTTTTTTGTGTTTTATTTTTCATAGATTGTGAAAAATTGTTTCTACGTTTTATGAATGATTCATCTTATTAAGTTTTCACAGATGCTTTGTTATAAAAATTATTCCTATTACAAAAATTAAAAACCAAGGTTAATGGCTAGGCCATGCAAGCAAACGGGTTATGAGAGAATGCCCAATAGGAGTGTACTGGAATGGAAACCTGCGTATCTAAGGATTAGAGGAAACCGGGAAAAGATAGTTGCAGGATGTTAAAGTTCACTGAGAAGGTTTGAAAGGAAGATTGTACGCCGTGTTGAGGGCCCAGTTAAAGAAGATGATTAATGAAGAGTAAGAAAAAACTAGAAAATAGATGATTATTGAAGCACGAGGATATTGTAAGTTTGTAAAGGTTTGTAAAGGCCCAATGAATACAACGGCTAGGTCGTTTAGAATGGATATGCCAAAGAAAATGTAATCACGGTATGCCAAAGAAAATGTTAAGAGCGCAGGTGTATACAAGCAGAAATAGGGGTCAGCCTAGAATAAGACGGTTGGATGATGCGCCGGAAGATCTCAGAAGAATGAATGTGAGGGGTTACGCTGAGATGGCAACGGATAGAAGAAGTTGAGAATATTGATGTTGAAAGCCAGGGCTCAAGTCGGGTTGAAAAAGAAAAAAAGAGGAAGGAGAGAAAGGATGTTAAGGAGGATTTGTTGAGGATGGTGATAGTGGGATGGAAAATAATTGGTAAAAGAAGCAAGGTACATAAGGAAAGGTTAAAACCATAGTGTGTTATAACTCCAATAACCGAGAAGATTTAGTGACTCAAGATTAACCTTAGAAGCAAACGAACATGATAGCAATGAGCTTACACAGGGAATCCATGAACTCTTAAACCAATTGAAATGTTCGGTTGAGAGTTGCACTTTGCAGTAGTTTCCTGCTAATGTGCATAAGCTAGGAAAAAACAGAGAAATCAATGAGGAAATTGGTTCCTGAACATATTGGTTTTATGGGGATGGGTTGTTAGCCCATCGCCCAACCCCCAACCTGGAGGGCCAGGTCATTTTTATTCAGGGTTTCCGTCCCCTAGACCAGCTGCTTTCACTACAGCTTAGAGCCTGGTCTGCCCTGATTTCTTTCAAGGTTTACTCCCTTAGCCTTTGAAGACCCCTCTTCATCGCAAGGCAGCGATTCTCACTATTTACCCCAGGGAGAATGAGTTGCCTCTTCCGCCTTTTGCGCCATACCGTAGGCTCCCTACTCTGCCGCATCGGCCGTTGAGGTCTTCACCGTAACCCTGGCTAGGGGCCCTTACAGGGTGCTACCATCCGGCGCCAGATGGACCCAGGTTTTTTTAAGAGGTGTTACTCCTCCCCCTCCTCCTTCCTCATCACTTGCGAGATGAGGCCCCGGGCTTGGGACCGGCAGTGTTAAACAACACCGTTGGCAGAGTTGCTGATAATTTACTTAAAATAAAACGATGGACATCGATCGCCAAGGACAGGGAAATATGGAGGCAGATGATTATGGACGCTAAGGTTCGACTTCGAACTGTGAAACTATAGAAGAAGAAGAAGAATGAAGAAACTGACATGGTAACTAGTACTGATGTCAACGGTCTGGCAAAATTTGCGTTATAATTCTCCAAGAATAAGGGGCACATCAAATATCCGGACCTCCACCACTAATAACAAGTCACTTCGTAGGAATGAAGATGGCACAGAGACGTATAACAATTGCAGTAACTATGTACACATTTTCACCTCTAACTTACAGTGGGGCGGCCATGCAGATAACAGACCGTAATCCTGAGTATGACACAAACAACGCCATCGATTCAGCTAAAGCAGTCCACAAGGTACATGGAAGTATCTGAAGAGGACACGACAACAACAACAACAACAACAACAACAACAACAACAACAACAACAACAACAACAACAACAACAACAAACAAAGAAGATGATACTGTTGCCAAGAGGAATAATTTCCATAATAAAAATCAACACCCTTTCCATAAATTTCAGATGATATGTCTCTATGGGAACAACACACACACATACACGTATCATTAGAATATAGTGCACCTTTAGCTGGCTACACAATATTTTAAGGTGCCACAATCATACATACTTTCATGTTCTACAAAACATGTGAGCTGCCAAAAAACTCTAATATTATCCATTTTAGATAGAATAAACGTAAATCAGATAGGTAATTTTGAACATAATATATCTTAGTGAAGTGCGCAAATAAAATGCTCTGAGTAAAATTTAACGTGGCGCAAACTAGGAAAAGATTAGATAAATGCCTAAACCGTAAAATAAGTTCAAAATAAACCAAATTAATGTTAGTTAAAGCAGTGTTGTCGTTAGTCGCTTGAATGGATATACTCCTGGTTTGTACATTGTACATAGAGTGCGCTGGCATTGGGTTTTCTCACTTTTCCGGCTATTTATTAAAATATTTCATCAGCCCTCTACGACCCTTGGTGGATCTTGGTCTGCTCCAAGAGTCGATTCCATTCTTCCCTATTGCGTGCCCTGGCTTTCCAGTTTCTTATGTTCAGCTTTCTGAGGTCCTCCTCTATATGGTCTTTGAATCTATTTCGGGGTAATTCACCTTTTACTACTACTCATTGGTTTCTGATAGAAAATATGTTTCGTAGGCTGTCCTTCCTCCATTCTCCCTATGTGTCCAACCCATCTTAGCTTGTATATTTTGATTATCCTGACAATGTCTGGCTCTTTATAAAGATGGTATAGTTCATAATTATAGCGCCTGCGTCACACTCCATTTTCTTGTACTCTCCTAAATATTGTTCTTAGAATCCGTCTTTCACAGCAACCTAGAAGTCATTCGCTATTTTTTGTCATTGTCCAAGTTTCTGAAGCATATGTCAGCACTGGGCTGATAAGTGTTTTGTAATGTTTGCATTTCGTACTTCTTGAGATGAAGCTAGATGTCAGGTGCTTTTTTTTCCATAATGTTTTATTTGGAGATATATTCCTCTTCTTATTTCAGCGTTTGGTGTCGTTAGTGCTGTTATCTGGGAGTCAACATATATCAACTCTTTTACTGCCTCTATATTTTTTGTGCCTATTTCAAGATTTTGAAGGACTGTGTTTAATGGTATTTTGTTGGCAACATACATATAGGCCTATTTTGTTTTCTCCAAGTTTATCTGTAGTCCAATTTTATTGAGGCTTCCTCTAATGCTGTAAAGGCAGTAATGAGATCTCGTTTTGTCCTGGCATTAGATCAATATTTCTGCCAGCATTAAAAAATGTACCCTCTACTAAATAAATATACATTAAATAGCTTTTATATTAGCAATTTAGGACTAAAGCTCTACAATATTCTGTTCTGCTTCTGACCTTACTATATCAGTCTGTGATACCTTTCTCTTTTCTATCGTCCCGTACCCTTCACTGTCCAGCTGCATCCCTCTCTTCTTCCTGGACTCCCAGCTACTGTCTTTACAGTTCTCCTCTCTTCAGTCCTCTCTATATGCCTAACCTTGATGTTATGTCCATGTCTATTGCGGGTTCGCTGTACATACTGTGACTCAAGGTCCACATTTGTTCTACTTACGTATCCATCTTCCATTTCTTTCCTCCACAATATTCTTCTAGTACGTAATCTTGCTTCCCTATCTCCTTAGTGTTTTCTGTACATTTCTATATGCATAATTCACGATTCACATCCCTATACCGCCGTAGCCGTCGTTCTGAGTATAGTTTTGATAAAGTCGTGGTTTTGCGCTTCTAGACAACCGCTTCACTTTAGATTTTCCGCTCAACCTGCTTCTCTTCATTACACTCACCTATTACTCTTATTTCCAAACTGCTCAACCTACTCTAAGGCGAGATCGGTCCTCCTCCTCCTCCTCCTCCTCCTTCTCCTCCACAACCTTTTCCTCAGAAGCGTATCCAACTGTAGTTTTACATCTACATCAATTGGTGGATTTTGTACAGTGTCTCTCTTCTATTTACACGGCTGTCTGCGATGAGCTGTTTAAGAACCATATTAAACAAGAAAGTTGAGAAGTGTTCGCCTTGTCCACGTTCCACTTTAATGTTAAAATCTTCCAAGTTTTATTTTTTAACTCTTGTATTGCTACTAAATACAGTCGATTTAATTCCATGGTGTGCGAGAATGATAAGTTGTATTTAAATTAGTATTTCCACAAATGTCGCTGTAATATTAATGCCATTTCATGGTCTGCCCCCTGACAGTTGGTCGTACATTACCAATCCCCGACGTTCAACTGATAACATCAATTATGACAAATCCTCCTCACGGTGTAAGTTACTGACATTTCGAAATCCACGCTCCTGAGTCCCGACCTTGCAGGCAGCGCAGAGTTTCTTTGCCTTCACTAGCTGCGTGTCGCAGGATTGTGCTGGGACTGGGGAGCACCTCGTTGTCCGTCCGCCGCCTACACATTCTGTGCCGCCGCAGTCGGTGGAATGGAACGTTGTCCTCACAAGCAGTCATCCAACCTCTATCCATCTCAAGCGTTCCACAAATCATCCTAATGGTCCATCTTCTTCATATCCCATTGCCTATGCCTTCTTTCCAGCTTATCCTCGATCTACCGGCTTCCTTTTGCCCGTGGATTAACAATTAAACACTTATATCGGGATTCTGTGTTCGAGTTCAACTGCTTACTTTTTATGTCAGCTTTGATTGAATGTGTGATTCCCATAACTGTCTATCCGGCTGTTCCTTATCATACGTCTTCTGGATCTTGCGTTCGCTCATCTCAAAAAAGTCTATGTCGGTTGCTCGTCTCCAAAAATTCATTTCCGTTGCTCAAGATTTTTTTCCTTTTTTTTAATGGGCATGTCTCGGAACAGTTAATCATAATACTGATAGTAAATGTAATGATAATGATAATAATATAATGATAAATGTTTACTGTTATATTATAATTCATTAACATTTTTTTGCGATTTTAGTATCCCATACGACACCCATACTGTCGGGTCACTTAAGAACTTTCCTTCCAAGCTGACTTTTTTCCTTTGTGACTGCTGAACGCCTTATTTGTGTTCTGTCAGAAATTTAAAACTGGTATTTCCTTATTCCACAAATAAGACTTACGTTTTTGAAACAACATGAAATCAAGAACAAGGAGGAGTAAATCCCTTTAAAACGTTTTGTTATTAGGAAGGGACGAGTAACTGATCTCGTAAACTTAGTTTTTTAATTGAAAATTAAAAAAAAATTATTACATAATTGTTATGTATTATCGACGTGTCAAGAATAACTTGTAAAGTTTGTCCAAAGTGTAACTGAACCAAGAAAAATTGGAGATTAGACTCCTTGACAAACGTATAAGCAGTCTGAGTCTCTCCCTTGTGCAAGCCTCCATAGAATTCTTGCGACTTTAGAATGTCTGAAACGCTTGCCAGACAACGCACACTTTACAACATTAACATTAATCTGAATTTCAGCAAGTTATTAGTTAAAAATGAAATACGCGTGTACAGTTGATGGGTCACAGATCTGAAAACTACAACCTAAGCAAAGGCTTAAACGAAACGAAAATCGGTAAGGAGCCAATGGAGAGTAGAGCCTTGGTGGAACACACACACACACACACACACACACACACACACACACACACACACACACACACACACACACACACACACACACACACACACACACACACACACACACACACACACACACACACACACACACACACACACACACACACACACACACACACACACACACACACACACACACACACACACACACACACACACACACACACACACACACACACACACACACGCACGCACGCACGCACGCACACACGCACGCACGCACGCACGCACGCACGCACGCACGCACGCACGCACGCACGCACGCACGCACGCACGCACGCACTCACTCACTCACTCACTCACTCACTCACTCACTCACTCACTGTCGTCAGTACTTCTAAATGTGTTGAGGGAAGAAAAATTCCTCCACATTTTCTGGTTACAGGAGCTAGAAAAGGTTGTCTGAACGCCATTCTGAACCTCAAGTCTATAAATGGCGGGGAATGTTGGATAACGTCACAGAAATGTGATACAATCCCCGCGAATGGAGCGGAAACGTTTGGCACGACTCAAAGGAAGATGTTTTTTTACTAAATCAGCACTAGACAAGCCCTGGACCTAAACTTCTCAACAGAGTCTGCCAGCAACATCACAAAGGATAAGATCGTAAGTTCAAAAGTATCACGCACATTTGAACTATGGAATCTCCAAGGAGTCTGACAGAAGTTTCTCCACCTACACTCATAAGAAAAAACCTCTCTATTTCTGAGAAAGAGCCACAGGGGCACAGAAAGGCAGTATATAGATAGATAATTGGGTAGATAGATAGCCTAAGAAAAATAAAGAGAAAGAGATATATATTAGAATATTTTCCTGCAGATTTTATATTGCTTATTATATAAAATTAGTTTTAAAATCACTTATAAAATATATGTTTTTAGTTTTATAAAATCACTAATTTAATTTTATTAGTGATATAAGATTTGTCGTCATCTGATCGAGAATTGTTCCATACACGTGATAACGTCATACATTAATAGCTGCAGTGTGAATCACTGATAAGAAAAAAAACAATTCCCTATCAATTAATAAAATTCTCAGTGAATATAAGCGTTAATAATTTTTCTGATAAAGGCGGAGTTTGCACCTATTGAATGCAAGAATAATAGATGTGTCATTATAGGTTTGCTGGTTTTAATAAAAATACTCGAGAAAAAACATCGCTATTGTTTCGAAAAATGGAAACAATAGTTAAAACAACAATGGTTTTATTCGATCTGTTATTATCGATAACGATTGATTAGAAACACGTGTGTTCGGCTGCCGCGATTGACTAATCCGCCACAGATTCGTCTCCAGCAGTCAGTCAGTCATCAGTTGTCTCTTCTGCGCTGAGGTGATCGGATCGTTGGACATCGCAATGTATCTGGTAAGTGAGATGTTATTTTGACTTATGGAGCGTATTTTTTTATAGGTACTTGCTTTCGATGGCTGTATTTACTTATAAAGTCTGTTTAATTTATATCAGATTTTGAAATGTCGATTTATGATTGATGGGATCGAATCTTTCTTGTACGTACACTTGTATTGCCACCGTGCGATTATCCCTTCCGCTCTTAGTACTGCGCTTTGGATCTACGTTGCTTTAGCAAACGCTGACATTCGTAACAACAGGTATTCATTATTAAATCGCGTTTTTTTTCATGAAACAATGTAATTACAAAATTGGACTCTACCTTATGATAAACCAACTCTACTGTTAATCATTTAGGAAAGAATCAAATCTTGTGGGCCCAGAGATGAAGAAGACGAAAACATTTAAAATTATAAACTCATGATCTAATTATAACTTTAATCTTTCACTTCCATTCTTGGTCATATCCCTTGTTTACTAATCCGCTCTACATGACACTACTTTTGCAATTGTACTATAAAGCAGGGGTGTACGTAATGTTTTTTCATAAAACGCTGAGTATTTAAAATTTTGCAAAATAAAATCAATATAAATAATACTTGTGTGTGTATGTGTGAGTAGATTTCCAAATTCGACAACATTAAAGTTGTTTTTCGCATCCTAGCCTTCAACAACCCTTATTTTCCAAATCTACTTCTCGGAGTTTCCTTTCTCCATGGCTGGTGATTTGCCATCTTTCCAAGTTTTTCTTGGCCTTCCTCTTCTTCTTCGGTCTTAACAATTTTTTTTCATCTTTCCTGTTTCAACTTTTGCACATGACTGTACTATGGTAGGCTTTTTGCTTCTATTGTGTCAGATATTGATGTACCTAAATCCATATGTTTTCTAATTACCCCAATTCGTATGCGGTCACGTAATATAGTTCACAACAAAAAGGCTATAATCTCATTTCCATTGCTTCCAGTGTCTGTTTTACATGTTCCGTAGTTTCCCAGACTTTTGCACCAACCTCACTACATATTCTACTATCGTCTTTTAACTCGTTATTTTAGTGTCTTGCCTGACACCTTTTTTCCAAAGTACAGAGTGTAAATTGCCCAATTGTTTGCTTTGCTAGCCCTATTCTCTTTTCGATCTCAGCGTCACGTGTTCCTTTCTTATCAAAGATCACAAGCAGGTAGGTTGGCAAATTTATTCCTTTACTCTTCTGCCTTGTTCGAGAGCAAGCCTGTTGTGCAACCAACCACAGTCAAGTTGACGGTTTTTCCCGTGTTGACGGTTAACCTCCGTTCCTCATACTCTTCGTTCAGCTTTCTCAGCATGTAACTAATGTCATCGTCGTCCTCTGCAATCACAACGTGATGGTCTTCAATGTGGCGTATTAACAGACGACTAGGTCCAATCAAAACTCCCATATTTTGGCACTTACGTCTTCAAACCGTTAGTGCAATAAGACTTGAATAAAATATGATTTGAATAAAGTATGAATTAGGTATATTTTGAATAAAGTTGGTGCAATAGCTGAAACCATAGTATAATCCTTTGGCTACGTATTTGGAATTTTACGGGAATATGTGGCCTTACGTTTATACGGCTAGTCATATTAGTGTAGCGCGCTTTTACTGCTTGGATATACACCTCACTCCATTGTGGGCCACAGTTAATTTAGGGACACGCTGTTATATGCTTTTTTTAAGGACAGTAAATGCTACGTGAGTTGATATATTTCTTCCTGGTCGTATTTCTAGTATCCGGCTAAGAACGAAAAGATTGTTTATACAAGACGTTATTGGAAGCCTTTTAACTCTTCTAGGTCTTCAGTTTGTTCTTCTATTCCCTTTTTCAAGATCTTTCCAAATAATCTCGACATAGAATTCGTTATCACAGACTAATTTAGTTAGAGAAGAACTTTCTATCACTTTTTTTTATGGAGGTTTGAAATATATGCTGTTAACCACTCGTAACGAAGTCCTTGGCCTCCTGAGGAAGAACTCGAATATATATGCAAGAATTCCTTCCCGGGCTGTTTGGCGGTGGTCCATTGTTTTCTACGCAAAAATAAACAGGCCGGGTTGGAGTTTTAACAACATTGACTCCAAACAGCCGGGTTGGAGTTTTAACAACATTGACTCCAAACAGCCGGGTTGGAGTTTTAACAACATTGACTCCAAACAGCCGGGGAAGGAATTTTAACAATATTGACTCCGGCCGTGTAAGCATACGAAGTACGAGAAGTTCAAGAAATTCAAAGACAAATTCTGTACCATTGTTTAATAGTTCTATCGGTAATACCATTGCGTCAGGTGCCTTGCCGTTCTTCATAGGCTTTAAAATTTTTATGATTTCTTCTGGAGAAACTGGGTCTACCGTGTTTTCCGTGTCTGGAAAGAATCATCTTAAACAGATACAGTACTTGTTTCATTGTTAATAATAGAAAGGTGTTCGGTGCGCATTTCTGCTAGTAGACCTTGACGGTATATTTCCATTCTCTTAAACACACATTATTCAGCAAGCTTTTTCCTTTCTGCCTGTCCGTAAGAATTTAAATGTTTTTCGAGCTTCACTGGACCTACTGCCACCTATGTACTTATCAATCTGATTATACTCCTACCTTATGTTCCATAACTCGTTTTGCGCGTAGTTTCAGTTTTCTTTATCTCTCTATTGCACCGGCTGTAGTATTTCGGATCTTCTGCATCATTTAATATTAAGTGCTGGTTATATGTTCTTTTGTTTTCTGTAACTAACCTTTTGATCTCTTCCGTGAAGCATTCCTCACTTCGTCTTTTCCCTTGGCGCCTAGGCAAGTAACCCAAATCTTCCATGCTGCATGTTTTACTTGCTCCACAACATTGTTAAAAGTATCAGTGCCACAGAAGTAAGTTACTCTGGCTAATTACGGCTCCGATGTAGTTTCTATAGAAACACGTTTGACTCGTTTTTAATGCTCCTAAGTTAAATTTTGGATGATTAACTTGCGAGCCCGCGTCATTTTCTAAAATTCTCCTGTTGTTGGTGGTCCAAGGAAAGAAGAGTTTTGGTGTCTGCAGATAGTGGTCTGTAAGCATAGACACTATAGACCCTTGACTTTGTTTACTGCTTGCATATTATGTATTTTATAATTAGTTCTGTTGTAGCGACAGCTGTATCCAGGTGTGCTTATGGATGTCACTGTTTGTAGAAGCCATTACATATTTGTAAATAGTATTCTTTATATTGTTACGACGGTCACACGGATGGTACAGTGGAAACAAAATACAGACACCAATGAAGTCACTAATTACTTGCTTTAATGAGTCACAAATAACAATTTGAAATCAACAAGATACTCTCGTACAGTATTTCAAGTTAAATTTCAACAATGTCAACTATTTCAATAATAATGTCAACTATTAAGAGTTCCGCAATAATTATAACACAGTAATCACTTTCCACAACAACCACTTGATCCACGCTCTACAATCTCGCCAGGTGTAACTAAGGCGGCCGCTGTTGATTATTATATAGCCTGCAGATGTTCCAGAATAATTTTCCATGCCAGCATAAATTTCGTAGTTAACAAGCAGTCGAAAAGTCTAGAGGACACTTGAGTACACGGCCCTGACAGAGACACGCACCTGCTCGGCTAGCCGAGAAACGCGTAGGACGACACTCTCGACTGTTCAAAACCGTCCTGTAATTGTCGTAACAATATATATCTCCGCTGTTGTTTGTTACTTCTTCACTAAATGGTCCAATAACATCGTTACTTTCTCGATAAGCCATCGGAGCGTTAAAGTCTCCTAAAAGAATGACCTCTTTACTGTTACTTTTTCAAGTCTTTCCTTTAGTCACTCGCCGTGTTCGCCTTTCATCCTTTAACTTCTTAATTTGTTGGAACATATATGCCTATTAATACCATATAATACTCTTTAAGTATTATTTCAATCTTTAAGATTTTCTCGTTTACTGTTTTCCAATCTTTTATGTGTTTTGCTATCCTCCTTCGTATGAGGACAGAAATTCCCGATTTTGCTCGATACCCGTATTTACTCCACTGTACAAGTGTACACAGTCATTTATATGTACCGTTCCTTAGTCTTTCTCTTTTATTTCAATCAGTGCAGTAATGTCTACATTAAGCCATTTTACGTCATCAATTACTTCTTTTTGTTTTCTTCGAAGGACTTTAAAAACATGCTTTTTTTTAAACAAAAGTACAGATAGAGTATAACTACAGTATAGAACGGTCTGTTTTCCATGATCTCGTGGGTCTACCCCGTTTTCGTCATCTACGTGGAACCCACTTTAACAATTTTTGGGGAAACGGTCATCGGGCACTGAAACCTTTTTGTTCTTCTACAACACGTATCGTAGCTTCTTTGTGATTTTTTTATAATTCTTCCATATAATCATCCGACAGAACTCGTCACGCTTAGCCCACGGTAATTCTTGCATTTTTGCCGATTACTCTTTTCATATAGCGATGTTTATTGTTGGCTTGTTTCTACTCGTACTGGATTTCCTCATCTTTAAAGCACTTTACGAAAATTTGCGCAAGTATTTCTAATACATCTACTGGTGCATTCTTGCTGTTCTTCATTGTCATTGTAATGTTAGTAGCACTTCGACAGCTGTGATGTTCTCGACTTCCACATTTTCATCTTATGCGTTCTAATTTCCTTGTGTTTTTATACATTCTGCCCCGACGTCTGTAAAACGATTTTCATAATACTCTTTCCATTCTTCCAAAGTAATCAGTGTCAGCCTATTAGTTTCTTTTATATTTGTTCTTACCATCTTCGAGAATCCCCAGACTTCATATACCATTCATCGAGAATCCCCGTGCTTCCTCATCCGTGAATTTGTCTGAAGACATCTTTGCTGCTACGTTACATTCTTTCATCATCATCATTATCATCATCATCTTCTTAACGGTTTTAGCCTTTAACGGCCTGTTCCTATTCCACAGTCTACCTTTTCTTACGCCTACCAACTTTTCTTCTGCCACTAGGGTTGTAATATTTTGCTATCTTCGGTATTCTACCTTCTTCCATTCTATCTTTGTTGAATCCATTTTACTCTGTATTCTTTAACCCTTTCATTAACTGCAAAATATCTAAATCACTTCTTATCTCCTCATTTCTTACATAATCTCGACTATTACGCCTTTTAAATGATCTCAGGAATTTTATTTCTGCTGTTTGTATCTTCTGTTCATCTTTTTTTCTTTATGACGAAAGTTTCAGAACCATACAGTAGTGTAGGTATTGCCATTGTCTTATAAAATTTTATTTTGGTTTCTTTTCTACATTTATTTCCCAACGTTCTCCAAATCGTTCCACACATTCTGGTGAAATTCGTCACTTTATTTTCTATAGGCCTATCTCTATCTTGTCACAAGTAATGTCACGTCCAAGATAGTTAAAACTCCTTACTTCTTCTATGCATGTGTTGTCTATGCATATTTTGGTCCGAACCGGTTCATCTCCTATAAAGGCTATTACTTTTGTCTTTGATTCAGATATGTTAGAGTTATATTTTATTTTTTCCTATTTTATGTAAGATGTATATTGCTCGCTGGAGATCGTCTTCTGAAGTGGCGAATACAGCTTGGTCATCCGCGAAGAAAATGGTTTCAAGCTTTTATTTCGGTGGATTTTAATACCGTCAGAGGATTGTTGTTTCCATTTTTTGAGATCATCTAGATAAAGGTTAAAAAGTAGTGGTGATAGACAACAACCTTATCTTACGCCTTGGTTTGTTTCAGTCGGGATAGATTCTTCTCCGTCGTCTATGATTATCGCGGTGTGTCTTTATAACCTCTTTATGGCCTGAACTTGGTGGTGTGATATACCTTTATTTTCAAGTATGTCCCATAACTTTGGTCTGATCATTCTATCAAAAGCTTTGTTGAAATCGAAATCGATAAAGGCAATATGTGTATATAAATTCTTTTCACGTCGGTTTTCTATCACTTGTTGTATGGTAAATATGCAGTCTATGCAAGAGCGTCCTATCCTAAAACCATGCTGCTCTTCCTCTAAAAGAGTTTCTGCTATGTTTTTAGTCTAGTTGTTATAATACGTGCGTATAATTTATAACATGAATTTAGGAGACTAATACCTCTGTAATTGTTGGTGTCTCTTCTGCCTCTCTTCTTAAAAAGGAAGATCAATTTCGACATTGTCCATTCTTGTGGTATGCGTGTCTGCTGCCAACACATATTAAGCAAATGTGGGATCCTTAATGTAACAAAATACCACCATATTTAACAAGTTCTGAGTTTATATTATCTGGGCCCGTTACTTTTCTATTTTTAAGCCGTTCGATAGCGTCTTTTAATTCCTCCAATGTAATCTGGACTACTGTAATGTTTTGTATTTCCATTCCCTCTTCTTCTTTCTCTTCGATGTTGCAGTCAAACCAAAGTTTTTGTAATATTCAATCCATTCTTCTTTCCCAATAATATTCAATCTAGATGCATCCTTTTCTTCTGTGTCAAGATATTTATAAAATTATTTTGATGTTTTATAATTTTATATGCTTGTTCTTGTCTACCACGTATATCATTTTCAATATTAGAGATGTATTGTTCCCAGCTGTCAGTATGTGCCTTGCATGTTATTGTTTTTGCCATGTTCCTTTTTTCTCTGTATAGATGTACATTTTCTGGTGTCCTATGTGAAAGTATATTATTATAACCTTTTTTTTCTTTAAAGTGCTTTATCAATGTCGTCGTTCCATACCTTTAATCCACTCCTTGTCGAGTGTTTCTTTCTCTTTCCTAGCACCTCATTTGCTATTTTTTATGTATTATGTGTTTAAACATTTTTCATTCTGTTTATATATCTTCAGCTGTGTTTGTTTATTGTATGTATTGGTTAATCCTCTTTTGAAACAAGTATTTGATATTATATTCTTTAAGTAAATGGGTTTTATATGTCTCCTCCGTTTTTTTAATTGCTCTATTTTTTATCCATGGTTTTGGTATGGTAATTCAGCTGACTACCAAAAAATGATCAGACCCTACATCGACTTCTCAAAACACGTTTACGTCTAATACGAAACTGGCTGTTTTCCTATTGGCTACGAGTATTATATAATCAGTTATACTTCTTTGGCCCCTCACCGTCCATGTATATTTATTAATGTCTTTTTTACGGAAGAATGAATTCATTACTTTTAAATTATTGTATGTACAAAAATGTCTGAGTGTTCCTCCATTTTCATTCTCTGTAGGATTTGTTGCCTTATAATATTAATTAATGGTTGATTACCTATCCTGGCGTTTAAATCGACCGCTACTATAATATGACCGTTTTTGTTTATTTTGTCGTATGTCTTCTGTAGCTGTTCATGAAATCCTTCCGTCTCTTCGCGTTTTCTTTGTTCTGGGGCATAGACGCCTACGATTTCTAAATGCCTTCTTGTTGTCTTAAGATCAGTTGTTAAAATTCTTTCGTTCATCCAGTTATATCCCTTTATTTTATCTCTCCTTTTTCGTTGACCTATAATAGCTACCCCTGCTTGTGCTCTGACTTGTTGTGGGACTCCACTCTAAATCATAAAATTATTATCTATATCCGTCTATCCTTTAAGATTCTTCTTAGTCTACGTAAGTACTAATATGTCTATTTGTCTTTCTTTCATTATATCTATAGTTTGCAGTTGTTTGGTCGTCATATCTCCTGTGATGTTCCAAGTCGCTAGCTTCATCTCTCTTGAAATCCAATCTCGTGACTGTTTTCGTTTGCGAATGTCTTTATCCGTCCCGGTTTCCGCGGCTACTGTTGGAATTGTGAGTTGTTGATTGAGACCACCGTATAGGGCAACCGACCCTCTGCCGGCTATCGACCTTCTCTGGTCTAGTTCTGTCGTGTTCTGTTGTAGGACCACCTCGAAAAGTATGTGGCTCTTCACCACGCAGTCTTGAGTAGGTAGTAGTAGGTTTAGAAGGTAGAGGCTCTGGTCCAAACGGCTCTATGTTCCTACTCCTGGATGTTAAAACAACAACATTCTTTCTGTTGTTTATTTACTTACTAAAATATTCTCTTCTAAAATAGACATAAGCAATTCTGTTATTTCTATCCTTTGAAATATAAATTATCTTCTTTAGTTTTCATTCATTCCTGGATTTTTCTATCCCACCATGTTGATTTTCTGTCTCTTTTTGTTTCCATTTTATGGCCTACTGCTTTGCCAAGGTATTCTTTAAGCTTTTGATAGAGTTTTATTGAACTTCCATCAACCAAATGTGGGAGTTTGCCAGCCAGTCTAAGTTTATACAAGAACAAGGTGATATCGTTAGAAAATCCACTAAAATTAAATCTTTCTACGTGTGTCTTGGTTTGACCCGCAGAAATACCTTCAGTTTTGGAGATCTGTTATATGGAAGGATGACTACACCTCTGACCAGACGGTGATCTCAGAGTATTCAATCTGGAATCGAACCACTTCAAACAACAACGCTGCTTTATTATAGTATGTCTGTTACTGAGTTAAATGTACGACTAGTTCATCTATAACAATGTTTTTCATCATCACATCACGGAATAGGCTAGGTGCTGCCTGTTCCGCTGTCAAAGATCCTCCAACCATCTCTTACTAGCTCTACCCACACACTTGTGTCCTATAGGTTATATCTCCAGACTTGTTTGGCCACTCTTTAATCTGACATTCTTTCTAAGTGTTTTTCCACCGTTGTTTTTAAAATTTTAGTTTTTCATGCAAGTTAAACACTTGTAATTGTTCTCGTATGGCCTAGTTTTTATACTGTCAAGCTTAGATCACCTTTTAACTCCTCTTAAGAACTCCATTTCCGAGATCTGTATTTTACTTTCTTGTTTCTTGGTTGCTGTCCATAATTCATACCCATAAGATAATACTACAAGGACCACCATAATTTTTTTAAATTTCAATTTTTAATCTTGACGTACTTTCTTTCGAAAAATATGATTGATTGTCCCACAGAACATCTGAGAATTACCTTAATTCACATCAGTATCATAATTCTTATCATCATTTCTCAAATAGTTAAAATGGTTCACCTGTTGTACAATTTGATCATTAATTATTATTTTTGTTCTAATTGGTTCCTTGCCTTGAAATGCTATTACTTTTTTTTGTAGTGGAGATTGTCATAGTGTATTGTGTTTGCAGATCTTATGAACCTTAAAACAGATTTTTGCAAAGCGGATTCTGTGTTTTGAATTACAAGCAAGTCGTCAGCAAACAACAGCACATTCAAATATCTGTCTCGTGATATTGTAAACCAGGGTTCACTAGATATATCCATCTCTTTACTAGATCATCAATATAAGCGTTAAAAGAGTAGGCGATATACTGCACCCTTGTCTAACGGCTTGATTGACAGATATTTGTTGAGATATCCAACCATTATTTTTAACAGGTATATTTATTCCATTATATAGACCTTGAATAATTCTTACAAGTTGTAGGTATCCCCATTCTTCTAATATTTGCCACAGCAAACTTTTATAATGTTTTTACATCTACTAAGTATTCTCAGTTCATATTGAGTGCAAAACTATATTAATTACTCCCCATTTCCATTCGTCATGTCCTCTACAAAGTGGCCAACTATCTTGTCATTCTTTTTGGTGCTGTTCGGGCATGTCCTTGCCCATAAAGTAATTTCACTTCTTATGTTGAATTTTTAAAAAATCCATTTTAAAAATCTACGTATTGTATTGAAAAATTTGCTCAGGAGTAAAACTGTTTATTTTTAGAGCTATGCGTGTGGCGCAAACAGGTATTCGCGTCTATGAAAAAAATATTGAAGTCATTGTTTTTAACATTTCAGATTCTATTACCCTACTCGTAAAAAGTAAATTAAAAAGTTTTTATGTTTTTATTGCCGCTCTTGCAGTTAAAGTTCCATTTATGTTGTCCTCCTAATTTATGAGATGCTACGTTTTCAGACGTACTGTATGAATCATGTGATTTACGGTTAGGCTTAGGACCGACCCCCATTGAGTACAGGCGACCTCTCTGTACATAAGAACGGTGAGTGTTTTTTCAGATTCACTTACAGATATACGGGACCTACAGTTAAGGCAGATATGTCTAGGCAGAGATGTCATTGGCTGGCTTGTGTGCCCCTCGGCAGGCCTCAATCACAAGTTGCATGATATAATGGTACCGACTAAACATTTATTCCTCAACACTGATTACTCATCCATAGTACAAATTATATCGTTACAATTACCGTTTTATAATGTCACATTACAAACATATATGGTTTAATAAATAATTCCGCTATCTACAGAATTAACATCTTACCTTCTCATCGAGCGCGCTACTAATTAGGTACCACCTGCCTTCAAACAGGAAATTTTGTAACTCTCTACTCCTCGTTGCCAAATTATTTTGTAACGGAATTGTAACGTTCTTTGTCACCTTCCGATAACCAGTTTCCGGGATTCTCTAGTTAACCACTGATCTTGTTCAAATCACGTTTTTGCACATCACTTGCAATTCTTCCATCTAGTTCTTCATTCGTCTATCCTGTGGCTGTTTACATTGAAATACCTGTTTAAGCGGAAATTCTCCTCGTAATCTTTGTATATGGTCATCCCTCTTCAGTCAATTTGTTTATATCTGCTGTTATTGCAGTTGCAGGACATTCATTGTTTCCCTTATCGTCATGTTTGCCATTTTTGTAGTTCTTGACGCTCCTGCAGTTCAACGGCAGTGGTCGATCTTTGTCGAGTTAAGTAATTTTCCTGACCTATCCTCGATTGCCTTCGGTTTGGAACACAGAGTAGATCATAAGTCGCCTCACAAAATAATGCATTTTTCATAATTATCAGTGTCGAAGAAGTTATGGTGCGTTATCTATTTCTGTCGTACATAATTCTGTTTGTCTCGTGAATGGCTGTTTTCATTTGTATGTTAACTGAACGAAATTGGTCTCTGCCTATTGGATAACGTGGAACCTAAAATAATATTGTTACGGTCCATTTTTTCAGGGTCCCCAGAACAAAACGTGAGATAGATGGGATTGGTGACTAACAGATTGGAATCTGCACTAGCATCGAGTGCGCTCGAAGGTACTTTCTGAAGGCGTTGCCCTCCCTTCAAATCCCTTTCACATAACGGCATCGTCAATTGCATCCGTTTGCTGATTATTTCAGGGTTAGCAAATGCCCTTTCGCCCACTGCGAGCAAGCAAATGTCGGATGCAAGAGGCCACCGTCGCGTTTCAGTCCAACACCGTCGCGAATCGCTTCGCGGTTCGGCATCAGGAGTCAGCAGGACAACGCTCTCTCTTTTAAAAAGAAATTAGACCCCAGCCATCGCAAATTTGTGCCAAGGGGGAGTTGAGGAGGGAGGACGTCAACTTGGTACAAGAAGACTTGGACTTGGTCGTCAAGCGATTGCAATCTCGACAGGTCGATTTATCTGAGCCAATTAGTCGGGAGTCTTTTAATGGTGTCGTATTGGTCGTGATAGAGCCCTTTTGTAAACCGGAACAGTACCGACATAGGCGACGTGTATAATATTCGGTAACGCTAAATATCATTAATTTTTTAATGTTAATATTTCTGTTACAGATTTTAACTGTAGCGTGTATCGGGTTGGGACTAGTCGCGGCGGAGGTTGATATGCTTCACGCTCCCGCCAAGATGATAAGCTTTACTTCCAGCCATGCCGGCAATCATTACATATTCGCGTAAGTACGCATCTGGTTTTCTTAGGAATACGAATATAGTGGTATTCTGTGAGATCACACAGTTATGACGTGAGTTACAGCTGACGTGTGACGTATGACGGGATCAGCTGACTGAAACTACAAGGGTTTACAATTGAAAGAGGTAAACGAAGAGCCCTAGAGGTAAGTATGTATGCAGAATACTTAGAAATAAAAGTTCTCCAGAAAATTAGAAAGGGAATTCTCCAGATTTAGCCGCCTGTGTATACTATATCACAACACATAACGAAATAACTGCGATATAATGACATAAGAGTAATAAGCTGCCCGCCTGCAGATTAAGATCTCCAACCCACTCAATGCTGGTTGGAACCCTCAGTAACTCCTCTCGTCTATGACACTGCAACGGTTGTAGCGCTTTAGCAAAAAGAAGAATACGAAGAAGAAAATTCTTTTTCACCTAAATTCGCTAAGCTTTCCGCTAATCAATGTCCTCGACCATTCATCTCCAGTTTAAAGGACTACGCCTGCAAGCTTCTGATCTCGCGACTAGCCGTCCCTTCTTGCTTTGCGTTTTCCTCCCATCTCTCCTACACTGTGTTTAAGCTAATCTTCGTCTTTTACATCATTCCCGGTGTCTTCTTTCCTGCATTTGAACAAACCATATTATTCTCTATGCTTTGATATTAATTATGTACTCATCAGTGGTGTAACTACGGGATTGATCGGGGAATCCCCCAGAGCTATTGAAAATTTCAGTAAAATTCATAATCATTTAATATAGGCCTATTTCTAAGCCTTTTGCATGTGTTAAAGTGAAGCGTATGAATAATTTGTAAAAATAAAAGTTACTACGATATTTGTAAATTAAAAAGAGAGTTTTCTTAGTAATAACAATTACACAATATCGCGTGTATTTCCCGCCTTAAAAATAATTATGTACCCACCACAAAATGCGGAGCCTATTAATCTACCATTATCTTTTTCGCACAGACACATTCCCTTATAGGGTTGTGTACGACATGACTCCTCTACCCTAATGTCTCTATGGTTTCAATAGTCGTCTTTCCACTTGTAAATAGCAGTTTCTTAACTTCGGAAAACAAGAATATTTTATTGCTGGATTTCATACAAAAAATAACGTGTTGGTACACAGACTATATGGTACTTAAAACACTCTTGGGTCAACAGCCTAAAACTAAATTCCGAAGTGGTAATAAAACCGGGTTTTTAAAAATATCTTCAGAAAGACTCATTTCACAAGATTTATTAACAATACAAATTTAGATGTAAAGTGATTACTAATGACGTGATATTTATTACCTTTAATTTGGATAACAATTAATCAAGATAGGATGTTTTGAAATCATCGATTTTCCATATTTTTTCAACCCATATACTTCAGGTCGGTTTATTCGAAAACTTTGAAACGCAACGAATTTATAAAATGTATTTATAAAACTATATGGAATAATCCTGAATTTCTAATTAATCCTGAAGAAAATGGGGGATACAACCTTCAAGCTACTCTTATCCCCTCCCAAGTAGCTCCTAGTTACGCCCACTGGAACTCACCAAAATCCAAAATCTTCTCTACTTAAACTCCTGTCTCGATCCCCTGACATTTGTCCATCTTAAGTTTCCTCAACTTACTTTCCTAGCCACTGTGAAACATGGCTTTCCATATTCAAACGTTACACACCTCTTGTTCAACAAACCTTAGCATCGTATTAATTTCGTCGCTAAAGAACGTCTTCATCAGAGGACCAATTACATTATAGGGAAGTTGTAGATAAACTAGGCCTACGCAAAAGCTTATATCAACAATATAAGTGATAAAAGGTAATTTCTAAATGCATATGTACAGTAATGAAACAACCGTATTAAACAGGTGATGTATGACATTAGTAAATGTTTTTATAAATTATATATATTGTAACGTCTCGCGGGTAATGATCTAATTATCGTTCCGAATAATCGTCTGTCTCGCGATCGTCACAGAATTATTTCTTTCTTTTATTTGCCCCACGTTGTTAACGTCATCTTCGGAGTCTTCACTTATAGACGTTTCCTAAAAAGGTTTCTTTTCGTCTATTTAGGCTCCTCGAAAATCTCGCTTTAATGAGAGTCACTGTAATTGTTTAATGAAATAATATTTTATTTAAAAAAAAGGAATCGAGAGTGTGTGATTATGCTGATTTTTTCCTTAGATTTGTTTTGGGTGAATTCAATGAAGTAGTTGGACCGTAGTTAGGAGAGAGAGTGCAAAAAGAATTATCCTCTTGGCATACAAATAATTAATTTAAAATTCTCCGCTCATGAGACCAGCTGATTTTGACGTTTACAAACAAATTGGAGGTTAAATTAACACCAATGGTATGTAATATTTTCTGGTTGTCCGTCCTCTTCTTTGTCTCCTGATAATCTGTAAACAACTACCCTCTACTGAAAATAATACACATTTTATTCAAATAACAAAGTATTCATTGTATTTATTTATTAAATACAATGTTTTTATCTTCTCCCAAAACAGAAAGGTATAATCGATTCTCACTATCAACACAACATTAGTTCGATCTTATTTTGTAAACATAGAATGTATCTGTTATAAAATATAAAACAATAAAGAAATAATTTATTAATTTCCCAGGGTTATTTTTGTAAGTTCTTTGTACTATGAGACTGTCAGAAATGAATAATTTAATACCAAGCTTTAAAATAATTAATAGATTATTTTATTTTTTTTTGTATGTAGTTCCGAGATTATCCGCCAGAGTACAGGTTATGTTCTTCCCTACAACCACGAAATTATTTAATGGCGGCTTGAAATTCACAGAGATCCGTTATGCAGATTTTTTGGTTAACAAAAATTAATAAAGTTTGTTTCACCTCTTTTCCTGAAGTGTTTACTTATATGGTGCTGTTTCTAGTGTTAGAAGTTATAGTTGAGTTGTAATTTAGTTAAATTTACTGGGATACGATCTCACCAAAATGTCGATGTGCAGCAAGACTAGGCCTGGAACTGGTAGTTGGATTTTTTCAAAGTTTCATCAAATTAAGGACGTGAATGTTGATACTTGAAGGAGTTCTAACATAAGGTGGACATCACTCGTCAATTTTATTAAATTTCGCACTAGTTATTCCAAAAGTATTCGTTAATTTTTTCAAATTTTAATAGGCATTACACATTTCCAAAACGTTCACTTCCCAATCGTTTTAACAATTAATTTCAAATCTTGTTAGTTGGTTACTCGTAGTAACCAAGATTTTTTATGGTTTTTTATTGGTGAATCTATATACTTTTTAGTATATAGGCTATTATTAATTATTATAAATTTATTTCTTCTTTTTAGAAAAATAATCCTTTTTAAATTTTGTTCATAATCCAATTTAATTTATTTAAGGTTTTTCTTTATATTTTTCCTTAATCTTGTACATTGGTCTTTTATATTTTAATTACCTTTAATTGGATTTATTTATTATTTATTATTTACTTAAAGTATCCTTACTCTAAACTATTTTCCTATGCCATCTTGCTCACATAGTATATTTATATTATTATTATTTTATATCCAACCCTGGGTTATCTTATATTTAAACACAATTATTATATTAAACATAAAATTATACCTAGGTACAAGATCTTTGTGGCCTACACAATACAAATTATACAAAATACAAACAAATACAAAATTGGTCAGCAGCAATATAGTCCACTGCTATAATTGATTGTTTTTTCATCTACAGTATAAATCTGTAAGATGCTCTTTTTTTAAAAGTTTACACTCTCACTATGTACACTATATCTCACTTTGTTATTGTTTACAAAATTTTGTAGTACAAATTTTTTTGATAGCTAGGTACATAATACCCATTTCTGACTTTTAGAGTGGGGTGATTGTGTTATCATATTTGGGCATGGGTTATGTAACGTTACAATATATATATAGCCTGTGTGTGTGTGTGTGTGTGTGTGTGTGTGTGTGTGTGTGTGTGTGTGTGTAAATTATATTAAATTGTATATTTTTTCATGTTTTTATTTATTTCAATTTATTTCTCATATGTGTGTGTGTGTGTGTGCGCGCGTGTGCGCGTGTGTGTAAGTTATATATATTGCAACGTTACAACAATTATACAAATATATTATCATGTACTCAATGCAACTGTAAAGTGTATTACACCGGCCAGGTCGCAGGATTTTTTTTCTCGTTGCGTCAAGTATATGTAGTTGCACAATAATTAAATTATTTTTTAAGAGGAGTGAGATGTTGTTGACATGAAATAATCATTTAAAACCGTTTCAAAATAATCATTCTATGATTTATTAATTAATAGAAAAATATTCAAATATGAAAATTTCAAATATTAGACGAATAAATATTCACTTTTATAAGCTTTACACATATAATGTAACCTGCTATGCTATTCATAACATACAACAAAAATAAACACCCACATAATCTTACTAGCTAAACAAACATGTTAAACAAGTTATTTACATTCGTTTTATTTTTGTGTGTCTGAAATTAACTCAAATTTTAAATAATACTAGCAACTCATTTACAAACAAAATAATATAAAAACTCAAGAATAAACTTTAATTGTTGCCATAAACAAAATGAAAATAATCTACCATTTACTTCCAATCTATTATTTATTTCTACTGACACACCCAAAAATACAACAAAATATTGGTATTTCTTTTCTAAATTTTGTTGTTAAATTAAATTCTCTTATTTCTAATATTTAACTTACTAACTTTAATTATTTAATGTTTATAGTTGAGTTCTTTTTAAGAGCTCTTTTCACAATAAAAATAATATAATTGTTTTGTTGTCACCTGCGTATATCTGCCGTTACCGTTGCGTGTTTGTGTGTGTGTGTGTGTGTGTGTGTGTGTGTCCAGAATCCTGAGAGGATTATGATAATGATGATGATCCTGATGCTGTGTTCGTTGTCTCTAAGAGTTGTTGTTGGTGATGCTCTAGAATTCCTCCTTACATCTTGGTGTGAGTGTGGTACAGTGTGTGTGTCCAGGTCGATCTACAAACGGGCAGCGTGACGTCGTGTGTAGATTTCTTGAGTCTGAGTGTCTGATCGCCCAAAGTTGCTAGTGGTATTTATACTGGAGGCAATTTGACAGGTTCAGGACTGTTTTCGACATGTCAGATATTGTCAATTCGTGCAAAGCGTCCTTTTACTTACAATCACTTTTTGGTTCATTATCGCAATTACGTAAACATACTCGTTGCATGAGCAATATCATTGTTTGCGTAATTTTCTCTGGTCACTCACGTATACCACACATATCAATTACTATTCAATTACACTAGTAATTAATATTAAACTAATAGCGTCTTTAATATCGCACGTTCTTGCACTATTTTATATCACCATACTCGTTACAAATTCCTTAATCTAATGGTGTCTTTATAATTGGCGTAAGTCTTTATTCACAGGTTTAAAACGTATAATTAGTTTATTTTAATCCTGTTAAAACCTGATTACAGCCGTACGCATCACCGCATCTTTTCGTTCAAAGGAGGTCGGCACTGGCTCACCCACACACGCACACAAACGCGTTATTGTTAACTATCGAAGCAGGTGCACTTTCGACAGGCCAGAGCCTGCATTTTCCTGCACAAAATTGTATAAAACTGTTCGCCTTATTATTTTGTACACTAACTATATATAAAACATACCGCCTGGGCAAATATGCAAATATATGTATTGTTGCAATATATATATATATATATTGTAACGCAACAGAAATGCTGGCATCCATGTTACATAAAAATTAGGTTAACAAAATAATAAACAAGTCAATATCTAACCCCATGATAAAACAAAAATCTAATAATTACATTTATAATTATAGATAAAGATAAATAAGGATGCAAGGTAGAATTAACGAGAATAAACAAACCTGTAAGTTAGATAATAGTTAATGATCTATGTTCAGTGAAAAGTAAACAAAAATGAAACAATAATTTACTTTATAGCAATAGCAATTAAGGATTTTGAGTTAAAAGATATTATTTTGTGACAACAAATGTTATGATAAAGTTTATGTTATGTTATACCAATTATGTGTTGAGTTAATGAAAGGTAATGAAACAAGATGTATTATTCAATTACTGTTGTAGAATGAAGTGTGAAGCAGCTCGTTAGCGTTAATAGATTTGAATTTTCTTATATGTGATCCATAGGTCAAGATAAAATTGTCATTAGATATGGAAAAAATAATTGTTTATGTAAATGTTAATAGTTAAGATTTGATTATATGTATGAATTTATGTAAAAGGGGTATAGATGTTTACCAGTTATAAATACAGGTAGATCCGTTTACAATAAAAGGCCTAACAGCCAAAACCACTATATAACCACTCATAACATAAAGGTTAGGTACATAAATTAATAATAATTAATGAATACGGTTTGAAGAGCTAGAAAAAAACATTAAATTAGTAATGATATATAATAAACCATATCAATTTATACAAATTATGATAATGCCATAATGCCATGATATCGATTGATAACGTTTAATATCGAAAGGGTAGTAAATATAAAAGAAACAGGCTCATATAAAAAAACCAGCAGAATGTGTGTAGAAAATAATAAACCAACTATCGGTAAAGTTATATTCCGATATGATAGCAAATTGATAAGGAATAGACAACAAATATATGAAATAAACACTATATACAAAACATGTGGAAGGAAGAAAAATCATGTGTTGCTATGGACTACAGGAAATGAAGAAGTTGTTGATTTTCAATTATTGCCTTTTATGATCTGAATGTGATAAGATTAAAAAACCTAAGAAATGTCTATTTAATCGGAATATTCTAAATTAGCAGATACTCTTATAAAATACAAAATTCTAATGATAATATTTATGACTCTTGCCAGTACAGTTTAACCAAACAAGACTATAGTATGAAATCACAATAGAAAATAAATAACTGGGTTCTACAAGGAAGGACTTGAATTGTCCCATATCCGAAAGGAATTGACGATATATTAAACCAAATAGAAAGAGTCAAATGTATCACAACTACTAATATACACTACACTAGAACTTATAACCTTTCAAATACACGGAACATCACTAATTGCTTCAACCGAGAGAAGAACGTATTTGGATCCAGGAATTGCAGAAGAAGCATCAATCGGGCTGTAAATCAATCCGAGAGCTGTATTTCCGAGGTGGACAGGACAAGAATTCCATTTTATTAAACCGAAGAAAGAATATTGTACGGCATAATCGTCCAGAACAGTAAATTTATCAATCAACCGCCTACACGATTTGCTTCGTTCTAGTCTGGTAAATTATTATTATATCAATCATATTAACTACACAACACTTCAAATTTGTAAATCTTGCATTCTTATCTATGTATTTTTAATCTTCCCCACAGTTACAAGAACCTTCACACCCTGAATTAAGTTAATTACAAATTAAAACACACTATATAACTGAATCTAAATAAAGGATCGGACTAATCAATAATCGATTCACGTAATCTATAGCCCATGTGTATGTCAGTTAGAACATATCTTATTCAATGTTAAAGAAGTAAACAAATAAAGAACCTTTATATAGTTGCAAAATCTTGTCATTTGGAGTATGATTTAATGAGTTGGGAATAAAAAAGTAACTGACTAAGTATAGAATAATTGGTTAACATAAACAGTGAAATAACCTCTAAATTTCATTGCTCCGGTACTACAGCGCTTATAGCGGAATTCTCCGACACCAAAGAGAGAGCGTAAAAATACAAAATTATACATAATTCTCTTCAAGGTATAATAGGGTTGAACGAAATTACAGAATAACACGTTAATTATTTAAGTTTCAAGTACACTAACACTGATATTTTTTAGAGAGATAAGTTAATATTAATTAATTAAATCAATATATCCCACAACTCCAAATATCTCAGATATTTAAATAATTAAGTAAATTAAAACGACCTAAGAGAGTAATGACAGGGGAACATACCCGTTCATAGCAACGAATAGGCATACATTGTGTGAAAATAACGGGACGCTCGTACTCGTCTCATTACAAATTGACGAACCCAACAGTGGGGCTTAACCCAGTAATACCTATCATTACAAATTGGCGCTCACAACCGTGGAGCAGTTTCAGGGATAATCCCGTTTCATTACAAATTGGCGTCTAACAACGTGAGGCGTTAGAGAAAAATAAATTCAGATAGATAATTAAAATACCCCTAAACACACCAGCATTGGTTTAATTACAAATTGGCGCTCAACTTGTGTAGGGCTTAAGTTAAGTAAGTATAACTATATTAATATTACTTAACCAGAGCAGGCAACTGTGGGAGAATAAACATGCATACCAGAGGTAGATCAAGGATTAGGGCAGGAGAAACGGAGAAGGAAATAGATGAACAAGAACAGGAAATAGAACTAATAACGGATAGTGAAATGGAACAACAGACAGACGAAATAGCGGAACCTGGAATTTATTATGGACAAGGAAAAGGGAGTAATGGAAGAAGATGCCCAAGGGGACCAATTAGATAAGCCCAACCAAAAGGAAAACTTGAGTATACAGGAAATGTTTAATCTACTGTTGGTAAAATTCGATAAAACCAATGAGGAAAACAAGGAGAATTTTAGGAAACAGGAGGAAAACTCAAGGAAAACCAATGAGGAAATTAAAGAAACCTCAAAGCAAATGAACGAAAGATTAAACCAAATTCACGAAAAGTTAGATAGGAATGATGAGTGTGTAAAACAAATGAAGGAAGACATCCTACAAATACATGAAGAGAATTTAAGGCAGATTAATGAAAAAATTGAGAATCTTCATGTGACAGTTAACCAGAAGGTGGACCAAAATAATGAGGAAAGAAAATTAGAAATAGCCAAAACAAATGAAGGGTTAGAAAAAACGAACGAAACAATAGTACAGGTTCGTGAAGAACTACAAAATAAAATTAATGACATAAAAATTGAGAATAAAACATTGGTCGAAGAAATCCAACAGGAAACTGTCGGAAAATATGAGCAAATTAAAAACGAAGTACATCAGGTACGGGAAGAGAATAAGGAAGGGATTACGCAAATACAGACATACATGGGCGAACGACTCGAAAGAGTCTATGGCAATTTAAGCAGTATGGAAGGTCAAATTAATACCAGTAAAAATAAAATAGAGGAAATTAGTAGACGTGAATTACAATTACAAGAAGGAGTAGATTCATGGCGGGATAGGACATGCCAACATAGTCATACAAATAACCACGAGAACCGGGAGTCGATTAATTTTCGTAATTACAAGCGCAATCCGATGGAATTTTTAAAGAGATTGGAAGAGGTGATCGCAAGAAATAGAGAAAATCGCTGGAGTATTATACGCAGTATGATTGATGAAACATTTAAAGATACCTATGATAATTGGTGGACAGCGGTGCGCCCGGATATACTGGACATGACTGAGTTCAAAAAACAATTTAAAGAGAAATATTGGTCTGAATCGACCCAGAACATGATTAGGAATAATTTGAGTAACGGTCGATACGAAACAAACATAGGCCAGTCTCCTACTTCATACTTTCTAGGAAAAGTATGTATGGCACGGAACTTAGAGCCCAGAATTCCCGAAGAATGTTTGGTGATACAACTATCCTACCATTACGAGGAAGGGATAAAAAATGCACGTATGTGTAGTCAAATCAAAACGATTCCAGCCATGGCCAAATTCCTGGAGAATTATGAGCACGAGAACCAATACCAAAGAAATAGGATGTTAAATTATAAATATCAGAAGTATAATAATAACGCGCCACCAACCAATTCTCATAATAATGATCACAATCGACCTGCGCAGAACGTTAATGCCAATAGGACCCAAAATGAGCACGCGAATAATAATTCCAGGAACTATAATTATCGTGGCAATAATACTTATAATTACCGCGATAGTCGCAATAATAGAGGAGATGGGGACAGACGACCCAATAATTATAGGCATAACGTTAATTATATCTACTCCAAGCCTCAAGGTAATCAGCGACGGTATTACCCAAGGAGTCACCGATATGACAATCATTATGACCAGTCCCGGCGTGAAGACAACTATCCACCTGAAAGAAATTATAGGATAGCGGAACCTAATACGGAGGATCGCACCGAAACTGTACTAAATCAACACAATAATCCAAATGAAAATAGAGAAGAGGGGGTAAGCCCTCATTTAAACTAATAGAGGCAGTGAAAAATAATGAATACCCTTCACTGAACCGTAATCTTGGGGAACAACGACTTGTAAACAAAATTAAGAGTAATCATACCATAACTATAATTAATAACCACTATTTAAAGAATATCAGAGAAGATTTATTGGAAGAGGATAAGAAACATGTAAACAGTAATAGTAATAACGAAATCATATATGTAACAGCAAAATTAAATGGGGTACAATCTACCATAATGATAGATACTGGATCTAACATATCGTTGATAGACAGTACTGAACTTGAAAAAATACAGCGAGAAGGCCAATTGCCCATACCGACATTACCTGTCAATAATGTGATAATTATCGGAGCCACTGGGAGACAAAATAAAACAGTTAAAAAACAAGTATCGCTCGATCTTACCAATAATAATATGACCCTATTAATAGGATTCTTGGTCGCAACGGGATTACCGTTCAATGTATTGATTGGATGCGATGTATTGCGCCAACATTCCGCAGTAATTGACTTGCATAAAGGTATAATATCTTTAACATCCGAAGAAGGATTATGGACAGCAGAATTAATTGACACTAATTGAACCGTTCCAGTTAACACCAGATGTCTAGCCATAAAAAGCTACTTTTGTAAGAAAAATAAAATACCAGAAGTCATTCAATATGAGGACGATGATCCCGAACTGTGGCAGAGTAAGTTAGAAGAGGTCCGAGAATTCCAAAGGGAAAAAACTTATAGGCAAGTAAGTAAGGTACAGGCCGAAAATTTAATTCAAATATATAATAAATACAAACATGTATTCTCCAATGCTCCAGGTAAAGTAAAAGGATATCAGTGTGTGATAAATTTTAAAGAACCAGTGAACTTTCGCAGAAAATCATACCCAATTGCTTATTCCATAAAAAGCGAAGTACGGGACGAGATTAATCGTATGATTCAAGATGACATAATAGAATATAGTCAATCACCATATACCAGTCCCATAGTGGCAGTCCCGAAAAAGAACGGAAAGGTGAGAATTTGCCTGGACGCTAGGGAAATAAATAAAATGATCATCAATGATAGGACTTCACCAGGCGAAATAGAAGAAATTTTAAAGAAATTCCACGGCATTAAATACATCAGTACTTGGGATACGGTATGCGGTTACTGGCAGGTCGAACTACATCCAGATAGTAGAAAATACATGGCGTTCCTTTTTGACGGAAGGAACTATCAATTTAAAAGGCTACCTTTCGGACTAATTAATTCTGTTGCAATATTTGTAAAATGTATGGATCAAGTATTGGGACAAGAAACACTGCAGTTCACTACGGTCTATGTAGATGACCTACATATATTTCTTCACATTGGGATGAACATTGCGAGCGGGTGGAACAGGTACTGAGAAAATTATCCGAAAACAACATAACACTCAAGCTGAATAAATCTAAATTTATCGCCAATCAAGTAAAGTTCTTAGGTTTTAATTTGTCTGAGGAGGGTATCACACCTTCAACAGAAAAAGTAGAAGCAACTCAACTGTTCCCTACTCCAAAAAATAGAAAACAGCTACAATCCTTTCTTGGAATTTGTAACTATTACCGAAAATTCCAAGATAACTATTCGGAAGTAACTGCCAAGTTTCAGAAACAATTATCATCCAAAGACAAATGGGCATGGGGACCAGAACAAGATAAAATTCTGCAATTAATCAAGAAGAAATTTTTATAAACAGTTATGTTGTACCACCCTGATTTTAACAAACGCTTTTATTTAAATTGTGATGCGAGCAATGTTAGCTTAGGAGCTACCCTATATCAAGAAGATAAAGAAGGACATCATATGGTAATCAGCTTCGCCAGCAGAGTGCTTAACAACTGCGAACGCAATTATAACGTTACCGAGAAGGAGCTGCTAAGTGTAGTGTACGCATGCAATAAATTTAGAACTTACATACTCGGATACCCAGTGACAGTAAGAAGTGACCATAAATCAATATCGTTTCTAAAAAGATGTAAACTTAGTCATGGCCGGCTAACTAGATGGGTCCTTGCATTGCAAGAGTATTGCATTCATTGGGAATATATACCTGGAAGAAAGAACATAGCAGCCGATATCTTGTCCCGAATAAACATACAAGACCAATCGTTCGAAGGAGAAAAGGAAGAGATTGCAAAAGTGTACCATGTCATTAAGAGTCGGAAGGATTTAGAAATTATTACAAATGAAATTAATCGACACCAAAAATCGGATCCCAAATTAATAAACATACGCCAGAAGATACAAAGTGCTGATGAAGTTATTACTAAATATTACTGTATACATGATGATCGATTATTTATTAAGGTCACCCCTAAACAAATAAACTGGAAACTAGTAATTCCCACCGCAGTGGAAAACAAATTGATATTGGATTACCATGAACGATATGGACACATGGGAGCCATGAAAATCGTCAAAGCCCTGGAAGAACAAGTGTACATAAAAAATATAACCAGAAAAGTACAAAAATCCATACAAGCATGTCACATCTGCCAGATGGTTAAACATAACAATGAGAAGAAGGAGGGAGTCATGATCCCTATCACATCCAAATATAAGCTGGAGAAAGTATTTCAGGATATATGTGGACCATTCCCACGCAGTGGAGGAAACCATAGATATAAATTCATAATAATTATTTTTGATCACTTTTCCAAATACACTAAACTCTACGCTATTAGCAAAGCCACGACCAAGAAAATTCTGGAAATAGTCATTGGACATTACATAACAGAGATTGGTAAACCGTCATCTATTATCACCGATCATGGTACGCAATTCAAGGGCTGTAAATGGAGAAATAATCTTTTAAAACATAACATTAGAACATATAAGACTTCAGTATACCACCCCAGCAGTAATCCGGCAGAACGTGTATTGAGGGAAGTTGGCAGAATACTTCGAACTTACTGTCATGACCAACAGAGAAGGTGGTACGAATACTTGTCACTAACCGAAGAGTTCTTAAATATATCTTACCATCAGTCCATTGAAAATACCCCTTATACTGTTATGTTTGAAAGGCTTCCACCTAGAGAAATCCAGGATATTATAAACTTTCCAAATAACCCAGAATATAAATTTGAAACCGTTAAATTTTATAACCGAGTAATGGAAAAGGCGGAAATGAAGAAAAGAAAATATGAAAAGAATAATCCAAAACCAATTAAGTACCAAGTGGGTGAGAAAATATTAATAAGAAACAGGGAGCTACCAAGCACTCTAGAGGGAATAACTAAAAAATTATTATTATTATATACTGGGCCATATGTGATAACAAAAAATAATAATAACAATACATATGAAATAATGAACCCTATCACGAAAAGGATTAAGGGAACATACAACCAAGAGTCCATAAAGAAATATAATGAATAAATTCTAAAATACAATAAGAACAACTTATTACCAGTTTTAAAGAGAAAATAATTGGAATTAAGAAGAATTTGAATTTGAATAAAATGAATAAATTCTAAAATACAATAAGAACAACTTATTACCAGTTTTAAAGAGAAAATAATTGGAATTAAAAAGAATTTGAATTCGAATAAAATGAATAAATTCTAAAATACAATAAGAACAACTTATTACCAGTTTTAAAGAGAAAATAATTGGAATTTAAAAAGAATTTGAATTTGAATACAACCACTAAATTCTAAAATACAATAAGAACCACTTATTATCGATTTTGAAGAAAAACACTTGTAAATAAAAGAGAATTTGTTGAACAATAAAATAAATAGAAAAAAAATGTCATTCAAAATGAAGTAAGTCTGAATTAAAATATAGTTATGAAGAAGGTATTATGAAGAAAAATAGAATTATTACTAAACGTTTACAAAGAACCAGTGTCAATAATGAATAATGAAACCCCAAGATTACAGAAGAAAGCGAGAATTATTACTAAATGTCTACAAAGAAATAGTGTGAATAATGAATAATGAAATCCCAAGATAAAAGGGGTTTTACCTCAAATCTACCTGTGCAAAATAAAGAAAGAGAAAAATCATATGACCTAAAATACATACCACATTGCCAAATGAAGGAAACAACTTCAGTAAACGATTGAATGTAATCAATGTAATATTAAAGAAAACAAGAAAGAAAGAGTATTTATGAACATAATTCATTGAAAATAAACAGCCAAAATAATGAAATACTATAAGAAAAATAATAGTTGAGCTAAGGACTGTATTTAGTCAGAAACACAGTTATAATGATAATCACACAATAACTATTTAGAAAATATTGAGATCAGGAAAAACAAATGAAGAAGATACTTAGCATTATAATCACAACAAAAATGAAAAACAAAAATAATTACAAATGATAACTGTCAGATTTAATATCAAAGAATGTTTAAGGAAACTAAAATGGAATCACAAAGTATGGAGGATAATAATGAAGAAATATAAAAGCAACAAAGAAAACAAATTTTTCCCAAATATTTATTATTAAGTAATTAAAGAGATTATTAGGAGATTATTATATTTTATAGCTGACTGTAGATGAATTCCAGCAGTACTATATTAAGGTGTGGTGTGGGCAGCAGAGTATGAAGCCAAACAGTGCCTCTCTGAACTGTACCAACGCACATATTAGGGATTGTTAGGGGAATTAAATATTTAAGGAATATTAGAATAGTTGCAAGAATGACCTCAGTTTCCAAAAGAGTAGGACGAAGAAAACAGAAAGAAATTAGATGACAGAAGAATAATTGAGAAATACAGTGATTACAGTAATTATAAGTAGAAGAGATGTGAACCTAAAGTATCATTGAATATTGTAGCCAACTATCAACAAATACTGTTTACAGAAATTAAAAATGATCAAGAATGTTAATTAAAATGATGAAATGTTATTAAATAAAGAATTATTAATACTAGTCTAATGAAGTTACATTGAGAATCCCATTGTCAACCATTAATATTGAGATGAAGAAAAGGCATGTGAAAAAGACAAGTTTATTTGACCTAAACTTCATTCAGGTAAACTAAACTTTTTTAGGAGGGGGAGCATATGTAACGCAACAGAAATGCTGGCATCCATGTTACATAAAAATTAGGTTAACAAAATAATAAACAAGTCAATATCTAACCCCATGATAAAACAAAAATCTAATAATTACATTTATAATTATAGATAAAGATAAATAAGGATGCAAGGTAGAATTAACGAGAATAAACAAACCTGTAAGTTAGATAATAGTTAATGATCTATGTTCAGTGAAAAGTAAACAAAAATGAAACAATAATTTACTTTATAGCAATAGCAATTAAGGATTTTGAGTTAAAAGATATTATTTTGTGACAACAAATGTTATGATAAAGTTTATGTTATGTTATACCAATTATGTGTTGAGTTAATGAAAGGTAATGAAACAAGATGTATTATTCAATTACTGTTGTAGAATGAAGTGTGAAGCAGCTCGTTAGCGTTAATAGATTTGAATTTTCTTATATGTGATCCATAGGTCAAGATAAAATTGTCATTAGATATGGAAAAAATAATTGTTTATGTAAATGTTAATAGTTAAGATTTGATTATATGTATGAATTTATGTAAAAGGGGTATAGATGTTTACCAGTTATAAATACAGGTAGATCCGTTTACAATAAAAGGCCTAACAGCCAAAACCACTATATAACCACTCATAACATAAAGGTTAGGTACATAAATTAATAATAATTAATGAATACGGTTTGAAGAGCTAGAAAAAAACATTAAATTAGTAATGATATATAATGAACCATATCAATTTATACAAATTATGATAATGCCATAATTCCATGATATCGATTGATAACGTTTAATATCGAAAGGGTAGTAAATATAAAAGAAACAGGCTCATATAAAAAAACCAGCAGAATATGTGTAGAAAATAATAAACTAACTATCGGTAAAGTTATATTCCGATATGATAGCAAATTGATAAGGAATAGACAAAAAATATATGAAATAAACACTATATACAAAACATGTGGTAGGAAGAAAAATCATGTGTTGCTATGGACTACAGGAAATGAAGAAGTTGTTGATTTTCAATTATTGCCTTTTATGATCTGAATGTGATGAGATTAAAAAACCTAAGAAATGTCTATTTAATCGGAATATTCTAAATTAGCAGATACTCTTATAAAATACAAAATTCTAATGATAATATTTATGACTCTTGCCAGTACAGTTTAACCAAACAAGACTATAGTATGAAATCACAATAGAAAATAAATAACTGGGTTCTACAAGGAAGGACTTGAATTGTCCCATATCCGAAAGGAATTGACGATATATTAAACCAAATAGAAAGAGTCAAATGTATCACAACTACTAATATACACTACACTAGAACTTATAACCTTTCAAATACACGGAACATCACTAATTGCTTCAACCGAGAGAAGAACGTATTTGGATCCAGGAATTGCAGAAGAAGCATCAATCGGGCTGTAAATCAATCCGAGAGCTGTATTTCCGAGGTGGACAGGACAAGAATTCCATTTTATTAAACCGAAGAAAGAATATTGTACGGCATAATCGTCCAGAACAGTAAATTTATCAATCAACCGCCTACACGATTTGCTTCGTTCTAGTCTGGTAAATTATTATTATATCAATCATATTAACTACACAACACTTCAAATTTGTAAATCTTGCATTCTTATCTATGTATTTTTAATCTTCCCCACAGTTACAAGAACCTTCACACCCTGAGTTAAGTTAATTACAAATTAAAACACACTATATAACTGAATCTAAATAAAGGATCGGACTAATCAATAATCGATTCACGTAATCTATAGCCCATGTGTATGTCAGTTAGAACATATCTTATTCAATGTTAAAGAAGTAAACAAATAAAGAACCTTTATATAGTTGCAAAATCTTGTCATTTGGAGTATGATTTAATGAGTTGGGAATAAAAAAGTAACTGACTAAGTATAGAATAATTGGTTAACATAAACAGTGAAATAACCTCTAAATTTCATTGCTCCGGTACTACAGCGCTTATAGCGGAATTCTCCGACACCAAAGAGAGAGCGTAAAAATACAAAATTATACATAATTCTCTTCAAGGTATAATAGGGTTGAACGAAATTACAGAATAACACGTTAATTATTTAAGTTTCAAGTACACTAACACTGATATTTTTTAGAGAGATAAGTTAATATTAATTAATTAAATCAATATATCCCACAACTCCAAATATCTCAGATATTTAAATAATTAAGTAAATTAAAACGACCTAAGAGAGTAAAGACAGGGGAACATACCCGTTCATAGCAACGAATAGGCATACATTGTGTGAAAATAACGGGACGCTCGTACTCGTCTCATTACAAATTGACGAACCCAACAGTGGGGCTTAACCCAGTAATACCTATCATTACAAATTGGCGCTCACAACTGTGGAGCAGTTTCAGGGATAATCCCGTTTCATTACAAATTGGCGTCTAACAACGTGAGGCGTTAGAGAAAAATAAATTCAGATAGATAATTAAAATACCCCTAAACACACCAGCATTGGTTTAATTACAATATGTATATATATACATTGTACGACATCACAGAACAATCTACGTGTTTGTCGAATGTGCAAAAAAAATCTCGATGTAACGCGTGTGGCGTACGTGCTTGTCGACGCATTTTCGAGAGGTTTCTCGAAGGCGCCAGCCGCGCGGACTGTATCTAGGCCGCAGTTAATTACGTAGTTCACACGACTGCTAAGACGCAATTAGGAAGGTTCTCGTCTGTGAGCGTGGGTATAAATACATGGCGGCAGCGGCCTTAGAGTCAGTGTTAGTGCGAATTATTGACTGTGCGCGAGAGTTATAGTAGCGATATTACTGTGCGCGTTCAAGTGGTTATTAGTTAAGAGTGGTGTTTTATAATCGGACGGTATAATTGTAATAAAATTTGTATTTAATTTTAGTGGACATTTTATTGCGTGTGAACAATTTTCATTTGATTTGTTGTAAAAGACAGTGTTGTTAATTTCGAACTGTTTAAAAATTAAAGGTGTGATTAGTGACTCAATTGGCGTCTTGTAATTTGTTTTCCACTGTACCTACGACGATCGAGTAGACCGTCGTAACAGTAGTGTCAGAACTGGGATAAAACGGTTAACAGTGGAAACAGGGGACACTTTGTACAAGACGAGTGTGATTCGTAATTAATCGGTAAACATGGATCCCAGTCAGATGATGGAAGCTTTACAAACACTGCTACGGCAGACACAGGAAGAAGCAGAAAAACGCAGGCAGGAAAGAGAAGAGGCTGAGGAACGTCAGAAAGAATTAATTCTAGAAACAGAAGAAAGACAAAAAGATAAAACGGAAGCTCTCTTTGAAGCTATGCAGAAACAGTTGCAAGAACACAGTACCGCAGAATTGGGTCTCCTACTAGGTGAGCTTAATAAACTAGTTACTAAAATATCAGAGGTACAAGAATCAATTACATTAAAAATAGCTGAAGTAGAAAAATCTGTGTCGAATGTTGAAGAATCGAAGTCTAATAAAATAGCTGAAGTAGAAAAGTCAGTCACGAGTGTGGAAAAAGCTATGTCAACAAAAATAGAAGACTCGATTACAAATATAAAAGAACAGATTAAGAATGAAGTCGAGCAGTGCCTGAAGTTACAACCAAAACAACTTTGTGAACAGACTGTACCAATGATAAAGACAGAAAAAGACGCAGAAAATAAGTTAATAGAGAAAGTCACTTTGCCTGCAGTAGGGACAGTTCATGTCAAAGCTCCAACCTTTGACGGAAGCAGTCACTAGGCAATGTACCTACGCCAATTCGAAGCTGCTGCATGCGCAAATAATTGGACGGAGAAAGACAAGACAGTTTCACTCGTTCTCTCATTAAAAGTACCTGCGGCAGAATTACTACAGAAAGTGCCACCTGACAGCCAGAACATCTATGCCGAGTTGATAAAAGCTCTAGAATTACGCTACGGTGATAAACATTTGCGAGAGGTGTACTACGCTCAGTTGAGAACAAGACGACAACGTTCCGGCGAGAGTCTTCAAGAGTTTGAAGCAAGTATCGACAGATTGATTAGATTGGCCTATCCTGAAGCACCAGAAGATTTTCGAATACGTTTTGCGATGCAGACATTTATTGATGGCATCGGATTGTGAACTTCATCAAGTGTTACGAATGGCAAGGCACCGAAATAGCTCAGAAGCTATTTCTTGTTCACGCCCTAGAGTTTGAAGCTGCCAAGTCAGCGTCCCTCTACATTAATGGGTTTGTGCTATCACATTGCAATCAGAAGATCCCTGTATCACCTTGTAGTTACGATGGGTGCAGAAAAACAATGTTGTCGGACAAACAATTCAAAAGTTCAAGAGAGTCGCAACGATTTGAAAAAGACAGAAGACCGAAATGTTACAACTGTGGAAAACGTGGTCATCTACAGGTAGACTGTTGAGAGAAGAAGATACCGAGAGAAGAGAGTGATCGCACCAATTGGAGAAGTAAAGCCCCAGAACAGCACACAGTTTCCACGCTACATAAGACCAGTGGAAACTTGATTGTTAATGGATTTGCGGAAGGTAAACCAACATCATTTACAGTTGACACGGGCGCAACAGTGTCCATTGTGCGCCCTGACTTAGTCAGCAACCGCCAGCCTCTAATTAGCTCTTGTACAATACAGACTGTGACTGGAAGCCCCGTCAAGGTGCTTGGAAAGGTAGGCGTAAGTTACGTGTACGCCTGGGTCTTCTCGAGTTTAGCCACCAAATGCTCGTTGCAGATATTGTCGATGAAGTGATTCTTGGCACGGATATTATGACTGCCTATGGATTCGTTGTGGACTTAAGAAAGAATGTCCTGAAGGTTGGCCAAGAGAAGATAAAGCTTTGCATGGCTAAAATGACAGGGAATACCAACCATTTGATTAAACGAGTGGCATTAGTCGAAGAAAAAGTCAACAGGTCTGATCAAGAGGAACCCTCCCTATTGCAAGCGGAAATGGAGGAAGAACTAGCAAAGGAAGTACAAATAAGTGTAACGACAAAAGAAGTGATTGGAAAGCCAACTATGGGTCTCGAGACAAAACTTGCTTGTTCCTGAGCTGATAGAAGCGCCCGAGGGCAAAGTGGCTGAAGATGAGGTTACGCAAGAGGTTGTTGACGAGAACCAAACAAACTTGGATCAGCCAGTGGTGTTTAGATCGTCAGTACATGACGCAACGGGAGTGATTCCAGCGAAAATAGTGGTTGAGCGGAAGACTCGCATTCCTGGGAACGTGATGTTCTGATCACAAGAGACTGAATTCGAAGAACGGGCGAATTATCTTTCGCAAGGAGGTCCACCTAGATCGCCTGGTCGAGAATTACTTCAAAGACGGTTTGCTAGTTCGGGACGAACAGGCTTAAGGAGGAGGCAGTGTTACGACATAACAGAACAATCTACGTGTTTGTCGAATGTGCCAGAAGAATCTCGATGTAACGCGTGTGGCGTACGTGCTTGTCGACGCATTTTCGAGAGGTTTCTCGAAGGCGCCAGCCGCGCGGACTGTATCTAGGCCGCAGTTAATTACGTAGTTCACACGAGCGCTAAGACGCAATTAGGAAGGTTCTCGTCTGTGAGCGTGGGTATAAATACATGGCGGCAGCGGCCTTAGAGTCAGTATTAGTGCGAATTATTGACTGTGCGCGAGAGTTATAGTAGTGATATTACTGTGCGCGTTCAAGTGGTTATTAGTTAAGAGTGGTGTTTTATAATCGGACGGTATAATTGTAATACAATTGTATTTAATTTTAGTGGACATTTTATTGCGTGTGAACAATTTTCATTTGATTTGTTGTAAAAGACAGTGTTGTTAATTACGAACTGTTTAACTGTAAAAATTAAAGGTGTGATTAGTGACTTAATTGATGTCTTGTAATTTGTTTTCCACTGTACCTACGACGATCGAGTAGACCGTCGTAACAACAATATATAAAAGTTACTTCTAGTATAAATTAGTGTAATTTTTATGCATTCTCTTATTTTAATTAAATTTTTTCTTTGAACGCTCTAGTTGATATTTCTACGAATTTAGTAGCATAGTGGCATTTGAATGGTACAGAAATAACGTACAGAAATAAACCCTACATTCATCGTTTTACACTTTTTGTCTGACTGAACTGCTACGTTTTTTTTAGTTTGAACACATTATCGAGAATTTTTGTAGGCATGCTGACTACTCTGACGTCTTGGCTATACTGGCCTTCAAAAAAAAAAAAAAAAAAAAAAAAAAAAAAGGATTTCAGCTCTTACGTTTGATTTTCCAGTGCGAAAATTGTGCAAACCAGTAAAGTTCAGCTGGATAAAATAATTATTTACTCGAATTAATAAATTTGTTTGTACACAGTGCTAATAAATATGTGTACCCGTTAAGTAAACTGTGAAAGTTATCTGAATATGTGGCAACACGTTATTAGACATCGGGCCCATGGCTTTTAATTCAGACAAACTCTCATTCAGTAACCAGGTTTTATCTCCTAAATTATGTTTTACACGATGAAAATTAATTTGGTACAAGCGTTTCAGATTTTAAGTTGTGCGTTCAAAATTAATATGTTTGTGTACCAAAGACTCAACATATTGCCATTGACGTCATGGACTGTGAGTCTGTTACACCACATTATCAAAAAAATGTTTGTATTCGACTGATTTTCTTTACAGTCGTACACATTGATATAAATTATATTGTTACAACAAACGGACGGAGTACGTGGTAGCGATCAGGTATACTCAATTTTTGTTTTTCTGACTAACGATTTGTAACACGTTTAATTTCGTCTTTGTGTGTGTTCGTTTGTGTGTGATTCTGTGTGTGTGTGTGTGTGTGTGTGTGTGTGTGTGTGTGTGTGTGTGTGTGTGTGTGTATGTGTTGTGTGTGTGCCAAGAAATGTGCATACGATTGTCCAAAGGAAATCATTATTTCGGCCAGACCTAACAGTCATAGAAACTGATAATCGAAAAACGCGCCACTTAGAGTTTAAGTAACTGCAGATTCAGTGTTGTATTTTTCTACTGGAGGACACGGAAGCCATTGGGGCATCTTCCTGCAGGGGGGCTCACATTCTAGTAGTAATTATAACTGTGTTCTTAACTAACTTTCTTAATAATGATGTTAATAATGGTAATAACTTTCCTCCGAAAGGTCTTCCTCAAAACTGAATATTATACAGAGTGTATTGAGAAAAGTTGTGAAAAAAATTGTTTGAATAGTTCTAGCCTTCTAAGTATTAAGAAAAATTTATTAAGAGAATTATACTCTAATATTAGACTTTAAGATCTTCTTCTTTTTCTGCCCTTCCAAGGTTAGACAGTTCTGCCTCTTCCGGCTTCACCACTTAATTCTCGACATCCCCGTGTTTCTTCTACATACCGGGTATGTAGGCCTACTCAAGCCTGCTTTGGAACCCTTTCTTTCTACATTTTCTTTCCATCTTTCTTTATACATTTCGTCCTGTAGTGCAACCGACTGAATGTTTAATTCCTGTCTGATGGTTGCATTTAGTATCTTGTCTCCCCCAACACTGCCTTCCACTGACCTAAGAAACTTCATTTACTTCACAACTTCACCACTGATGACTACATCTGTCTAAGATCACTTTTCCTAGTGCCCAAAATTCTGAAACATACAGTCTTGAAACTGCCCGTTACCTTATAAAAATTTTAGCTACGAGTCTTTTAATGTTTTATTCTTAAGGGGTTTTTATAATTGTACTACATATACTTTGAAATTTATTTACTTGTTATGTCCCTGATTTTTTTGTAAGAAATGACTCCGCCTAAGTACTGAAAGTGTGAGACCTGTTCTAAAATATTATTTTTGTTGACAATTTTTGTTCTTTTAAGATAGTTACCAGAAAATGTCGGTTTTAGGTATTGACAAAGATATCTGCATATTTTAAAGGGAACTCAACTGATAAAGTTTAAGTTATCAGTAAGCAGTAACTTATCCTCAGTGTTTTCTATTATAACTTGGTCGTCTGCAAATACATTATATTGAGGTGTGTGTTGCAACTGATGTGTTGTACTTGAGTTCTTACGTAGTTTTTTTCATTCTCTAATGAGATCATCTATATACACATTAAACAGAGTTGATAACAAATTACATCCCTGTCTTGCTCTTTGATTGATGAGAAGTTCGGTTATGAATTCTCTTCCAGTGTCGATTCCTATTTTACTACCCCTAAGTAAACTTTGTGAATCTTTGATGATATGTTTCGGAAATACCCTTTTCCCCACAATTGTCCAAAGTTTGGCTTCTCTGACCTTAGCAAAGGCTTTTTCGTAATCAATAAATGCTAGGTGAGTCCGTAGATAAAATTCTCTACGTCTTTTTAATAATCTGCTTCAAAGAGAAAACGTCAACACAGGCTCTTCCTTTCCGGAAACCCGCTTGTTCCTCTAATAACATAGTGTCTGAGATATTATGAAGCCTTTCATTAATTATCTTACACAAATTTTGTAAGCTGCATTCAGTAAACTAATGGCCCGACAATTTGAAGTATCATACCTCTTTCCTTTCTTGAATGTAGAAATCACTTTCGCTATTTTTCACTAGTCTGGGATTGCGCAGTGTGACCAGCTTCTGTTAAATTAATATAACATTCCATGTTCTAAGTATCACCCACCATATATCATTAATTCCAATTGTATCCCAACCAATTCATGGGCTTTCCATTCTTTCTTTTACTTAATGCATTTTGCAATTCTGTTACTTCTACGAGATCTACTTCCGTTCTCTCGTTACCCTCCTGTTCTTCGTTAATACTGGAGTATACAATCCTCCTTCATTAATCATCCCATAAATTCTTATAATGATTTATCTTGCTTATGGAATAATACTCATTCGAGCAGTATCTCTTTCTTCTCTGTTAAGACGTCTTATGTGTTTCCAAGCGATCTCTTGTCTAACACGTAGATCATGCTTTACCTTACTTATAAATCTATCCCTTGAACCTTTATGTGCATTTCTCACTACTAATAGTTTCGTGGTATTGCTTTAATGATTTAATCAGTAACTTTTCATCCGAAAAATGTAGAAGGTAGATAAATACGTTTGTTAATTAAATAAACATAAATTAAACAAGTTTTGATAGCAACCGCCTGTGTCCAACTGTTTTCAGTATACTAACTGGATAGTAAATATTTCTGAAATATTGGCTCTACCTTGTCTTATAACTTTAATACAAGTGTACTCTTCTATCAATCTTTGTCATCATCATAATCACTGGTGCGACAGTCCGAATCGGATTTTGGTCTCTTGAATTTTAGCCTCCACTCTTCTCGGTCCTCGATCGCATTCACCTATTGATATTCTTAAATTCCCAATCTTAATGGAATATTCCCAACGTTTTCGTGGCTTTTCCACGGGCCGTCTACATTCAATTGTTCCTTGAATGTGCGTTTAGAAATTGTTTCCTCTGGCTTTCTACGTGCATTCCCACTGCAGCTTTTTTTCTATTAGTTGTTATATCTCTATTAGAGACTCCAGGATCGTCAAGTGTGGTATACAACTCATTGTTGTACCGTATGCTCCATCTGGGTCCTTCGTGTACACGGCCCAGAATATTCATTAAGATCTTCCTTTCAAATCCATTTAAACGTCTTTGCTGGCTTTTGTGAAGACCCGTGTTCCACCGGCCTGATGATAGTTTCAATTCGCAGCTTAGTTAATCGGTTCACGTTTTTACATTAAGAAGCAATGAACAGTAACTTTTATTCATCGTCATTATTCTTTTTTTAATTTTGTTAGTCTCGTTTCCATCCCTTCACAAATTTGTTCCAACATACGTAAAACTTCATGGATATTTTTGAACTCAAATTTCGCAATGGTCAGATTTTTTGTTACCAGTGAATTTATTTTTATTTGCATCATTATTTTTGTTTTGCATTCATTGATAAATTATGCCCACATCTTTACCTGCTTCTTTGATGTCTCAACGTAGTCCGCACATGCAACTACTTGTAATTATACAGGAGTGTTGCTTTTGTGTCCGCCGAAATTTTCCTAATTAGACATTCAAGATTGAATGCAAGATTGAAGAGAACTGGCTTCTAACCATCTCCCTGCCACAGTTCACACCCGGTGCTTAAACTATCTGTTAGGCTTAGGCCTATTTTACGCTCTGACTTATCCCTCCCAGTTTGCCATTCATAACGTGATCGTCGTGGTATCTGGAATTCAAGCAGGATTTTGGAAAGTTTGTTAACAGTCAATAATACCGCGGGCCTGCTCGAAATCTAGAAATATCTGGTGAACATCGACATTAAACTCCCAACACTTGTTTAACTGTGAAAATTTGATCTATCGTAGATCTTCCTTATCTAAAACTTCCTTGATATTCGTCTGTTATTCTCTCTGCTAGTGGTTAAATTCTGTTTTCTGTATTTTTCTACTACCTATACTTTTGCTCCAATCTTCTGGCTTTGTTTCTGCCTTGCATATTTTGACTAAAAATGCATGAATCCTATTTGCGAGACACGCATTATCATCTTCCAGAAGCTCTGTTGCTATTTCATCCATGCCTGGCGCTTTGTTGTTTTCTCCTGTTTTGTAGTACCAATTCGATTTACTCATAAATTGGAGGAAGTACATTACTTTATTTACCTAAGGCTTCTTCAATATCACTATCGTGGCATTTGCTAAAGTTGTTAACTGTCCTAACTTAAACTTTTCCACTGATTTGGCAAAGATAAAAAATATATATAATGGACTACATTTCCTTCCACCGCTTTGAAACGTTTGTTTAAGTAAATTTTGGTGTAGGAAGGCTATCAGCCTGTTGTAAAATGCCCAACTTTTTGAAGGGCCTCCCATTCCTTAACAGGTTTGTTCCAGTTCTAAGTCCCTGGACCGTCTTTCATCCTTCCCTGTCTAATGCATAACGTACACATATTGTATGCCATATTTACATGATAGGCCTACGAGTAGGTTACTGATCAACCAGTAGATATTACATATGACCACACACACACACGCAGACCTTGAGACTTTTTTCCAGATTCAAAAATGCTTTTATACAAATCCTAAAAGTAGAGTTACCAGGTTACCACTTCCATTGGGTCCACCGTTTAAAATCTCTTCACTCCCTCTTCGTCACCTTGTGGTCTTTATCCTAGGCCTGGACAAGGGGTCGTTGTAGAGTACTATCAGCTGCAGCCAGATTAACACAGTTTTTAGCGAAGTGTTACTCCTCGACCAAACCTCAGTCCTCATCTCGTGAGTAAGGAATTATAGCTAGAACTTAATTCTGGAATTACAGTTAGGACAAGTAATGCGAATCTGTAGATTCGATTCTAACTGAATTCGATTTTTGCCGCAGGTACGAGATGGACGACGGAACGATGCACAGAGAGGAAGGACGCTTGATGGACGGTGTGTGGGTGATCGAATCACAGTTTATGTGTGCCAACGACGACAGCCCCATGAAGGCTTTCGTCTTTATGAGTGACAAATGTAGAATGGACAAAATACGCGCCGCATCTCCTGACTATACAAACAACACTGGTAAGCCCACTACTACCATATCCAATAATTGTTACGTCTACATTATCTCACGGGTGTAAGGTATTATTGGAAGTTAAGCCAATCCCTCCCATTTCTTTGTATTCTATACAGCTCTTCCCTTACGAATATACGACAAAGCGGTCGGCTGGAAAAACGTTCAGAAAATATTTTGCAAGACACAGTCGTTGAAGTAGCTTCACATTCTCCTCATACTCGAAACTGATATTTTTAGAATTATCAATAATTTATATTTTCTAATTTATATGCTAAATAATAATTGATATTTTGATTAATTTATATTTATAGGTTACACTCCTTTTCTATTCAAACTTAAAAGTGAACAGATTTCCATTGTTTCGAGAATTTTCTGTTGAAAAACATATTTCATCGGTATATTGATTAACACACTCGTTGCCACTAATTGGTTCATACGCTGGCGCCTCTACTCCCACTTCCGAATAGCATTATATTGTTAGGACGGTCTCACTGATCGTCGTATGGTACAGTGTAAGCAAAACACGGACACCAATGAAATCACTAATTACCAGCTTTAATTAGTCACAAATAATAATTTGAAATCAACAAGGTAGGCCTACTCTCATACAGTGATTCAAGTTAAATTTGTCGACATGCGATAATAATGTCAACTATAATGAGTTCCGCACTAATTATAACAAAATAACCAGTTTCCACAATAACCGCTTGATCCACACTTGATAAATCGTCCAACGTGACTCAACTCACTAAGTCAGCCGCTGTTGTTAATATAACTTGCAGATGTTCCAGAATAACGTTCCATAATTTGCGTAATTAACAAGTGTTCTCGAAGAGTCTAGAGGGTCCTTTAATGTGCGGCCTTGACAGAGATACGCACCTGTGTCGGCTAGCCGAGAAACGTGTAGAACGACACTCTCCACTGTTCCATTGCGTTCCGTCGTATCGCTATGTACATTATGTATCCATTATTGTTACGTACATCGCGCGAGCATAATATATCCAAGGTTACAACAGGGATATCTTCAATCAACAAATATTATTGTTACTTGTTAACACTTAAACGTTTTAAGGGAGAAACTACGAGCGCGATAAATTTTTCCATATATTAATATATTAATAACTGCTAACTGTGTTAATCACGTGGGGTAGTAAGCAATGGACGACCTCTGTATTTTTATTTGTTACCTGTGAGAGCTACTTTTAATGTTTTATTTGTATGTCAAAACGTCTCATTCCTGGTACTGTAAAACAGATATATATTTTCGAACAAACACATGTCGAGACTTAACCGACTCCTGCTAACCACATCTTTTGTCTCTCTCTTTCACTGATCTGATACGGTCCTCGAGCTCATCCAGTCTTATACAAGCTATTTATCTCTGAATAGCTACAACATCTACAACATCCCTCAGAAATATCCTTCACTCCAGTCACTCCAGTAGTGAAATTTCTCGTTCACTACACCCTCCCATTACCAGATTTATTAGTCCAAGGTGTTTCAACCTTACCAAGCTGTCTCATCTATTTGTTATAGCTCTTCACGAATTTCCCCTTTCTCGCATTTCTTCATAGACAGTTAGAAAGGCCTATCCCGCTAATGCTAAATTAGCTGGGCTTATGCCACTGTATCTCTTAAACTACTGCAGGTAGGACTTCCAAATTTTACAACTGTCTTTCTAAAAAAAGGTCGATTTGAGGAAATCGCGCTTGCTTAAAATTGCCAACAGTAAAAAAAGCCATTTCTATATGTAAATGAAGGCTCAGTAGCACCCGACAGCATAGTCAGAGCCCTCTTCCTTGTCTTCCTCCTTCTCAAGAAGTCTTCTCTTTCTGTTAGATCATGCCTCTTTAGTGCTGAACTCAACTATGAGAAAACGATCACAGGACCCGCTTAATTGTTACTCTTTCCATCCATTTTTGTTTATTATTCTTCTGTACCACCAAGTTTCAGTGATTCTACCGTTCGTCGTTATGCAGTTTACCACCGTACCACAATATTGTATTCAAATGCATTTTTCTTGCTTGGCATTCTCCACGCATGATAGTATTGACACACATAAACGGTCCAAGGAAAAAAAGAATTCTGTAATACGAAATGGGTTTAAAGCGTAACTACAGTATTCCAGATCCTAAATTATCCATCCAACTATTTTCCTAGCCACAGGCGGTTTTTGGCGTCATCCAGAACAGTTTATCCCCCGCATCATCCTCTCTCTCGCTCCCGAGGTCACCAGATCCTCGGCCAGCTGATCTCTACATCTATTCTAGGCCTCCCATCTCTGGTTTCTCTCCATCGAGCTTGACGCTGCCCATCTAATTCTACTACTCTTAGATTCCATCACCACCAGAGGCGTAGCTGAGGGGGCCAAGGGGGCGGCAGAGTGAGCATAGACTTGAAAAAATTGTTTTCTGTTTATAAAGCTAGAAAGAACTTTTTCTTTGATATGACTTCAGTGGCTCTTTGTCAGGGACTGCTACAGTACATTTCTTCAATGGGATTAGAAGCCTACAAAACACTAGCAACAGCTTTAAACAGTTTTCTTACTTTACCAGTGTCTGTGTCTTCTTGCAAAAGATCGTTTAGTAAACTTAAATTGATTAAATCGTACCTACGATCAACAATATCTCAGGGTATCAAATCTAGCGATATTTTCAATTGAAAACGATACTGCTTCGTCTTTAGGCTATAGTAATTTAATAACCGACTTTACAGCAATTAAGACCAGGAAAGTTACATTTTAAAATGTCTCGTTTTAAATATTTATTAAATATTTAAACAGATATTAAGTTTTTGTTAACAGAAGACGGAACCATTAACCTCTAATGGTAAGTGATTTATTTTATTACTTTCAATGTAGTTATTTGTTTAACTTTATGTTGCTTTAGGTTATTGTTTTGACGATGCCCTTTAGATCTACAAGGTATTTGCGTGTTTATTAGAACATTTGTATGTTATAAATATTTTATATTACTTCATTTGTATAGTCTACTTTATTACTAATAAATGTATACAAACTGAATATCGGTAATATTATAATATGTAATTTCTTAATTTTGAATTAACAAATATTCTTAAGCCATTTGCTGGACGTGCTTTCATACAAAAATCTACACATTTGGATTTATTCAGTACTTTGTTCACTGGATAGGCCTTCATTTTTGTTCTTTTGTCCCATTTTAATTGTGAAGGCGAGGCGGCGGACAATCTCGTTGTCCCGGGCGTCAAAAAGCCTAGCTACGCCACTGATCACCACGTTCAACTCTGTGTACAATTCTCTGATTCCCCCATTTTATCCGTTCATTAACATGACAAAATGTTACGAATTACTGTTTACTGTGTTAACTTTGTAAGAGTTTAAAGAATTACGTTTGCATTTACTGTTACCAAAAAATTTAGTTATGCTTGAATGAAATGTTTTCTATGATTTTCTAGACCAGTCGTGGGGTGAGCCTACAGACATCAACTCCTCGGAAGAGACAGAGGAGCTTCGACCACGAAGCGACGAGCCCTTTAGCAACAACACAGACGCGCCACTCAAAATTGGACTGCCGATTACAACCGACAAAACAAACGTTACAGAACCAATCAATCAGATAGCCGACGTTTACAACACAACTTCAGAGTCGGACGTCAAATTGCAGCCTGCAGAAACCGACATCGGTAGAGAACGTGACACGGCAACGGATGATCAACTCACGGACGATGGCAACCAGACTCAATCGGAGCAACGCGCTTTGGAGGTAGCAGATAGTGATAATCAGATCAACAAATCCAACGATGATCTAGATCCTCCAGAAACTATTGTACTCAATAAAAGTGACGAAACTTCTCAGATCAACCTCCCGGCTGCTGTGAATCAATTATCTGATGATATTCCTACAGACAAAGAAGAAACAAACGAAGCTGCTGTTCAGGATGGGAAAATGATAAGTTCTTCTGAAAGTGGCGATACAGTTACAATGAATTCAACCAACGAAACGCTGGGAAATCAATCAGTAGATAATCCCGTTATAAAACCTACTCAGATTTCAACAGAACATTCTGAAGATCTTGCCACAGTCGTAAACGAGTCGAACACGCCAAATGATCCGCAAGAGGATCCGATTGTCGTCCAAGAGGTCTCTGATAACCAATATTCTAATTTCCAAGTGCTTTTTACGAATGCCGAAAATACTACCGCCGACGGTGATTCACAAGCTATCTTTCCTTCCACAGTCGAAGTAAACAGAGAAGACGGTTTTTACAATAATAGTCGCTCGTTTTTGGAAGCTCTTCTGAAGACAGACAACGTTGCGTACTCCATGAACACGGAGCCGATACCGATCAACAGGAATGTCTCCACAATGCCCACATTTACTACTGCAGCTCCTGCAGACAAAGTCGAAGGGGTGTCTAACTAAAGACCGACAAATACTGTTTTAAAAGGAAGTGTAACAATGCAATTACACTTCATTTGTTTGAAAATGTATTTACTAAATATTTTTTGAAAAATCCTTATACTATTTTCTAGGAATATTCAACTAGTTATTAAATATTACATAATAATTTACTGTTTTTTGAGTTTGTAACTCTCACTTTAAGCGAAGTAGCTAAGCTTGTAATTCAAATTTTAACGCTGAAGTAGTTTGTTGTACAATAGGCTTTGCAAACGGAAGTGCTCCAACTTCTACTCCAAAACGTTCTTTATATCAAACAGAGTAACAATAAGTTTTTTACATGTTTTTACTAAAAATGACTTCCTTATAAAATAAAGAATAATGAATTAGGCAGTGACGTGACTAACGGGCTTGCAGAGAGGGCCCACATTGTAAGGCGTCCCGGTTTAAACGGGCCAAACCGGAGAAGTTGAGTTCCGAAGTTTAATAACTTGCCTTTTTAGATTCCATAAATGTCTGTTTATGCAGTATGCATAAATTTATCAGACATATTTATGTCTGATTGCAGTAACGTCTGTTTTCTTTGTATTACTGCAGAGTTAATTGTTGAAAGTGTATTGAAGCTTATAAATATTTACACTGTCGTAACAGTGTGTACACATGTGTTAATTTACAGGCAGATTACATCCGTTACGAGAAGAAGTGGCAAAATATTATTTTAATGTAATTCGTTTAAAAACTTTAATTTTTAATCAAAAACTCTAGTTTAATTTTTTTATTTTCTGCACATAAGTTTACTGTTAAGATAAATCCCCCAACGTTTTCTAAATGTTCGTTCTTCTTTCCCATAAATTCTCTGAATTCTGTTTGGATGTCAAGACAGAGTGTCCTATAAGATTTCTTTCAGTGCGACCGTCCTCGGTTACGCCATGCTTCTAGCGCTACATAATTCTGTTGTACATAAAAATTGTTTTCGTCTGAAATAATAAAAAAAATAATTATGAAGAAGAAAAGTACACAGTAGCCTTATACTACTTCTGCGGTTTGTAAAAATTATCTTCACACACAAACACACAGACACACACACACACACACACATACATATACACACACAAAATTGGCATGAAAAAGTTATTTTATGCGTTTGTTTCTAAAAAGAGTAATATGTCTACTTTAGATTAAAGTAATTCAAATATTAGTCTACGTTTATAATAATATATATTATTACTTATATCGTATATATATATATATATATATATATATATATCATATTGTTGTAATGTTAATTAAAAAGGAAATTTTAACGTTCATGCAATAATTACTATGTATTAAAATTGTAATTCATTGGTGTTGTTGTAATCATTAAAGTGTGTACTGCAAGATAACTCGTTCTTTCTCTGTGGGTTTTGGCTTCGTGCACTTCCATCTGCCATTGCCCAATCTACCATCTTCCATCTAAGAATTTCCAATATCCACAAGTCTTCCTTTACATCCACCAGCCACCTACTCGGTCTTCCTCTTGTTTTGGTTTCAAACTGTTTCTACTCAATAGTTCTGGTGTTTCTAGACAGTTCCGCTCAAAGAATTCGTAATTCTAGACAGCGGCGGTTACACTGCATCAGAATTCGTAAGAAAATGCGGTTGTACGAAATCGTGAGAGTTAGTCAAAAGTGAACAAACCCTTTGTTGTTCATAGACGCGGTTAGTTTGCTTCCGACCTCTGCGTACGAATTCTGACGAATTCGTACGTCTAGTCGTATGCGACGAAAATAATTTGTTTTTCATCAGTTTTCGTACGAAATTTACCGTCTCTGGAAGTCAAGGAGTGTGTCTTCTTCAGGAGTTTCGTCTCGACAGTCTCCAAAATGTAGTCGAATGTAGAGCGTGTCATTCGGGTATATTCAAAGAACTTTTCATCATTTCTTCTAAGCTCTTCATACGATCTTCCAGATTCCCCATTCTTACTTCTCGATTCAAAATATGGCTGAACTCACTCACGTCTTTTCAACGTTTCCACTTCAAGAAACCTTATAGCAGGAGAGTCCAAAAATAAATCTAGTTCAGCTGGATCCACTTTTCCTTCTATTCCACTCAACACTAGTACGATTTCGGAAAGAAAGTGTTTCCACGCTATTCTTACGATTTCGTATGAACCGTTACTAGCGAGTTCTCACGAATTCGCACGACCACAAATTCTGATGCAATGTAACCGCAGCAGCCATCTTGTTCTTTGGAATTTTATGAATCCAACTATGTATTTATTGTTTGTTAAAGCATCTGACTCGAATTTTATCGTAATTCTTCACGAACCGTCCTGTTCTTAGACCGAATCAAATGTTTTTTTCAACATTTTCTGTTCTATCCTTAGGTAATTGCTTGCTTTATATTGGAACTGGACGGAAAGTAGGTTTCTGATTCCTGACAAGTAGCCTATGTTCGGAATTTTCCATGACCGCTAACTCTAATCTTCGTTAGCGGGTACAACGCATTGCTTAACATCAGTTCTCAGTCATCCGTTCCAATAGCTGTTTTTTGGTGAATCCAGCGACGACGCAGCAGTCTGGAATGTCATTGCTGTTAGTGGGCAAGGCATCTACCGAAAGGGGCTACCACATACGTGACTCAAATATCTTATCAAGTGATTCAAGTGATCAAGTGATACCGAAAAACACCTTGCCTCAGGAAATGCAAAACAAAAGCGTAGGTCTTAAGAAATAGTTCACACAAGTAAACAGTCTGTGAAGACTAAGACTTTTAATTTAATAATTTGCCCGCCGCTTTCTAAACCATGTTGCCCGACATACAACATGATCTCAGAGAAAAAAATCATTGTAACTCGGAATTGACACAAGTAAATGTACGGAATATGCGTGTTCTTCAGCATTTTGGTGCCTCCCGATCGTTTGATGACCTGAAACCCAATAGTGAATGTGAACTACGGCTAGAGCGCGACTTAGAACTGATAGGGAGAGAACATTCTGGGTGATGCCAAGAAGACGACGGACAAGAAACAAAGATTAATTAGCGATCATAGAAATGCAAAATCATATTTGTAAAGAAATAAAAACGTATGTTTCGTACAGTTCAAATATCAAGCCAGTAGTTACCTAAGAATCGAATGAAAAATATGTGGTAAAATATTTGGATCTGTTAAAACATGATGGTTCGTGGTAAATTGCGATCAACTTAAATTAAACGCCTTAATAAATAAGTATGATATAATTAAATTCATACTTAGATTCAAGTAAATTACAAATAATAAAATGGCTAGGTCCGTATCATCGAACGAAGCCATTTAGAAACACCATAAAAACTATCGAGTGTAACTCCTACACCCAGGACCACGACGGATGACAGCAAATTACACGTCGGTCTATGCACGCTACTTTCTGTACAGGTCTTAGTAAGAGAACTAATTCTTCAGTTTAAAAGTCTAATGTAACAATTTATATTGGACTGTAATGAAAGGAAGACTACACCCTTCATGAAGTATCACAGTGTCGAATTGCGCCAGTGAAGAAATAGACTGTTTTATTTATTTATTATGCAGCCTATTTGCAACGAAACATTAATTTATGATGACATAAAAGATCTAACCTGGTTCATTAGTTCTCTATGTGGTTACTATAACATTGTTATTTTATTTTTTTTAACATTTGTAATATCTTCACTTAAGGATCAGAGGTAAGTCCACTGGATTTGTGATTCTGAGTCTTCGTACCTACTGACAGTTGTTCACGAGGTTTATGGCGAATGTATTTAAATACATGATTAATTACGATGATTTAGTTCGAAAACACTATTATTAGTAGTGTTATTGTTTTATTCATAATTTTATAATCTAAAATATAATTCGGGATTTAATGGGGTTGTGCAACCGTGCAACCTAAGCACGCGCCGCCACCGTTTAAATATATTTCAGATAATCTATGTATCTGTCACTACGTTGCTCCATAAGTTCAGTTACGGTACGGTACAGGAGTCAGTTGTAGAGCCTGTCAGCATCATTTGTGTGTACCGTCGGCGTTGTACCACGGCACTTAACGTGCGCTTATTTCATCTCGTTTATTTTGCCCAAATAATGGGTACTTGTAGTTAAATTCAGAGCTTGAACTTATAAGTTCAGAGCTCAAACTTCTAAAGTCTTGAGGTTAGATATAGAGTAAAGATTCCATTTCCGCAAAAGTATAATAAAATCTATTTCCCTCTTGTATTTGGTTATATTTTGAGGTACGACGCCAAAACAACGGATCATGTAAAACAATAAGTAGCTTCAAAAATCATATGAATAATTCAATTTTGTCCTTTTTAAGTGTTTGCAAAATACACTTCTGCATGAGGAGTTAATGTGTGTGTGAACGTCTATCTACATGTCTGTCTGTTTGTCTGTGTTGCGTCTTAGAAGTTCTTGAGTTGTTTTAAGGAACGCTATTGGAGTTGCTGGTTTGTGATGAAATAATCGAGTGGACTGTATAATGTTTCAGAAAATAATAGTTTATTGAGTCAAGGCGACATATTTGATTTCTTATTAAAATTTAGGTTGAAATAATTGATTGATTGCTGAAGCGTGCAGATTTTAACACGGCATGAGTGCCGGAGAATTGAATAGAAGTAAAGCGGGGGCTTGCATTGCAACTCGAAAGCCTAAATGGCCTAACTAAATAGTCGCATGGTGTCCATGCTAATGGAATTAAAAATACTGAAAAAAGAACGGTATGTAGCCGCTGCGGCGAGTGAGAACGAGTGATCAGCTCGAAATCTATAGTAGAACTAATTTAATTTTGTCTGTAGTCAGCCGGTCTGAATCTCGACTGGCGATAACAAGAACAAACGTGACGTCATCTGCACGCTTCGCAACCTAGTATTTACATTACAAAGTACACATGGGTACAAAGTTTGACCATACTGCCCGCACAAAATCGGGGCGATTTTGTAACTTAATTAACTGTGAAATTACATGGTAATAAATTCAATAATAAATAATCATTACTAATATAATAATAACGATATAAAAAATTGACATGTATGAGAATAGCGCATTAAAAATTAGAAAATTGATAGTAGATAACAATATGATTAACATATTAATGCATGTGCGGATTACAAAATACATAATGATTTACATTGCGTAGTTACGAGGTATGTATTTACGTTACGTTACACGGTAACAGAACAACAATAATAAAATTCCATGACATACAAACATGGCAATGCTACATGAGAATACAACAATTAGGTATAATAATTAGTAGTACATAAGAATAAAATAATGATCACAAAAAATTCAAAAATACACAACCATAGAGTAAGTACAATTGTGAAAAACATAATAATTGATACAATAATAACATAACAATGCCCAAAAAATTCAAAAATACACAACCATAGAGTAAGTACAATTGTGAAAAACATAATAATTGATACAATAATAATATAACAATGCCCAAAAAATTCAAAAATACACAACCATAGACTAAGTACAAAAATTCAAAAATACACAAAAACAGGATTGTGATACACAATATCACAATAAAAATAATAATAGTGTATTAATCATAACAATACAATTCATGTGATCGCCACGGGAATGCCCCGGGCGTGAAGTAGGGTAATGTGATAAAGTTCACATTCCTGATACGTGTCACATGAGGCTCATGCGACTAATCCAGTGCCACCGGAAGTGGGCATAACTTATGAATAGGTCGACGTAGAACCCAAAGTGATGTGCGAACGTCCGCGACGCGCACTATTGAGTCCTGACCCCGCGTTCATTCGTGACTACCCCGCGTTTGCACTGAAGGGGGGGGGAATTGTCATCTAGAATAAGGACTAGTTGTCCGGGAGTCAAATTCTTAGACGTACTGCGCCATTTGTTGCGTTGTTGTAACTGGTGCAAATAATCTTTCGACCACCTGTTCCATATAGACTGGGTGAATTTTTGGAGCAGTTCCCAGACGACCAATATTGACTTTGGAATAGTCAGGTTCCGGGAGTGCAGTGAGCGGAGGACCAACCAGGAAGTGCGCTGGAGTTAAAGGTTCGGGGTCCCTAGAGTCATTTGAAATAGCGAACAAGGGGCGTGAGTTAAGGCAGGACTCTATTTGAGTTAGGATAGTGTAATACTCCTCAAACGTAAGAATGGTTCCGCCGACAACGCGCCGCAAATGAAACTTTACACTTTTGACTCCGCTCTCCCACAGGCCGCCAAAATGCGGTGCTGAGGGAGGAATAAAGGACCAATTAATGCCTTGGGCACTGGCAAAACCCTGGACGGACTGCTCAAAACCCTTAGACTGTAAAAGTTTATATAATTCCTGAAGCGTGCTATTTGCACGGCGAAAATGTGTTCCGTTGTCGGAAAACATCTGATCAGGGATACCTCTACGCGCAATAAACATTTTTAAGGCAGCTATAAAGGCGTCCGATGTCAGATCTGAGACAAGTTCCAAGTGAATGGCCTTAGTAGTCATGCATATAAATAAGGCAATATAAGCCTTGGAAGTTGATTTTGAACGCTGCCCGCCATGACGAACAAATATCGGACCGGCATAGTCGACCGCCGATTGGGAAAACGGTTTAGCAGGCGTAACACGGGAAGGGGGTAATTGACCTAGTAGTTGGTTTGCGCCCCTAGCACGGAATCTAAAACAGGTGATACATTTATGTATCACCAAACGTACATAATATTTGTCATTAAGTATCCAATATTTACGTCGTAGAGAGAACTGTCGTAGAGAGAACTGAGTCAATTGTACACCAGCGTGTAATAAACGAAGGTGCTCGCTTTATATAATCAATTTACTTAGATGACAGTGTGGGTGCAGTATAATTTGGTGTTTGCTCTCGTAATTGAGCTGAGAGTGCTGAAGGCGTCCCCCTACGCGTAGTATTCCTGACTTGTCCAGAAAGGGGTGAAGGGAGAGAATTTTACTGTTATTAGGGATGCAGCGTTGTTCCTCAAGTTTGTTAATTTCGACTTCAAAATGCGACTTCTGGGACTGGCGAATAAAAACCAAAAGTGTACCATGTAACTCATGTGAGGTTAAAAGGAAAAGGTTCCTATCCTCTTTGGGAATCCTAGAGTTACGGATGAATCGACGACAATACGAAAACACGCGAATGAGCTTTGAGAGTGATGAGTAGCTCTCAACATAAATAGATGCGGATAATGCGACAATCAATGTGGTTTGGACCTGTTTACGTTGTTCCTGCTCAAGATCAGGATGAGTGGATGGAGAATGGACATCGAAGGCACAGATAGGCCATGATGATGACTCGTGGGATAACCAGGATGGACCATGCCACCATTGTGGGTGACTGTGTAACATCCGAGGGAGACAACCACGCGATAAAATGTCGGCGGGGTTGTCCAATGACGATACATGATGCCAGGTGCCCCTTGTAGTGAGACGCTGTATCTCAGCAACACGGTTGGCGACGAATACCTTCCATCGGGAAGATTGCTGGTGGATCCAGTGTAAGGCTATCATTGAGTCCGAATAAAAATATAATTCGTCGAATTTGTAATTCAAGGCTTCTATGACCTTGGAGGCTAACTGAGCCAACAATAGACATGCACAAAGTTCAAGTCTGGGTAGCGTTATCTGTTTCAATGGAGCAACTCTAGATTTAGAACATAACAGGTTTGATGAGATGGCGTGGTTTGAATAGACCATACGCAAGTAAATACAACATGCGTAACCCTTTGCTGACGCGTCTGCAAAACCGTGGAGCTGGAATGCAATGATTTGCGAATTGTGTAAACTCTTTACCGACCTCGATATTTTAAAATAAGTGTCTGAAACCAGCTGAGAATAAAGTTCTAAACACTGATTAGATAATGAATCTGATAAGGGTTCGTCCCAACTTGTACCCGCTAACCACAATCGCTGCATAAAATGCTTACACCAAAATGTAACAGGACCAATGAGACCCAAAGGGTCATAAATTCCTGCGATGACTGATAATATACCTCTCTTGTTGACCACCCCGGGATTGGCATGTCTCTGGACACTATACAAGAAATTATCTTCGTCCATGTTCCATTGAATGCCTAACGTACGCACAGTTTGATTTTTACTAAAGTCGTGAGAGGAATGAGCTTGCGAAGTTATAATTGTCTGATCGTTGGAGAACCATTTGTGCAATGTAAAACCGTATTGGCTTAGTAACTCTGTGACGTCAGATTTCAGTTTGGATAGGATTTGAGGGTTGTCTGAACCGGTGATAAGATCGTCTACATAAAAATCGTTCGCGATAGCTGAACAAGCTATAGGGTATTGAGTTTTATTTTCCTTGGTTATTTGAACCAGACACCTTGTAGCAAGGAATGACGCACTTGCAGTCCCATAGGTGACTGTCCTCAAAGCGTAATGTTGGAGTTCTCTATGGGGGGCATCGCGCCAGACAATGCGCTGCAAATTGGAATCCTTTGGATTAACTAAAATCTGCCGATACATCTTCTCGATGTCCGAAATGGGGACATATCGGTGAGTACGAAATCGAGCCATAATAGCGAACAGATCCTGTTGGACCGTGGGACCAACCAACAATGTGTCGTTCAAGGACAAGTTGTTTGTTGTTTTGGCAGAGCCGTCGAAAACAACTCGCAATTTAGTTGTTATGCTTGAGCCTTTAAAGACCGAATGGTGCGGCAAGTAAAATGTATCTGACTGGTCTACCGATAAATCGTACGCACCAAGTAAAGACATGTGACCAAGGTTCAAATATTCATGTATGAATGCGCTATAATCCTTGTGAAGAGCAGGGTTCTGTTTGAACTTGAGCTCTAACGATTGGAACCTGCGGATAGCGCCGGAGAGAGAATCGCCTAAATGACAATTATGTAACCTGCGTGGTAAGGATACCACAAATCTGCCATCCTTATTACGGACAGTATTCGATACAAAATGAGTCTCACAATCTGAATCCTCAACGGAAGGAGTACGAATAGTAAGATCCTCTAGCAACCAAAAGTCCTTCAGTTGCGAGGAAATGGCGTTATCATCTTTACATAACATGAATGATGAAATCGGTTTTGTCATATCGACATTAATTGGTAGGTTACCTGCAAGAATGAATCCCAACTTAGTCTCCTGTATTATGGGGAAATGTGGGCTACGAATAAATTTGACAGGTTCAATTAATTGCAAGTAATACTGAGCACCGAGCAATATATCGATTTGCGACGAAACGTTCAGCTGCGGGTCAGCTAAAAATATGCCCTTTGGTAAGGTTAGAGAGGAGAGGTCAAATGATTCAGCAGGGAGATTATTAGTGATACTGGGAAGCACCGCGCAATGTATGTTCAAATTAAAATTTTTATAACGTGAATGCAATCTTACTCTGGTACTGAAATCAGCTTGAGATAAGGAAATTGTTTATACCCGTGATGGGTAATTGAGTTTTAATCAGTTTTAATCCCATGCGGCGAGCGAAACTCATGGTGCAAAAATTAGCTTGCGATCCTGAGTCCAACAAAATCCTAACTGGGTGCATCCTACCTGCTTGGTCAGTTGTCATGCAGACTGCGGTGGACAATAATATCGATCTGTTTGTTTGTAATTTTAACGAACACTGATTGTTACTTGACGAAGCGTTATTGCTAGGTATATGTATCATTGGGTGATGGCGTTTAGCGCACGTTCTGCAAGAGAATTTGGAGGGACAGTGAGCAAAGTCGTGGCCTGTGCGCATGCAGTTTAGGAAAATTTTATTTTTAATTAGGATATTTTTTCTCTCGAGAGGAGTGATCGCAACAAATTGCGGACACTCAATAAGACGATGTTTAGCTTTGCACAGCTGACATATGTTATTGACGATGCGAGCATGGAATGCGGTTCTATTGATACTAATCGGTTTAATTGCTCTGCGATATGGACTCTTATCGCTAACGTATACCTTGCTTACGGAACTGGGAACGCTATCTAAATTTTGCAATACTTGCCTACGGTTATTTAAAAATTTTATAAAATTGTTAAAATCGGGAAGTCGTTCGTCCGACAAGCCTTCTTTCCAGAGCCTACACGTTTGAGTATCAAGTTTCTGCGTTAAGTGTTGAACTAAAATCATTTCAAATGTATTTACGTGTAAATTTAATGAATTTAAGGATATTTGCCGTAATCTCGTCAATGAACCTAGAAATGCTGACCCTGGAATCTGGTTGTACGGACTTGACGCCCAAGACATTCCCTATGTGATGGGCTGACACGATCAATTTACTGTCGTATCTATTTTTTAATACATCAATAGCTACTGCATAATTTTCATGAGTTATTGGAATAGATTTAATTACGTTTAATGCCTCGCCACTCAATGACGAGTGTAAGTAGTGTAATTTTTGAGTATCTGTCAGATCAGTTCTGACGTGTATTAACTCGACAAATATATTGTAATAGTGTCGCCAATCAATAATGTTTCCTGAAAAGGAAGGCAATTTAATCGGTTCTAATTGTATCGGGGGGGTTTTAATTGGCGTAATTTCGGTTTGAATTAACGGTTTTTGGTTCACCTCCTCTACTTGTTTCAATGGATGATGTAATTTACATTCGATATTACAGAGATCATCCTCGGTTTGAACCCTGTCGCTGACTGTAGCTAAATCTGAATCGTCAGCCTCGATTTGAGTCTGAATATCGTCATACTTAGCGGACAGTTCCATTAAATGGCGGAGCTTTATTTTTAGCGCATGATGATCACTTATGTCTGAATCAAAGTTATCCGCGAAAGTATTCACGCGAGATATGGAGGCCTTAATTGTGCCGCGTTTCTTTATCAAGGCCTTCACATCAGCCATGACCAAAATTTTAAAATGCAAATTGAAACCAAAAAACTAGATGTAGGGAAGGTGAACAGTTGTTGCAATTTAGAATGATTTACTACAATTTGATATAATGCGGGAGCCAGTGATCTATGTACCTTAATATATAACTGATTATAATAGGTACTTAATTTGCTTAAAACTAGTTGTGAATGTTATAGACAATATAAATCATTCGACATGATAATAAGTTTATGGCCACTTAAGTATGATATCTGTTTCTGTAAGGCTTATTAATAATGTTATATTAAATGTTGTTAACTGTATACCAAAAAAGTTACTTAGATTGTCACAATTATATGAAAAGATTATAAAAAATAAAAGTTCATAATCACGTGAACGTTGATCCAGGCGTGCTGAAGCCGGCTTCGATCCTGCTGCTCGATCCTGTTAGGAGTTGTTGCACATCTTGTCTCTACCGGTCAGATGATGCCTGATGTTGCAGCTCTCCATACTTTTAAAGCTGTGGAACTTTTTCATGTAGAATAAGTAATGCTGTCCTGCCGTGTTCCGTCGTTTCCGGAATACTGCTTTGTAGAATCTTGTAGCGTTAATTATGACGTGATTTTCGAAAATAATAGAGGCACGCAACTGTCAGCAATTCAAGTTGAAAATATTGGGGCTTTAACCAAACGCCGTTTGGGCCCATTAAATGAAATATTAACGTTGTCCCGTGGGGACCAAAAATGTTGGACGAAAATCCGGATCCAGGAGGACCAAATGCTGTCGCTGCGGACAAAAATGCGGTCGCTTGTGGACCAAAATATTGCCCGTAAGGCCAAAATAAAATCCGGTTTGGAGGACCAAATGTTGCGTCTTAGAAGTTCTTGAGATGTTCTTAGGAACGCTATTGGAGTTGCTGGTTTGTGATGAAATAATTGAGTGGACTGTATAATGTTTCAGAAAATAATAGTTTATTGAGTCAAGGCGACATATTTGATTTCTTATTAAAATTTAGATTGAAATAATTGATTGATTGCTGAAGCGTGCAGATTTTAACACGGCATGAGTGCCGGAGAAACGAATAGCAGTAAAGCGGGGGCTTGCATTGCAACCCGAAAGCCTAAATGGCCTAACTAAATAATCGCACGGTGTCCATGCTAATAGAATTAAAAATACTGAAAAAAAGAACGGTATGTAGCCGCTGCGGCGAGTGAGAACGAGTGATCAGCTCGAAATCTATAGTAGAACTAATTTAATTTTGTCTGTAGTCAGCCGGTCTGAATCTCGGCTGGCGATAACAAGAACAAACGTGACGTCATCTGCACGCTTCGCAACCTAGTATTTAGATTACAAAGTACACATGGATACAAAGTTTGACCAGTCTGTGACTATTTTTGTGTCTCCATGAGTCTGCGACTAACATATTACCACAAAATGTGTGGTTCCCCTGTGGAAAGAGGGAAACGACTGAGGCATAAAATGTCACATAAAAAATTATCACAATCCACATGACCTGTGAAGCGGTCGTGGCGTAGTGGCTAGCGTGTGGCGCTGCTACGCTGGCGGCGCGGGTTCGATTCCCGGCGGGGCCATCTGATTTAGATACGACCGTTCCCCCTCGGAAGGCGATGGCAAACCAGCGAGAGGTATCCTGCCTAATATAAGCCTTCCCCAACTATGCCGTTCGGATCCGGCGTTAAACTATAGGTCCCATATACATGTGAGAGACTCCGTAACACACGCACCGCGGGTGTATCCGGGGAGGGTACAAACCAGTCGAAAGACTGAAAGACCCAATAATAATAACATGACCTGTAACAATTTTCTTCCCAGTTTTAATACACGATAAAGTCTTATGTGTAAAACGTACTCGAGGACGTCGAATACCAGAAGAATTCGTAACGAACTAACCTTTTTTGTTGGTAGCGTCCTTACTAGTCACTAGTCTTATTATCGAGTATTATTAACTTGTTATGGTAGTTCCTCTGCAAACAACTGACTAAGTCGTTAAGGAATAGATTGGTAAAGTGTTTTGTGTGGAGTATAGGGTTGTACGGCGGTGAATCATAGCCAATGAGGACAAGAATATGAGAAGATTTTAGGCATTAGAGACGTAAATATAGTGGTAAATAGGGGGTGTGAGATGTGAAGGTAAAGTAAGGAATGCAGAAAGGACTATAAGAAAGATATAGGGCTCAAGAGGGTAGGAACAAAGAAAACAAATTGGCTGGGACACCGGATGAGGCGAAACTGTCTGCTAAAGGTGGGACTTAAGAAAAATATGAATGACATTCGATGATGAGGATTCGGAAGAAAATTCGGTGGTGGTTTCAATTAAGATTAGGGGAGGAGATGAAGACACTAAGAGCCTGGCGAAAACCGGAAGGCATGAAGGCTATCGTGTGAGGATCTACCAAAAAAGCGCAGAACACAAATAAGCGATTGATTTTAGGACCTTCAATAAATAGTAGAATAATGTTCACAGTAGATTATTTATGTTTAGAGACCAGCGCATAAAATTAACTGGTTTCAATTGTGACATCAGACGTCAAAATATTCCTACTTTTAACCAAATTCAAAAGTGCGAAGCGGGCGATATAATACTCTTATTAAGAATTAAAATCCCACATCTCAGGCGCGCGCGCACACACACACTATGTATGTTTGGACGTCTGACACATCTTGTCACATCTGGTACTACTGTCTGTTTATATGTGTTTAATATTACGCATAGCCATTGTAACGTGTGTTTAGCGGTAAACGACAACGGAGGGGGGAGCCTTTATAAAACTTAACGGGTAGAGCAACCCAGTGGCGTACTCAAAGGGGTTTTGGGGACTAAAACCCCCTTCAGATATGGAAAACAAATTTTGTAATCAACATACGTACAAATAGTAAGAACACAGTAGTTACTATATTCTCACAAATAAATAAACTTTTTTACTACTACTAAATGATAAACTAAAAGTCAGTATATGTAAATTTATCAGTCATGAATCATCTGTTTTCGTGACAACGGCGTATTATATGTAGGGTAATGCGCATGCGTCAGCATAGAAACGTGAGGATCGACCAAAAAAATGCAAAACACAAATAATCGATTGATTTTAGGGCCGTCAACAAAGAGCAGAATAATGTTCACAGTAGATAATGATTTAATACACGATAAAGTCTTATGTGTCACGTACTTGGGAACATCGACTACCAGAAGAAATAACGAATAAATCTTTTTGGTTGGTGGTGTCCTTACCTTTTGGTAAATACAATAAACGTCTTATTATCAAGTATTATTAGCTTACTATGCTAGTTTCTCTGCGAACAACTGACTAAGGAGTTAAGGAATAGATTGGTAAAGTTTTCTGTGTGGAGTATAGGGTTGTTTTCTCACTTTTCTCCCAGATGCGGTGGAGATTTATTGTGTTCGTACTTTTCAATAAACCACAGTTTTCATCAAAACCGTAGCGTTTAGTTGTTTACTATATTTTCCGGTTTCGGGAATGAAATTAAGTGGGGAGTGGATGCAGAGTGAAGTCTGGATCGCTGTCGACTTCAGTGTAAAGGAAAGTCATACACAGTCAGAGTCGGGAAACAGTTTATAACATGTACAACTTTATGAAATCGGAAGATAAAGAAATATCAGAAACTTATAGAAACGGGTAGCTCAGGTGTGCGGTGTGTCTCTAAGTAGTGTTTGTTTTTAGAATTATTAAAGAAGGATCAGCTTTTACAGGTGAAAATCTATTAGCACTCTCCATAAAACACGTTCAAAAAACGAAATAAAAACAGATTTTAATAAGTGTACTATTCGACGCAGTGGCGTATCTAGAAATTTGGCCTTGGGGAGGGGAGAGTTCGGGGTCGAGTCGGCTTCATACAGAAGAAAAAACAAGTTAAGAATAACCAACATTCCTATCTTTAAAGTGACTGAAAACGTGTCACAACATTCTGAAATCAGTCCCATTAAAGTAAACTGCAATTACACAATAAAAACAGCGCTATTGAAACATTGTTTACAAGATACTTATTGATTGAATTGATTTTCCTATATTTCATATTTCAAACTATATTCTAATGCTGTGTAATAAACCTGTTTGTATATTTAAAAAAAAAGAGTTACTAGCTGAAAACACAGCTGAAATAGTAATAAATTAACCTTCAGAAAACTTTATTAGTGCACACAGCTGAAAAAACAATAAAACAGTCTAAAAATTAAGAGGTTAACAAAATTTGTCAACTTTTCTCGACCTCGGGGGGGGGGGGGGTCCGGTCTCGTTCGTCCCTCGGCCCGTTAATACGCCCCTGATTCGACGAATTATTCAAGAATGTCACGCCATAGAAGGGGAAAACCAACATTAAATGTCATTTTCAAAATGTAAAAGAGTGAATAATTATAATGGTTGTGTATCTAATCTAATACACATTATTCATCAAATTGGATTTCAATGCAGTAGGAAAGCAATATGAAACTTTTAATAGAAAAACACGACAAAACTTAAGTGTAGATTATATAAGAAACTTACGACAATACAGAGAAGAACGGTGGCCCATAGTGTACACAGATGAAACTTATTTTCACAGTTCAACGTCAGTTACAAAATCATGGACTGACATTTACAAAATTGGCTGAAAACTCCATCAAATAAGGACAGCGTGTGGTTGTCGTTTATGCGGGTGGGGGGTTAGTATCTCAAGCTCTTAATGTTTAAACCGGGTTCCAAAAAAGGCGATTATCATATCGATACGAACTATGAAATGTATGATAGTGAATGACTAGAATGCTTATTCCGAACTTGAATAAGAACAGTGTAGATAGATGATCCCTCCTACTATAACGTACAAATAAAGTTACCTCCAACATCATTAACAATAAATGCAGACATGATTAACCGGTTAGTGAACCATGGCATTCCTGTAGTCCATATGTGTTAAAACCTGAGCTATATGGACTAAGTAAACAAAAAAAAGCAAAACTTTTAAAATAGATGCTATTTTGGCAAACAATAGACATTCCGTTTTACGACTTCCACCTTACCACCCGTATCTTAGTCCTATAGAAATGATTTGGACAACCGTGAAGGAGAGTGTTAAAAGAAAAAACGTGCGTTTTTCTGTAGACAGTGTTATAAACTTATGAAAAAAGGAATTTGAGCGTATTTCTGCCTTGGACTGGACATCAAGAAGCGATCACGTCATGAAAATGGAAAAGATTACGTGAGATCGGACCAAAGAGTGGATAATGTAACAGTTTGTTTCGAAATTAATATAAGAAGAGTGAAGACAATTTGAGTGATAGTGATAATAACAGTGAAGGAAACATTAATGGGTTGAAGAACTGAGCTAAATATATGTAGTTGAGTTTGTAAACGTGCTCTATATTATTTAAATAGTTTTAGTCTAATTGTTGAATTAATGTTGTCTCTCCCGTTCTTTTATGGATACCTTACATCTGCTTCTTTTAACACACACACACACACACACACACACACACACACACACACACACACACACACACACACACACACACACACACACACACACACACACACACACACACACACACACACACACACACACACACACACACACACGCGCGCGCGCGCGCACGCACGCACGCACGCACACACACACACACACACACAATTACTTTACATAGTAGGCTGATATTAATGTTAAATTAAAAAGATGCTTGTGGACTGTTTACTATATTAACTACATTTTCTGAAATGTAACATGTACACAAAGTATTTCATACTCCAAAACATACAATGTTTGAATGTTTGATAATGTCTTGGCTGGAATAGGAAGTTAGGAGAAACAGTGTGATAGACAAACATGCCAAGTCACTGTTTACTAAATAACTGTAGTGCTAAACATTGTATAACTCAGTAAAATCTTTGCACTGACCCTTCCTCTTGTGCCTAACGTTTCGTCTTACAGCACATCCGTATGTAGTGTTTGATCGTGCCGAAATCGAAATCGCATTCAAAACTTGGTTACGTAGACTCATCATTCAGGCAGCAGACTAATATTTTCATCTGTACCTTTCTTTTTCCACTCGTGTGTTACACTGTTTCCGCCTTATCCTTACTACAACCTGCGCGACTGCTTCATGTCTGATAATTTTAACTACAGTATTATTATTGTTTATGATTGTATTATCTCAATAAAATCAATATATAGACCCCCTACTGATTAAGTAATAAAAATAACGGAGTAAGCATATGCAAAGCATTGTGTTTACATGATTTTTACTTACAATTTGTATTCCTACAAAGATTGGACTTATGCAATATATTTATTGAAGGGCGCTTTTGGCATTATAGGTGGAAGGTTCACGAGAGACATTCTGTAAAGCAAGCATTTTTACCTGTTTGTGCGGCACTGACTCCCTATAAGTTGCATATCATCGTCTAGAAAAAAGCCCTGCTTGTAGAGGAAATAATGAGGAAATCCAAAATTGTGCACCTTGTTCCAAAGTTTTGACCCCCCCCCATAACAAACTATTTCATAACATACACAAATATATTTTCACGATTTCTATCATTCTAACAAAAATTATATGCGATGTACATTACATATCGATACCAATAATCGAATAATCAAAATATCTAAAAAGATGTAGTTCGGTTATTGGGTAATTACCAAGCAAACAAACTGATTACAGCAAAATAAAAAAAAGTAGTGGGAAGTTTAACATACCCAGTGGAAGTCTAGGATGGCAACTCACCTTACTTCGAGTTTTGATTTCTGAATTAAAAAAGTATTTGTTTTTAGCGTATTTGTTTTAATGTTTTAATTTGTTTTTATGCTTTAGTTTGAGTATTAACCTAGCACCATGTTTTGCCGCCAGTAATACAGGTATAACCTACAGTCTTGTTAGAAACACTTCCAACAGTAATTAAATGACAATAAAAAACTATTAACATTAAAAAAAAATAGGTCAGATATGACAATTCGTTAACACGTTTCGACTTACAAAACGTAATTGATATTGTTTATCGCTAAGGCGAAATATCAAATATTCAGTGCTCGTACAGATAATGGGAGAAAGTAGGATTACCGAGAGTTTAACGTTTTGTCTATAAAAAATACAATTTATAATTATATGCAACCTTCTGGAAATACCAATAACAGGATATTCTATTTATTTATAATATCTAGTAGTACATCAAGCAAATTAACAAATGAATACAGTTTTTAATTTCTGTTGACATATTTTAAAAATTCTACATGTTGTCCGTGTTTGTCCATCAAAAATTTATTTATTTAGTCGAATGGTAGTCCAGAACATTTAACGTGTTCTATATGTTGTCTCTGCAATAAATTCATCCCTGGCTGTGTTTGCCCATTGCAAATGTATTCCAGTTGGAAAATTTTACTACTGTGATTGCCACGATTAAACGACAAAGCATGTGTGTGCACCGCGAGCGCATATGCTTGCGCGTACCAGAATGCGTGGTGGTGTCAATGCAAGCCGCGAGAGCTCGCACTGATCCCAAAACATGCAGACTGCAACGCAGGACAGGTGTCGGCTCAAGCAGTGCGGTGAGTCTGTACGTGAGGGCGTCACATGCGTGAGCGCGCGAGAAAGCGTGCAGGAGTCAATGAAAGGCGCGCGCTTGCACTGGCCGCAGCACGCAATCTGCGCGCCAGCAAGTGTCCGCCAAAAGGGTGTGTGTGAGTGTGATGTCCGTGTTCTAATCGTGACAATCAAAATAGTAAAAATACTATGTAGGCCTACCTAGGTATTTCACAGTGGGTAAATGAGCCACGAAATGAATTTATCTGCAAAGACACGGACAGGATACATTTTTGTGAACCTCGCTGAATTGAATTAAACTAAATAATTTCGTTTGGTTTCTATCAGTTGCGAAGAAACGAACAATTTATTGTTATCGACAATTGGAACAATTAAATTCTTAGTTTCTTATAGAACTATACAAACTAGTGGTCGCCCAGTGGTCGAAATTCGACCGTAATTCATTAAATTTTTAAGTTTGAACGTTATTGAGGTTCTTTTGTCAAAGAGTATACCTCTATAATCATTGCATATAATTTTTTTGAATTTTGTTCTATTACGTCAGCTGCGAGCGTGTACAATACGTCATTAGCGTGTGTTGTTTGCCTTAATTCCCTGCAATACCTATGAAATTTAAAATTTAATGTTAGTAACAGTTGAAAAAAAACACAATTACAGCTTGTATTCGTATTTATTTTTTGATATAATTCATTGTCAGTTTTAATTTTTTCATGTTATTATTGAATCAAATAAACGCTAATAAAAATGAGACTTGACATTCATAGAAGTATAAGATACATTGTTTTCAATTCCAGTGGATTACATTTCATTTTTGGTAAGGTACAAAATTCGAAAACAGTTTGAAGATTATCTGCTACAAAGCTTATATAATTTTTTAATTTTTTTTCTATGCATTAATTTTCGAGTTATTTGAAAAATATGAAAGATAGGAAAAATGAGGTTTAGCTTGGCTAAGCCATATTTAAAAAGCAATAACGCGTTTTTTGACATTTCCTTGGGTTTTTTTTTATTGCCATACTGACCAGGTTTCGCCAAGGCTACACAGTTATTTTGCCTATCTTTTTCGAATTATATAAAATTTAAATAAAAATTAATATAAAATAAAAAATGAAATAAAAAATACGTGCCTCGTATTTTTTCATATATTTTTCATTAAATCAAAAAACCGGGCGGTTAAAAAAATAAATGTTGTCCATTGAACTTAAAATAGTTTGAAAGTGAATTTAATGATTCAGAACTTCTGTGTAAACGATGTTTTTTGTAAAAACTCTTTCATCATTTGCTAAATTCCCTTGGCCATTATATTCGGAAATATAAAATCTCAAACCATCGAATGATCGAACTCTACTTGCTGCGACGTACAATTGACCATGTGTAAAAACTGGCTGCCTCAATAAAATTCCAATTTTTTCGAATGTTTGTCCTTGAGACTTATTTATTGTCATCGCAAATGCAGGTATGATTGGAAATTGAGTTCTTTGAAAGTTAAATGGTAAAACAGTACCGGAATATATTATATTTATACGTGGAATCAAAATTCTCTTATTGCGTGCGGTTCCAGTTAAAACTTCGCAATCAATAGCATTACGATGCATACACTTGATGGGCATTCTTGTTCCATTGACTAATGCTTCCTTTGTATTTAAGTTTCTGATCAGTAAAACGATGCAATTAACTTTCAATATTAACTTATGTGGTGGCAAACCACTAGTAGTCAAAGAATTCAAAAACTCTACTGGATAGTTATTGATTTCATTGTCATTATCACAAATTATTTTATCGTAGCTATGATATGTTTTCTGTTCACCTGGTATTCGATTAAGTATATCAGTATTAATAAAAGTACAATCATCATTTTTAGGTGCTAAAATAACTGACTTCAATATGTTATCTGAGAGTATGTTTTCGAAATATTTCCATACACCTCATTAATAATAATATTTTCATCTCCTATTAATTGCTAAGGTATTTCAATAATATTTTCACCAAACTGATGGAATTGTGGGGCTTCATCATTACCAATTTTTTTCAAGAATTCGACAAATTCTATTTCACTTGGTAAGGCTCTCATATTTTGAGTAAACGTTACTTTATGAAAATAAACAAATTTATGCCAACTCGTGACACAATTTTCAATTAAAGTTGCACGTGATCCATGTGGGACAACTGGTAAGATTTGCCGAAAATCACCGCACAGAAGTATCGTTTTCACTCCAAATGGTTTATGTTTATCATTTTCATCGCATAGATCCTGCAGTAATCTATCTATGATTTTCAACACTTGCAGTGAGCACATAGAAATTTCATCAATAATTATCAATGATGATGAATTTATGTAACGTCCATAGCTACTATTTGCGGTAATATTCGCTACAGAATTTTCCAAAATGGGTATAGGCAATTTAAACACATTGTGTAAAGTTCTACCTCCAAGTAATAGAGTTGAAGCTATGCCACTGAACGCTGTTGCAATGCAACTAAGATTAAGCGAATTTAATTTGTGAATGATTGCTGTTTGTGTGAATGTTTTTCCACAACCTGCATGAGCGGTTAAACAAAAAACATTAGATCCAGTATCATGATGCAAAACTTCACGAATCACACGATCAATTAGATTACGCTGTTCAATATTTGCAGTTTCATAATGCTCACAAAACAGAAACTCTTGTTCTATTGGATCAATAGCATTTGCTTCGTCTGTTCTCTGCGAATACGTGGGAACTGGTAAACCAAGTTCTTGACATGACAAATTATGAACATTCAAAATATCTTCAATTTCTAATAGAGCTGTATTAAAGGATACTTCTTCGTTGTAATCTCTAAAAAAATCTTCACTAAGATATACTTTAAATTCATTCCATAACGCCAATGCATTGGCTAGCACATTTAATGCACAAATATAACCAAATAAATTTCGCGTTTGTTTTGGTGAATGTAATTCTTTTGCTTCATTTAAACATTCGCGCCATTCATTATCATTTGAAGCAATGCCGCGAGCATGGCACGCTTCAACAAAAGAAGTGTGTATAATTCCATTGTATGTTCTAACATCCTCAAATGATTTTGGACCACAGACATGTAATAAAAGCAATCGTAAATGGAAAAGTTCGATGTCTTTTGGTGATACTACATATATGCGTGTAATGATTTTATCACCTCCACGCCTTCTCTTCTTCCATTTTTTTCGGGAATCTTCCCACACATAATGCAAAGGAATTTCAATATACTTATATTCATGCGCTGATGGATCTGATCGATTCAATTCAAAAAATGCTAATAATTCTGTTTGTCTTGCATTTTCAATTGCTTGACGTTCTTGCCCTTCTCGAAAATAAACATTCTGTCTACGCGGTAAATGAATGTCAAGTCTAACGATGACATGTGATTGAAAATGCATTGGTAATTCATAGATGCGCCATACAGCTTCAGTTGATCCGATATAACGGCCATTTAAAAAATTTTTTAACTTCATCAATTTGTATTTCTTGACCTGGTTCATTTCTCTCTGAACCTAATTCAACAGATGCACTGTCATAGCCTTTATACACGTATTTATAAATGTATTTAACACTTTTAACTGTAGTGCATACTTCAACATTTATATGGCAATTAAATTTGGCAAGTAAATACGGATTGTATGGTACAACATAACTATTGTCGAGGCAACTACCGCGAACTTCAGCATTAATACCATTATCACGCCTTCTGTATAATGGATATCCATTTAATGATTCACATGTAAATTCATTAAATCGTTTTGGATAATCTTTTGTGCATTTTCCATCTCTCATACATACAGAATTTGGATTAAGTACACCGCATGGACCATGCATCATGTGTTTTACAACATATTCATGTAATGTAGGATGTGTTTGAATGTTAGGAATCTCCGCAGATACAACTTTATCAATATCGGTAGCGTTAACAATTTTATCTTGCTCATTTAAAGAGAGTAAAATGTGAGCATGAGGCAATCCTCTCTTTTGAAACTCAAATGTATAAATGAGTGCTTCAACTTTACCGAAGATTTTTTTTAGTGTAAGGCCCTCAATTAATGCTTTCAGTTTGGACTTTAATACACGCACAACAATATCAGGTCGAAAATTAGCTGACTCACCTACACCAATATTGCTAACTATTTCAGGCCAACTTGGATTGCAAGTCATTGTAATAAACAAAGAAGGCTTTCCGAAATATTGTACAATTGACATTGCATCTAAATAATTCTGATACATATTTCTTGGAGATCCATTGAATGAAGATGTTAAAATTACTCTACGGCCAACATTATTGGCAGTGGGGTTCAATTCTAAATAATCTGTTAAATTGTTGTAAACTTCAGACCTAAGACTTGTTTGATTTTGTCGAATGAAATGTAACCTTGTGCCCTCTATTCTCACATACATATCAACTATCCACTGCAGAAATAATTTTTGTGAATGGTGCAACATGCTAAAATCTTCTCTAATTGCAAGTCGATAGGCTGCATACTGAAGCATGGTTAATTTATTTCTGGGCGCTCTTGAATTAGATGTAGTTGGTACATTATGAGAAATATTGATATGCCACCCAGTATCACCATTTGGAAAAAGTAATGGATACGCTAAAGGGTCCAATGATGAATCCAAAACTGAGATATTTTTAATGGTACCATTAACTTTTGAAAACGAAACCATATTTCGTTCAAAGGGTGGCTCACCATCAACTGTACTAAATATTACTGCTACATCAGTTTGAACTGCATCATTATAACGGCGTAGATCTAAATCACGATTTACTTTAATGAGCATACAAATTTCTTTATTTTGATTTTCAACTCTCTGACAATGATCTTTCATTGCAATGAATGACCGAACAAAAGGATTAATGCGTTCCAATTCAAGAGAGATTTCGCGCATTATATTGTTATTGCATGTTTGATTATAGTGTTCACGTAATCTATAATTGACAGCAGTGTCAACATCATAAAAATATAATTGCGCACAACATGGTGAGCGACCATATCCAGCAGTCATTGGACCTGATCTATGATAAAAAACATCATGTATTTTAAAATGATACACTCCACGCGTAACTGTATCCGAAATTTTAGCTTCTGAGCTAACCATAGCAAATGATGAATTGTATTTACGAATGTTTTCAAAATAATTTTTTGACTTTCTTTTTATTGAAGGTTCATTTGAAGTAAGTCCATCATACAATGATTTAAAGTATTCATTTTGACTTAAGGCCGGTAATATTGCTTTACCCTTATGACAACATGAAGTGAATGCAGTCCTTTCACCTAAAGTGACCTCAGATTCGAAATGTTTTGCATTGCAAAACCTGCATTGTAAATGCATTAATCCACAATCAAAAGTATTAAAATTTCTTGGAATGACATTCAGTGCGCATTTAAATGTATCCCTCAAATAATTTCATCATTTTGTATACTATTTACACTATTTAAATTTGCATTTGGTCTATTATCATTTTGACTTTCACGCGAATATATATTCCTTCTTCTTTGTCCTCACTCCGACCTGTCAATGTTATACTATTTACACTATTTAAATTTGCATTTGGTCTATTATCATTTTGACTTTCACGCGAATATATATTCCTTCTTCTTTGTCTCTCACTCCGACCCGTCAATGTTCTATGTCGAGGCATAATGGAAGTAGGTGGGAATATCTGAATATAAATAAAAACATGTAGTGAAATTACTGAAGCTAAGATTAGACAGGGTTTAATTTAAAAATAATAAAATGTACTCACTTTTTTAAAACCACCAATAATAATTAGGCGAGAGTAAGTCAATTCAAATTGCTGCTACAAAATTTTCCTTTTGCAACAGGTGTATATTAAGCAAGCTGTATTTCACTTTCAACTGCACATTAATATATAAAACACAGATATCTAATATACAAAATATAAAATAAACGCTTTTTTGCCTTGACATACACTCCACAGACTATTGAAAAAGGAACATTTGAAATCACACAAAATTCACAGCTCATTCAGTCAATCTGTCAGTATTAAGCAAGCTGTATTTCACTTTCAACTGCACATTAATATATAAAACACAGATATCTAATATACAAAATATAAAATAAACGCTTTTTTGCCTTGACATACACTCCACAGACTATTGTTGCCTGGCAACAAAATTATTTTATTTTTAACAATTACCATTGTTTGAAAAAGTTTAAATGAATTTTCAAGTGCAAATGAATGTTTTATTTTATTTTATTTAATGTATTTGTAACACATATTATATATAAATTTTAGCTTTCTGCACTCCTTCTCCATATAAACTTTAAGTAGGATGCCAAATCTCACACTCCTCCGTGCGCGCAATATGCTTAAAAAGGGGTACAAAGTTTTCTCTTCACGTATTAATATATAGATAGATAGTCAGTTTTAAATTATTTGGGATAAAAAAAATACATGACAACTGCTGGTTACCTATAGTTCTGTAATACACTTGTAAAAGAAATTCTTAAAATTCCCATTTGTCTGTAAAACAAAAACAAATATTGCAGGTCGCAAGTGAATTCTGCAGACACTTATTTTTGCAGTCCTATATGAATGGGCACTTTTTACATAAAAATCTGTTAACTTAGGAAACACTACACATTCTGCATCATACTCATCGTTTATTTGAGCAAAGCTAAACACAGAATTATGTGTACTTTTTTATTCGTACTTAAAGTTATATAAAATAGGTTGACAACAGAGAAATTCAACATTAAGAGAAAAGTGTCACTATGGCAGTTATTGTGCCTTCGACTTAATAAAGGTTTTTAGAAAGTGAAACGCAGATGGTTCACTGCATTTAGTCTCGAGCTTCACCATTATTATGTCAATGTTGAGGAGCACGAACGTATTACTGGCACAGGTAGAATATTAACAACACACCTCTGTTTTGCTCAGGAGTCGTTTGAACTGTGTGTAGAAATACTTGTAGTGCCCTATAGCTACAAGTTCAAATAGGTTTTAAGGTTGTTTGTAAACTGAATACAGTATCCACAATACACTATTACCAGGTTGTTTTGTAATAGAATTTAGTAGCCATTATGAGGCAATTAGCGAGTAGGTCAAAGGGCGAGCACAGGCGATCATAGGTTCCATGCAAGACTGATAACAACACAGCCTCCACTGCACCACTGAATTTATCTAATAATAAACGTTTTTTGTTCAAAATAGTGAACGAGGTCTGTAGTTCAAGGAGTTTACTAGTATTCAGTAAGCCCAGATGTGCGGTGGAAATTCCGCTTCTTCGTTCACATACATTTCAACCAAATAATCTGGATAAGCGTCAACTCTACAGTCGTTAGGTTTTATTTCAGCTAATTCCATGGCGAAAAAGTCTTCCACTTCGTCAGGTTGTGAAAAGATCATGCCAAATGTTAATTTTAACCACTTTCCTATTTCGGAATCCCTATTCTTATATTCACAAACCAAACCTAAGTTTTGTATTTTTCTCCACCAAAAGCGTTGCACGTTTTGCTATTACATCTCCACTTCACTTCACCACTCTGCATATGCTTGGCCTTGTAATACTTAAAATTACAGTATCTAAAACTATTAATTCAGTTTTACGCTGACTTTCGACAGACGCCATAATAACCACTGCACGACAGCTCTGCTCGGTATGACCACGTATATTGTAGAGGTGGGCCGATATACCTGTAACAGCTATTTTGGGACGATTACTTTTGTAGAACGGTTGAAATGGGACTGAGAGTGGGAAATACCTAAGGAGTGGTAAAGATTAAAGATGGGCGAGGGGAGTTGTTATATCTCGTTTGGGGTCATTAACACAAGGCGAGCGGAGCTGTAGTATGTAATTATAAAATGTTTACCTGGCCGAGCGGAGGTGTCGCGCGCCCCTTTTTTTTATAAATATCAGGCCAAAAGTCATGTATAGAACAAATAAATAATTTTGAGTAACGGGGAAATGTATTTTAACTCGCCGTAACTCGTGAACAAAACGTTTCCGGCCGTACATTCATATGACATTGGCCTATTTTCTTATTTTTATTTCTAAAATCGTCTGATGAAATTGTGTCATTTCGACTTGGAACGTTCTGTACGCAATACCCACTTTAAGAGAGATTACGCGAAGAGCTCCTGATATGTAGCGTGCAATGTACAACTTTTAAGAAGTGCTCTGCACTTCGCTCTTCGGACTTAAACTTGACTAATCATCAGTCCTTCGACAAACGACCGCAGTTGCATTTTCTTTTGTCAAACGCGCTCCCGTCAGTTTGCGGTTTCACGAATGCCATCAATTCTCGCACTGTCCTGCAAAAACCGTGCAGAAATTAATTAACACGCCAGAAACGTATTGCTTCTTTATCTTTCTAATATACAGCAGTCTATACAAGATGTAAAAAATCTCCCTTTGTTAATGCGCATGTTATGAGGAGAGTTCAAATAAAAATTATAATTTGGTGGAATGCCAAAGTTAATAATAATACTGGCCAATCCCTCTCAGTCATTTAGGAACTAGAATGCGTGCTTCGTTTTGCAAGTGTGATTGAAGTATATGTGAATTCATGCGTTGTACAACGCATTATTATTAAATTTCTTACAAAAAAAAAGTTAAATCATCAGAAATTTGTGAAAAACTCAAAAAACAGCTTGGTGAAAGACGTTATCAGAAGTACGATGAATTTAAACGTTATTAAAAATAAAATATTGTTACGACGGTCTACTGATCGTCGTATGGTACAGTGGAAAAGAAATACAAGACACCAATTACGTCACTAATCACCAGCTTTAATTATCACAATTAAACAGTTTGTAATCAACATGATAATCTCTTACAACAAATTAAATAAAAATTGTTCACACGCAATAAAATGTCAACTAATATAAAACGCAATTGTAATATTATTGTGTCGTACGATTATAAAACACATAGCACTGCTCCACAATACTACGAACCGCACTGAAAAATATCACAACTCAAACTGAACTGAACGTCGCTGAATACTTGTATTTATACCCCGCCGAAAATACAGAAACATCCATACACTACGCATCAGCTCTACACTAGGACGCAATTGATTGCGGCCTTGACACAGTGCGCGTGGCTGGCAACGTCTAGAAAAGTCTCGCGAGCGTATGTTGAAATCACGTACGCACACAACATTATAGCCGGATTCCTCTGGAACATTCGATAAACACGTACTGCATTAGACTGAACTCCAAGTCTCTGAGAGGAACGCGGGCAGAGAGAGAGCGTAGACACACGGAAGCGCAGTTGCGTTAAACAATCAACGATTACTGAGATATCCCGATTCACATGTATTATCAAAACTCACTCAACGCTCACTTTCCTATCATTGAGCATTAAAGCCAGATAACTGTGACACTATGTGTTGTACAAGAATTGGCACTGATAAATATTATTAGTATTAAAATCTAATTTTAATTTCACATAGATTATAATTTCGAAATGTAATAGATGATTTACATTTTAAAGAGGGCGAGCTAACTCCTCATCTGTTTCCTCTTCCCTGTCAGTACTGAAACTGCGATCAGAGTCACTGTCATTGCTGTCTATGTTGTCACCACTGTCAACATCATCCGCTGATATTATCATCATCCGAACCTGATGTGATATAATCTTGTCAATAACGTCGGACATATCCCATCACTTTCCCAGTAGTAGTCCTCTACCTCCCCAACTTTCTTGCAGTACCCTACCCAGTCACTTTCAGTTACCAACATTATTGTTTGCTCAGTTATTTCAATCAATTCCGTAAAATTAAGACTTCCATGACTGTTGCAACTTCGTATGTAGTTTTTAACTTTTGTCCAGGCAAGTTCAATAGGGTTGAGGTCGCACATATAGGGAGGAAGCCGTACAACAGTGTCACCCTTGCTTGATAAAAATTGATCAATCTTGTATTGCTTTTCTCTGGGCCGATGGAGTTCTATAATTTGAAAAAGATGTTCCTTTCTCAAACCTTCATCGCAATTAATACCCTTATTTCTTATAAACTATATCATATCAAGTTTCGTAGAATACTTTGTCGGAATCTTTTCACCTAAAACAGAATGATACGGCGCATTGTCCATAACTATTACTGATTTCGGCGTAATAATTGGCAACAACTTATTCTCAACCCATTTTTAAAAATTTTCATAGTTCATCTGCCCATGATAATCACCAGTAGTATTTCCAAATTTGTACAAACATTTATCACCTGGAATAAAGCCATTTTTACGTCCCGCGTGAAAAATCACTAATCTGTTCCCCGCACTGTAATTCTGTAGCACGCCAGAAACCTCATTTGACTGCCAAAATTTATCTACAGTGTAACAAAATATAAATTTTGTTAATTTTTTAAATTATTTTATTAATTTTTTTATTTCGAATTAATTATTTTAATTAATTAATTTTGATGTATTTTTGTATTTTTTAATCCTCTTTATTATTAAATTAATTACTTTAATAGCGTAGAATAATCAGAATTGGGTTTCCGCGTTAAATAGATTGTCTCCTGTAATAATCGATTAGCGGTCCTTCGTTATTCTAAGTGTGTACTCCTTCAACGTTGTTAATCTCTGCTTTTCTTGTAGTCCCAGTATCAAATATTATGTAATATTCTTCTATTTATATAATTACAAATAAATAGAAGCCAAAATACTAAAATTCAATGATTTTATTAACATTATAGAAAATGATCGATTTTGAATCGATTAGTCAATCGACAAATTACAGACTAGTATCTCAGGGCGAGTGAGTGCCGTATATAAATTATTAATATTAAGTCACAGGTTCTTTTAGCTGTTATTTTATAATAGTCAGTGAAAGGGCAAATCTGAAAAGTATAACACTTACAATAAAATGCTTAATTATCTAAAAATACAAAATATTATTTAATATATAAAGATTAATAATTTAAATTTTTGCGAACCAAGATCATGACGAAGTTTTGCCGTCGCCGCTAAGGATTCTGGGAATTCAAAAATGGTTGCCTTCGTGCTGCATATGTAGTTGGCTCCAGCCCAACGGAATCTCTTCAAATAAATGTTTCTTCTCGAAGTTTTCCTCGTCCAAACGGTAGTGATTAATTCCTCTGGTGATAGTGTAGTTGTCCTGCATCAGTGGTCAGTTCTTCGTCTCGATAATCAGTGTTTAATAATGTTCTTGTTTCACTTTAGTCCATAAGGTTGATAATGGCAAATTTCGTCTCGATAAATTCGGAGTTAGCGTTTATATGTTTTAATATAGGTATTGCACTTTTCAATGTTCATTAATTGTTTTCATAAATAGTTTAAGCTGGTTTATTTCACTGGATTTAGTGTTGACTCATGTTTTTTAAATTTCTCGAATTTAATTTTACTAGGTTTAGTTCATGTCCACCAATTTTTCTTCTCTCTTTATATGAATTAATTGCGAGAGCTCGTACTGAAGTGTACGTCTCAACGTATAACAATCAACTAACTAACTTTCTTCTTCATACAAAAGGTCCTGGCCAATTTAATATTAAAATGACATTGTTTTAAATCTCTGGCATTTCCGCTTACATAATTGACTTTTACATTATATGACTGAATATATTTTTACTATTATTTAATTTTATTAAACACTAAATACATAATCTCTTTCCTTAGTTAATTCTGAGTTATTTGATACCAAATATGATATTTTTACAATGTTTTCTATCTCAAAATGCCATATTTACAGTATATTCGAATGTAGGCCTTAAATTTTATTTCCTGTCACATTAAATGGTTTACCATCTTTATTATGTTATAATTATTATTGAACAAGATCCCTGATTGAAATAAAATGTTTATTTTTCCTTAATTCCTTGTAATTTTATGATTTGGTTAACTAATTTAAATATTATCTTTAATTTAGGCTTTCCCCCTTAGATTCCAGTGTTATTACACTTGCATTTTTTCTAATAATCTTTCATACATTTCTTCAGTACCTTTATAAAGTATAGTTACAGTTATTATACACTGTGATTGATTTACATTATACAAATTTCATCAATTTAATTAATTTACTTAACTTATTTATCAATTATAAGGTTGTTGAGATTTACCATTTGGCCTAGATTTTACCTGTGTTCACATACAATGTTTATTACTATTACAGCTTGCTTATACCCTTTCTGACATTTTATTCTTATACAATGTTAATTAAAATTCCTTTACTTAACTACATTAACATTTAGTATTGATTAATACCATTAACATGTAACAAATATTTTATAACAAAAGAATTGTACTCAATTTCAGACATTCCAGCCTTGAGTTCAATGAACTATTAATATAAACAAAATACATATGTTTTTTCATTACTTAAATTATTCCTTAAAATTAAGTTTCATGCAGTCCTTGCTATTTTTGTTTTATTTTAGGGATGTACCCTTGATCACTGCACTACTTATTATATTATCTCATCACATTTATAGTCATATTATCTAATATTGTGAGATAAAAATAGCACTCACTTGGGATTAATTTTTAGTATATTTTCATAATAAAATTACTTGCACTGGTCCACTGTTATTCTTTGATCCTATTTCTATTTGTTTTAATTAGTTTTATGAGATCAAGAATCTCAGTTGTAGGGAATCATTAAGATTTGTTTTTATTTTTTTCATTACAAAAATAACTTGCACTGGTACACTTTCACTTGTACCTTTAGACACTTTACTTATACATACTTTACATGATTCTTATTTTATAGTGTTATACTTTTTAGGGACATTTAATCTCTTTTGGGGTTTTATATTTTTATTACTGGTTTCTTCCAAAAGCAGTCCTTTTATTATGGATGTCGGTGTGTTCTGGGTATTTCCTTACTTACTCTTATCCTACCTGGGTATTTCCTTACTTTATCTTGGCTTTTTGTTTTATTTTTTATAACTTATCATAGTTGGTTTTAATTTACTTTTATTTCTTCAAACTATGATTGCACTTTACTGTGGTCCTTAATTAATTTTTATAGTAGTTTTCTTTGATTTCATTTTATTTTTACTTTATTTATGATCATTTTTTCATTCAGAACAATGTGGATTATCTGTCATGCTACAACAGTTATATTACTGTCAACCCATATTTCATCTAAAAGAAATATGTTTTCCCAGATTCCCGAAAGTTTTTAATTTGCACAAGGTACCTGTAACGCATCATTACAATTATCTGGTTTTTCAATTAACACTTTTCTTTTACTTCTACATTTCTTCTATTTGAACCCCACACTTTTAAGCACTCGCGTTAATGATTTAGCGTCCCAAGAAAAATGGATTCTTTCTTTCACGATCGATAGGAGTTTTTTAACAGTAGGCACAACGTTTTGATTTTTATAAAAATCTTGAACAATATTTCTTACTACACATTTATTGAAATCATCAAGAAAAAGTTTCCTTTTCTCACATGTTTTACGTTTTTTCCCCGGTGTGGAGAGTTTTCCATCTGGACTGCATTTTCTTTGCTTCCTCAAGTATTTAATGAAACTTTCCGATTTACCACAGTAATACGCAGCTCGTTTCGTTGCTTGATTAAGTGGGTATGTCAGCGAATTTTGTCGTTTTTCTTCATCACATTTTTCAATTATATTACTAATTATTTCGTGACCTTAACTATGAACAACGAAACTTTTTTTTCTTTGTTTCGATGATCCTAGAAGAAACATTGTGAACAGACAGTTACAAATAAAAAAATAACAGGATAATTCACTCACTAACAGAAAGTGACTAAAAGTACATTAATCCTACACGATAGTTCACAAATTCGTATTTTTAATGTTACTATAACACAACTACTTAAAGGACTAAGTTGTAAACATAATGCCAATAATATGTAGTCTTTAAACGCACTTACTACCGTAACGGTAAAAACCGCACTGCAATAATATTACAAGCTGGTAGTCTGCCTTTGTGATGGATGCCAGTTTGCACTGTGAACAGGGCTGTTGAATCATTGGCCTTGACAAACAAACAATACCAACACAGATACAGACACAACACAATCACGCTTACTTTATCCCCTCCATCAGAGACTTGGGGTTCAGTCTAATGCAGTAGATTGCTCTGTAATGTTGTAACAATATTATCAATTCTAATCGTGGATTCAAATGGCATAATGCAATTCGTTATTCAAGGTATCCAATGCTCTCGGCGATCGGAAGTTAAACATTCAGCACGTGGTCTTCATGCTAGAAGAGGTTTTGAAAAATGTTGTGTTTGAGATAATTGCAGAGGTCTTATTTGGCAATCAGACTGCCGTACGACATTACGTCATCAGGTAATACAGCATCAATAATGCTTAATAAGGTATGATGTTCAGTTTAAATTCATACGTCACGTCGATCAAGAAAGCCGTGACCATTACGTCGTATAAGTGTAGTAGTGCCTATTGTTTCCATTTTCTTGAATGTTTACAATGATATTTTGTAAAAAATGGTAATTTTGTTCAGTTTTTAATCAAATTAATTACACTGTTGAACCTTAAACATTGATTCATATTTAAAGAGCTATTACAAATACATAAACATTTGTTACGTTTCACAGTTTTTATTTAACTCTGACAGCTGTTTCGGCTTCTCAAGCTATTGTCAAAGAGATCAGTGAACAACTAAACAGAGGATGTTAGAGTGGTGAACATCTGTTTAGTGCATGTATCCGGACATGTGTGGGGTGTGAAGATGGAGGGGGGGATTGTAGAAGCTAAGGGAAGGTCAAGTGTGTGTAAAAACTAAATATAATCTGATTGCAAAATATAAAAATTCTGTGTATCCTCTTTAATAAAAACCTGTTATTTAGTTTAGTTACTTTTTACTAAATTTATATATTTATGTAGACTAGATATGCAAGAAAATGTTAAGTAATATGGGAGACACACGCACACACGCACGCATACTCACATATCAAGATGTAGAATTGCGAAGACGTTTTAAGGAACTATGTTGATGACCTACAACTAGAGATGGGCGAAGTAGTTCATCCAAACGAATTTATCATAGGTAGGTCGTTCACATCAGCGAACTAGCTCAATGAACTATGTCACTAGTTCAACCTGTTGGACCCCTCTTTATCTAAAATTTGTATAGATATTAAAAGAACAAAAATTGACATCTTCCTTTTTCTGTTTATCTTAGGTTATAGGCCAGGGATGACCATCCTCCTCAAGCGCATGAAGATTAGCTGAAAGACAACCAATAACGTTTTTTGGCGTTTTAACAAAACAGACGCAATAAAATATTATGAAAAAAATTACAAATATAAATAAAAAAGTTTGAAAATAATTTTATTCATGTCTCCTTCGGCCAGAATGGGGAAACCCGTTTCTCATTTAACAGTCGTAAAAATAACTCACTTCATATTTGAAATAACAAATACTTCATTCTTTTTAATTATTTACTATAAAAAGCTCGACCGCAAACAAAAAATAGTTGGAGTAGGGATTGCCGCCACAACCGCGTCACAACGAAGGGGGAACCTTACCCCCTCCATTGTCATCAGTCACGGCACACTCTTTACTGCAGTATTTTACACGTGATATTTGTATACCGGCAATAACTCGTTCCTAGTGTGCGGTAACATACGTGTACTATTAATTTGTAACAGACTATGGAAGTAACAAATCATAATATAATTATGCACGTTCCTATAAAATATATTAACAAATTCTAAAAATCCTTTTTTGTACATAATTTAAAAATAATATTAATAGAACCCAACCCTAAAATTTATGTAAGGCATACTTTAAAAACAATTCATAAAGCAACCGCCTGTGTAAATCGAGGTGCCTATCACAGTAGCAAAAATTAATGTTCATTAAACATTTTAAATGATAAACTGACATTAATTATTTATAATTATTAATAATAAGAAAATAATTGATAAATATTTATGGTATTCATTTTTCTTGCCTATTCGTCATCTGAATATTTATTTGTACTTGGATGTGAATTTCTCTCATAAAAATAATTATTTTGCCCATTTCTTCGTCTATAAAATCGTTCGTAATCCACTACAGTTCTTCAATTTTTTTGTATGGCACAATACTTTTTCAACTTTTCTATTGTACAATTTTCAAATATTTTTCACAACAATTCTGCTTTTTGTCTAAAGATAATTCTTTACAATTACGTACAAGTTCTCCTTTAATATCTCCCCAGACGAGGTCTGTAGGATTCAGATCGAGATGGTAATGAGCCAGACAAAGTTAAATACGGCCTTTTTCAAGAATTATTTCGTCTAGAATAGATGTATTTTCACAGTTAAATGTTTTTAACCAGTAACTGAAATTTTGCCCATGTAATACCTACTTTAATAATTTAAATACATTCTCAATCATCATCGTATGTCGTAAAACACTTTTGCTGCCGAAAAAACGTTGTTTGACACAAAATCAGCAAAGAGAGAATGACTACGACTACTTATTGCGCTACTATCGCTGCCGGTACGCATAAATTAAAACTGCAAGTTTTAGAGAAAGCAAAAAAGCAGCTATGTTTGACGAAATTGACACAAGTCTTTTGGTGGTTCATTATTATCATCTTATTATCATCATCAAAAAAGGTGTTCATATGGACAGACACATTTTAAAATCATGGTTTTAAACAGTTGTCATTCGGTTTACTCAATAAGGCAGTTTTATTAATTGATAACGTCCTTCTCCACCCATTATAATCAGATCTATTATTGGATGATGATGATGATGATGAAATAAAAGCTGTTTTTAAATTCAATTTTCTTTAGTTTTTGTGAGTCCTTGAACCAGGGTGTAATTGCGGCATTGAAAAATTATTACCGTTTTAATTTAATGGAAAGCTCGTAGTGTTTTTGTGATTTTTATAAGTTTCGTTTTCTCTGTACACGTGTTTTTAGAATATTCTTTTCTTGCATACGTAATATTTTTCCTGCACACGTTTATTTTAACAAAATTACACATCACATAAATCGAAATAAAGTATATTTTATCAGTTTACGTCTCTTTTCATTATTTACAATACCTATTTGTTCTCATCCTCACAAATATTTTTGTTCAAAATTACTGCCCGTTCGTCCAGTACGTGTAAATTATGCACGCACGTATGTGGTGGATATGAGTACACATGATGATCAGTTCCGATCCTATAGTGGACGCAATTATGCTGATCGTTACAATTTCCGGGAGCCATAACGACACATGGAAGGATCAGTGGATTAACCGTGTTTTCTGACAACCGTGCTTTGCACATTCCGAATTAAAACGGGTAATGGATGTTTTGCTGTAGGCTATTTGTAAAGAAATCCTATATATTAAACAAAATCTCAAATTATTCATAAATATGTATAAACATCTAACTGAATAACACAGTCCCCGCTGCGGCCGCTTACACAGCCGTCAAGTTTGTTAAAGGACATGGTGGGGGTGAGAGCCTTCTCCGCCAAGCCAGCGCATGCGCACTGGAACTATTTTTTGTCTGTGGTACACCTTTCTCCAATTCTACGATAACCTGTACTATTTTATTTTTATCATATTTATGCTGAACTTTGTCGAAATAACAAAAATCAGACAATAAAAAGCGTTTTCAAACAGTCTATTTCCACCCTCTTCCGATTTATCAGGACTGACAGACGTTTACTTTTACAAATCCTTATCTTAAAAAAGAATTATATATATATTATATAAATTAATTATTTAACGGTATGACAAAATAATTAAAAACATAAAAATATGGAGTTGTAATACTATAAAAACTCCAAAAATAAACTGCAGTCAAGTAAACGAATTAAACAGCGGTCGACAGCAGGTTCACTGGATAGAGTAGTTCTTTTTGGCTAGGTCGTTCGCGAACGACCCACCACTACCTAATAATCAACACTGGAGTTCTCCCGTGGCAAGACACGACACGTTAATGTGGATGTTGGTGGTGTTCGAATACGCAACTACATATATTGGATCCACTGAGTCCAGTCCTCTGCTCTTACATATGCAGATCGTTAGCAGCCGCACGACTGATATTGGAAATACAGAGAGAGAGAGAGAGAGAGAGAGAGAGAGAGAGAGAGAGAGAGAGAGAGAGAGAGAGAGAGAGATGGATTGTACAAAAACATGCATACAAATATAGAAGGTAACATTTTGTTTTAAGCAATTCTGGTACAGAGGCAGCTAACTGTCCTAATAAGACTACAGTCATTTGACAGCCAGCACTGACCACTGACGGAAACCGGTTTGTCGGGTCAAGGCGCATTGATGAATACTATTTGTTTACGATCAAAACGTGTGGGTAACTCAAACCCATCATCACACTCTTCAAACTCGTATCCATTACTTACACACATATATATATATATATATATATATTGTTACGTGACATTTTTACCATGCCCTAGTAACATAAATATACCATGATTATATTATTAAAAAGTACCAGGAGACATAATATTTTAAGAAAGACTTAATTGAATATGTTAAATTTTAATTGTATGTTGTATGTTATGTTTATTATAATTAAAGTAAGAACTTACTTATGAAATTTGTTTTTTGTGTGCAGACTGTAAAGTTATAAACACAGTCAGTTAAGGGGAATTATAACATATTACTAATAGTTATTAGTAATCAGTTTCTGTCACATTTATTAATATTATGTATACTAGTGTTAATAACACTAATGTTAGTCTTAACAAGAAAGTACCAAAATCATAGTCAGTCAAATTATATGAATAAGATTTCTATTATAATAATAAGGAAACAATGTCAGTTTATGTTAAAAGATTACCAAATGTATAAAATAAATTTAAGAAAGTGAAAGGTACAAAAGAAATAATAAATAAGTTTGGAACAAAAATAATAAAAAAATGTAAATCATTAACTCAGGAAATATAGATCAGAAAATAGTCAAGAGTGATGTCAAAATGATCAGTTTTTTATCAGAAGAACAAAGAAACAAATAAAAAGAAGATAAGAGCTCTTATAAAAAAGGTATATCCTTTTAAAAGAAAGTGACATATAAAATAGTAAAAGGTCTGTTTATATTATTCTTATGATGTCACCAGGGTGATATAAAAATGTTACTTGGAAACCAAGGAGATATCTAAGAGAGGCCTTAGCAACTAATATGTTGAGGAAGAAAATAGATGGATTCTAAAAAAACTGAATGCAAAAAGGTTGATTTAAATACTTATAGTGAAAAATAAATTATAATATATGTGATATCAGTGCATCTCCAGATAAACTAGTGAATAATTATATATGTCAAGATTAAAATAGAAGAAAGAATTGCTACAAGAATCTACAGAATTAAACTAGGACATCTCTAAAGAAATTGGACCAATTGACACAGGGAGAGAAGTATTTTTTGATCTAAAATTAATCTGAAATATTCCCTGTAAAACCTGATCTAAAGGTTTCAAAAAACTTTGAATACACTTTTTATAAAAACCATAATTGACTTTCACTAAGAACAATAATTATTAATAATATGGACATAAGCATAAGCCACCATTGATGTATAGTGCTAATATAATTTAAAGATATTTAAGTCTAAAAAACATTTTTATAACTTAACCTATACACTGAACTGTTTTACACTTTTAATATAATCCTTTTAGGATACATTGTGACTATTTCTCATCATATGTATTTTGGTACTTTCCCTGTCAATACTGTTGTTATATCGTAGTCTAAAGGACCTACAGAACATAATAATTGTATTTTATTTATTAAATACAAAATATAAAATGTTTTAAAAAACCTGAGATCTAAGAGTTACTGCTGCCACTCTGAGCTTATAAAAATACAGCTGGCCAAACTTTGTTAAAAATTATGTTTTACATTTAGAAAAAATTAAAGAATAAATAAAGGATTTGAGTTTATAAAATACAGAAAAAGGTTTATTTGTTTCTTATTTCATGAAAACAAAAAGGGTATGATATTCTGAACAAAATATCTGATACTGTGAGTTGACCTCAGTAATTAGATTAAGTTGGCAACACTCATCAATTGAAAATCTTAGCAAATTTCTTTTAAAAAAAGTGGTGATGAGCACAAGTTATCATATCCATTGCTGAAAGAAAAGGATAAAAGAGAGTTCATTACAGAATAAAGAGACCATATACTATTTACATAAATTTGAATAAAAATTTATTATTGATATTTCACCAATAAAATTTTATTTGCAAACGGTGATTGCAAATTGGCGCTCAACAAACATCCCCCTGAACAGATACTCATCCTTAATTTAATATTAACAAAAATATATACAAATAATAACAGAGTTAAACAAGACACAAATTCAGATAAATAACCATAGATTCGAGTCTAGATGTAACAAATTGGCTATCCCAATAGTGAAGCTAAATAAAATATAATTTAGAAAGAACGATTATTAGATATGTACAATATAATTCGAGAGTAACACGCTATTACACGTTACAATATATATACTCTATGTTCACTTCATTTACACCTCTGTGTTCGCTATAAAAATATACAGTGGAACTCGCAAATAACGAGCTCGCTTATAACGAGAACTCGGAACTCAGATGTAACGAGCAAAAGTATACGAGATTTGGGGTTTTGTATCTTAGTAATGTTAATTAAACTTGCTTTTGAAGAGTAGAGACTTGGTTATAACGAGCATTTTATTGCAGACTTGTTCATGGGTTAAGGTCTAGAAACTTTTGTTACAATACAGCATTTTAAACAATCGTTTAAAATCATTAACGCAATTTAGTGAAACTAATAATGTAAGTGATGAATTCCTGGAATATTTAAATACATTATAAAACTGTTTTGATATCTAAAGATACAAAATTACTAAACAAAAATAGATGACATTTTCAAGGTTAATTAAGTTTTGTGTGCGAAATATAAATTTGACGATTCCATTTAGAACGAAGAACAAAAAACAAATAAATTAGAGTGAACTTTCTTGTAATTTAAAAATGAATATTGTAGGCCTACATGTGGCATGGAAAGTTTTGCGTTTTTAGCCAGATAGCATGCTGATTTTTGATAAGTTTTTCCTACACAATTACTTTTACTATATTTCACGAATGCACTGTACGCCAATATTCAGCAAAGAACGTTAGCGTCAAAAAAATGTTTAAATTTCACTTTTAAGCATAGAATGCAAAACATGTCATAGTTTTATTGTGCAAAGCCCCTTCTATAGTAGACTTTTTTGTTGTGTGTTCGATAATCACGGTATAAAAAATTTAGGCTTGCGAGTCGACAACTCGGATGTAGCGAGCACCCGGTTTTAACGAGCACATTTGTCCGGTCCCTTGAATATCTTTATAAGCAAGTTCCACTGTATTTCTAATAGAGCGAACATGTAATGAGTAATGATAAGACAGAGGAAGAGAAACAGAAGCGGCTTGGATTTCCAAGGCTAGTCAAACGAGAATGGACCCAAGTCGATTGATGCGCAAGGACAAAACGGGACATCTTCCCACTCCGAAACACACTGCCCACACGAATGCTACGCAGTAGGAGAAGTTTTTAAAGTTTCCACTGTGCACGATATAGACACTTTGTCTGCACATTTGACTGATCCCCTCCTTCACAGTTTTAATTCCTTTAGGTAAGAAGAAAACTATGGACTATATTTGCGGGATTATAAGTTTAATTCTTTAGCACAAGGTGGGTGAAATTTTAATTGCAGGAGGAAACTTAATAAACTGAGGGTTACCGACACAATTCGCTCATCGCTGCGGTTGGAGAAGAACTGAAAGAACTAAATGAAGTAGAGATTACAGTTTGAAAATAAATTAGTCTGAGATGATATCTGTCATGATAAAAGTTCGACTGAGCTATCATTGAAACAATATCGGTCATAATGACATGGCAAATTTATGAAGTCATAAACAAATTAATCTGTTTAGGTTACTCATGTCCGATAATGATTATTGCACTAATATAATTAAAAGAAGATCAGTTACAGGCAGAATGTCAACAACGAAACTAATAAACAATATGTTGTGTCAAATTAATGCAGGTAGAAGGTGTAACAATCTTTGACGGCCTAAGTGGAGTTATAGAATGAAATTTTATGACTTCCTAAAGTATAAATAATTATGATGACTTCTGTAAGCAGTGAGAACGAGAGACAGTTTAATTGGTAATTCGATCACTAGGTCTCCGGACAAATTGCTAATTTCGTGTCTCTGCGTTCTCCGCTCAACTCCGAGGATTCATGTTGAGAAGTTGCTTTCTCTCCGCCTACAGAGCTTAGTCTGTCAGAACCTTCATCATCATTCTGCCGAGCTACGTCATCATCATCTTCACACAACACGGTATAGCCAAGTGCTGCTTGTTCCGCCTTCAAAAATCCTCTAGCCATCTCTCCCTGGGTCTACTCACACACCTGTGTCCTATGGGTTTTTATTTCCAGATTTTTTTGTTCAGTCTGGAATCTGACATTCTCCCTAAGTGTTCTGTCACCGTTGCTTGTACTCTTTTAATTTTTCATTCAAGTTAAGAACTTTTACTTTTCTCGTATGGCCTTATTTCTTATGCGGTCAACTCAACTTTAGAACACCTTTTAACTCCGCTTAAGAATGCCATTTCTGAAGCCTGTATTTTACTGTCTTGTTTTTAGGTTGTTGTCCATAATTCACACCCATAAGGACAATACAGAAACTGCCACAACTTTTAAAACTTCAATTTTGCATCTCGACGTACCTTGTTTCTAAAAATAAGGTTGATTGTCTGGAACTTACCTAACTTAACATCAATGTCATAATTTCTATCATAACCAAAATCACTTCCCAAATAACTGAAGTGGCTCACCTATTCTAGAATACGATTACTAATCATTATTTTTGTCCTTATTGGCTCCTTACCTCGAAATGATATTACCTGTATTTTGATAGTGGAAAGTTTCATAATGTATTGTTTACAAAAACAGATTTTTACAAATCAGATTCTGTATTTTGAAGTACAAGCGAGTCGTCAGCAAACAACAGCACATTCAAATTCTGTCTCGTGACTTAAAACCAGCGTTCACTACATGTTTCCATTTCCTTACCAGATTGTTAATATAAATGTTAAAAAGAGTAGGTGATATACTGCACCCTTGACCGATGTTTGTGGAGATATCCTACAATTATTTTTGACAGCTATTCTTGTTCCATTATGTAGGCCTTGTATAGTTGTTATAGGTTGATGAGGGTATCCCCGTTCTTCTAGTATTTGCCACAACAATTTTCTATCTACTCTATCAAAGGCCTTCTCGAAATCAACGAAAGCTATATGCGTCTCTTTATTGAACTCGTGATGCTTCTCAATGATTTGTGTAATAATACAAGCATTGTCTGTACAAGATCTGCTCTTCCTGAAGTCCCTTGATTTAGTTTTGTATATTCTTCTCCTGTCTTTTGGAGATAAAAGCGGTATTTTAACTGAATTCAGCCGGTGGAAATGAAGTTTGTTCGGTACTATAAGACACGATACCGACGTTTTTTCGGTATGTGTAACATAAGATCGCCTCCGAAACGCTGACATCGACTATATGCGCTGACACTGTGTTGCCCAGAATAAAATCAGAGCATGATCAGTGGATATAATACGCAGACCGTGGTTAACGGTTTTTCTGTACATACACAAAAGAATGAACTGAAGAGAGAAAAACGAATAAATATTCACGACAATAGGGAAGAAATAAAACTGTTGAAAGCAATAAGAAAGAGAAAACGTCTTGGTTGGGACATGTATTTCGTATAAACCGTCTGCTACTAAGGATCTTAGCGAGAATGGTGGCAGGAAAGAGAGGACCGAGAACTAGAAAGATTGGAATAATTGATGACATCAGAAACGTAAAGTTTTAGGCTATAGGCAGATCAAGGCAGATGGAAGAACCGAGAAAAATGGAGCAGAGCATATTTTAAGCAATAAACTAGGTGGCACTAGTGCCGCCTAGTGGCACGTATTTAGTGCCGTGTGCCGAAAAGTGAGAAAAAAGGGGAGAAGGAAGGAAATTAAGGAAATATTTTGTTACTAGCATACTTTTTCCTTTTCCTTTCTTAACTAACTTATTTAGTTATAAAGCAATTTAATATGAAATGTTTACGCATTTTTCATTTTTAAAAAATTACTTAAAATTAAACAAACTTTATATATGTTTAAGTAGACCAGTGATAAAGCCCTTGAATTTGTAACAGGCCTCCACACGTAGTAGTAATGTGCACATCACACTGTAATGACTTACTGAATATTACATAATTAATTATAATGAATCCATTTGAGTATTTGTGGTGTTTTTTTTTTTAATTTTCCTAATGTCTAAAGTATTTGAGTCTATTTTTACATTTGATTTTACGAGTAAAGAATAAATATGATCATGGTCAAGTTAAATTCAAATTAAGTTATATAATTTTCAATATTATATACAAATCACACACACAAACACACACACGCGCGCGCGCGCGATTGGTTTAGAGCCGCCTAGTGCAAATTCCTTAAATTATGTTCTGAACTGGAGAGCCTCCAGTTTAACCCTATTGTATGACAGTTTTACTTAAGAAAACACAAAATAAAGAGAGTTATAAGAATACACGTAAAAACAAACGGATAGACCTTGAACTGTACTTGTTCAAGTACAATTGAACAAACGACATTCGCTGAGCGATTTAATACATACCACATCGGTATGTGGCCTTGATATACGTATCTTGGTATGTGAACTTGCTCGATATACATATCTTATGTATGGCCTTGAGAAGGTGTTCGACTCGATTTAATAATGGACGACACTGGATAATCTTGCTTATGCCCGACCAGGACTAATTATGCAACCCTCTAGACACAGAGTTTCAGGAAATGATAGTTTGTGCGAAATAAATGTTCGTGGTTTAAAATGTTGTGTGTGTGGGGTGTGATATGTTCGAATAATGTGTGCGATTTGAAATTGTGTCTGTTCGTTTAGGATGTCGTTTTTATGTGTTTTGTGTGTTTGTATATATCCGCGTTTGAAAACCTCATTGAAGCAAACCACACATACACAAACATCGAAACAACATGGATGTTCTACACTTACACACAAAAGGCCGAAAACTAGATACTCTTGAACAATTGGAAATATACAAACACACAAAAACACATAAAAACGACATCCTAAACGAACAGACACAATTTCAAATCGCACACATTATTCGAACATATCACACCCCACACACACAACATTGATCCTTCAAAAGTCGACGCCGTTGCCAAGAACAAGACGGACAGGCGAAAACTGGTTCAGGATATAAGGTGAAACTTTTACGTTTTTACCCATAAAACACTTTGTGTTCCGAGTCAGTAGTGATTTAATTATATTTAAATAATTTTTGCCTAGCCAGTACCGTCTTTGCATGAAGTGCACGTCGAAATCTCAAACAAAACGTTATACGTAGCAAATTCGCAGCCACTATGGATCAGTTGCTTACGTAAACTATCTCAGAAATTTGTGATTTTGTTTATGAGGGAGTACGAGTGAAAGCATAACTGAACTATCGACGCGAGTTGTCAGCTTGGCTTTTGTCTGTCTGTCTGTTTGTTTATCTATCTGTATACTAGGGTATGTCCACTACCAACGAAAAGACAGTAGTAGACAGTAATAGATATGACCTATATTTAAAATAAAATAGAATAGTGTAATAGTTGTAGTGTTACGTCACCATGTGGCAGATAGGCAGATATGAATCTTGCCACATGTTACCAATGTGAAAGATGTGAAGTAGACCACATATTTCCTATGTGATTAAAAAAACTGATTAGATTAAAACAGCCTAAATTTTCTGTACACCTAATACGTAATAATTTTGTAACCACTATCTAATCCTATATAACTATTAATTATATCATGAATATGTGTTAGTTTAGAATAATATATTTAGGTTAGATGAAATTTATATAAAAATATTCATGAAATGCCTATCAGTTTTTATAAATTCTTAATATCACAATTTTGAGACGAAAATGTATACTTGGAAAAAGATTAATTTCTGTACCTTCTAATGTGTAATATATGGAAGATTACTGATGCTCAATTGCTGACAAACTATAGCAGTAATTTTTTTAAAACATTGTTTATAAACAAAAATAAATATTTTTACAAATCTATCTAGTGTTTTTCGATCGTTTTGTGAAAATTAATTTTCATATTTAACGTAAAATTTCTTATGCGGGTTAAGATTTTAAGTTGATGGAAAAATAATAATACCCGTGTTTGCAATCGATGTATTAAAATAATATGGTTTGATGAATCTAATTTAAAACAAAATGCTTACAAGTTTTTACGTGTGCGTTAAAAATAAGCAGATTAAAAGCATCGAAACTCTTATTAGTTCGTACTGCGTTACGCTGTGTGTAGACAGCTGACTAGCGTTCGTCGACTCGTGATGACGTCACGGTCGTCACCACGATAACTTTTGAACGCATCAACCGATTTTCGTAAAGCTTGGCATGAGTGTCCATACTTTTATACTACAGAACTCTATTGTTTTTTAGATTGAGCCCCTCCCCCCAAACTAGGGGAGCGGGAGACAAAAATGCGGGGGTCAAAGTACTGAAAAAAATCGCAAAAGTCCACGTGAAGTACCAAAACAAAGGGGATTTTAACCACTATCTAAATGTAGTGTACAGTTATAGAAATTTCAATTTTTTTATCCCAAAGGTCCAAAAGTGGAATCAAACAATTGAAAAAAATTATAAAATCTATCTGCGTGGCAGACTAAATGGAATTTTAACATAAATCCCAATGTTTACAATTTTGAATGTATTTTTGTATACTGGAACAGACCAGTATACACGGAGACTGAAAGGTGGGTCAAAGGATGAATTGGAGAAGCAATGTAGACATTGGAAGACAACTGTGGCTGTGCAATGTCAGTGACAGAACAGAACAATATAAACATAAGTGGAAACACCATAAAGAAAATAAAGGTAATAAGATTTTGCAGAAGTGTTATAAGTCATAAACCGACGGTAAAAGAGAATGTTCTAAGAAAATCCGAGGAGAAAAAACTTGAGATCTATTATTGGTGTTCTGCCATAAGGCAGGTCTTCAAATGGTAAAAGCTCTCCAAGCTGTGCTATCGCATGCCAGTCTTCGTTTCTTCATATAACACCCTGTGATTTTAATGCTATCTATTAACTTCATTCTTGTACGCCCTCTTCTTTTTTCTCCTTCTATGACACTCTCCAAGGCAGTTGTAAGCAAGCAGTCTCTTCTTAAACAATGACCTACCCAATTCCTTTTCCTATTTTCTATTACCTTCAGGATTCTTCTTCCTTCCCCTATTCTTCTTAAAACTTCTCATTCCTTACTTTATCAACCCACCTCACTTTTCCCATTGCTCGCCAAACCCACATATGAAAAGCTTATAATCTTTTCTCATCCTCTTTCCTCAGTGTCCATGTCTCTGCACCATATAAAGCAACGCTCCACACATAATATTTGGCCAACCATTTTCTTAAATTATTATTAAGTTTTGCCACACAGCAGTTTTATTGTCTTTGGTATTTTTCCTCGATGCGTTCCCCTCCCGGAGTTGAGATCTATAAAAATCTTAATTTATAATTTGTACAATTCCTATTAAATTTAAAAGATTAATTAGTGATCGTAGTTGGCGGTCGGGTGGGGGGGGGTAGTTATATTCCATAAACACTTAACGTTGGCCTATTTCTAAGACGGTTGCGTGTGTTAAAATAACGCTGATAAATATCTGTGTAAATGGAAAGTATCGTAAATTTCTCAATTGTCCTGAGGAAAACGAGGAGGTCAACCTTCAAGCTAACCTGATCCCACCCCCAAAGCTAGTCTCCCCCCCCCCGCCAACAGCTCCTAGTTTCGCCACTGAAACATTGCATATACAGATTAAAATACAATCGTTTTAAAATGATCTAACGGTTCTTAAGATGAAAAAAGTATCGAGGATGGAAGAGACGCTTTTAAAAAATAACGACCGTTCGGACCCCTAACCAAATCAGAGTTCGTCTTCAGATGGAACAGAACAAATTTCAATCAGAACAAATATATCACCATTATATATTACCACAAAACAAATATAACATTTAAATAATAAATAATAGTAACATTATCAACAGTCACCCATAAGGCCATCTCGCACAGTAGAAGCGATTGCATACATACACACATCCTTGGTTCTACAGCCGAGATCGAGCCTTGGGCTCCAAAAGAAATTGCCTCCACTTATTCCTGTCCTCAGCCATCCGCCGCCAATTCACTGCGCCCAGCTTCCTCGCATCACTGCCGACCTGGTTCAACCATCTGTTCTTCGGTCTTTTTTTCCTTTTTCCTCTTTGGCCTGTGTTTCATAATTCTTTTTGCCGTACGTTCGTCATCCATTCTCTGAACGTGTCCTGCCCATCTTAATCTATTAATTTTGCCAAATCGGACAACAGTAATGTCATTGTACTTAGCATATAATTCATTATTATTTCTCTTTCTCCAGACTCCGTCCTGCTGAATTGGCCGACAAATCCTTCTGTATCTTCCTTTCAAACACAGCCAGCCTCTGTTCATCAATCTTCTTGAGTACCCAGCACTCAGATCCATATGTCACCCCGTTAGTAAAGCAACGACGACTGCAATCGTTCCTACTACTACTAGGAACGACGCCCTTCTTGGTGACTGCTGATTTTGTATCTATAATTTGTTAAATATTACAATTACTTTATGGCAATATTGGTTGGTGAAATATTTTTTCTGACTGAAATTGTGTTGTAGTAGATTATCGTTTCACCTCAAGACTACACCTGATTTGGGTAGGGGTCGCAACTTTGTATTCTAATCTGTACACAGGCGTGCCGATCCCCCCAACCCCTATGACGCTTGCCCCCAATTTTATATAAAAAATCCCCCCTTTTCTGACAAGACCTTTTCTCTCTTTTACAGTACAAATTCTTACCTAATCGAGCAAAGGCCGGGGCTTTATAACTCAAAACTAGTAAAAAATATTACCTTTTACCGAGACGATATATTGATTGAAGGTAGTTATAAACTAAAAAAAAATAAGGATTTCTAATAATAAATCACAAATTAATATTTTCATTAATTGTGGACCGCCACACGCGGGGAAACCTTAAACTCGATCTGTAGCCTGTTTGAAGCATAGAGTAGAAGACTAGATCCTTTTTTCCGTGCACACCGCGCCTACAGCCCGCTCGAAAAAGTCAACTGGGTAGATTTATTGTGCGTCTGATACGTGTCCGTTATAAGTTTTTTACAGTTTTGTAAAATTGGAGATTTTTCGTGCAATAGTAAAAAAAATTTCTAAATGTCGCCAATGACCCTGTAGGCACCACTGTCTGTACATAGACGATAACCAATGCCAGGAATCTTATAAATTGTAATAAAGCAATAAGAGGTGTCTATTGGGCCCCCCCCCAATAGTTTTAAGAAAAGAGAGACATTAATGGTATTACAGAGTGCTGAACAGTGATACTGCCCAATCTCTGAAGTGGAGAAGAATACAATAGCATTAGCGCTGTCTTCAACAAGGACACAGCGGTACGCAGTTACCTGCAACAGGTGTGTACTATACAATAGCACAGCACGGGCCAAACATCCATCATTGTGTCAGCTCGTAGGTACGTACTACGTGTTACTACAGTCGATGAATACATAGGCCTAATAGCGGTTATGATACGTCGTTTGCTTGTTTTTGCTAAGTAATAGGCTTGATTATGTTTTACAGTTCTGGAAAGAGAATGTCACATTTACAGTATTGTATTTACCCAGTGGCGTGGCGCGGTTACATAACAGCTGTTGCCGGTTGTGATAGGCCTAAAAATTAATCCGAATTTTTCCTAGTTCCAAGTGTTCTTTTTAGAGCCAAAATATTCTTTTTAGAGCTAAAACGTCTTTTTACAGTATTTTCTATCTTTCGCTGGCAGAAGAACAGGGTCCCGGTTCAACGGGATCTGACTTCACTATACTTACACTGAATAAATGAGGATACAAATAATCGAATTGATAATAATAAAGACAAACAGAGAGACAGATAACTAAACGAACAAAACACAAATAGATAGGTAGGTAGTAACCGTTGCACGTTGGATCCGAAACGAACATAGCTGCTAACTGAGCATTTTTCCGGTTTGTACAGCGGCAACACGTTGGGTGGACGAATGTGTCCCCTCCCGTTTGTACAGTGACAACTACTACGAGGTCAACGACCGCACGTAGTAAAACATTGCCGATGTCTGAGCTGGCAACACAAGACGGTGCAAGTGCACATCAGTGCGAAAGCAATGCTTATGCTTTTCTTCAAGTTTCCCTACTAATATTGTTCGTATTTCAAATTACTGTATTCAGTAACTAAACTATTTATTCTGTGATATAATTAATATTATTTACTCTCATTTCCAGGACTGTTTCTGCCGGTAACAGCGGTTACATGGACCGGGCTACTGTAAATTTACCTGATTTAGTTCTTGCTTTTCGATGTACTTTTTATTCGTATTGGATTCGGTGTCAACACTGGAAAGAGCTCTTCCCGTAAGTAGTGAATTCTTGGCTGTAAAACTGGCATAGTTTCTCGTTTAAGCACGTAACCGTTCGTTACGAGCATTTATGGTGGAGAAAATGTGCAAATCAGAGAAACATCGGTGACTTATTCCGATTCATATATAATGTGTCCGAATCGAAAAACGAAGTTCGAATTTTGGTATACCCAAAGTACAACTTGAGCGTAAATCAACAATCCGCGATCAGGAGCTCATACTGAAACAATCGAACACCTTTGGTTTTATTCACTTTGTAATTATTTTGTAATTATCGTTTTACCTTATTTTTCCTCCATCGTGACTTCTTTGACGCTCGATATTCCTTAAACGTGCATCTTTCATTCTCAGTACTTTATTATTTAAATAATCGTACAATCAATACAGACCTAGCAACAGAAGGAAAAGAGGCAGACCTAGATTAAAATGAATAGAAGGGATCGAAAGGAGTATGGAAGAAAAGAATCTGATGAATGAAGATAGACAGAATAAATTGATATGGAAACTGAGATGCGGGATGCGGCAGTAGCTGTGGGATCCCCGCCAATATATATATATATATATATATATATATATATATATATATTGCAACGAATCACAGGATCATGATAGGCCGGGCAAGCTCATATATTACACAGACAATGGACATTCATGTTATATTGGTAGATGGTTAAGTTTGGTTATGTTATCAGTTGTATTTAGTAAGGATAAGGGTTTAGTTTAGTAAAACTGTGCATTATTTATTTATTGTTATTCATGTACTGTGTTTGTGGAAATGTGCGCGCGTGCGCGAGTGGTAAACGTTTCCCGGGCGGTGCGTGAATTAATTATCATTGTGTTTGACATCGAACTGAACTTAGACATATGTATTGCTACAATCCCTATACATTTCTGACTATTGTTTACGTTCATGTATGATATTAGTAAGTATGCAGTCATGCATGAGATACGGGTAGTCTGATTACCGCTATGCATTCTGTTACAAAGTAAATGCACTCTACTGCATGAAAAGTGCATGTCACGATGTACTAACCATGTGACTTCCGTCCACCAATAGAATGCTGAGTGGTGGCTGGAAATTTTCTTAAGCCTGTCGTTACACAGGCAGTTCTTCTACGCCATCTACCGCGAACGGGACGTGCACTCCTTGTACAAGATTCTACCGCTTGCAAGGTGTTGTAAAAACTATTCGTCGTCAGTGAAACGGGAAGACTCAGAACTGTGTGTGTAGTACATCTGCACACAGTATTGTTTTAACGCATTGCGCGTATAATTACAGGCAGCTCTTCACTGCTGCTACCGCGAACGGTACATACAATCCTTGTACAAGATTCTACCGCTTGCAAGGATCTGTTAAGACTTTCGGGGATAGTAACGCGTGTGACGCAGAACAGTTGATATTATCTATTTACACACGGTATTATTATTATTATAGTATTACGTGTGTACTAAGTGAGTGTAACTGTATCACTGTGCGAGATTTTCCGCAGTGTCAGTATCATAAATGGTTACGCAATAGTTCCATCAAGATGTTTCCGTGTTAGTGCAAGATTTCCTCATAGGGTGGTCTGCTGATCGCGGTAGACCTTTGGTATTCGCGTGAACACTTGAAGAAGCCGGAGTGGTATAAGTTCAATATACCGTTATTAGATTAAACTCACTGTCACCTGAGATATTACTTGGTCATAAACTCTATATTAATTTTGCGTGTAATAAGATCCGTAGTACCGCTGTGTGTGCGAAGCGTCAGATTCATCGTGGGAATTACAGGACACCAGCCCAGCTGTTATAGGACATCAGCCCAGCTGTTATAGGACCAGCCCAGCTGTTATAGGACACCAGCCCAGCTGTTATAGCACCAGCCCAGCTGTTACAGGACGCCAGCCCAGCTGTTGCAGGACATCAGCCCAGCTGTTATAGGACACCAGCCCAGCTGATACAGGACATCAGCCCAGCTGTTATATGACGCCAGCCCAGCTGTAAACGTTTCTGGGTGAACGTCGGTCATTTATAAGCCACACCTGACGAACCAACTACACCGCAAAGACCTGCCCTTCTCTTCAACAACATCATCGTGGGAATCTTCTTATGTAACGTATCACGTCTTGCGTATGAACATTATTTAACATTTTAAAAGAAAGACTCTATATCAAACATTACATTCTGTACATATCAAATATACCATATAAACTATAACTTGTGTTTTGTGCAATAAATAATCTTAAACCCTCCAATATAGACTTGTAATTTGAAATACACATACTATCATATCCTATCCGCCAATAGTTTAGTAATTTGTGTTGTCGCATAGATATTTTGGCGCTTAGCAAAATGGGGCTCGTAAAATAGCGATAATTTTACGCTATTATATATTTGTCTTTGAGTAAAAAATTTGTTGGTAAAATCCGACGTATAATTATAATTAACGTAATAATTGTATGTGTATAGCATATGAAAATCTGAGGGTATAATTTATCAATTGGGCATATTCTCTTGTATGTCATATATGAACAAATTTTATCAGTATATTGGAGGTAGATTATTAGTTGTTGTGTGTTAGATAAGGTTTATTTACATGTTGATATTTTGAACTGCTTTCTGTTTGTGTATAAACTGATTACACTACGTAAATAATCGGGTGATAATAATAATTTCTTTGCGTATAGATCAGTAAATTTAAATTTATTAAATTTTAAACTGAATTTTGAGCGTTATGGCGGAGTCAAAAGGGATAGAGAATGCTTTAGCGGCCATATTAGCGTAGATGGAAACATTGTCCGAAGAAATTAAAGCCAGTAATATGAGTAGGCAGAAATTTTGGGAAGAAATGGACGCCGATAGAGAGGAGTGGATGGCGAAACTACAGGAAATGTCAGCTGATATTGAAGTAGATTTAACTGTTGAGAATAGTGTACCTTGTGATAATTTTGAAGTACCAAATGTTCTGGTTGAACATACTCTCAACGAAAGTAATATGGAAGTTAACCAAGATGTTACATCTGAAGGATTAACGGAAAACAGTAGCGTAGTAGATGAAATTGAAAGTGATTATACAGAAACAACCCAGTTAGGGCCTAATAGTCCATATCTCGGTAAAGTCGAGTATTTAGATTCTGCATCAAATTGTAGTGAAGATAACAGAAATGAAATTAGTAGTAACAACACTATTAGTCTGGAACATACTTCAGGTAAGTGCTGTGATGAGGTGATAGTTTATAATGTAACAGATATAGCATGCGAGAGCCGTGAACGGATCGTAGAATCTGAAGTTATTATTGATTCGGACAGTTTATGCATAACACATAAAAATCCCGAACCAGTAGTAGAACCTGGAATGGGTATTGATAATAACGGTGCAGGTATTTCTGACACATGTCGTTATGAGGAGGTACTTGATGAGTTTATATCAGATACTGAGGTGTTTATGGAGGATGGAGAGATGAATGATAATGGTGACAATAAGGTGACAACAATTATGGTAAATAATAATGAACCGCCGCGTAATCAGTTTCATGTTCAAACACCACAAAATCAGCCGCAATCACAACAACATAAAAATACAACTCAGCAAATTAATACCAACTTATTAGCAACAGTTACTGAAAATGATTCAGTTGAAAAGCAGTTCAATCAATCAAGTATGAAAAATGTTAGTTATAAGAATGAAACTGTTATGTCTGGCCTATATCCTGCAGCAATTAGGGATAAGTTAGTGTGTAATAATGATAATAGTAATAAACATGAATATTTCATTAGTATTGAAAATTGCACCGACTTTGTTGTCGAAGCAAAAATCAGTGGTTATGTTGATGAGATGTTGTCCGACAGTGGCACAGAAATATCGCTGTTGGGCGAGCAGTTACGAAAGAGGTGTAAAAACCACTTTATACAAATGCCGATTCTGCCGGTAAGTCACACAAGGATAAAATCAGCAACGTGTGAGTCGCAGATAGTTGAAAAACAGGCACGTATAACAAGATATGTGCAGGGAACGGAAATAGATGTCACCGTAATTGGAGTTAGAAAACTCGGACATAATATTATATTGGAAGTCGACGAATTGAATAAACTGCCAGTTGGAGTTCCAAACAATACATTACGAGGTAAAGTTGATAGTGTAGAGCACCTTATCAGACTAGGACGCTCGAAAGATAAGATAACGAATAACGCACCGACCCCCAAGGTTCAGTTAATGGGTTGCGAAATAAAGCAAATACGACTTGTATTAAACAAATTCAAATCTACATTTCCAAGTAAACGTGTGCGTTTCAAAACTGAGAAAAATTTATACAAAAAACTCAGAAATAAATGTCAGGATATAGGGGTAAGAATGTGTAGTGATTTAAATATGTCAGTTCAGGTTTAAATGTTGTATGTAAGATGACTCTGTGAATGAACAATAATTAGTTAAGATAAGGAATGCCGTCTGTGTATTTTGTGACCCTGCATAAAATTTTGTTATCTGCTGTCAGGAACATGTGTGTTTGTTTTGGTTTTAAGGTTACCACGTGTCTTTGATTTGGTGCTTCTGTCAAAATGACAGTTAGGAAATGTTAGTATTGATTGAGGATGTTTATTTGATTTTAGTTCGAGGGTATTACTATTATTTCAGGATTAGGAAAATATTTTGGTTATATGAAAAAAAAAAATTTTTATTTTTGTTAGTTAACTAAAAAAAAAAAATTCTTTTTATGCGGGAAAGGGGTTAATCCTGCAATGAATCACAGGATCATGATAGGCGGGGCAAGCTCATATATTACACAGACAATGGACATTCATGTTATATTGGTAGATGGTTAAGTTTGGTTATGTTATCAGTTGTATTTAGTAAGGATAAGGGTTTAGTTTAGTAAAACTGTGCATTATTTATTTATTGTTATTCATGTACTGTGTTTGTGGAAATGTGCGCGCGTGCGCGAGTGGTAAACGTTTCCCGGGCGGTGCGTGAATTAATTATCATTGTGTTTGACATCGAACTGAACTTAGACATATGTATTGCTACAATCCCTATACATTTCTGACTATTGTTTACGTTCATGTATGATATTAGTAAGTATGCAGTCATGCATGAGATACGGGTAGTCTGATTACCGCTATGCATTCTGTTACAAAGTAAATGGACTCTACTGCATGAAAAGTGCATGTCACGATGTACTAACCATGTGACTTCCGTCCACCAATAGAATGCTGAGTGGTGGCTGGAAATTTTCTTAAGCCTGTCGTTACACAGGCAGTTCTTCTACGCCATCTACCGCGAACGGGACGTGCACTCCTTGTACAAGATTCTACCGCTTGCAAGGTGTTGTAAAAACTATTCGTCGTTAGTGAAACGGGAAGACTCAGAACTGTGTGTGTAGTACATCTGCACACAGTATTGTTTTAACGCATTGCGCGTATAATTACAGGCAGTTCTTCACTGCTGCTACCGCGAACGGTACATACAATCCTTGTACAAGATTCTACCGCTTGCAAGGATCTGTTAAGACTTTCGGGGATAGTAACGCGTGTGACGCAGAACAGTTGATATTATCTATTTACACACGGTATTATTATTATTATTATTATTATAGTATTACGTGTGTACTAAGTGAGTGTAACTGTATCACTGTGCGAGATTTTCCGCAGTGTCAGTATCATAAATGGTTACGCAATAGTTCCATCAAGACGTTTCCGTGTTAGTGCAAGATTTCCTCATAGGGTGGTCTGCTGATCGCGGTAGACCTTTGGTATTCGCGTGAACACTTGAAGAAGCCGGAGTGGTATAAGTTCAATATACCGTTATTAGATTAAACTCACTGTCACCAGAGATATTACTTGGTCATAAACTCTATATTAATTTTGCGTGTAATAAGATCCGTAGTACCGCTGTGTGTGCGAAGCGTCAGATTCATCGTGGGAATTACAGGACACCAGCCCAGCTGTTATAGGACATCAGCCCAGCTGTTATAGGACCAGCCCAGCTGTTATAGGACACCAGCCCAGCTGTTATAGCACCAGCCCAGCTGTTACAGGACACCAGCCCAGCTGTTACAGGACATCAGCCCAGCTGTTATAGGACACCAGCCCAGCTGATACAGGACATCAGCCCAGCTGTTATATGACGCCAGCCCAGCTGTAAACGTTTCTGGGTGAACGTCGGTCATTTATAAGCCACACCTGACGAACCAACTACACCGCAAAGACCTGCCCTTCTCTTCAACAACATCATCGTGGGAATCTTCTTATGTAACGTATCACGTCTTGCGTATGAACATTATTTAACATTTTAAAAGAAAGACTCTATATCAAACATTACATTCTGTACATATCAAATATACCATATAAACTATAACTTGTGTTTTGTGCAATAAATAATCTTAAACCCTCCAATATAGACTTGTAATTTGAAATACACATACTATCATATCCTATGCGCCAATAGTTTAGTAATTTGTGTTGTCGCAATATATATATATATATATATATATATATATAATCCTAAAATCGTTAAAATTAAAAGATTTCAACCACACGTACCTTGTACATGGGTGAGAGTTTAAAACAGTTAACACAGTTTCTTGCTGTATAGTTTTTACTTCAAGGGTATCTTAACGAAACCTTCGTTCTTGCTAATTCACATCATTTGAATTCGTTCACCATTTCTCTTAATTCCGAATTCTTTCATGACTCTAACCATACTTTCTATCATAAATTGTAGCTATTTATCAGATTCCACCACGCTGCTTGTTTGTCCGCGCAGTTAATGATTTCCCGCATGTTATAACCTCATAATTGCTCAGTCTCTTATGTCTTAAGTTGCCTTATCTTTAAGCCAATTGTGTTTGTTAACATAAGGCTTATAAATAACTGTATAAATGGTAATAATCTTTAATTTCTCATCTGTCCTTAGGAAAACGGGGATGACAATGAGCACTACGCAAATAGAAATGAAAGTTGGAAATAAAGTTAGTGAGAATTCAGAATTTAACACAGGAGCGAAACAGGAAATAATATTTTCTATAGATAATATAAAATCTAATTTCACAAGACATTTAATTACATCAACCATTCGTACACGAATTTTAATACGAATTTAATACCCTTACATTATTGTAGTAAGGGTCGTTATATGGATGCATGGGAAGAATTTGAAATTTATAGTGGACATAATAACCCAGTTACTCATGATGGCATACTTAACGATAAATTAAATTTCAAATCAAACCCGCTGTATGACACCGCGCTACAATCGATTATGAGATAACACACGGCGTGACACGCGTTTACTCAGAGTCCAGTGGGCTACACGCAGTGCACTGTGTCGGACGCTTGTATAGGTTTTATTATTGTACATATGTGTGTTTTGTGTTTTTGTGAATTTTAATATTTGATGATCTCCTTGTGAGTGATAATATCTGATGAAGGGTCATATGACTCGAAACGCGTCATAAATTTATAATTTGAAGTCACTGGACGGTTTCAATAAGGTAAATCATTACTATATAAAGTGACTTGGACCGTATAAAATAATGTTTAAATGAAACAGGAGATGTGTATTGGGAATACACTGTGTTATAAGGGGCTTGGTCAAAGGGGCAGAAACTCCAATAGAAAATGTGCCTAATCTTCAGCAGTCATATGTGTATACGCTAGTGGCACACGCGTTTGTAGCAAGATCCAGGAAACGGATGATAAAAGTTTCCACGAATCCAGCGAGTCTTGAAGCGATGAGAGGACTACATTTTAACGTCTTAATTTCTTATCGTGCTTCTGGCATTTCTAAAGTTAGCAAGACGGAGGGAATTGAACGCGTGGACAACACATTTTATTAGTCTACGTGATATTGGCAAAGGCCCAGTACTAGTGAAACAGGTTGTTTTGCGGTGCAAAATCATTCTCAAGACCTTGAAATTTAAATGTCGGAAACCATAAATTAGAGTGTCCTTGAGCAACAGGTCGGTGTACACATTAATCCTACATGAATATCAATCAGTATCGTAGTTTATTTTAAAATACCTGATTAACTGTATTATTAAGTGTTATTTGAACGGTTTTACAAGAAAGTTATGACGTTTGTGTACGACATATAATATTAATTTTTTCCTCTGGGGTCATAGCTCGGAGTCGAGCATCCTTTGCCACTACGTCAATCCAGCGATGCTTGGGTCTTCCGACAGGCCTTCTACCCTCGATTTGACTAAGTAGTACCTTCCTAGCTATTCGGTTGCCTTCCATCCTAATGATATGTCCTGGCCATTGCAATATATGCAGTCTGATGGTGATGGCCAGATCATTGTCTTTATACAGCTTGTCAGCCTCATTGTGACGTATTCTCCATATCCCATTGACTTGGATTGGTCCACATATTCTCCTCAACATTCTTCTTTCGAAGGTGTTGACTATATTAGCGGCTCATTTATTCAGAGTCCAAGTCTCGCTGCCATATGTTATCACCGGTCTAATCATAACTTTATACAGCGTGACCTTGGACTGACATAGATATTCCTTGTCTTGAATATAGTTGTCAACGAAGCATATGCTCTATTTACGGCCTGTATCCTTTTCATTATATCATTTATTTCTTCATTATCTTCTGCAATCCAACATACCAAATATTTAAACCGATTAACCGATTACCCATTACCAGGTTTAGTGGTTCGATTTCAAACTGTCAGGTCTCCTGGTTTTCCTTCAAGTGGTAGTCATAACCTTTGTTTTATCTATATTTACCTGTAATCCTATCTCTTCTGCTTCACCTATGAGTTCCTAGAAGGTCTCTTTTGCTCGTCCTTGGGATCTTGCCATAGTACTAATATCGTCTGCACATCCTACGATCTGGACCACTTTGTGTTCTAACGTTGCGTTCCTATAAACAGACAATTTTCTGATCGCATATTCGAGTGCTGGGTTGAACAGGGTTGGTACCAGCGAATCGCCCCCTGTTTCAACCCTCTCGTGACATTAAAAAGTTCTGTCGTACCCGTTTGTAGTTTGACTTCGGCTGTCGTCTGTATCATTGTTAGTCTTGTCAGTTGTACTAATTTAATAGGTATTTGAAAGTACAGCATAATTTCAAAATGTTTATTCCTATCTATGCTGTCATACACAAATAGCTGTCATACACAAATACACAAAGATTTGTGTTAGGTCCAAATTGTTTTCCCACATCTTCCCCGCCAATAGTTTGACTGTAAAGATTTGGTCTGTAATGGATCTTCCACTTCGGAAGCCACCTTGGTATTCCCCCAATATTCCTTCAACATATGGTTCCAGTCTCTTCTTCAGTATTGGAGTGAATATTTTGTAACCTGTACACAACATTGAGATACCTCTGCAATTTCTGCAGTCTAATTATTCCCTTTCTTATGAATAGCTACTATTCAGCTAATGTTTCATTTTTCAGGCAAACATTCCTCCTTCAATATTTCTTGAATCAATTTATGTACCTCTCCTCCTTTGCCATATTATATTAAATAGGCCTCTTCTAGTCATAGAAAGAAAAGTCCAACAAAGTGTGTGATGGGAAAAGTTCCGAAAGTTATTGTAAACAAATCTACGAATCAAAGCCACGCCCCTTTTAAAATGATTTACAATTAACAACATTTTTCCTGTAAAATATTTAAGAGAATAATGACGGCTAAGGCTTTCAGTTAAGTACGATAGGTGTGTGACTATAGTACTAAAATAACAGGTTGAAGAAAGGAAGAACAAGAAAAGAGATTCTTGCATGAAGTGCCTGAAAACGTGTACAGAGTGATTCAAAAAGAATTTTACAACTTTGAAGGTATACAGAAATTTATTCAGATAACTTACCGAGTCGGTTGAGGTATTATTTGGAAGCAAAACACATCAAGTTTTGACTCACGTAGTCCATTAATACCGAGTACACCCACCAGTAGCGCTGTCACCATTGTTGTTGAAAATGGCTACTTTTACTGGTGCGGAACGTGCTCGCTGTGTGTTTTGGTTTCACGATACGCAATCAGCAACTGCAGTTCAACGTAAATTCCGTACAGAGTATGGTAGGGAGCCTCCTAGAAGGCCTACAATTTACTCTTGGCACCAAACCTTCGTTGAGACTGGTTGTTCTGTACGACATGCAAAATCAACAGGACGTCCACAAGTTCCTGAAGCTGCTGTGGGACAACTCAGAGAAAGCTTTTCCCTTAGTCCTAAGAAATCAACTAGACGTGCGTCACGTGATACTGGCATTCCACAACCGACTGTTTGGCGCGTATTATGTAAACGCTTGCACTTGAAGCCATACAAACTAACCATGGTTCAACACATTACAGATGAAGACAAAGTCGCTCCCCAGCAATTTTGTGTGGAAATGTTTGATAGAATTGCAGACAACGAGACATTCCTAGACAATGTAATTTTTAGTGATGAATCAACGTTTCACATCAGTGGCAAGGTGAACACCCATAACTGCCGAATATGGGGTAGTGAAAACCCCTATGAAATCTTGCAGCATATTCATGATAGCCCTAAGGTCAATGTTTTTTGTGCCTTTAGCAAACAAAAAGTGTACGGCCCGTTCTTCTTCCAGGAGGCAACCATAAATGGTATCGTGTATCTGGATATGCTAGAAAATTTTCTAATTCCTCAGTTAGACGAGGATGACCAAGATGGACGACTTTACTATCAGCAAGATGGGGCACCACCTCACTACCGCGTAGAAGTCCGAGATTTTCTTGATACCCGATTCCAAGGTCGGTGGATTGGTCGTGCAGGTCCAATTGCATGGCCACCTCGATCCTCAGATTTGATACCGGTAGATTTTTTCTTGTGGGGTTTCATTAAAGATCGGGTTTTTGTACCACCTTTATCTGCTGATCTTGCTGAGCTGAGACTTCGAATTAACGCCACCGCTGCAGAAGTGACGCCCGACTTACTCGCTAAAGTCTGGAATGAAATCGACTTCAGGTGGGATGTATGCCGCATTACAAATGGTGGTCACATCGAACCACAATGAATCTTGGATGACACCTCAACCGACTCTGTAAGTTATGTGAATAAATTTCTGTATGCTTTCAAAGTTGTAAAGTCCTTTTTGAATCGCCCTGTATTTGAAGTGATACAAGGATAGCGATCAAGATTATCTGACGTCCGAGTTTTGCTTCTTCACAGTTCCTATTAACCAGTCTGTTAATAGCAGTGGGTAAAAACAGAATTTTTCTGGTTGCAACGAAATCATGATTGTCTGAAACAGAACAATAATGTAGGCCTACTATAAAAACATGCCCTATTCAGGGGCGTATTTAAGGGGGGACGAACGGAAATACGTTGGTAGCTGTTACCCAACACACCCATCAGTTACGATCACTGTGTCTCTCCATTGTTTTCCCGAGTTCTTCTTAGACTGGCCAAGTCGTAAGAGTGGACAACAGAGCAACGCCAAATAGAGTCCTTATATGAAATATGGAAAGGCAGAAGGCCGAAAGGCCGCCCAAGGAAGCAGATGGGAAGATGTTGCAGTGGATTATGACAGTGCGAAGAAGGAACTACTTCGCTTCCGGTAGTCACGTAGAGGGTCAAGAAAACACGTTACTGAACTCACAAGAGAATTTATGTTTCTTTTTAAATTACATATGCTCATAATTGTAAGATTATAATAAGTTCGTTTGTAAATGTCTACATAAAGTTTTGATTGTTGAGTATTTATTGATGGGGTTTTATTTATTAAAAAACATCTACAGCTGACATAAATGCATATGTAAGTATCGTATGGCAAAGGCATTTCTGTGGTTAAAAAGTTCCGGGCATTTCGGCTGTTCTTATACTTTGCTATAACGGTTCTGCGATTCCCGCACGTCCCAAAGAGCAAGCCTGGCATCTACTGATGGCATGGTTACTCCGTAAAAGCATTCTTATGACATTATATATGTATATGAGTTATCTGGAAAATCGATAACTTTAAATATTCTGGATATAAAAAAAAGAGCTCAATTACATATCACTGGGCTCACTTAATATTTGTAAGTATCGGTATTTTTAAAGTTCTTACAACACTAATATTGTCTCCTTGATCCAACGCGACAACCAATTGCAGTTCGACAAAAACTTGACAAAAAACGATAGTCATCCATTACGGTCAAGCCTGCTTATCAGCCGCAGCCCGCCAATGCACACGCTGCTTGAAAACTTACTCTGTTGCCAAGGTCGTATTCATCGTCGTCAACGCTCAGAGTCTGGTTCGGAGCGTCCTGTTTATAGTCGTCCTCTACCGGTTTCGTTGCGTTCACCTCACTGATGGGTCTCCGTTGTACAGGTTCTCGATCCAAGAGATTCTGTTCTACCGAGTGATCGCCGGGCGGAGGAATATTGTCGTTGTCTGCTATGAACCTGTTCCAGAATTCCTCATCGTCTGGGGAACTCTGAGGCAGTTTGGACTCCTCGGGTTTGGCCGTTGATCTCTCTGACGCTGCATCGATGTACTTTTTCAAAAGCTGCGCGCTCGTTAGAAACGTTATCTTGGGGCGGTAGCCAAATCTATCGGCCACGTACTCGACGATCTGCTGAGACCCGTCCGGAAAGAAGTTGACGAATCGTCCTTTAACAACGTACTCTTCCTCCGGCGTTCCTGGATTCGTAAGATCGCCAGCCTCTTCTCTCGTTACCCCACTGTGCGTTATATATCTGAAACACAAACCTAAGTGTTACAAGTAAGCACAGACATTAACGCATGCATCCATTTTAGATAAAGTTACCACTTTTTTAAGATTTAGACAGATTTATGGGCAGTGTAGGTCATAAAAAAACGTAATAATATGATAATTTAAAATACGTTTCTTTTCGCGAGCTTCCAGTCAAAACACTAGATTAGAGTGGAGTAGATTTCTAACATTATTATTATTATTATTATTATTATTGGGTCCTTCAGTGTTTCGACTGGTTTGTACCTTCCCCGCATATACCCGTGGTGCATGTGGTACGGAGTCTCTCACTGGTATATGGGACCTACAATTTAACGCCGGATCCGAACGATATAGTTGGAGAGGGTTTATACTAGGCAGGATAACTCTAGCTGGTTTTCCATTGTTTTGCGATGCGGAACAGTCGTATCTAAATCAGATGGCCCCACAGCGTAGCAGCGCCACACGCTAGCCACTACGCCACGACCGCTCCCTATGTCTAACATTAATTTGAGAATAAATCGCCTGTGTATGATTTTGTTTAATTTTTGTTGTCATTACCTTCTTTCAAGCATTAGAATTAAGACCTTTTAAGAATTAAGAAGCTGTAACTTGAATTAGATTCCCACGACAAGGCAGCTTTGAATTAATTGTTCCTGAGGCAAGAAATACAGTGGAACTTGGTTATAACAAGATCCAAAGAACCGGACAAATGTGCTTGTCAAAACCGGGTGCTCGCTACATCCGAGTTGTCGACTCGCAAGCCTTAATTTGATACCGTGATTATCGAACACACAACAAAATAGTCTACTATAGAAGAGGCTTTGCAAGTAGGGGGAAAATAAGGGTTCAAACTCACAAAGGAATGCCGCCTTCTTAAAAAACACTAAAAAAACACTAAAAAACATGATCTCAGAGATGACGCCGCCACCGCTGGACCCGCAGCATCCCGATGGACCACAGCACCGCGAATTTCCGCGAATAAATTTTTTTATTTTTTTAATTTTATTTTTTTTATTTTTTTAATTAAATTGATTTGGTGGGATGATGTTCAATGGACCACCAGCATCCGTGAATATACTTTTTTATTTTTTTAAGAAAGCTGATTTGCATATCAGTGGGTGGTGTTGGGTGGGAGGTTGTTTTTTTATTTCATATCAGTGGGTGGGGGGTGGTTCCAACTCGAAGCATTATAGTGTATACTAAAATATATGATCAGGTGTACCAACCTTTGCATGAGTTCAAATTTGTTGTGTGTTATAATGTATATTAAATCTATATGATCAGGTGTACCAACCTCTGTAGTATTATTATAGTGTATAGATATTTTATATGAGCAGGGTTGTCAACATTTTCTGCGGTGGGGGGAGGGAAATGTGCGTGTATAGAGCAGATCTGCCAACATTTCTTTCTCTTCTGTGGTGGGAAATTCAAACTATATATGATCATAATTGTTACTCTCTCTCTCTCTCACACACGGTGTGTATGTCTCTCTCTCTCTCTCTCTCTCTCGTTGTCAAACGTTATGCTCACCGGCATTATAGTGTATATTAAAATATATGATTAGGTGTACCAACCTTTACATGAGTTCAAATTTGTCGCGTGTTATAAAGTATATTAAATCTATATGATCAGATGTACCAACCTCTGTATTATTCGTCCTCTCTCTCTCTCTCCCTCTCTCTCTCTCTCACACGTTGTCTATGTCTCTCTCGTTGTCAAACGTTATGCTCAAACTGTGGTCAGTACCGAGCGCATGTATATGAAATTAGAAAGTTTATATTTATTCGACAAATATTAACGTCCTCTCTCTCTCTCTCTCTCTCTCTCACTCTCACTTGTTTCAACTGTGTCAACAAATAGTAACGTCCTCTCTCTCTCTCTCTCTCTCTCTCTCTCTCTCTCTCTCTCTCTCTCTCTCTCTCTCTCTCTCTCTCTCTCTCTCACTCTCACACGTTTCAACTATGCAAGGTTTCATACCCTTTCTCCTGTCTCCCTCTCGTACATTGAGTAGTCGGTGTGATGAATAAATAATTTTAGCCCTCTCTCGTTGTCAAAACGTCGTCTTCATTTTCAATGTATTAAATAATTAATTAATAGTTTTATAATGCAGTCAGTGTGATTGATCCTTGTTAGAAATATATATATTTGGCGTCAATGAACTACTTACCTGTTATGTTGTTACAGACAATACTTCTGTTTTAAGGTTGCAGTTTACACACACATAGGTTCAGTAGTGTATAGCGAAATAAATTAAAATTATACACACACATGAAAACGGCGGCTGAAATTCATACAAATCTTCTGATGTAACAGTTCACAAAAAATAAATTAATTGTACACATGTTCAGAGGTGTAGAGTGAAATAAAATAAAGTCATAATTTGTTTAAATGATTAAATATATTTTAACATTCACAATATAAAATTCACAATTAAATAAATACATTAGAAATTGATATTTTTCGAAAGTTTATATATAATTGTGTGTCGTACTTGTAGAAGAAGCAACCTGCAACATAACAATACAACAACAACATTAAAATCATGTTAAATATCACACACACACAGATGCACACGCAACGCGCGCACATACAGACGCATACGCAACGTAATCACACACATACACACACACACACACACACACATACGCACACGCATACGTAACGTAACCAAACACGCAACGCGCCCACACACAGACGCAAACGCAACGTACACACGTTTGGGTTACACCACACGTGCACGCACACACACACACACACACACAGACGTACACGCACACATACGCAACGCGCCCACACACAGACGCAAACACAACGTAATCATATACATACATACAACGTGTACACGTTTGGTTTGAATCATGTAGGACCAATAAACAGATAACAGATTTAAATATGCTATAGTCATTGTAAGACGTTACAATCATTGAAGTGTTTAATAAGTAAATTGTATGTATGTATATATCACTGAATAATAATAATATAATCGTTTGCTGCAACAGGTAAAGCAGTTACAAATAATTACATATAGGTTCAGAGGCGTATAGTGAAAGAAATTAAAAATCCATTCATCAAAACTTTGTAAATTAGAATCTGCACTACATTCAAACATACGCACACACACAATGATAAAAAAATTGTTTATTAAAAGTAGTTTGTTACCTTAACGAGATACAATTTCCACATGCGCTGTCTGGTTCTTCATCCCTCGAAACACAAGATGTAGGTCGCTGGGATTTATATGACGGAGTTCTTCATCTGTAAAGACGTCAGCATACCTCTTAGGTAGATATACACGATAGCGGCGCTCACAATCTTCCAACGTTACAAGCACAGACTTCCCATATCGCGTGTCCACATGCAACATGTTAACGATCGGATACTGTTTGTCCACTGTTAATTCTGCACAACGTTTGTACTCAATAGCAGAAACTGCGTTGAATTTTGTGATAAACGACATTATTTATGAGAAGTGAAGACGTCTGTATCAAGCGAGGTGGAACCATACAATGTCAGAATATTCGCTACAAAGAAGACTAGTGAAAGTAATGGTGGTGATGTGGTCATCAGGAAAGTTCACTTTCATCGCCTGAAGCTTTGCATGTACATACACACAGGCAGAATTAGCGCTGTTACAAAATATATATATTAGGAAAGTCCACAGAAATAGTTATCGCCAGATCCGTTCTAAATAAGTTAATGTCTTTTCAAATAGTATTCTCTGCACTACAGTCAAACATACGCACACACAGTGATAAAAAAATTGTGTATTAAAAGTAGTTTGTTACCTTAACAAGTACTGTTATCCTACGCCGTTTTTCCTCATGCCGCGAAACACGAGATGTAGATCGCTGGGGTTTTATAAATTGTTTATTAAGTCTTTTAGAAATGGTCTTATACTTGAGCTTGGCCTGTTGACTATTGCTTTTAATTTTGTAATTTCTACAGGTGTTAACCGTTTCGGAGAAAAAAACCATTTATGGAGAAGATCCTCCTCCTCTTGTTTTGATATGGTATTTATTCTATGATCCATCCTTCTTGTTCCTATAATAATAACAGTACCTGCTTCATTATCATATACATTATGTGCTGTATATAAATATATACATAAGGCTTTCAACACACACATCATAAATCCGGAACAGGAAAGGTATTATAACAAATATTACGAAAACAAGTACGTATGGTCACGTACATAGATCAACGTTTAAACAAATTACGAACTAATATCGTTACAATAATAATAGTACATAAACTTACGTTTACTATCGTCCGAACTGAAGTATGGAGAGGCAATAACTATAGATATCACAGTAAGAATTTTTGTTGTTGTTTTTAACAGGTGGTGTTTTTGCATGTACATACATGCAGAATTATGACTGTTACATAATATATATTAGGAAAGTCGTCAGAAATAGTTATCGCCTGCAGGCATATACAAGTTTACTAACGAAATTAACAAATACTGAAAACAAAGGAACTGTTATACATATATATATACATAGTTTTTATTTAACCGCATGTATTATGTTAGTGTATCTTAAACCATGAACAACGCACGCAAGAATATTGCGCAAGAGCTACACAGAGCGGCGAGAAGGAATTTCGTTAGACGCGCAGTTGAACTGAAGGGTATGCACGATTTGTACCAAGCGGATCTTGTGGAAATGATACCATACGCTCGAGTGAACAAAGGGTACAAGTATATGATGACTGTAATCAATGCGTTTACCAAGTACGCGTACGCTGTACCATTGAAAACGAAGACCGGGAAAGAAGTGACGAACGCGTTGAAGCCTATACTAGCCGCTAACCGAATGAAGTATTTACAGACAGACAACGGGAAGGAGTATTACAACAGCACAGTACAAGCGTTGCTAAAAAAGTATAATGTGAAACATTACTCAACCTATAGTGAGAAAAAAGCTTCCATAGTGGAACGTTTTAATCGCACACTGAAGACCCACATGTATCGAGCTTTCAGCGAACAAGGACACTACCGCTGGTTGGATCTACTACCTACATTACTGAAATCGTACAACAATACAACACACAGAACCATTGGTATGAAACCTAGTGAAGTGAATGACGCCAACGAACATATAGTGTTGGAACGAATAAGGAAGAACACAGCGCCTAAAATCAGTCCAACGAAACCACCCAAATTTAAAGTCGGTGACCGTGTTCGTATAAGTAAGCACAAAATGACGTTCACCAAAGGTTATACGCCGAATTGGACTAACGAAATATTCACTGTGGATCAAGTACAATCCACGACCATCCCAGTCACTTATCTGCTAAAAGACCATCTAAACAAAGTGTTGAAAGGTGGTTTTTACGAGCACGAGATTAGTAAGTCCAAAGTCGGCGACGTATACCTAGTGGAAAAGGTGTTACAACGCAAAGGTGACAGAGTGCGTGTTCGTTGGCTTGGTTTCGATGGTAAACACGATGCATGGATACATAAGAAAGATCTAATATAAAAAAGGTGACAGCACGTAATGAAAACAGTATGCTTTCGGTATTCACAAAGATGAAGATTGTACAGCAAGCAAACAAATTACCAATAAAGGATATGGACTTTTTGGCTGGTGACGAAGACAGTGCTAAACGTAAACATGGCCCGCTATTACCGAACAGTATTCGCTGTATCGTTACAGGCCCAAGTTCCTGTGGGAAATCAAATGTGCTATTCAACCTACTGTTTGATGCCAACGGACTACGTTTCCGCAACGTATACGTGTTTTCAAAATCATTATTTCAACCAAAATACAGAATGCTAGAAACAGTGATGAAATCACTCGCTGATGAAGGTTTAGGTTATCATGCATACAGCGAGAACGAAGAAGTCCCGCTACCGAGTGAAATCACTGGTCTCGACTCTGTTATCGTATTCGATGACGTATCGTGTGAAAGACAAAACAATATTCGAAAGTATTTTGCTATGGGGAGACATAGCGGTGTGGACACATTCTATCTATGCCAGACATATAGCCAGATACCGAAACAATTGGTACGTGACAACGCTAACTTGTTGATATTGTTCAAACAAGACGATCTAAATTTACGACATGCATACAATGATCACGTTAACATAGATATGAAATATGATGCTTTCAAAGACGTCTGCATGGAAGCGTGGAAGGATCGTTATGGATTTCTAGTCATAGACAAAGACTCGTCAATAAATGAAGGTAGATATAGAATCGGCTTTGATCGATTCATAATTGTTTCCGGCGAGGTATAAAAGTGGTTGCACTGTAGTAATGTCATCAGTCCTCTTGCTAACACAGATGGCGATGAATAAGGAGGAACGACTTGTGTATGATATAGATACGATAAGTGACAACATAAGGAAAAAATATCATGCATTACAACACGGTATCAGAGAAAGCGACGAGAAGTTTAGAAAAAATTACAAACCGATTCTGGAACCGTTAGAAGCTATTTCACGAAAGTTAAGTGGTGATATAATGGAGGAGGAGGAGGAGGAGGAGGAGGAGGAGGAGGAGAAGAAGCAGCAGATAAAACAAGAAGAGCCTACACAACACGTAATAACAGAAAACGAAGATGACATGGAGAGTCAACACATAATAACAGAAAACGAAAGTGACGTGCAGAGTCATAGCGCTTCTCATTTCAGTGACGAGGACGCATGGAACCCTAACACTTCACATTTCAGTGACGATTCATTAGCAAACAAATATGTGCGTTTGTGCGAATCGACGGACTGTAAACGGATTATAGATCGTATGTATGGTGTTCGATACGAAGGCGGTAAATTTATGATAGGCGATTCAAATGTAAAAATCGATGATAACGACAACTTTCATGTCAAAGGAAAAATTTACGAGGGTACGCCTGGTCTGTATGAACTTTTGTTTATGAAACTACCGAAAAAATACAATAAGGACGATATGAGGAAATATAAGTCCATACTACTAGCAACCAACGGACACAAACAAAAATATAAACACAATACACGAATAAACAGTAACAGTGGCGTCAAGTACCGACTAGTAATATCTAAATTGTTTGCATCGAGTGCACGAAAACGTACAGGGAGTGGGTATATGGAGATGAAACCGAACACTACAATCGATTACGTGCATTGGGATGATCCTAACGAGTTAGTTAATAGATTGAGACTGTTAATGGCTTCTCAAAATAGTGGACATACTGGTCATAGGAATGAAATCATGTCGATATTGGAGGAATTACGTGAAGCCGGCATTATCATATAAAAGCAGACGCACCGTTCTACAACCACCAGTTCTTCTTCATAAATATGAGTGTAGACAAGTTCGGTAGACACGACAGCGCAGTAAGAGTGCGAAAAGAAACTCATCGAAGTCTGCGTGAGGATATCGGTTTAGGAGTGACTAACGACGGTCACTTTGATGTGAAAAACAAAAAGATACGCAACTTGGGTGATCCTGAAGAGCTGCACGATGTTGTTTCTTTACAGTACGTAAAGGACGCATGCTTACAGTACAAGAACGACGACGCTACCGTAGACGCAAAAGATCATCGAATAATAATGCTAAACGATCCGCTTAAATCAAGAGATGCAGCCACAAAACGATACGTAGACGAGAAGAGTTTGAAAAAAGATCGTGCAGGTAACGTAATCGTTAATGACTGCCGACTAACACGTGTGCAAGCGCCTGTTGACTTCAAAGACGCAGTGAATTTGGAATTTTTACATGCACACACAATCAGTTTGCAAAGCGATGCTTTCTACGCTGCCGGAAGAAAAATTACGAATATAGCGAACGGTGTCAATGACAAAGACGCAGTCACTGTACGACAAATGCACGAATTAAAATTACATATAAAGACCGAATTGTACAAGGTCACTCAGGTATTTCACGCTCATATAATCAATCTAATAAAGTTTGTCTATAAATATCAAGACAGCGCGACACAACGTTCAGTTCTGGCTGAATATATTGAAGAGGTGGGACGTTTAATAGACGTTCTCGATACGGAAACGGAAATCAAGGATTGGAGATCTGTTTACAAGAATGCACGTACTTCGTAAGAAAAGAATGGGGCGCGGTGTAATTGGAAAAATACTTAAAAACACTGTGCCCGCTATCGTTTCGTCAGTACCTACTTTGATTAATCGAGCGGTGGATGCATTACCGGTAGAATTACACCTACCCGGCTATCGATTCTGTGGACCCGGAACAAAACTCAAAGAGAGATTGGCACGTGGCGAGCGTGGAATCAACGAGTTGGACGAAGCCTGTCGCGAACACGATATCGCCTACGCAAGGTACACAGACAACAGTCGAAGACGTATAGCTGATCGCGTTCTTGCCGACAAAGCGTGGGAACGAGTGAAAGGTTGGAATTCCGGTGTTAGTGAAAGAGCGTATGCTGCAGCTGTAGCCGCTGCAATGAAAGCGAAATCAGCAGAGGGTGGAGGGGGTTCGCGTAGTGGTTGTAGAAAAAAGAAGAAGGGTTCAGGAATTAAACATCAATCCGTGGGCAAACGCAAAACAGTCTCAAGACATAAACGTAACAATACAAAAATAGCGTCAGGTCTATACCTACGTCCTTACAGACAAAAAAACTAATTTGCATACCAGTGCGTGCATTGTCCGATAGTGATTTGTATGTGTACGCAAAACTTTTGAAAATACCTTATTTCAGAGGTGTTTTTATGCGTAACACTTTACCGCGCAGACGACCATGGAAGAATGAGAGTGCAGTTGTTAATCTGGACAGTGCAGAAGGACTCGGTACGCACTGGGTTTGCTACAAGAAGCGAAACAATCGAGTTTACTACTATGATGCGTATGGTAATATGCGACCACCTCTTGAGCTGACACAGTATTTTGGAACCGACACTGACATTTACTACAATTACGAGCGTGAACAGTCGTCACACACAGTCATCTGTGGGCATTTATGTTTGGACTTCTTAACGCGTGAGTGATCAGTAAGCGACAAGATGTCTTCGCTGTCGGTCACCTTAACAGGTACGAATGCTGCTGCTCTTGTATGTGACTTTTTCCCACCTCTCGAACTAACAAACGGGGAATGGTATGTAGGTCTATTGGACTTTACTACATACAACAGTATACCGAACGTGGTTGAGAGGAAAAACAATGTGTTTCCAGTACTACGAGACGGAACAACGTGGGACTTGATAACTTTACCTACAGGTGCTTATGAAATCGGTGACATAGAAGCCTTCCTCAAAAAGCAGTTAGGAGACTCACAGATTAGTCTACGTCCTAACAATAATACACTGAAATGTGAACTGACTTGTGCACTGGATATTGACTTTCAACAAACAGTGTACGGTATTGGTGATATGTTGGGTTTCAAGGAAAAGCGTCTGCTTGAAGCGAATAAAACTCATACGTCTGACGCTAGAGTTAACATTATAAAAGTGAACAGTATATTGATAAGGTGTAATATAGCGCACGGATCATACAAGAACGGTAAAAACGAGCACACTCTGCACTCATTCTATCCGTCAGTCGAGCCAGGATTCAAAATAATTGAATCACCTACAGACGTCATATACCTACCTGTGAATGTGAGTCGTTTGGACAACATAACATTATCTTTACACGACCAGGACGGTGACGTAATAGATTTTCGCGGCGAAGTCATCACTGTGCGTTTACATCTAAAACGACTATAGACATGGGCTTATACTTTGTTTCTTCGCCACCGCTGCTACCACAGTCGTCGACAATAAAAGAAGAAGAAGAAGAAAGATCGGCTAGGAAACGCATCAGTACTCGTTCGAAACTGAAACGATTAACATCAGTTAACCGTCGTTTTCTGATTTCATTGGGTTTTGTTGTAAACAAGTAACATGGCGAGTGGAATATTATCTGTGGAGCAGCAACCGTTCTTTGAAGACAGTATCACACACTTTTCATTTCATTCACACGCACCGTACGCAACAACAAGATATGGAAACAATGATGAAATACGTGTGCCGATACAACAACAGGACGTCTTTACACTACCGTCGAAAAGTTTCCTCTACATCGAAGGCAAGTTGGTTAAAAACCCTAGTGTGGCTGCAGATACTGCGTTGAATGTGGAACTGGTGAACAATGCTATAGCATTTCTCTTTGAAGAGATTCGTTACGAGTTGGCCGGTGTGGTAGTGGACCATACTCGAAACGTCGGTGTTACGTCAACTATTAAAACTTTTCTATCACTCAACAACAACACACGTGACGCAATGAAAAACGCAGGTTGGGTGGCGCCGACCACAAACGTATTAAAAGTGAATGATGACGGGGAATTCAACTTTTGTATTCCACTGAAAATGCTAATGGGATTCGCAGAAGACTATACACGCATCGTGCTGAACGTGAAACAAGAACTTATACTCCTACGCACATCTACCGACATAAACGCTATGGTTTTAACAAGCGGACAAACGACTGCTAATTGTGTTCTTGAACTAGATAAAGTTTACTGGAAAATGCCTTATGTACATGTAGCTAATGCGTACAGATTACCACTGTTACGACTCATAGAGAATGACCATCCGATAACTATGCCTTTTAGGACCTGGGAGTTGCATGAGTATCCTGCCTTACCACAGACTAAAAGGCAGAATTGGATTGTCAAGACCTCGAGTCAGCTAGAAAAACCACGCTTTGTTGTGTTAGCGTTTCAGACAGCAAGAAAGAATGTACTGACGGCACACGCTGATGAATTTGATCATTGTAATGTAATCAATGCGAGACTGTTTCTAAACGACAAGTATTATCCTTACGATAATTTAAACTTGGATATTGGGAAAGACCGTTTTGCATTATTGTACAATATGTACGTCAGTTTTCAAAGTTCGTATTACCACCGTTTAGACGTCAGCCCAGTACTGACACCAGAATTATTCAAATCAAAAGCCCCGCTGCTTGTATTCGATTGTAGCAAACAGGACGATGCGCTTAAGTCTTCAGCAGTAGATGTACGTTTAGAATTTGAATCGTCAATGAATTTTCCTGCACAGACGACTGCCTACTGTATGATATTACATGATACGCTTGTAGAATATACACCATTGTCCAACGCAGTACATAGACGTGTTTAAGTCTTATTTTATACACATTTTGTAAATACTAGTTTTAAATATATATATATTTTTCATATTTGTAACATTATAATATTGGAGCTGTGTGTGTATGTATTTTTAATTGTAAAACTAGTTTAGATATATTTTAATACGTGTAACAATATAATATTGAGTTGTGTATGTATTTTTAATTGTAAAACTAGTTTAATATAATCTTGGAGCTGTGTATGTATTTTAATAAATGTATATAGTACACACTTTATTATTATTATTATTTGTATAACCCACCCGCCATAATGTATACTTACTTGCAACAAACATACTAGTGAGCGTTGTCCACACACGTACCCTTAAATGCTAGACGTTGTATGCACACTGAAGGCTCGCACGCTTACAATTCAGCCACACTGACTGCATTATAAACTATTAATTAATTATTTGATACATGAAAAATGAAGACGTCGTTTGACAACAAGAGAGAGAGAGCTAAAATTATTTATGAATTTCAACCACCGTTTTCATGTGTGTGTATAATTTTAATTTATTTCGCTATACACCACTGAACCTAGAGAGAGAGAGCTAAAATTATTCATATTTCTAACAAGGATCAATCACACTGACTGCATTAATTAATTATTTAATACATTGAAAATGAAGACGACGTTTTGACAACGAAAGAGAGATAGTGCTAAAATTATTTATTCATCACACCGACTACTCAATGTACGAGAGGGAGACAGGAGAAAGGGTATGAAACCTTGCATAGTTGAAACGTGTGAGAGTGAGAGAGAGAGAGAGAGAGAGAGAGAGAGAGAGAGAGAGAGAGAGAGAGAGAGAGAGAGGACGTTACTATTTGTTGACACAGTTGAAACAAGTGAGAGTGAGAGAGAGAGAGAGAGAGAGAGAGAGAGAGAGAGAGTGTGAGGACGTTAATATTTGTCGAATAAATATAAACTTTCTAATTTCATATACATGCGCTCGGTACTGACCACAGTTTGAGCATAACGTTTGACAACGAGAGAGACATAGACAACGTGTGAGAGAGAGAGAGAGGGAGAGAGAGAGAGAGAGGACGAATAATACAGAGGTTGGTACATCTGATCATATAGATTTAATATACTTTATAACACGCGATAAATTTGAACTCATGTAAAGGTTGGTACACCTAATCATATATTTTAATATACACTATAATGCCGGTGAGCATAACGTTTGACAACGAGAGAGAGAGAGAGAGAGACATACACACCGTGTGTGTGAGAGAGAGAGAGTAACAATTATGATCATATATAGTTTGAATTTCCCACCACAGAAGAGAAAGAAATGTTGGCAGATCTGCTCTATACACGCACATTTCCCTCCCCCCACCGCAGAAAATGTTGACAACCCTGCTCATATAAAATATCTATACACTATAATAATACTACAGAGGTTGGTACACCTGATCATATAGATTTAATATACATTATAACACACAACAAATTTGAACTCATGCAAAGGTTGGTACACCTGATCATATATTTTAGTATACACTATAATGCTTCGAGTTGGAACCACCCCCCACCCACTGATATGAAATAAAAAAACAACCTCCCACCCAACACCACCCACTGATATGCAAATCAGCTTTCTTAAAAAAATAAAAAAGTATATTCACGGATGCTGGTGGTCCATTGAACATCATCCCACCAAATCAATTTAATTAAAAAAATAAAAAAAATAAAATAAAAAAAATAAAAAAATTTATTCGCGGAAATTCGCGGTGCTGTGGTCCATCGGGATGCTGCGGGTCCAGCGGTGGCGGCGTCATCTCTGAGATCATGTTTTTTAGTGTTTTTTTAGTGTTTTTTAAGAAGGCGGCATTCCTTTGTGAGTTTGAACCCTTATTTTCCCCCTACTTTTGCAGAATAAAATTTCGACATGTTTTACATTCTACGCTAAAAGTGAAATTTAGACTTTAAACATTTATTAGACGCTAACATTCTTTGCTGAATACTGGCGTATACTGCATTCTCGAATTATAGTAAAAGTAACTGTGTAATAAAATCTTTCCAAAATCAGCCGGCTATCAGGCAAAAACCGCGAAACTTTAAATGCTACATGTACAAGTACAATATTTACTTAAAAAAAAAAAGCTCGTTATAACCAAGTCTCTAATGCGTTCCTAGTCGTTAAAAGCTAGTTAAATTACCATTACTAAGATACAAACCAAACAAATCTCGTACTTTTGCTCGTTACATCCGAGTTCTCGTTATAAGCGAGCTCGTTATTCGCGAGTTCCACTGTATTAGTACCCAATTAACGTTGTATGTTTGTGTCTCGTAATCTCGTAGATTATTTCCTGCCAGGACAGTTCTCATGTGTGAGTGTCCCTTCACCGTTTAATTAAAAAATTCGAACCAACACTTTTTGTGTGTGATCTTAAACGTTTTCGAAGACACCTAGTCCTAAATGAAATAACCCTAACCCGTAGATGTTTATGGCGCACCAACATTTTTTTTTGAAAACTCTCACAACAATATAAAATGTCCGTTCAGGTAGAGCTTTAGGTTTAAGGACTTTTTAAAGTCACTCTGCTATTTCGTCTAGAACCATACAAAATCCATGTTTCACTCAAGTCACTCCCGACTGCCAGGCCACGGCTATTGTCGATGGTTTAAGACAATCTCGCCCTTTAGACAGGTAGGTAAATGTCGCCAATGACCCTGTAGGCACCACTGTCTGTACATAGACGATAACCAATGCCAGGAATCTTATAAATTGTAATAAAGCAATAAGAGGTGTCTATTGCCCCCCCCCCAATAGTTTTAAGAAAAGAGAGACATTAATGGTATTACAGAGTGCTGAACAGTGATACTGCCCAATCTCTGAAGTGGAGAAGAATACAATAGCATTAGCGCTGTCTTCAACAAGGACACAGCGGTACGCAGTTACCTGCAACAGGTGTGTACTATACAATAGCACAGCACGGGCCAAACATCCATCATTGTGTCAGCTCGTAGGTACGTACTACGTGTTACTACAGTCGATGAATACATAGGCCTAATAGCGGTTATGATACGTCGTTTGCTTGTTTTTGCTAAGTAATTGGCTTGATTATGTTTTACAGTTCTGGAAAGAGAATGTCACATTTACAGTATTGTATTTACCCAGTGGCGTGGCGCGGTTACATAACAGCTGTTGCCGGTTGTGATAGGCCTAAAAATTAATCCGAATTTTTCCTAGTTCCAAGTGTTCTTTTTAGAGCCAAAATATTCTTTTTAGAGCTAAAACGTCTTTTTACAGTATTTTCTATCTTTCGCTGGCAGAAGAACAGGGTCCCGGTTCAACGGGATCTGACTTCACTATACTTACACTGAATAAATGAGGATACAAATAATCGAATTGATAATAATAAAGACAAACAGAGAGACAGATAACTAAACGAACAAAACACAAATAGATAGGTAGGTAGTAACCGTTGCACGTTGGATCCGAAACGAACATAGCTGCTAACTGAGCATTTTTCCGGTTTGTACAGCGGCAACACGTTGGGTGGACGAATGTGTCCCCTCCCGTTTGTACAGTGACAACTACTACGAGGTCAACGACCGCACGTAGTAAAACATTGCCGATGTCTGAGCTGGCAACACAAGACGGTGCAAGTGCACATCAGTGCGAAAGCAATGCTTATGCTTTTCTTCAAGTTTCCCTACTAATATTGTTCGTATTTCAAATTACTGTATTCAGTAACTAAACTATTTATTCTGTGATATAATTAATATTATTTACTCTCATTTCCAGGACTGTTTCTGCCGGTAACAGCGGTTACATGGACCGGGCTACTGTAAATTTACCTGATTTAGTTCTTGCTTTTCGATGTACTTTTTATTCGTATTGGATTCGGTGTCAACACTGGAAAGAGCTCTTCCCGTAAGTAGTGAATTCTTGGCTGTAAAACTGGCATAGTTTCTAGTTTAAGCACGTAACCGTTCGTTACGAGCATTTATGGTGGAGAAAATGTGCAAATCAGAGAAACATCGGTGACTTATTCCGATTCATATATATAGTGACCGAATCGAAAGACGAAGTTCGAATTTTGGTATACCCAAAGTACAACTTGAGCGTAAATCAACAATCCGCGATCAGGAGCTCATACTGAAACAATCGAACACCTTTGGTTTTATTCACTTTGTAATTATTTTGTAATTATCATTTTACCTTATTTTTCCTCCATCGTGACTTCTTTGACGCTCGATATTCCTTAAACGTGCATCTTTCATTCTCAGTACATTATTATTTTAATAATCGTACAATCAATACAGACCTAGCAACAGAAGGAAAAGAGGCAGACCTAGATTAAAATGAATAGAAGGGATCGAAAGGAGTATGGAAGAAAAGAATCTGATGAATGAAGATACACAGAATAAATTGATATGGAAACTGAGATGCGGGATGCGGCAGTAGCTGTGGGATCCCCGCCAATATATATATATATATATATATATATATATATATATATATATATAATCCTAAAATCGTTAAAATTAAAAGATTTCAACCACACGTACCTTGTACATGGGTGAGAGTTTAAAACAGTTAACACAGTTTCTTGCTGTATAGTTTTTACTTCAAAGTTAACCTTCGTTCTTGCTAATTCACATCATTTGAATTCGTTCACCATTTCTCTTAATTCCGAATTCTTTCATGACTCTAACCATACTTTCTATCATAAATTGTAGCTATTTATCGGATTCCACCACGCTGTTTGTGTGTCCGCGCATTTAATGATCTCCCGCATGTTATAACCTCATAATCGCTCAGTCTCTTATGTCTTAAGTTGCCTTATCTTTAAGCCAATTGTGTTTGTTAACATAAGGCTTATAGATAACTGTATAAATGGTAATAATCTTTAATTTCTCATCTGTCCTTAGGAAAACGGGGATGACAATGAGCACTACGCAAATAGAAATGAAAGTTGGAAATAAAGTTAGTGAGAATTCAGAATTTAACACAGGAGCGAAACAGGAAATAATATTTTCTATAGATAATATAAAATCTAATTTCACAAGACATTTAATTACATCAACCATTCGTACACGAATTTTAATACGAATTTAATACCCTTACATTATTGTAGTAAGGGTCGTTATATGGATGCATGGGAAGAATTTGAAATTTATAGTGGACATAATAACCCAGTTACTCATGATGGCATACTTAACGATAAATTAAATTTCAAATCAAACCCGCTGTATGACACCGCGCTACAATCGATTATGAGATAACACACGGCGTGACACGCGTTTACTCAGAGTCCAGTGGGCTACACGCAGTGCACTGTGTCGGACGCTTGTATAGGTTTTATTATTGTACATATGTGTGTTTTGTGTTTTTGTGAATTTTAATATTTGATGATCTCCTTGTGAGTGATAATATCTGATGAAGGGTCATATGACTCGAAACGCGTCATAAATTTATAATTTGAAGTCACTGGACGGTTTCAATAAGGTAAATCATTACTATATAAAGTGACTTGGACCGTATAAAATAATGTTTAAATGAAACAGGAGATGTGTATTGGGAATACACCGTGTTATAAGAGGCTTGGTCAAAGGGGCAGAAACTCCAATAGAAAATGTGCCTAATCTTCAGCAGTCATATGTGTATACGCTAGTGGCACACGCGTTTGTAGCAAGATCCAGGAAACGGATGATAAAAGTTTCCACGAATCCAGCGAGTCTTGAAGCGATGAGAGGACTACATTTTAACGTCTTAATTTCTTATCGTGCTTCTGGCATTTCTAAAGTTAGCAAGACGGAGGGAATTGAACGCGTGGACAACACATTTTATTAGTCTACGTGATATTGGCAAAGGCCCAGTACTAGTGAAACAGGTTGTTTTGCGGTGCAAAATCATTCTCAAGACCTTGAAATTTAAATGTCGGAAACCATAAATTAGAGTGTCCTTGAGCAACAGGTCGGTGTACACATTAATCCTACATGAATATCAATCAGTATCGTAGTTTATTTTAAAATACCTGATTAACTGTATTATTAAGTGTTATTTGAACGGTTTTACAAGAAAGTTATGACGTTTGTGTACGACATATAATATTAATTTTTTCCTCTGGGGTCATAGCTCGGAGTCGAGCATCCTTTGCCACTACGTCAATCCAGCGATGCTTGGGTCTTCCGACAGGCCTTCTACCCTCGATTTGACTAAGTAGTACCTTCCTAGCTATTCGGTTGCCTTCCATCCTAATGATATGTCCTGGCCATTGCAATATATGCAGTCTGATGGTGATGGCCAGATCATTGTCTTTATACAGCTTGTCAGCCTCATTGTGACGTATTCTCCATATCCCATTGACTTGGATTGGTCCACATATTCTCCTCAACATTCTTCTTTCGAAGGTGTTGACTATATTAGCGGCTCATTTATTCAGAGTCCAAGTCTCGCTGCCGTATGTTATCACCGGTCTAATCATAACTTTATACAGCGTGACCTTGGACTGACATAGATATTCCTTGTCTTGAATATAGTTGTCAACGAAGCATATGCTCTATTTACGGCCTGTATCCTTTTCATTATATCATTTATTTCTTCATTATCTTCTGCAATCCAACATACCAAATATTTAAACCGATTAACCGATTACCCATTACCAGGTTTAGTGGTTCGATTTCAAACTGTCAGGTCTCCTGGTTTTCCTTCAAGTGGTAGTTATAACCTTTGTTTTATCTATATTTACCTGTAATCCTATCTCTTCTGCTTCACCTATGAGTTCCTAGAAGGTCTCTTTTGCTCGTCCTTGGGATCTTGCCATAGTACTAATATCGTCTGCACATCCTACGATCTGGACCACTTTGTGTTCTAACGTTGCGTTCCTATAAACAGACAATTTTCTGATCGCATATTCGAGTGCTGGGTTGAACAGGGTTGGTACCAGCGAATCGCCCCCTGTTTCAACCCTCTCGTGACATTAAAAAGTTCTGTCGTACCCGTTTGTAGTTTGACTTCGGCTGTCGTCTGTATCATTGTTAGTCTTGTCAGTTGTACTAATTTAATAGGTATTTGAAAGTACAGCATAATTTCAAAATGTTTATTCCTATCTATGCTGTCATACACAAATAGCTGTCATACACAAATACACAAAGATTTGTGTTAGGTCCAAATTGTTTTCCCACATCTTCCCCGCCAATAGTTTGACTGTAAAGATTTGGTCTGTAATGGATCTTCCACTTCGGAAGCCACCTTGGTATTCCCCCAATATTCCTTCAACATATGGTTCCAGTCTCTTCTTCAGTATTGGAGTGAATATTTTGTAACCTGTACACAACATTGAGATACCTCTGCAATTTCTGCAGTCTAATTATTCCCTTTCTTATGAATAGCTACTATTCAGCTAATGTTTCATTTTTCAGGCAAACATTCCTCCTTCAATATTTCTTGAATCAATTTATGTACCTCTCCTCCTTTGCCATATTATATTAAATAGGCCTCTTCTAGTCATAGAAAGAAAAGTCCAACAAAGTGTGTGATGGGAAAAGTTCCGAAAGTTATTGTAAACAAATCTACGAATCAAAGCCACGCCCCTTTTAAAATGATTTACAATTAACAACATTTTTCCTGTAAAATATTTAAGAGAATAATGACGGCTAAGGCTTTCAGTTAAGTACGATAGGTGTGTGACTATAGTACTAAAATAACAGGTTGAAGAAAGGAAGAACAAAAAAAGAGATTCTTGCATGAAGTGCCTGAAAAAGTGTACAGGGTGATTCAAAAAGGATTTTACAACTTTGAAGGTATACAGAAATTTATTCAGATAACTTACCGAGTCGGTTGAGGTATCATTTCGAAGCAAAACACATCAAGTTTTGACTCACGTAGTCCATTAATACCGAATACACCCACCAGTAGCGCTGTCACCATTGTTGTTGAAAATGGCTACTTTTACTGGTGCGGAACGTGCTCGCTATGTGTTTTGGTTTCACGATACGCAATCAGCAACTGCAGTTCAACGTAAATTCCGTACAGAGTATGGTAGGGAGCCTCCTAGAAGGCCTACAATTTACTCTTGGCACCAAACCTTCGTTGAGACTGGTTGTTCTGTACGACATGCAAAATCAACAGGACGTCCACAAGTTCCTGAAGCTGCTGTGGGACAACTCAGAGAAAGCTTTTCCCGTAGTCCTAAGAAATCAACTAGACGTGCGTCACGTGATACTGGCATTCCACAACCGACTGTTTAGCGCGTATTATGTAAACGCTTGCACTTGAAGCCATACAAACTAACCATGGTTCAACACATTACAGATGAAGACAAAGTCGCTCAACAGCAATTTTGTGTGGAAATGTTTGATAGAATTGCAGACAACGAGACATTCCTAGACAATGTAATTTTTAGTGATGAATCAACGTTTCGCATCAGTGGCAAGGTGAACACCCATAACTGCCGAATATGGGGTAGTGAAAACCCCTATGAAATCTTGCAGCATATTCATGACAGCCCTAAGGTCAATGTTTTTTGTGCCCTTAGCAAACAAAAAGTGTACGGCCCGTTCTTCTTCCAGGAGGCAACCATAAATGGTATCGTGTATCTGGATATGCTAGAAAATTTTCTAATTCCTCAGTTAGACGAGGATGACCAAGATGGACGACTTTACTATCAGCAAGATGGGGCACCACCTCACTACCGCGTAGAAGTCCGAGATTTTCTTGATACCCGATTCCAAGGTCGGTGGATTGGTCGTGCTTGATACCCGATTCCAAGGTCGGTGGATTGGTCGTGCAGGTCCAATTGCATGGCCACCTCGATCCTCAGATTTGACACCGGTAGATTTTTTCTTGTGGGGTTTCATTAAAGATCGGGTTTTTGTACCACCTTTATCTGCTGATCTTGCTGAGCTGAGACTTCGAATTAACGCCACCGCTGCAGAAGTGACGCCCGACTTACTCGCTAAAGTCTGGAATGAAATCGACTTCAGGTGGGATGTATGCCGCATTACAAATGGTAATCACATCGAACCACAATGAATCTTGGATGACACCTCAACCGACTCTGTAAGTTATGTGAATAAATTTCTGTATGCTTTCAAAGTTGTAAAGTCCTTTTTGAATCGCCCTGTATTTGAAGTGATACAAGGATAGCGATCAAGATTATCTGACGTCCGAGTTTTGCTTCTTCACAGTTCCTATTAACCAGTCTGTTAATAGCAGTGGGTAAAAACAGAATTTTTCTGGTTGCAACGAAATCATGATTGTCTGAAACAGAACAATAATGTAGGCCTACTATAAAAACATGCCCTGTTCAGGGGCGTATTTAAGGGGGGACGAACGGAAATACGTTGGTAGCTGTTACCCAACACACCCATCAGTTACGATTACTGTGTCTCTCCATTGTTTTCCCGAGTTCTTCTTAGACTGGCCAAGTCGTAAGAGTGGACAACAGAGCAACGCCAAATAGAGTCCTTATATGAAATATGGAAAGGCAGAAGGCCGAAAGGCCGCCCAAGGAAGCAGATGGGAAGATGTTGCAGTGGATGATGACAGTGCGAAGAAGGAACTACTTCGCTTCCGGTAGTCACGTAGAGGGTCAAGAAAACACGTTACTGAACTCACAAGAGAATTTATGTTTCTTTTTAAATTACATATGCTCATAATTGTAAGATTATAATAAGTTCGTTTGTAAATGTCTACATAAAGTTTTGATTGTTGAGTATTTATTGATGGGGTTTTATTTATTAAAAAACATCTACAGCTGACATAAATGCATATGTAAGTATCGTATGGCAAAGGCATTTCTGTGGTTAAAAAGTTCCGGGCATTTCGGCTGTTCTTATACTTTGCTATAACGGTTCTGCGATTCCCGCACGTCCCAAAGAGCAAGCCTGGCATCTACTGATGGCATGGTTACTCCGTAAAAGCATTCTTATGACATTATATATGTATATGAGTTATCTGGAAAATCGATAACTTTAAATATTCTGGATATAAAAAAAAGAGCTCAATTACATATCACTGGGCTCACTTAATATTTGTAAGTATCGGTATTTTTAAAGTTCTTACAACACTAATATTGTCTCCTTGATCCAACGCGACAACCAATTGCAGTTCGACAAAAACTTGACAAAAAAATCTTGACAAAAAACGATAGTCATCCATTACGGTCAAGCCTGCTTATCAGCCGCAGCCCGCCAATGCACACGCTGCTTGAAAACTTACTCTGTTGCCAAGGTCGTATTCATCGTCGTCAACGCTCAGAGTCTGGTTCGGAGCGTCCTGTTTATAGTCGTCCTCTACCGGTTTCGTTGCGTTCACCTCACTGATGGGTCTCCGTTGTACAGGTTCTCGATCCAAGAGATTCTGTTCTACCGAGTGATCGCCGGGCGGAGGAATATTGTCGTTGTCTGCTATGAACCTGTTCCAGAATTCCTCATCGTCTGGGGAACTCTGAGGCAGTTTGGACTCCTCGGGTTTGGCCGTTGATCTCTCTGACGCTGCATCGATGTACTTTTTCAAAAGCTGCGCGCTCGTTAGAAACGTTATCTTGGGGCGGTAGCCAAATCTATCGGCCACGTACTCGACGATCTGCTGAGACCCGTCCGGAAAGAAGTTGACGAATCGTCCTTTAACAACGTACTCTTCCTCCGGCGTTCCTGGATTCGTAAGCTCGCCAGCCTCTTCTCTCGTTACCCCACTGTGCGTTATATATCTGAAACACAAACCTAAGTGTTACAAGTAAGCACAGACATTAACGCATGCATCCATTTTAGATAAAGTTACCACTTTTTTAAGATTTAGACAGATTTATGGGCAGTGTAGGTCATAAAAAAACGTAATAATATGATAATTTAAAATACGTTTCTTTTCGCGAGCTTCCAGTCAAAACACTAGATTAGAGTGGAGTAGATTTCTAACATTATTATTATTATTATTATTATTATTGGGTCCTTCAGTGTTTCGACTGGTTTGTACCTTCCCCGCATATACCCGTGGTGCATGGGGTACGGAGTCTCTCACAGGTATATGGGACCTAAAATTTAACGCCGGATCCGAACGATATAGTTGGGGCGGGTTTATACTAGGCAGGATAACTCTAGCTGGTTTTCCATTGTTTTGCGAAGGGGAAGAGTCGTATCTAAATCAGATGGCCCCACAGCGTAGCAGCGCCACACGCTAGCCACTACGCCACGACCGCTCCCTATTTCTAACGTTAATTTGAGAATAAATCGCCTGTGTCTGATTTTGTTTCATTTTTGTTGTCATTACCTTCTTTCAAGCATTAGAATTAAGACCTTTTGAGAATTAAGAAGCTGTAACTTGAATTAGATTCCCACGACAAGGCAGCTTCGAATTAATTGTTCCTGAGGCAAGAAATACAGTGGAACTTGGTTATAACAAGATCCAAAGAACCGGACAAATGTGCTCGTCAACCGGGTGCTCGCTACGTCCGAGTTGTCGACTGGCAAGCCTTAATTTGAGACCGTGATTATCGAACACACAACAGAATAGTCTACTATAGAAGAGGCTTTGCACAACAAAATTTCGACATGTTTTACATTCTACGCTAAAAGTGAAATATAGACTTTAAACTTTTATTAGACGCTAACATTCTTTGCTGAATACTGGCGTATACTGCATTCTCGAATTATAGTAAAAGTAATTGTGTAATAAAATCTTTCCAAAATCAGCCGGCTATCAGGCAAAAACCGCGAAACTTTAAATGCCACATGTACAAGAACAATATTTACTTAAAAAAAAATGCTCGTTATAACCAAGTCTCTAATGCGTTCCTAGTCGTTAAAAGCTAGTTTAATTACCATTACTAAGATACAAACCAAACAAATCTCGTACTTTTGCTCGTTACATCCGAGTTCTCGTTATAAGCGAGCTCGTTATTCGCGAGTTCCACTGTATTAGTACCCAATTAACGTTGTATGTTTGTGTCTCGTAATCTCGTAGATTATTTCCTGCCAGGACAGCTCTCATGTGTGAGTGTCCCTTCACCGTTTAATTAAAAAATTCGAACTATCACTTTTTGTGTGTGATCTTAAACGTTTTCGAAGACACCTAGTCCTAAATGAAATAACCCTAACCCGTAGATGTTTATGGTGCACCGACATTTTTTTATGAAAACTCTCACAACAATATAAAATGTCCGTTTAAGTTTAAGGACTTTTTAAAGTCACTGTGCTATTTCGTCTAGAACCATACAAAATCCATGTTTCACTCAAGTCACTCCCGACTGTCAGGCCACGGCTATTGTCGTTGGTTTAAGACAATCTCGCTCTATAGACAGGTAGGTCACGCGGCGAATATGCACAATAACGAGGAAGGAATACGAGACGGAAATAACTGTACACGTCGAGGTACAATAGATTTCCTGTTGACGGACCCAATGCATTGTTATAATGAGGGGTGTAAAATCAAACGACACGCCGAACTCAATGCTCTATTGAATGAATAATTATTTTTAAAAGGAAATATTACTGTTAATTATTATTAATAAGAAAAGGAGTTAAAATAATAAGAAATAATATGTGTAAAAGAATAAAAGATGAATTAAGAAATGTTATTGTTAAGGTTATGATTGCAAATAAAAAGAAATGAGAAAGAAATATAAGAAATAAGGAATTAAATAATAAAAGAATGTTATGCTAAATAAAAGAATGTTCAAAGAAAGGTAAGAAATGTATTAAAAAATTGTAAGGAATGCTAATAGGTTAAAAGTATGTTAAGAAATGGTAAGGAATGTTATTATCGAAGTTGTTACTTATATGAAGAAAGGGTTAGAAGTGAGAAATAAATGTATAATTGTCAACGCCTGATCAAGCGAAATCTTCATACCTTAGTGGAAATGCAAGGACACAGAAGAAAGCGATAGTGAAAGTCAAGGGCAGAGATTACATAGAGCTCAAATACTACGATTAAAACATCGAGTAGAGTTAAGCACATAAAAGTCTGGATATAGACGTGTTTCTAAGGTAGTCATCTGTAGCCGATAATAATGACTCACTACGAAGCTACAAAAAAGGTGTATTTTAGAAAGTAATGGTAAGGATGAAGAAAATTATTAGCGATCAGAAAGGTAATAAAGGTAAAGAAATGTAATGAAAGTTAATGTATAAGTAATGTAAGAAATTTTTAAGAAAGATAAAGAATGTTCATGTAAAAAAAGAGTAAAGAATGGTAAGAATGTATGATTAAGATAATGTAAAAGTACAGATTGAAAATGGCATAATATGTTAAGATGCAAAATGTTTACCAGTGCAAGAATGCAAACTCGTGTAGGAAGTGCTACGCGTAAAAATAAATAGGTCGATGGGACCAGATTAAAGGAGAATGATAAAAAAAAATATTTTAGTTACGCTGTATGAATAATGAGAAGAAGGAGTGAGAGTGGGACAATGACACTGAGCGTCCAAGGTCAACGCACCGATCAGCTGTATGATGGGGGTGAAAAAATAGTGCATTCCACCACGGCGAGCGTTAGACTGACCTACTCATTATTATGTGTTGTTTAATTGTTCTAAACTAAAGTAAGCGAATATAATATGATTGTATTTGTCTAGAACAAATAGACAAAAATTTAATTAATAAATATTTATTAAATTTTTTTTCCAAGCAGAAGGCATTGATTTGAATAAATATATATAATTTGTAGAATTATTATAAGTTAAGGGTAAGTGGACAGGTCTGAGATTGTAAAAATATTTCATTGTTATATTAGGGGAGAAATTAACCTGTTGCGACAAGCAAGGAACGCCTGCTCAATTGTATGTGTGTTACGCGTGTATCTTGTGTGTGTTAGTGATGCATGTTGTAACGTCACAGAACGTTCCATAAAAGGAAATCATTTATATAGTAAGTTAGCATAAGAGGAAAGTGAAGTGAACAGTATCGAACCCAAGTAGTCCCAAAAAATTGTGTAATTTTGTATAATAATTATTTCTATCAACTTGAAAAAACGACCAAACTATGACTAAGACAAAACCCCATATATATTATTAAAGTGAATAAGAGTGAAAAAACCATAAGACACTATAAGAGAGAGAAATAATGTCAGAATCAACCAAAATAAAGTCAAAAATTATTAAGTTTTATAACTATGAATAGAGTATTAAAAACTATTTTTTGTGAATGAATGGACATGATCCATTATTATATTATGTGATGTAAATAAAATAAATGTATTAAATGATTTAAATACATTATTAGAAAGAATCTAAGTTAAAATAAAAATTGTATATTTGCAATGACAAAAAAATATTAATGTGTTGGATTTGAGACCATACACCAAGATTTCATGAAAAAATTAATTATTATCAAATTTAAATAAAAACTATATGTAATTGTCAAGCAGACAATAGTGAACAATTTATCTTAAATAAAGGAAGCTGTCAAATGAATAAAAAGCAGTCAAAATAGCCAAAAACAGTGTTAACTAAAAACATGTAATAGGCATCTAATATTGTATAATTTATGAATTTAATGTTGCCAAAATGCAACCAAACTGTAGTAGAAAGCTGTAATATGATATAAAGCAACTATACTAATATACCTGACCAACTTTAACATTGTAATAGTCAAGTTAGCAAAATATTTACTTATACCATGTATGGCTGGAACCAATTATCCAGTACAAAAATAATCATATCTGGCTAAATACTTACATAATACTAACAAAAATAAGATAGAAAGGTACAATACATCAGTATACCTTAATAAGAAATAAAATCAGTTGAAAGTAAAGTCAATTCTAAAAGAATTTAACTAATTAGAGTGAGATTTGTCACGCCATAAAAAAGGACATCTCAAAACCAATCAATGATGCTATGTCATCTTGTGATAAATATAATATATGTACAAAGTAACCAGGTATCACAAAAGATAGACAAAATAATAAACTCTGTGTGTACAGTGGTGAAATAATACATATATTAAAGAAAAAGACTAATCATTGTATTAGAAAACTGACAAGAATCTAGGCCATGAGCAGAGGCCATATAAAATTGTATTTATTTGTGTTTTATTTATGTTAAAATTTGTTTATTTTGTTGTAGGAAAGTAATAGTATTAGATGTTCAGCTTGTGGAAGGAACTTAGTAACTCCACAACAATTTTTGTTATAAAAATTGAGTTTTCAATGACAACAACTCAAGGTGAGGGTTGTATATTGTATTGTTTATTAGACTTAAGTTAATTAGAAACCAATCATATTTGGTATCGCTAGATTCAGTTAAAAACAGGGAATCTAAATGTATTAATGGCATACAAATTGTGAGTACTAATGTAAAACTGTTTGATAAATACCAGAGTAAATTTTTGAAATATCCTTTGTATGAAGAATAAGAAATTCGTTCTAAAAGCTTCTACGGAAGTGAAAATTGTTCTATGACATTCCATTTCGTTTATTCTCGAACATTCTAGAAAGAATTTTTACACAAATATACCGGAAGTCGATATAAACAAGCAGCCTGAATTAGTATAAAAGAGAGACCAAATTCGACCCAAAAACACTTGAAACTTGAACTCCAGAACTGATGCATCACCCACAACACTGATCCACGCAGCTAAGGCGAAACCGAAGAGGCGAGAAATCGACAAGACACGGCAGGAAGGCTTTTCCCGTACATAGACATACCGACTGACTTAACCTCAACGAGAATCTTCGCCAGAAGTATCGCTGAAATAGAGCAGCGATACGGCAAATTTTAATAGAAATCACGCAGCCAGAACGTCGACGGCCCAGGAGGGACCAAACATTTAAATAGAGAACGAATTCTGCTGTGTTCGCATTGACTGACTAACGTGACAATAATTCCCCCTAACGTAAACATACAATACACAAAGCCTTCCTCAACACTGCATGGGAATCAGCGCTGCGGCGGATAATTTCTGAATTAACGCGGAGCAGCTGACGAGCTTTTGGCGGCGTTTGAACGAGATTCTACTGCCAAACGTTTTTACGAAAGTGCGGAAAAAGTAAACGATCGCAAAATTTGACTTTAAATAGATTCAGTGTACACCCGAAGAGGCGAGATTGAGAAACTACCCGCAAGGAGTGTCCAGTGCGAGAATAAATAACCATTGGAACGTGAGTTACCAAAATTAAAGTCATTTGTTACCTGGTTACATTTATCACACAGTTGTACTTCACACGCCACACATACACCTTCAAATCACTTAGTTTTTTTTTTTTTGTAAGGCATCTAATTGATATGTCTTGGTAGTTCAAAGGAGTCACGTCCTGAGAGTAAAGATTTTTCACATATTAAACTCATGCTTTTCAACTGAGTCAAAATCTGAAATATACTAGCCGATACTTGATTGGATATATAAAAAATTGTCAATAATAATAACTTGTAAAATTTTTTCTCTGCAATTTTATAATTATTTTTTTTCTATGAATGTTAGTCCTTCAGACAATTTGTTTGTTTTTAAAGAACCATTAAACTTAACTGATTTTTCCAAGCTAAACTGACTTGTTTAAATTTTGTCGTAGATTTAAAAATTTTATCAATCACATTTTTTTCTTGGAACAAACGTTTCCAAGTGGCGCCCACAAAAAGCATAGTATTAAGTTGTGTTACAGGACTACATCACTGCAGAGGATCCAGTCAGCACGGTAAGTAACAGAAAGTGCGCGGAGGTAACGCCCGACAAATTACAACACGAACATTTACACCCATTCTTTTTATTTGTTATAAATTGGCAGCCCAACTAGTGAGGCTTGAAAAAGACGTAACAAGCCCGGCAACTACCAACATATTAAAATGCCGCAACCAAAGGGAAAAAAGGTGAAGAAGACTGTGGAACCCGAGTTAAGTGTGGAAGACGGAGAGGCAGTACAGGTCGAGGAAACGGAATTAGAACCGCCCACACTAGAAATGGAAAGACCGGTACAAACGGCAGACGAATTAGAAGAACAAACGGGAGAAGAACCCATACAAATGGTAGAACAAACAGAGAAACCGGAACCAGAAAAAATAACAGGGAGCGTTGACACAAATATAATGATGATGATGGCGATGCTCCAAGAAATGAATAAAAACAGACAGGAGGATAAGGAGGAGAATAAAAAAAAGTAATGAGCAAATGTTCCAAAAAATGGAAGAAACAAACAAAAATAATAATGAGAAAATGTTCCAAAGGATGGAAGAAAAAATGAACAAAAACACAGAATCTTTAAAGGAGGATATGAATAAAAATAGACAGGAAGACAAGGAGAAATTAGATAAAAACATAGAATCTTTAAAGAAGGATGTAACCGAGAAAATAGATGACAATGGGAAAAAACTGGAGATATTTCAGGAGGAGAACAAAAAAAGCATAGAGTCCCTGAAAAAGGAAATTAGCATAAAGTACGAAACAGTAAACAAAACGATCAATGATAATAAGATCGATAGTGACAGGAAGGTCGAAAACAGTGACAAGCGGGAAGTCTACCTAGAGCATTTGCCCGGGTAGGCTGTGACGGTTTTTGCTCCGCAAAATATTCTCTAATTTAGCGGAAATATTGAGTTTTCACCATTTATTTCATTATCATCATCTTCTGCATCATCAACTCTACAAGTTTCACCAGCAGTTCAGTGCTAAACAGTTATATTTAATCTGTGCGGGAGTGTTTTTGTTTCCGAGTGCTGTGCGGTCTGTGTCGTGTTCAATTGTGCCTGTGGATAGTTTTCAGTGTCTGGTGATCCCTCAATCCTAGACCTGCGTAGACGTTCATTTCGGCTTGTCCGAAATGGCGTCGAATACGCCCCCGAATCCTCTGCCGGCGCCGCTTGTTTCCTTAATGGAAACCTGCTCAACCGGCTTCCGTTCAACTCCACTTCCTCACGACAGTGAAAGTGATTGTGAAAGTGACAATAGTGCGGTTGATATGTGCAGTGTTGGGTCGGGGGACGGACAGTTCTCGCTTGTGGAGGGCAAATCTGCCAAACGCAAGCGAAAACTGGCCCAAACTCCGCCGCCCGCCTCAGCTGCACATCAGTCACCTAGTCATGGTAACAGCGGCACTCAGCGCGAGCGTGAGTATTCAACTGCTACCCCAACTGTGTCTTCCCCACGCATTCCACCGATTGTAATTCCTGATAATAGGAATTACTCTCAATTACTGCGTTCCATATCCATAGCTCTTCCTTCGGTCAAGGTCGAGGCGAGGTGCCAAGGCGCCTCGCTAAAGCTGGCGACCGCTACAATCCCAGACTTCCGCTCTGTACAGTCATTCCTGACAGAGCGTAAGATTTCTTTCCACACTTTTGCCCTCCCGTCAGAGCGAGAAATCAAGGTCGTTCTGTCGGGAATTCCTTCCTTCACTGATACTGATGCCATCAGGCAGGAACTTGTTGCGCTCGGCTATGTGCCGACCGCGGTAAGCGTCCTGCATGTTGGCAAAGGTGATGACCGCCGACCTGTTAACAGCTTTCTTGTAAAATTACTGAAAGTAGGCCCTTTCGAGGAGATTTACACTCTCCAGAATCTTCTGCACCTACGGGTGCAAGTCAGAACATTTGACCCGCGGCCCGGCCCCTCGCAGTGTTTCAACTGCCAGAGGTTCGGCCACAGCAGTCTTTTCTGTCATCAGCCCCCGCGTTGCGTGCGTTGTGCTGAGCCTCATCGTGGCTGTGATAAGCCTACGACGGGGTACACAGCTAAATGCTGCAACTGCAAAGGAGCCCATCCGGCTAATTACCGAGGCAGCCCTAACTTTATCGCCGCCATGAAACCGCAGCGACCTCCTGTGCGCCCTGGCGCGCAGGCAGGCCGTGTAGCTGGTCCTGGCCCTAACCGGCGAGCGGCTTTCCCGCCTCTCACTGGTGCATCTGCCAAGGTCTCGGCAGCAACTCCGGTTGCTTCCGGTGCCGCTGTCTCGCCTGCAGTCGTCGCTTCGGCGCCGCCTGCAGCGGCCTCAATCCCGGCGCCTTCCGGAGCGCCCGCACCTTCCTACGCGGCCATGGCCGCTAAATCATCCCCGCCTCCAGCCCGATCGGGCAAATCCAAGCGCTCTCGTCGTCGCCGGAACTCCGCCGGCCGACCTACATCGTCACAGGTTCCACCTGTACCCTCTCCGCGGGCTCGACCCGCCCCCAGTCATCGTCCTCAACCTTCCAGCGAGCAGTCTACTACTCAGTCCACCAGCCCAGCGCCATCTGCTACCCCTGTCGAGGCCAGTCAGGCTTGTCCTCCTGAATCCCGGGAATCTTCTCGGGCTTCGGCGGATCCCCTGACTGCCTGGGCAGATAATCTTGTTGCGTCCATCAGGACTGCTCGCGACACTACCACAGTGCTTGCCCTGGTGTTCCAATCATTAGCTGCCCTCTTTCCTCTACTTCCCCTAAATGGCTAATAGCCTGAGGATCGTTGCGTGGAACGCCTTCGGGCTACTCCCCAGGCGATCTGAACTGATGACTTTCGTAACGGAGTATGATGTTGATATCATACTTCTTTCCGAGACTCATCTGGCTCATTACCACTCTTTTTCCCTTCCTGCCTATGCCTGTTATCGTCAGGATCGTCCCCTACGGCCTCGCTGTCCCCCCTCGGGGGGCACAGCTGTTTTAGTCCACAGGCGGATATCCCACAGGCTTTTGCCTCCTCTAGATACATCTATTATTGAAGGCTGCGCGGTGGCGGTGGACGCCGGCGGATCGGAGCTGCGCGTTGTTTCTGCGTACCTCCGGCCTGGCCGGCGAACTCCGCCACCGCCCGAGGAGTGGGACGCCCTCCTCGACCACCCCCTCTCAACCATTGTAGCTGGCGACTTAAACGCCAAACACCCTTCATGGAACAGCCGCGTTGTCAACGCCTATGGAAATTCTCTGTTCCGGTTCGTCTCTGGCGACCCGGCGCTTAATGTCATCGGCCCTGAAGACCCTACCTACTTCCCCTTTCACGGCCATCGGCCGGACGTTCTTGACATAGTAGTTGTCAAGAACGTTGCCCGCAACATCGAGGTCTCGTCTGTGTCGGACCTTTCGTCCGATCACAATCCCCTTGTTATAACTGTTCGAAAGCTGTCGGCGTCACCCCGACTTCCCGCTCAGATTGTTAGGAGAGTCAACTGGCGATCCTATCATGATGAGCTCTCTCGAAGGTTACCATCTCTCCCGGCGGACCCAATCGTCACTCGTGACGATCTGGATCTCCGCGCCACAAATCTTCAGGAATTGGTCCAAGGTGTCATGGATCGACACACTACGCACTCGAGGTGAATCATCGTAAATCGGCCTTACCTGCGGAAGTACTCCACGCCATCTGGCTACGGCGCCAGCTCCGCCGCAGATGGCAAAGAACCCGTGACCCAGACGATTTCAACAACAGTCCCTTTACGTTCGGCAGCTACTGCGGGACGTAAACTCTGATCGATGGGACTCATACCTTGAGTCTCTTGAAGTCGACCACGCCTCCGTCTGGAGAGCGGTGAGTAGACTGACCCGCGAGAAGAGAACTCGCAACCCGCTGGAAACCCCGAAAGGGGTTGTGTCTTCATCGGAAGGCAAGGCTGAGGTCTTCGCCGACTGCATGGAGTCGCAATTTACCGTTCATCGAGGCGTTTCGGACCCTGCCCACTCGGCAGATGTCCGGGACTTCCTATCTGGTTATTTTTCTCGCCCTCCCGCTGGCCCAGACCTCCCGTTCGACAGAGACGACCTCGTTTCGTCTGTCTGTCGACTAAACCGCCGTCGCGCCCCCGGTCCTAACCGGATCGGGGCCGCTGCATTACAATATCTCCCGGCCTCAGGCGTTGACCTCGTTCTCGAGCTGTTCAACTCTTGTCTCCGGCTACAGTACTTTCCCCGCCTGTGGAAAAAAGCCAACATCGTTATGGTTCCTAAACCCCGCAAGCCGCGCATGCTTCCTGAAAGCTATCGGCCAATATCTCTCTTGCCAGTTATCTCGAAGGTGTTCGAGCGGCTCCTGCTGGCCCGCATCTCGCCGTTGTTGGATAATTTTATCCGCAACGAACAGTTCGGGTTTCGCAGAGAGCACTCGACCACTCTTCAACTAGTCCGCGTGGTAACGCAACTCTCTGACGCCACCAACAGGCGAGCGGCTACGGCTGCCGCACTGCTGGACGTGAGCAAGGCCTTCGACAAAGTCTGGCACGAAGGTCTTCTCTTCAAACTAGCTAACTCCCCCTTACCATCGTCCATAGTGTTTTTCCTCCGGTCGTATCTCAGCGACCGAACCTTCAGGGTGAGCGTCGACGGAACCTGCTCTGCAGTTCGTCCTGTCGCCGCTGGCGTACCCCAGGGATCTGTCCTCGGCCCCGTTCTGTACCTCGTGTACACGAACGACCTGCCTGTTTTGCCCGGAGTCACGTTGTCTTTGTTCGCTGACGATGCAATGTATCATTACAGCTCTGTGTCCCCGCGTTTTGCGAGTACACAGTTGCAGCGTCAGTTGGACCAGCTTCCGGACTGGCTACGGAAATGGCGGGTGACGATCAATACGGAGAAATCCGAGGCGATCTGTTTCACTCGTAAGTCCATCTCCCGATGCCAGCCCCTCTCCCTGGAAGGGAGGCCTATCGCCTATAAAGAGTCGGTGAAGTATCTAGGCGTTCGGCTAGATCGTCGCCTTTGCTTCAACGCCCACGTGACGGAAACCCTTGCCAAGGCTCGCGGCGTTCGAGCCAAACTTTACCCATACCTCGCGTGCCGCAGCCCCCTGGCGCTGCGCACGAAAGTTACCCTCTATCTGTTGTTTCTCCGGTCTGTACTGACCTATGCGGCACCTGTTTGGTGGTCACTTGCCTCCGCCACCAACAGGCGTAGGCTGGAAAGTTTCCAATCCAGAACCCTCCGTTCCTTTTCGGGATCTCCTTGGTTTGTTCGAAATAGTGTCATTCGAGGAGGTCTACGAGTTCCTGCTCTCTCAGCCTTTGTCTGGTCATTAGCTGCGACTCTCTTTGCCGCAGCTGAGACCTCTTCCTTCCCTTACCTCAGGACCATCAGCACCACGCAACCACCTTCCCCTGTCCGGGTCAAACGCCCTCGGGCGATTCTCGATGACCCGCCATAAGTTTAAGTAACCTGCTTAAACCTCAATTTGAATATTCACCATCTGCCCATGCCCCAGAATTTACCTGCTAAGCTGTTTCCTTCCTCCCTTCCTAGTATGCCGACCGCGCTGAATGCTGCTGCTACGCGCTATCACTGGCACGGAGGCTCTCTGCCCCGCGGGGAGCGACCGACGCCTCACGGCGTCTGCACGCGGGACTGGGAACGGGTGACATCTGTCATCTGAACCCGTTCATGCGGCAGTGCCCACTGATTGCAAAAATTTTAAAATAAATAAAAATTAAAACCTTTCTCCCCCGCCTTCTCAGTTAACTGGTTGGCGGTTGTCCATTCCTGATATTAGGCACCAGTCGAAGAACCAGAACTATGTATATCTACAGGCAGCCATTGAGCTCGACTCAGATGCTGCAGTCATGCACCGGGTGCAAAGACGCCCCGCTACTACAATGCTACATGCTACCATGCTACGGTCGAAAACATGGAGAAACAGTTGGAAAGGTTACGGGAGGGAAACAATACACGTTTCGAAAGTATAGAGGAGCAAACAGTAGAGACCAAACAAGATGTTAGAAATCTCGAAAACAAGGTAAGGCAGAACCAAGACGCCATCATGCAGGAGGTGGGAGAAGTCCAGAAAAACGTTAGCGAGAGGATGCAGAAAACAGATGACATCGCTAACAGGCTGGACGAACAGATAAAAACTAACAAAAATAGTATAATGGAAATAGACCAGAGAGAGAAAAACCTGCAGGAAAGATTAGAGGCGCTGAGAGACACACCAATACTAAACACTCATACGTGTCATGGTGAAAACAGGGAAGTAATCAACTTCCAGGACTATCGACGAAACCCAATGGAATTTTTGGAAAGAATGGAGGAGGTTATTGGGAGAAATAGAGAAACAAGGTGGGACAGGATAAGAGAGATGCTTGACGAGACGTTTAAAAATACTAAGGATAACTGGTGGATAGCGGTACGACCCGAAATAACGAATTTAGCAGAGTTTAAACGCCAGTTTAAGGAAAAGTATTGGTCAGAGACCGCACAAAACAGGGTAAGAATGGACATTTTCTATGGCAAATACGACGCGTCCTATGGACAGTCCCCGACGTCTTATTTCCTGGGAAAGGTATGTTTAGCACGGAAGTTGATACCGCCGATCCCAGAAGAATGTTTGGTAAGGCAGTTAGCTGGACATTACAGCTATGGTATCAAGGATGCCCAATTATACCAACAGATTAGCAATATAGCTGATCTGGCCAAATTATTGGAAAATTGCGAATCCACAGGAAGGTTCCAGGATTACCAACCCACCAATCGTAAGGTAGAGTACAACAACAATAATAACGGACCAAACCGGAATGGAGGTGGGAACAGTAATAATCTAAACACCAATAATCAGAATAATAATATCCCACCAAATGGCCGAAATGATAACATTCAGGGCCCAATTAACCGCAACTATCCGGGACCAAACAGAGGTAATTACCCCGGGAATAACTACGGTAGGAACTTCCACCAAGGAAACGGTTATCGCGGGAATAATTATAGAGGAAGTAATTATGGTCAACGTAATGGTTATCGCAACGGGGGAAACCAAGGAGGAGGCGATAGGAGAAACCAAAATGAATATAGGCCCCAGGTAAATTATACAATGGCCAATAACCGACGGCCATGGTGTCCCGACAGAACGTACCAGCGACAAAACGTACCACTTGACTTTTCACGACATAACGTACCACTTAGGTCGATATCTATCTGCGAAGTGTCTCCTTGTAATCCCTAAATAATTTACACCGCGACAAAACGTACCTGTTACCTGTGTTTGTCAAATTCAAACGGCTTCCGCGTAACTGGTAAATACCCCTCGAGTCGTTGACCTGTGTTTGTCAAGTTTGGCATGGGGCACGGACGGCAGCGAAGTAACCTTATTACTACCATAACATTCACACTGTGCGGGTTTTAACGTTTTTTGGAATGGAGCTGACTACGACTAATAAAGGCGGGTTGTGTTTGCACTTCGAGGGGTATAGTTATAGGAAGAAACGGCAGGGGAAGGACGATACGATAACTTCGATTTGTCAAAGGCAACAAAGTAAAAAGTGTTGTGTAATTATGAAATCAAGAGGAGGTGAAGTTGTCAGTGGGCCTTTAGCCAATCATGTGTGTGGACCTCCGAACGATGCTCAGTTAGAAGTTATTAAACGCACGCAAAGCGCCAAGAAGAGGGCGCGGGAAGAAGAAACACCACTAACTAAAATTCACACAGACACTTTGAGCTATCTCCACGATAGAGGTAAGTGTTATTAAAGTTTACAAATTGATAATTTATTGTTTCTATTCTAATTCTAAGGAGTATAACTTTCTATTTCTAAAGGGGTATTCTATTTATAAGGGGTATTCTAATTCTATTTTTTACAGGGTATAACTTTGTTGCTGAAATGCCGCGTGAACAGTCTATCAGAAGAACCTTACAGCGGCAGAGATGTAAGGCGCAAGGCAACACCCAAAAGCCGAGCAACTGCAAAGAAGTGGTTCTCGATGAAGGAACTCTGAAAATGTTCGACGGAACTTCTTTTCTGCTGGCCGATGATGGCGAAGAAGATAGAATTATAGTTTTTAGCGGTGAAAAAGGCAAAGACAGTTTAAAATGCTTCAAAAACTTTTTCTAGGATGGTACATTTATGTGCTCTAGTAAACAGTTTACACAGATATACAGTATTCATGCAGATTTTTGCCCTATTCCCCAACAAGAAGAAGGAAACCTACATTCGATTGTTTCAATTGATCCGTAAAGCTGTTCCAGAGTGGAATCCAGAAACAGTGAACGTGGATTTCGAAATGGCGGCTGTGTCTGCTATTCGAGAAGTACTGCCTTCAGCACATATAAGAGGATGCTTTTTTCATATGAAAAAATGCCTTTGGCGCAAAGTACAAGAACTAGGACTCTCAACTGAGTACCGTGAAAATGAGGATATCCGACTCCATATCCGCATGTGTGCAGCACTGGCTTTCTTAAAACCAGAGGAAGTGCAGGACGGCTGGATCGAGACTCACTCCAAAGCCCCAGAGTCTCCCAAGCTAAGTCTGTTTTTTGATTACTTTGTTGAAAATTGGGGAGAACCCGGAGTTTCCAATAAAATTGTGGAGCTGTTACCAAAGGCGTCATCGGACAACAAATTCTGTCAAAGGGTGGAACAACCGTTTGAACACGCTCTTAGAAAGGCCAAACCCTTGAATAAAAGACGTGGTGATGTGTTTAAAAGGAGAAGGAGAGAAGACCAACTGCGCTTTTATGAAGTACGAACTGAACATTGAAGGTTCAAAAAGAAGGAAAAAGTACATCAAGTATGACGGACGACTTGAAAGAATAATGAAGCGGTATGAAGCAAATGGAAACCTAAGATCCTGCTTGAGAGCTCTTTCATATTCGCAGAACTTCGAATGAAACTTAAAAATACAAAAAACCATAAAAACAAAACAAAAATAATAAAAAAATTAAAAAAATATAAATTAAAAAAATCCAAAAATGACGAGAGCTTAACCACAGCTGATTTTAAACACGCCAAAATGATTTTGCCAGTCCAAAGCCTGGATAAAGTGTGATGAGAATCAGAACCGTGAGGGACTCGAAGTTTACATTTATATAATTTTTATATAAATAAATTGTTTACACTTGTTACTGACTAACAGCACTTAACTGACTATTAGATACACTATAAGTGAACGAAACAAGTTGCGGAGTACGTTTTGTCGCATCCAAAATATTCTGATGTAATTAGCAGACCCGTCGCAGGTAGCCGGCCGGTTAGACGGTACGTTTTGTCGGGTGGTACGTTTTGTCACTGGTACGTTCTGTCGTGTATTCGACGGCCATATCCACCTAATGTACCCACTTACATGTTTTACCCACAACAGGCGCCAGGTAGCCAGGGTAGCACGGCGAATAGCCAACCTACTAACGGTAATCCCGAGGTCAGGCAGGAAACACAGACGGGTCAGCAACCCAATGTTCCGGGAGACCGGGCCAATGAGACAGTGGCTCATTTAAACTAAACGCGGCAGTGAAAAAGGAAAACCGCCCTTCACTGAACCAATATTATGGGGTGACAAACGACGAACATAGACAGGACAAAGACGGGACTATGATAAGAATAAATAATTACCTTAAGGATATTAGAGAGGAGTTATTAGAAGAAGGTGATAATATCATTAAAAATAGTAACCAAGGGAACAATAGTATCGTGCAGATTAAAGCATATATCAATGGCATAGAAGCGATACTACTCATTGACACGGGGTCAAATGTGTCACTTATCGATAGCATTGAGTTAGAGCGGATTAAACAAAATAGTAATTTACCAATACCCACTCTACCGATAAATAACATTATTTTAGTCGGAGCAACGGGGAGGCAAAATAAATCAATAAAGAAACAGGTGTCATTAGAGATGACTAGTAATGGGGTGACAATACCAATAGGGTTATTAGTGGCGAGTAATTTACCCATGAGTATACTAATAGGCTGCGATATACTTAGGCCATACAATGCTGTAATAGATTTGGAAAGTAAGGTGATAACTTTTAAGACTAACAAGGGAATTTGGACCAATAATTTAATCAATGTCCAAGGAAGTGGTACAGACAATACACCTTATCAAGCGATAGTGAACCATTATTATTGTACCGATCGTCCAATCAATATGCCATTATATCAGGAGGAAAACCCAGAGTTGTGGTTAGAAAAATTAGAAGAAATACGGGATTTCCAAAGGACGAAAGCAAGGGGTCTGATCAGCGAAAAACAGGCGGAACAATTAATCAAGGTATACAACAAATATAAACACATATTCTCGAACGCTCCAGGTAAAGCCAGAGATTATCAGTGCACCATAAAATTCAAAACTCCGGTGGAATTTAACAGGAAATCGTACCCGATCGCATACTCGCTAAAGAACGAAGTCAGGGAAGAATTGAACAGGATGATAGAGGACGACATAATCGAGTATAGTCATTCGCCCTTTACCAGCCCAATCATAGCGGTGCCAAAAAAGAACGGAAAGGTACGTATATGTCTCGATGCTAGGGAGATTAACAAAATGATTGTTAACGACCGCACATCACCTGGGGAGATAGAGGAGATATTAAAAAAGTTCCACGGAATCAGATATATAAGCTCATGGGATACGGTATGTGGTTACTGGCAGATAGAACTCCACCCTGATAGTAGGAAATATATGGCATTCATATTCGAGGGCAGAAACTATCAGTTTAAGCGGTTACCTTTTGGCTTAATAAATTCTGTGGCGGTGTTTGTAAAGATAATGGACAGAATATTGGGGCAGGAAGTACTGAAGTTTACGACAGTGTACGTCGACGACCTACTGGTGACTTCAGCGAATTGGGACGACCATTGTAATAGGGTTGAACAGGTGCTAGAGAAATTATCAGAGAATAATATCACCCTCAAATTAGACAAGTCCCAATTCATTGCAAATGAGGTGAAATTTTTAGGATTAATTTAACAGAACAAGGGATTACTCCATCCAAGGAAAAGGTAGAGGCCATACAGAAGTTCCCCACCCCAAAGAATAGGAAACAGCTGCAGTCATTTTTAAGAATCTGCAACTATTACAGAAAGTTTCGGTCCAATTACTCAGAACTAACTGCCAGGTTCCAAAAGCAGTTATCAGCTAAAGACAAATGGACTTGGGGACCAGAGCAAGATGAAGTGCTCAATATCATAAAGGAAAAGTTTTTAGAAACCGTAATGTTGCATCATCCCGACTTTACAAAACCATTTTTTCTAAACTGCGATGTCAGTAACGTGAGTTTAGGTGCAGCCCTCTATCAGGAAGATCAGGACGGTAACCATTTAGTAATTAGCTTTGCTAGCCGCGTGCTGAACAGTTGCGAACGAAACTACAATACTACCGAAAAAGAACTGTTGAGTGTAGTTTTCGCATGCGGTAAATTTAGGACATATATATTAGGGTACCCCATAACAGTTAGAAGCGACCACAAATCTATATCATTTTTAAAGCATTGTAAACTGAACCATGGAAGGCTGACTAGATGGGTTTTGGCCTTGCAAGAGTACAATATCACATGGGAATATATACCCGGCAAACAGAACGTAGCCGCCGACGTCTTATCTCGCGTCAATATACCAGACCAAACCTTTGACGGCGAAAAGGAACAATTAGCCAAGGTTTACCACATTATTAAGAGCAGGGAGGATTTAAAAGATATTTTTCACGAAATAAAGTCACAACAAGAGGCCGATCCGAAATTAGGAGATATTAGAAAAAGGGTACAGGAAGGCGATGAGGTCATAAACAGATTTTATTGTATACACGATGACACTTTGTTTATTAGGAATACCCCGCAACAAGAGAATTGGAAATTAGTGATTCCACCAGCGATAGAGAGACCGCTAATAATCGACTATCACGATATGTACGGACATATGGGTGCCCTTAAAGTAAGGAAGGCATTGGAAGAGCAAACATACATCAAGGGGATGAATAAGAAGGTGCAACTGGCGATACGGTCGTGCGATATTTGTCAAAAAGTAAAGTGTGATAACGAGAGGAAGGAAGGGGTCATGATACCCATATTATCTACCGAAAAATTGGAAAAGGTATTTCTCGATATCTGCGGACCCTTTCCACGCAGCGCTGGGAGACACCGATATAAATTTATCGTAATCATTTTCGACCACTTTAGCAAGTATACGAAGCTATACCCAATAACTAGGGCAACGACCAGGAAAATAATAGACATAATAATCAAGCGTTATATAATGGAAGTGGGCCGACCGCATTCTATAATTACGAACCACGGTACTCAGTTTAGGGGAAAACTTTGGAAGGAAAGCTTGGGAGAACACGGAATAAAAACGTACAAGACGTCCGTATATCACCCGAATAGTAACCCAGCCGAGAGAGTGTTAAGGGAGGTAGGACGGTTACTAAGAACATACTGCCATAACGAGCAGAAAAGATGGCATGAATATGTAGCCTCTACCGAGGATTTTCTCAATTTCTCGCATCACAATACCATCGGGATGTCGCCATACACAGTTATGTTCGAAAGACCCCCACCACGAGAGATAAAAGAAATTATTAATTTTCCCGACGAACCCGCATACCAATTTGAAGGGGCAAAATTTTATAATAAGGTGTTAGAGAAAACGGAACAGCAGCGGAAAAAATATATCAAATCACAGCCTAAGGCAATTAAATATGAGGTAGGTGAAAAGGTGTTAGTTAAAAATAGAGAATTGCCCAGTGCTATACAAGGCATAACGAGGAAATTGCTACTCTTATATACAGGGCCTTTCACGATAACCAGAGACAATAAAAACAATACCTACGAGGTAACTGACACAATTAGGATGGATGGATGGATGGATGCACGGGCGTCTTGCGCCCTAATTTGTGCGCGTTGTCCAGGCCTAAGCCTGATGAACGCCAGGTGCCAACAGTTCAGCGCGGTCGTTTGCTCTGCTCAAGGATGTTATGGTGCAGTCCGCGGGTCCATGATAAATTAACATGGCCACCACGGTGGCAAGCTAGTGCTTTAGCTTCAGCCAATTGTCCGGCCAAAGCGCGACACAATGGTCCCCTCAGGCTAACCTTTGGGAACGTGGTGACACACTGGCGAGGACAAGAAGCTCGAGCGCCCTAGGGCGTCGGCCGATTTGGTGGGTAATGTCACCGAGACAGCCAGCTTTCGCAAGGAAGGCACTTGCACAACCTCGCGGGAGCTCATGTTTCAGGTCATTACCTTACCAAATCAACAAAGCAGGTGCTGACGGGGAACTTAGTCGTGATCAAGGCTTCAGCCAATCGCAACGCCTGGTCGCGTCTCATTGGTCGCCGGGGCATAGCCCACGGAAACTCAGAAACGCGCCGGCGAATACAAGAGGCTCGTCCGCCCGAAGGCAGCGGCCGAGTCGACGGAGCTTATCACCGGGGCAGTCGGCTTTCGCAAGGAAGGCATTTGCACAACCTCGCGAGATCCCATGTCCCGGATCAAGGCCCTGCCGAATCGGCAAAGCCGATGCTGGCAATAAATCTATCCATTCAATCCGCCGCAGCATGATTGACTACAGTTTCGGCAGGCGCAGGTGGTGATTGATGGTGATCGGTGCAGATTTCCAGAAGGTTGGGGGGATTCGTTTCTGGGGGGTTCATGTGATGAACTTACGGGGGGTCGTCTAGCAGCGCCCTAGGGCGCCTGACGCGGCGAGGAGGCGGAGCATTCTCCATGCTGTTAAGCCTTCGGAGGTGCGGGTAAGAGGACTCGCCTGCCTTGGCGAACAAATTCGTTGCCAGGGACCAGACGAAGACCTCTAAGGTGGGAACACGGAGACCCCGATGTATGGCGGTATTTCGCACATACCACGGGGACCCCGTGAGGGAGCGTAGGGTCCAATTCTGAAATGTAGTCAGCCTATGCCTGTTGGTGGCCGACAGGAGAGGCCACCAGGCGGGTGCCGCATAAGTGAGTACTGTTCGGAGGAACAGTAGATACAATGTAAGTTTGGTACGGACAGCCAGGCAGCTGTTCCGCGAAAGCATAGGTGATAGTTTGGCTCTGACGCCACGAGCCAAGTTGAGGGTTGAGGTCACGTGGGCGTTGAAGTTTAAGTGCCGATCAAGCCGAACACCTAGGTACTTCACCGTCTCGGTCCAGTTGATGGGTCTCCCCTCTAAGGAGAGGGATTGGCATCGGGAAATGGACTTATGCGTAAAGCAGATCGCCTCGGATTTCTCCGTATTGATCGCTACCCGCCATTTCCTTAGCCAGTCCGGAACCATAGCCAACTGGCGTTGTAACATTACGCTCGTCCGCCAAGGCGAAAGCGAGCTAAAATGAAACATCGCGTCGTCGGCAAATAAAGATAACGTGACCCCGGGATAAACAGGCAGATCGTTCGTGTACAGTACATACAGAACGGGGCCGAGGACAGATCCTTGTGGGACGCCGGCGGAGACAGGGCGAACCCGAGAGAACGCCCCATCTACGCTGATCCTGAAGGTGCGATCCGTCAGATAGGATCGGAGCAAGTGGACGATAGATGTCGGGATTGGCGAATGCGCCAGTTTGTAGAGCAGGCCTTCGTGCCAGACTTTATCGAAGGCTTTGCTCACATCCAACAGGACAGCGCCTGTTGCCTGATGATTGTTGGCAGCGTCGGCTAGATAGGTGACAACCCGTACTAGCTGAAGAGTAGTCGAGTGCCTCGGCCTAAACCCAAACTGCTCCTCGCGGATGAAACCATCCACCAGGGGCCGAATACGGGCCAGGAGAAGACGCTCGAATACCTTCGAGATTACTGGCAATAGTGATATTGGGCGGTAGCTTCCAGGTAGCGTGGGCGGCTTTTTAGATTTCTGGATCATGATGACGTTGGCAGTTTTCCACAGGCGAGGGAAGTAACTCAGCCGGAGACAGGAGTTGAACAGCTCAAGAAGAACGTCAACTGCCGAAGGCGGGAGATTCTGCAACGCAGCGGCGCCGATGCGATCGGGGCCAGGGGCCTTTCTCTTCTTCAGTCGGCTTACGACAGACGCAAGGTCATCCTCGTCGACCGAAATAGGAGGATCAATGGGGGGAGCAGGAAAGTATCCAGATAGGAAATCCCTGACGACGGCCACATGAGCCGGGTCAGAGATGCCTCTATGGACGGTGAACTGGTCCTCAATACAGTCGGCGAAGACCTCCGCCTTGCCTTCTGCAGAGTATACAGTGCCGTCCGGGGTATTCAAGGGATGGCGAGTCCTCTTTTCGCCTTTTAGTCTACCAGCGGCTCTCCATACGGAGGCGTGGTCGACTTCCAAGGACTCCAAATAGGAGTCCCATCGATTCGCGTTTACGTCAAGCAGAAGCTGCGAGACGTGTTCCGACTGGGCTCGAAAGCGCCGTCTAGCGGCAGGGTCACGGGTATGGTGCCATCTGCGGCGGAGCTGGCGCCGTAATCGGATGGCTTGGAGAACTTCCGCAGGAAGGTCGGAGCGTTTATTACTCACCGGAACAGTATAGGTGTTTTTATCCATTGCAGACTGGACAAGGTCCTGGAGCTGATGTACCCGGAGATCCACGTCGTCACAAGAGACGAGTGGGTCCGGAGGGACAGATGGCAACTGCCTGGCCAGATCATCGTGGTAGGATCGCCAATTGACTCTCCTAACAGGATGATCGGGAAGTCGGGGTGAGACCGACGGTAGCAAGACAGTTACAAGTAGGGGTCGTGATCGGACGATAGGTCCGACACCGCGCTGACTTGTAGATGAAAGGGGATGGCCTTGACAATTACGATATCAAGGACATCCGGCGGATAACCCGCAGTGGGAAAGTGTGTCGGTTCGGACGGGCCGATGATGAGGACGCTGGGATCATCTTCGACAGCCCTACGGAGAGAATTGCCGTAGGGGTTTGACGTTCTGCTGTTCCAAGAGGGATGCTTGGCATTAAGGTCTCCGGCTACGATGGTTGGGAGATCGCTGTCCAGGAGGGCGTCCCACTCCTCATGCGGTGGAGCTCGATGGCCGGGCGGGTGGTACGCAGAAACAAAGCGCACCTCCAGGCCGGCTACATCCAGCGCCACAGCACATGCTTCGATGAGGGTAGTTTCAGGGGCAGGGAGTTCTCTATGAGAGTGTCGCCTGTGGACTAAGATCGCCACTCCGCCAGATGCTCGGTGGCGATCGGGACCATTCCTGTCTTTCCTGTAGCAAGCATAGGCTGGCAGGTAAAATCGCCGGTTAGGGGCAAGATGAGTTTCGGAGAGGAGTACGACATCTGCGTCGTACTCGACAAGGAAAGCTGCCAGTTCGGCCCGACGCGCCGGAATGCCATCTGCATTCCACGCGACGAACCGGAACTGTCTAGCCATGGTTAGATGAGGGGACGATCAGGGCGATCAGCGATGTTAGGATCGCCATGAGTATTGTCGGGACATCCCGAGCAGCAAGAATTTTCGGAACAATGCCGCTGACCCAGGCCATCAGCTGAGCCTCAGTGACCAGTGGTGAACCACCGGCCACAGGGGCCTGACTAGCCGGCGCTGGGGCCGCGGAAGGTGCAGATGCCGCCTCCAGGGGAGGGTGGGCAATTGGAGCTGGCTGCTTGGGGGCTGGCGAGATTTCCATGGAAATCGCAGGGGTCTGGGCAACAGGAGCAGGCTCCTGGCCGGGTAGTTGCTGGGCAGCCGGAGGGGCGTTGTTAGCCTCCGGGTAGAGTTGTTTTGCCACAAGTGGCTTTCGATTCTTGCGCTTAGCGCGCCGTTTCTTAGGCGGCTGGGTCTGTGAGGGGGGTACTGCGGGCGTTGCCGCTTGAGGAGAAGGCACTCCGGCAGGTGCTGAGGTTCTGGGGGCCACAGTGGGCGCCGTAGCGACCGCTGCAGCGTATGTTATGGTTCCTCCAGCGGCAGGAGCCGCAGGAAGAGCCGTAGATGCTGAGGCGGGTGGTTGGACTGCCGCCCGCTTCGAGGGTCTAGGAGCTGGGCGAGGAGGTTCAACCTGACGGTTTTGCTCCCGCTGCTGTTTCTTTAGGGCCTTCTTAAAATGGTTACAACCCCTAAAGTTAGCCGGGTGGCTACCTCCGCAGTTGCAGCACGTCGCGGGTTGAGGCTTCACAACGAGACAATTCTCGTTGTGGGCCTCCCCGCAGCGTACACAACGCGGCGGCATCTTACAAAAGGCCGATGAGTGGCCGAATCGCTGGCATTGGAAGCACTGGGAAGGCCCAGGCTTACTACTAAATGCCCTAACCTGTACCCGGAGGCACAGAATGGTTTCCAGGTTATACACTTCTGCGAAGGAACCAACCTTCTGGATCCTGATGTAAAAGGAATTACTTTTCCTTTTCCGATCACCGGATAGGAGAGGGACAACGGAGGTAGGGAAGAAACCCTTCTCCGCCAGATCCTCCCAGATCCACAAGATCGGTGTGTCGTGGGGAATCCCGGACACCACAATCTTGAGTTCCCTCTCCTCAGGGAGGGGGAAGGTGTGAAAAGCGCGACCAGAGTTGGCCAGGAACTTCTGGCAAGCCCGAAAGTCCCGGATCGACTTCGGAAGCAGTCGAATGGACGAGCCTTGGCTTTTGGCCTCAACTCGCCCAGACGGCACTACTAAATTCAGCTCCCGTAGGAGGGTATGCCAATCGGTGCACTGAGGCACGACAATCGTAGCTAGTAGCTAGTAGCTAGTAGCTAATGAGGGGACGGGGCTCAAGGCCCCTGCATGGTAGCAGTGCCCGGAGTGACTCCTCCGATGACTGCAAGTAGGTCGGGCTCTCTCAAGGACTTTAGGTAAAACAAGGTCAAGTGGGTGGGATGGTGTGCTCCTTTTGCAGTTGGGTAGGGGAGAGGATCTCACAAGTGAGGTGCTCAGCCTAGCCAAAGTCTGGTAGAGTTTGGGCCCTGAAGCCAGCGGTGACGCGTCCGAGTCACAGCGGGGAAACCTCCCGGGACATATGAGTACCGGTTGGCCAACGCTGCTGCCTCCGACGTGGCCTCACTGTCCGCATAGCGGTGATCAGCACAGGCCCGTTGCGTATCCGGGGCGGGCGCCTGATGAAAGAAGGCACTTGCACAACTGACATAAGACAACCCCGCCGAGGCCGCAAACGACCAGGGCAGACCATTCAGGGCAGAGTGAGTGGTAATGCTACGTCTAAGTTGTGGTAGGTGTTCTGTTTGAGGTAGGGTACTAGCGGTAGGGTGTTGACTCCCTCAGGAGAAGGGCCCTATGTAGGAGACTATGGGGGGTCGTCCAGCAGAGTGCGGGGACGACAATCGGCGGAATGTTGGGTTGCTTAGGTGGCGTTTCTGGTTCCGGTACTATGTTACCAGGGGAAGGTGACTTGCGACCTGCCGACTCTGCAGCCACGCCTCGCTTCGCCGGGACAGTCCGTTTTGGGGAAGTCGGCCTGCTTCCACCGCTACCTCGCCGTTTCCGGCTACGCACGGGCTGGAAGCCGTCCTCCGTCTCCATCTCGGAGTCCGACGACAACGTAGCGCCGAGGGCTGCGGCATAGGCAATGGATAGTGGGTCCTGGGAAGGACCAACACAAGGCTGGTCCCTCACGGGAGGGACAGATGTTTCGTGTTCCTTAGCAGAAACAGCAGAAGGCTGGGCCTGCGAAGGAACAGAGGATTGGCGACCCTTAGAAGGACCAGCACAAGGCTGATCCCCCGCGGGATGGTCTGATGCTTTATGGCTCTCTGCAGGATCGGAATTATGCCGGGCCTGCAAAGTAGCTGGAGTTGGTTGGTGGTCCTTAGCAGGACCAACTGAAGGTTGGTCCCGCGAAGAATCACCAGATGCTCGGCGGGCCTTGGAAGGACCTTCGCCGATGACAGGGTCATTATTTGGAGCAGGAGCAGCAGAAGGCTGAACCCGCGAAACTTCATTAGATGCTGGGTCTTGGAAGGGACTATCACCGCGGACTGCAGGGATTCTTACCATTGGGCCATCTGTGGAGCTTAGCATTACGCTTCGCAGCACAGATGGCTTCAGCAAGGGGGCTACCCTGCCCTCGGATTTATTATGGCCCTTATTAGGACCACAACTCTCCGCGGACAGGGGCTCCCCTTGGTCTCGTCCCGACATCGCCGTCGCCAACGGGTGTCGGGTACGCTCTTGGGCGGGGGAGAGAGCAAACTCCCGTTCCGAACTGCACTGCACTTTGTCACTGGCACTCACCACACTCCGGCACAGAACACCGCGCACAAAGTAGGAACAATAGCCCGCACACGAGACTTCTCGCGAACTGGCCGAAATTCTGGCCCACTCGTACTAATCCGATTTTTAGCCAAATGGCTAGGTCAGGAGAGGTGTTTTGAGGTTATGTTTATTGTTCTGCTTCCTTTCAATCGCTGGAGTAGAATGAACAATTAGGAACAAGGTTTTTTTGCATTTTGCATTGAATAGTGGGGCGTCTTTGCACCCGTGGCTTATTGCAGCTTCCGGGACGTGCCCGATGGCTGCCAGAAGAAAACAGTGCTGGACTTTCAAAAGAAGGTGGCCTAAAATATTCAGGAGGGACACGCCAACCAGTTAACTGAGAAGGCGGCGGAAAATTTTTTTTTTTCGCTCTGGGCTTTGCGGTTGTGCGTCGCAGAGACGAACCGCACGGGAACTGAGTTCCGAGCTACCTTCTGGAGCTCCTGCCTCGTGGCCCTGCCCAAGTAGGGCGCGTGCTCTATAGCAGGCCGATTCTCGGCTGTTGTGCTAGCCTACGCTAGCGCAGTATGCACCGAGGGCGTTTCCACGAATCACCTGGGCGTATACGGTGCCTTCCCAGCCCAGTCACTAGAGGATTGCCTGGGAACCTCGCCGCACGTGCATAAAATTTGCGTGCAAGCCGCCTGAAAGTGTCGTCTAAGGAGCGGACGCCAAGTCCTCTCCTTAGAAGGCGAGATGAGAAGCGACGGGGGACTTTGGCCGCTAGCCGAAGCCCCCTGTCGAGGACGCTCTGCAACTTCTTTTTATGCATTGCGGCGAGGTAACCCCAGACCGGGCAGGCGTAGGTGACCGGCAGCAGATACGCGCCGACGATCATCCTACCCAATTTCCTGGTCATGGCTGAGCTGATCAGGAGTGGAAACAGTGCGCACAGGCGAGTGGATGCTCGCTTTAGAACTGTCTGTGCGTGGGTACGCCAGGTGAGCCGACGGTCGAGGTGTAAGCCGAGGTACTTGACCTCGTTGGACCAGCGCAAGTACGTTCTGCCGATACGTAGTTGCCTAACGGGGTTCTTCCGTCGCTTGGAGAATTCGACGGCTACGCTCTTGGTGGCGTTGAGTTGCACTCTCCAATTCTCAGTCCAGTCCACGAGCGTGTCGAGCTGGCGCTGCAGTCGTAGGACGGCCCTTTCCTCATGACGATCGGCCGTAAATACGGCCGTGTCGTCAGCGAAGAGGGCCATCTGGACTCCAGGCTGTCTCGGCACGTCGTTGACGTAGATCGAGAACAGAAGGGGGCCTAGAACGCTACCTTGAGGGACGCCGGCTGTGATTCGTCTCTCGGAAGAGACAGAATCGCCAACTCTCACGCAGAAGGTCCTCTCCGTCAGAAAGCTAGCAACCAGATGGAGGTAGCAGTCCGGGAGCTGGACTTCCCTAAGTTTGAATAAAAGGCCATCATGCCATACGCTGTCGAAGGCTTTCTCAACATCTAAGAAACAGCCAACGGTCCGTTCTCTCCGACACCCGGCTTCCGTGATGCTTTCCACCAGTCTCATCAGTTGATGAGTGGTCGAATGCCCCACACGAAAGCCGAACTGTTCGGGGACCAGCACGTCAAAGTTGGTTAGATGCTCTCGTACACGACGCTGTACGAGGCGCTCAAAAACCTTGGACGTAGCGGAAAGTAGGCTGATAGGCCGGAGGTTTTCCGAGCGGGTGGTATCCTTTCCCTGCTTCGGGATCACGATAACCGTCGCCTTTCTCCATTTCTTGGGAAAGTAGGCCAGTCTAAGACACGCGTTGAACAAATCAGTCAAGAATTGAACTCCAGGCTCGGGAAGAAGTCGTAGAGCGGTGTTGGTAACACCGTCCGGGCCTGGAGCCTTTCTTGGCTGAAGTTCAGCGAGCCGATCTGAGACCTCTTCCAAAGAGATGGGTTCGGGCTCCGCCGTGATCGGAAGAGACAGAAAGTCTTCCACAGCCATCTCGACTTGTTCGTCGAAGTCCCAGTCCATGGGCGGGTTGGGAGCGAACTGACGCTCGAAACACAAGCCCAAGTACTCGGCCTTCTCCTCCGGGCGACCCAGGAGTCGACCGAACGGTCCAACAATGGCGGGAAGTGGAGGTCGGCGCCTCCGTCCCGTCAATGCGGTAGGTATTCTGTACGGGTGAGATTGCGGGTCCGCATCCCCCGTTCGGGCCACGTCATGTTAATTTTGTTAATTTCCCTAGCGTGCCCTGATCATTAATGACCGGACGTCTCCCGGAGAAATTGAGGAAATATTGAAAAAATTTCATGGAACTAAATTCATTAGCACTTGGGATACAGTGTGCGGATATTGGCAAGTAGACCTGCACCCTGATAAAATATATGGCATTTATTTTTGACGGGAGAAACTATCAATTCAAAAGACTACACTGTGGACTTATCAATTCCGTAGCCTTATTTGTTAAATGCATGGACCAAATACTAGGTCAAGAAGCATTACAATTCACAACTGTATACGTCGATGACCTACTAATTACTTCATCAAATTGGGACGAACATTGCAATAGAGTCGAGCATGTGCTACAAAAGCTATCTGACAATAATATCACTCTGAAACTTGACAAATCTAAATTTATCGCAGATGAAGTCCAATTTGTAGGCTTTATTTTATCAGAATCCGGTATCTCTCCATCACCAGACAAAGTAAATGCAATTCAGCAGTTTCCTACACCCAAGAGTAGAAGACAATTGCAATCATTTCTGGGAATATGCAATTACTATCGTAAATTTCAACGGAATTATTCAGAATTAACGGTGAAATTCCAACATCAGTTATCATCAAAAGACAAATGGACATGGGGACATTAACAGGATATAATATTGCAATTAATTAAAGACAAATTTTTAGAGTCCGTTATGTTTCATCCTGATTCTAGCAAACCTTTCTATTTAAACTGTGACGCTAGTAATGCAAGTCTTGGAGCGGAATAATATCAGAAAAATCCTTGCGTACACACTAAGGTGATATTCACACTCAAATACAACACAAAAACTTTACTTTGACCACTCAAAACCACTTGTTATCTCTATTTATACAAAACACAACGTACACCTGTTTCGCTCAAAAGGACAACTGAATACATCATAATGATGGACGGGGTTCAGCGAGAGTCCACTAGGTGGCAGCACAATCCAGATACTTGAAATAGGCCAAGGTACACTATGGTCTTGGTACAACAGTCTCCCCTACACCATCGCTTCTTAGGTCTAACAAAACTTGTTTTCTCACTGACTTATTTTGGCGTCCTGTAGCTCCAACCAATATGACATTGTTCACAGGTAAAGTTGGTAAGATTTTTCTACATTCCTTCTGAATTCTGTCTAATTCTGTGCTATCTATCAGCGATACATTTGCATCAGTATCAATCATTATCTTAGTTGGAATCCCATTTATCTCAGCTGTTATGTAAGTAATTTCATTACTGTGATTTGTGGTGTTGGCAGACTCCTCCTCCAGTAAGTCATGTCTGATATTATTTAAATAATTGTTTTTTATGATCGTTATCGTCTTGTCTGATGTATTATAGTTTTGTCTCAGTCGGTACCCAAAAGATTGGTTCAGTGATGGGCCATCATGAGTTTTCACTGCCGCCTCTCGTTTAAATTGTGGCTTTCTTCATTGGTTCTATGTTCCTGCTGATTGGGTTGGTTATTGACATGTGACTCCTGTCTCTCTTCTTGATTGTTATTTAATGATTCATAGTCATTCATCCTTCTACTGTCTTCGATACTCCTGCTTCTTCTCATACCGTTTCTGTGATAATAATTATTCTCATTATTGTTGTCTTTGTTATAATTTTGATGTCCGTAATTATTGTCGAAGCTTCTGCGTCTTTGATAGTAGTGTCTTCTAGATCTCTGTTAGTTTCTCTATTATTGGTTCGTATATGGTTTACTCTAGGTTGGTAAGTTCGATTACTGTTATTATTATCACCATGATTCTGCCGGTTGTTATTGTTATTAATATTACTATTATTATTATTATTATTGTTACTACTTCAAATATAGTTATAATTTCTTTGCCGGCTTCGGCGGTAATAGTTCTCATGTTCATAGTTTTCCATGGCTTGTGTGGTCTTGATTTGCCCGCAAAGTCTGGCTCTTGCAATTCCTTCTTCGTAGTGGTAAGATAATTTAGTAACCAAACATTCTTCAGGTATTTTAGGCTCCAAATTCCTGGCTAAACATACCTTACCTAGGAAATATGCTGTCAGTGATTGTCCTCTATGCGAATCATATTTCCCATTACAGATGTTATCTCTAACTATATTCTGGGTAGATTCCGACCAGTATTTGGCCTTGAATAGTGTTTTAAATTCCTGGTAATCATGAATGTCGTGTCTGGTTGCAGTCCACCAGTTATCACTCATGTCCTTGAAGTGCTCATCTAACATGCTCCTAATAGATGTCCACCTTGTTTCTCGGTGCCTGGCGATATTTTCTTCTATTCTTTCCAGGAGCTCCATTGGCTTTTTCTTATAGTTATTGAAGTTAATTACTTCTCTATTATCGGTAGGTTGTACGTTAGGGACACTAAACGGTCTACTCCTAATCATCTCTAGCTCTTCTCTGATGTTTACTAATTCTCGTTGATGAATCTCTTATATTTTCTGTTTATTATTAATTATGTGACCTTTTACACTATTCATGTTGGCATTAATGTCTTCAATTCTTTCTCCTATCCTTGCTTGTACTCTTTCTATGTCTTCTTGGGTTTCCTTCTGCAATGATTTTATTCTAATTATATTACCTTCTTCTACATTATTTATTCGTATGTGAACGTCTTCCTTAACTTGCTGTAGTTCCTGATTTGTCTGGTTCCACTTCTCATTAGTCTCTGAAATTTGTTGTCTTAAGTTCTTATTATTCTCCTCCATCTGACTTTTCATTTCCCTTCTGATTTCTGTCATTTGTTCTTCTACATTCTTACTCATTTTTTCATTGTTATCTTCTATTTTCTTACTTCGTGTTTCTTGCAATTGCTTGTTATCCTCTTTCAATATTTCCATCTTCTTACTTAATTCTTCCTTCAACTGTTGATTATTAGTTTCTGTTCTCTTGTGGTTAACTTCCATCTCCTTTCTTAATTGTCGGTTATCTTCCTTTAATGTTTCCATGTTTTTATTTAATGTTTCACTGGATTTATTGTTATTTTCTTTTAGTGTTTCTATTGATTTATTGGTGTCTCCCATTTTCTGGCTTAATTGTTCAAACATAACCCTCGTCATTTCCTGTAGGCTTAAATTCTCTGTTTGTGCTGGTCTGTTTGGTTGGTTTTCTTGTGGATCAATTGCTATCACTTCCACTTCAGGTGCTGGTTGGGCCTCCTTTTCTTCCATGTCCATTTCTGCGTCAGTTCTTTTGGTTCTCCTGCACGAAGTTCCTCTCCTTGACATTTTTTATTTTTATTTTGTACAATCGCCAACTAGGAATGTAAATTATAGTGTTATTCAATATTTCTCTATTTATTTTACTCTCCTTTTCCTAGCCCTCGAGTTGATGCGCCAAATATGTTAGATTTGTACTTATTGTAAATGAGTATAAATGCTCAATTAGTCTCAGCAATATTCTGAGTTTTATGTTTAATAATATTTATATATAAATGAGAACACACTTCTGTTACTGCTCTGAATCATTCACTTTTTATTCCTTAATTCTCTTATTATAATAATTTTCTTTTCTTCTATTAATTAATAACAAATTTTCCTTTTTTAAGGTTCCTGCTCCATCTAGCTCTCAGATGCATGAAAAAATTTTTTATCTCACGGTTATAACCAGATTAACAATCTTCTTCAGTAAAATTATAAATTCGTATAAGTTTTACGTTAATAACATACATGAAGAAAAATTTTAATGTGTAGCAATTAATTATTGTTACTGTATGATTATTGTTTGGATCTGAGTTCTTGTGATTATACAAAAAGAAATCCATTCAGATAATTTTACAAACTTAATATTACACATTAAAAATATAAAACTAGTAAAACAATTACAATAATTAATAATTAGACATTAGTAATACAATTGACAAGAGAAAAAGAAATAAAAAAATAATTGTCTATTATGTAGCTCATAGTTCATGAATTCTCAACATGGCGCGCTGCTGTCCCCTTTCAGTAACAGTTAAAGAAAGCAAGGGACGCCATGTTCTTTGAGTTGTATACACACTACTGAATGTTTAATAAAAATTATATGAGTTCTACACTTTTGTTTGTTCAAAATAAGTTTGTGTCACTCACTTTGTATATCATAGATTATGTTTATAAATGTAGTCGCACTAAATGTGTTCGTTATTTAGTTTGTATCGAAGTGTTGTGTAAAACGTTGATAGTTATCAAGATGGCTTTAGTATTAAAATAGTCTCACCAAATTCAAAGATGTAGTACTCCATTTTAGGATATTATTTTCAGCTTTCCTTTTTCAGGTTGGTCGAATATATATTGTTCGTTAGTTTACTGATATCTCCTATAACTTTACTTGTCTTTTTACTATAATTTTCTTCTCTAATATTGTTTAGATTGGCAACTGATTTAGTTTGTTCTTTTTGCATTGGACACCCACACTAGAAAAAAAACTTTCTTCCTTGTAAAGCCAGCTTGATTCATTTATAAGAGGTCTTGGCTTGTTTGGTGTATTTTTCGGTCTCAGGGCTGTTTTATCCGCCTCCAGTAAATATAAGTTTTTAATATAACCTTACTTTTCCTGATTATTTTTACATAATCCCGTTTATGTTTTTATTTCACTTAATAATTATATTTGATTAAATTGAGTTTCCTTTTTTGTATTATTATCTCGTGATGCTATATTCAAACACTTTCTGCTACAGCCCGTTTCTTGATGTATAATGTTTTCTCCCTATTTGGAACATGTTTCGGGAAGCCTTGTGCTCCCATCCTCAGCCTTCCTAATTTTGAGTCTTGTGAGGTATTTATGTGTTGGCTGGTTTTTGCTTTGGTTTCCTGTTGGTCTCTGGTGCTTTAAATTGGTATTATTGTGTGTGATTGTGGTGTATATATTAGTATTTTGTGTATTTTCTATGTTGAGTGCTTTGTAAATTGTGTCACGTTTTTCACAAACAAATTGTTGGTTGTTCAGCAAATTTTCTGTCCAGTAAGAGGAATCGATTTTGAACTAATGTCATACAATCTTGAAGTGACGATGATTTTTTGTAAAAGGAAGTTAATCACAGTATCAGCGTCACACAGTCTTGAAAAAATTTAAATTGCAATATTTTACCTCAAGAGCTATCTGCACTTTTGAGGGGGGGGGGAGATTTCTTATTCAAAATCAGTATTTGATCATTTTTACTAGTCACAACACCATTAAGAGTTTCAGTGGTCAGGTAACAAATACCCGTTTGAGGTATACCATGAATGTGAATGTCTGATCTAAAACGTCAAACAGTTAGAACCACTCGTTCACTGTAGCTATAGCAGTCCAAAAGTGCTCTGAAAACATGAAAGTTACCTACTGGTGAGATCAACTATACAAGAGATGTGACTAAAAGACTACTGAATTGTGAGCTTTCAAGTTTTCAATGGAGACAGCAACAAAACGAGTTCCTTTTTTTACACCAGTTTCACAAGGTGGAGAAATAGAGCCGAGTATAACTAGAGCCCTCTTTGCTAGAGGTTTTTTCCATAGTGAAGTACACTGTGTTATTTCTTAGAGCACTTAAACAGACATTTTTTGATTTTCATTCTTTAACTGTACGACTGCCTAGGCATGTAATACATCCATGATGAGCGACAACAATTTTATTTCTTTCTTGAGGGAACTTTTCTCTGAAGCTTGGGCAAATGTATATTGTATGCTCATGTTCCATACAACAAAAACAAGGGAAAGCTCAAGAGTACTGCATTTAGTTTAGTCTTCTTTCATTCAAAGATTGAATGGTCATAAGAGTTGCAGGGTTTCTTGGATTTGTCTTTGTTAATCTGGATTTTAAGTTAGGATACCCTGACAAAGAGTTATGCTTACAGTATGCTTGTGAAGATAATTGACTGTGATGAAGAAGTGCATCTTCTGAGTGGCAACATTCTGAGTCCAAAAAATTAATTTCTTTCACATGTGGTATATTGCTATCCATTGAGCTCCTACTTGCTTTGAACCTTTGTTGTTAAGCTTACGTTGTTAAGCTGATGTTGTTAAGCTTAGGAATGCCAGTAATTTGTGAAATAGGATCATGTTCTAGCGCTTGTATAGCTTGACTATTTTCATTAAACATGTTAATGAACTGTTTATATTAAGTCCTCTGGTGTTATTTCTACCTCCAGCAAATCTAAAATTTTGTTTATGCAAAGGGAGATAAGCTTAAGTGGTGTCACACCTTAAGGGTTCGATATGTAATAACATAGTTTGCAGTAGTAATATGCAATGATTTTATCAAGAGATACTGAAATTCAGCTTCAGATATGAGGCTAGCATTTGAGTCAGTAAAGGTAATCACTATAGAACATTATCAGTTCACTATTTTATGTAAACGTACAGGCACTATTAGTAAGAGCACTATGGTTTTCATTTAAGTTTTCATGTTTTGATATTTGGTATAATAAGAATTTTATTTTTGCTTCAATTTCATAATTAAATTCAAAAATTGGATTTTAAAAATTACAAGTCTCCTTGCTCATTAATACTCATTTTGAGCAGTATAATCAGTTGGTGCAGTAGCTTATTAATTTTTTTTAACTGAAGTTTACATTCTGCTGAATAATCGAGCAGTTTTTATTCGTCTGATTGTGTAATGTCTACAGCAGTCGATTTCATTTGTCTACATCACGTGTCACCTCCAATTTAGAGATTTTATAAAGTATATTTTTAAACAAAGTTACTGATCGCACTAAACTTGTAAACTTTATTTTTACTAGAAAATTTAAAAGATCACGATCGAGGTAAAAAATATTAATAATTTTGTTGGGTCTATTGTCACAAAAACAGCTACTATTCTTCATATAAAATGACATTGTTCATTGCAATCTAATTAATTTTGTAGTAATATCTAATTAATTATAAAATATGAAAAATCTCTCGACTCACTGTCTTCAAAACTGTTTGAGACAAGATGGGAGAGATCTGAGCGGAGCACAGACCTGAGCAGAATAGATTGGAAACAGTATGAATCTTTTCACGTTGGTTCATAAAGATGAATACTTTTCCCTGGCAACTAAAGAATAAAGAGTGAACAATATCCAACTTTTCAGAAATATATAAAAATTCCGGAAGTTGAAAAATATAAAATGGAGAGAAAACAGAGTGAGGAATGTCTATAACACTGAATAGCTCATACCTTTATGTGGATACCTTCGTCTTCCTCACCCCGAGGCTTCTAGGCTTCCTGTTGTTTCTCGTGTTATATGTGACTTGTTCCCGGTTCACGAAACAACTTCCCTTTTTTTTAATAAATTTCGAGAGAGTAAATCAGTGCATAAAGAAAATCAGATTTGTCCTAACTATTTAAGAGAGAGAGAGAGGGACATGCACTACAAAAGCAGGACACAAACTGAAACTTGAACTCAAAGCCAGTTAGCTCACTCTGTATACGAGGGAAAGTCATAAAGAAAAGGGAAATTTTTCTTTCCCCTCCGATCAGGTAAAGGGCAGCACTGATTTACTAGTTGTAATAATAGGCCTAACCTTACAGAGCTTGCCCACTGACAGTGTTGTTTCTTTATTAGCAGTTTGTAATTGTGTTTAAAAATTAATTTAAAACGAGTGCTACATTGTGCGACTGCACCAAGGAAGAAATACAAGAAGTGACATGTTTTCTGAACTCGGAGGGGGGATGAAACGTGCAGCAATTATTTTTAGAATGCAGCAACAATACGGCTGGCGAATTATTTGAGAAGAAGCGAGATCAACGAGTGGATTAATTGCTTTAAAAATAGATGGACTTCTGTCCGCGTTGAACAGCGGAAAAGCAGACCTTCCGCTTGACAGAAGAATGACAATATCAAACTACCATACAAGTGATTAAAGACGATAGACGATAGGTGAATTAGAATCGATGACGTTGCAAATTTGTTGAATATAAAGCCATGCTTCAGCAGTTCCAGTCGTCCAGTAGATGGGGTAAACAATTACTTGTCTTGGAGTTATTGGTTTTGATCAGTGGCGGTTCCTGGTTGGGTAGGGCAATCATCGACTCTAAGCACAATATAAGCACATGTACATAAAACTCCAATGCTAGAAAATCATTTAAAAAATATTCAGGTACGCACTTGTTTGTGTCGCTGTGAAAAAAATATTCATCAAGTGTAATTAGTATGAAGATTTAAAAAGTGGCGTTTAGTAACTCAAACCCTTCTAGAGAAATTTCTCACAGCCTCCAATAACTCATTTTCACATGATAAGAAACATGTGACCGAGCCCGTTTTCACCGAGCCGGGACACTGCTAGCGTTCCTAGCGGCTTAAAGCACTACTAAAGAGTGCTTTTTGCGTCTCTGAGAGCCAGGTGCTGTGCGGTTTAGCATTCTACTTAGGTACCAGCAAATCATCGTACTCGTAGGATAGATCGTTATATGTTTATTTCTAACTGTAGCATAATGTAAAAAAGAAGGCTAGATAATGAAAGCGTAGATATAAAATCTTAAATAAATACTGTGATTTACGAAATTATGGCCAACTCATAGTTAGTAGACCGAAGCATTTTTTGAAGTGATTGCCTTGGGGGCGGAGCGGTCAGTCAGCTGTTAAAACAGCGCACAGAACTGGAAGCGAAATGATATTAATGTTTTTTATCAAATCAAGTCATCAATATTATTTAACTGGAAGACAGGTGACAAATGTGCCACCGATTTCCAAAAAATGAGAGATAAGAAGACATGTGAAACAGTTTTGGTGACAACAATAATGTTTGTTACGTAAGCATTTATTGATTTTGGCTGATTTTCTTTGGGCAAGCACTGCTTGCGTTGCTTGCTATGAGGATTCGCCTCTGGTTTTGATGTGCTGGACCTCACACCTTACCAGTGGCGGCGCTAACGAAACGGGGGCCCCCCGCGAAACTAATTAGGGGGCCCTATAAAAATGGTTAAATTTTGTATACGTAATAGGGAAAAACACTCAAATGAGTTTCTATTTACGTGTGTTTCACAACAATGGTTTGTGAATACTTTCTCGTCTATCACAAAGCGTTTGCAATTTGCAAAGGACGTTTTACACGTGTACAAACTCTTAAAATTCATTGTTGCTAAACAGACAAAGTTCTATACAAACTATACAAAAACCAAAATAAAAAGAATGATTTATTTTTACGTCAAAGATCTAAATTCAGACTATGAAACAGTACCGCACACAGAGTGGTAAAAATTTATTATATAAAAACGAATATCAAAGTAACATTCTAGCTTTTTTCAAACATTTAAATTAGTTTGTAACTGAATTTGTAAAATTCTTGAATATACTCTATACAAGTTCTCCTTAAGTCTAATCCAATTCAATAACACTCGAACTCAAGTAATGTACAATATTTACAGATGAGGATCAACCAAAGTTTACTGTTTTCCTAAGCCTAGTCTTCTTTTTTTAATAGCTAAGAACTTTTCAACCACTTCGTTGATATTAGTTTTCTGTATCTCACATGCTCAATGCTTAACAGTGCCAAGTCACTCAACCGAGTTTGGGCCATGGTACTTCTTAAGTATGACTTAATTTAATTAATTTAAGTTTTGAAAAGCTTCTTTCCGCTGTAGCTGTTGTGACAGGTATGGTTAAATAAAGCTGCAAAGCTGAAGTTAAGTCTGGGAGGCAATTCATAAGGCAGCTGTTTTCTTCAACCAGTAAATTCATCATTTCTCGAATTCTTTTCTTGTGTACAATTTCTTTGGCCATCAGAGCTTTGAAGGATATTACTTGGTCAGGCAGTGATGTGGAAAGGTCACCAGGATACACATTTACCAGAGCCTTACTTTTCTCCACTATTGTCTCTTGTGAGAAGTTTACTAAATTCTGAGGCGTCAGAAATGAAAACCTATCATCAATGCAATGCAATCCTTCGAATCTCATTTGTAGCTGAGCTATTACAATATCTAGTGTTGCATTGAAAACTTTTACTTCAAATGATTTCACTGGGTCGTCAATTCTATGGTCAACTGATACTTCAACAAAGAAGCGTTTTACAACTCGTTTACGCTTATTTTTCATGTTACAAGTTATGTCCCATGACTGGGCCAACTGGGGCCCCCCCATGAGGGTCGGGGCCCCCCCGCGCCGCGGGGTCTGCGGGGGCCTTATCGCCGCCACTGCACCTTACAGCTCAAAACGTAGATCTAAATGCAGTATTTGCCTAAATACTGTAAACACACCTGATGGACCATTCACAGTTGGACTTGGCTCTAATCAATTTTCATCTTTTTGGACGACTGAAAGAACTGCGAGAAAACGGTTTGTTCAGATGAAGAAGTCACAGAAGTTGGCTGATTACGAGATGGATTGAAGTTCCAAGAAGCAATTCAGAATCTTTTTAAGAGTCTAAACTACATGCGTAGACTTAAGACGAGACAATATGGAAAAAATATAAGTTTCAGTTACGAATGTGCAAATAAAAATGATTGTTTTAAAACGTCTCTTTCCTTTTTGATTTACACTGCCTACCTTTTGACACGTAGGGTCTAATTCGCTAACCACTACAATCACACATTAAACAAAACTTAATGTTATCTTTACGTAATTACAGTAACAAATGCAATTTGTAAAAAAATATATATTTTTTAATTTTATGAACTAGTAGCAAGCAAAAAGCTTTCATAGTAGGCCTATTTGTTTATTATGGTTGCGTTGTATCCATTGTTTAGTGCTGTTTTCGAAATACTTCTGAGATACCTATTACAATGATAACAAAATGTATTTGCTTCATTAATGTGTCATTCACTTAACGAGTTTCATTAAAGTTTTCGAAGTTTTTGCCCAGACATTTTCTTTCATAACACTGTCACAAAACATTTTATTGAATATGTCGTAAATAATTGGGTTTTACTGCATTAAAATAACTTGCCATAACTTATGTTGTAAAAGCATGCAATCAAACGCATTAAATAAGCCAGAATGCATAAGCGAACCACTGTGTGTATATAACTAGATGAATAGGGTGAGGGAGAGGTGCTCGTTGCGCATGCGCATAGCTTTGGAATTAGTCAAAATATCCCTAGCTGGCTGTGTTCTGTTCTGTTCCTATCCCACGTGGTGTTTCCATTCCGAGTTGGCGACGTCCTGTTGCAGTGCGTGTCACCGAAAAATTCCGATTCATTCTGTTCTGTTGTAATTTAATGTGCTGTGCAGCCAGTTTTATGTGTACCTGTAATTGTAAGGTTACAAAAATTTAGTATGTAAATGTGTAGGCTACATATACTTACAAGTTTTGGTTTTAATAGTACTGTTTTATGTATTTGAAAAATCCAGCGCGAGTACAATATACTGTATATCAGCACCATATGACAAATGTAGCCCTGATGTTCATCGTTGTTAAAAAGTTCTGGGCGACTGTTGTTTCAATAGGCGTTAAACCCGCCTCCAGGAAGGCGATGAGAGTCGGCTGCGCGCCAGCAACACAGTATCACGTGATTGTGTGAGCCAGTAGGCGTCAGTCATTCGTTTCTGATGTGTGAGTTCATTTCGTATCGCGTTAGCGATGTTTGTTGACGTTTTTTTTTAGTGTTTTAGTGATGTGAGTTTAATTAGTTAGTTTATTGCTATATGTGGCTGACAAAGAGAAAACACGCCAAGCGTTGTACAAACAAGCTCGGGAAATTGTATTTAGTGTGCGTATCAGTTCTTCAAGCGAGGGGGGGAGTCAGAAACCGGAGCTTATTCCAGCGTTGCTAAATGCCAGACGAGAAGCGGTAGAAGAAAGTGACAGTCTGGCAACATCACAGTAAATCGCTCTGTCACTCTCTCTCTCTCTCAGCGCAGTAAGATCTCTGTCTGTCGCCTTCGTTCATACTCCCGAGTCTAGCTAGGACATGGGTGCACATCCCAGTCGACTGGAAACAATAATACTCACTACATCAAGTTCAATTACAGATGACATGACTGCCGCGGAACACACCGACTGGTTTGCACTGGTTGCCTCGCTGGGTACTGATCAGCGTCACGCATGACCCCCAACCAGTGTCGCAGCGAGGGAGGGGTAAAAGTGAAATATAAAAAATGTTAAAATGTGTCGGTGAAAACGTAATCATGCAAGTCGAATAACATTATTAAGGAACTGAGAGTAAGGAGATAAATTCTGCAGTGAAGGTTACTGTGCAAATTGCTACCGTTGGCTATATCATGCCCACAGGCACAGCTCGCTTATTCAAATAAATGAACGCGTACTCTAACAATCGTTATATTTTTTTCATTTTTTCTTAAAAGTACTTATAAATACATAAAATTAGATCATAAATAATACATAATAATCAGTACTTCTACGCTTTGTCAGCCTGATAAGTAGTATTTACAGTAATTGTGAGTGTGTGTTGATAGAAATTACTCAAACAGAACACAGTCTCTCACAGTAAAATTAACATACTGTCTAAAGCTTTATACAACAGACAATGTTTACTATAACGTCTTTGGTAGTCAACAAACACTGCACACTGCCAATACCGATACACGTCTGTGCGTCTTGCCTGCTTCGAATTCGTCCTCAAACGCATCTCCGTACTATGTCTTTTGTTGTTCTCCGTTTATGTGGTTAAGTAAGTGTTTATATCTACTAAGTTGGTGAAAAGAAAAACTAAAAGAAAGTGGTAACACGACAGGTACGCTCAATTCTGTGGAATAAAAGTATTACGAATGATGGATAAAGGGGAAACATAGGCTATGAAACAGTAGTAGGAAGCACTATACTGTATGGCGTAGAAGTGGGAGAGGTCTCGAGGGAAAATGAGGAGAAACTAAAGAGTTGGAGATAGGGTTCTGAAGGACGAACTCTAGTAATAAAGAGGGCAAAAATGATACAAGCGAGACGTTTTGAGAGCGAATTGGGGTAACTATAAATATTGGGGGATAGACGTTCAAAATGGATGGAAAATGACAGGTAGGCGTCTAAAACACGGCGCTGACGCCGAGACAGAGTATATAGCACGTAGATACAGACTGACGGAGTGAAGCAAGAGTGCGATTGGTAAGCTAGAAAAACACAGAAGCTAGGAAGCGAGGTACAGAATGGTACAAGGAGCAAAAAGGTAGTAGAAGAAGACAATGTTTATAATGTAATGAACATTGACGTTCAACGTTTATAAAGCTGAAAAATACTCGACTTTCGATACTGCTGTGATAGAGTTTAGTACCTTTACGGGCGCTAAATAAACATTAACGCTTCATAACGGATCTGCATTCTGAAAAATACTTCGCTACTCACAAATTTTAGGAGTTAAAGTTTAGAACGCAATTAAATATGACTTAAACTGTTACCGCCCTTACCAGCCGCTAAGATGTGTCATAACTGTGCACTTCCGATTCACCGAGTCTCCCGAGGAGGTGATGTTGAGCACTGTAGTGAGTGAGAAGCAAGATTAAACTGCCTGCTTACAAGCAGTACAAGCGAAAATATCAGCCACGATTCGCCTTTATATCCCAAGTGTGAAAGGAGATGGGTGGGAGTATAACTTCGTTAAAAGAACAGTTAGTCTGGTACACGCGATAGTCTAGTGTTACAGGGGAAGATCAACAGCGGTTGGACGTTATAAACCGGTGGCCCAGAAAGCGGAGGACGTCTAAAGCTGCAGTGAAAACAAGGGAGAAAAAACTAAAAGAAGATCTAGTTTGACAGTATGTCGTAAGGTAAATCCCTAACTTCAGGGTGGTATCATGTGCCAGGCACTTTTTCTTAAAATTCTCATAATCTTCAATTAGGGAAGTTAATGAAGAATTCGTCATGACGAATTTAATGATAATCGGACCAGGCAAAATAAAAGGTCACAGAAAAAACGGAAAGACCCCCAAGAATGGGTAAATTAATTCTGTTAAAAAAGTTTATGAAAAATTAAAAAGACATGCTAGTTTAGTTTTTTAGAGCTAGACGAAAATTACGGTTTACAGAAACCAGTACAAAAAATAAATAAAGATTTAGAGAGGTTAGTGTAGATAGTTTTGCAAAATTGCGAGTCTACTTCGAGAAAAAATTTAGTTTACAAAACATAGAGGGAGCATATTAAATGTATTGTTTCTAAATTCAATAAAGTTTTTAAAACTCTGTTGTCCGTTCATTCTGAAAACAGTTGATCTACGCACTAGGTGGGTGGGAAGGTTTGTAACTTAAGTGAACCATTATCAAGTTTCTCTGGTTTCTCTAACAATAATACTGACAGTGTTTGAACGAACACTGTTCAGCCCCAGGTCACTGGGCACAATAACATTTTCAAGTGTCCACATGTTTAAAGCTTTAAAGTTTTCACAACGCTAATCATGTTTCTTTGATTCAACAAGACTACCAATGGCAGTGAAGGCTAAAATCGTTCGAGGTCTAACTCGGTTTATCCGATGCCCAACAACGCAGCGGCTGTGCCACTTCCTATCCTGTTGTTGATGTCGTCGTAGTAATCGTAATCGTCGTCATTCACAATATCTTTCGAAGCGTTCGAAGAGTACGCTATCGGTTTCGTCCTGTTGGCCGCACTGACTGGTCTACGTTGCGGAGGTACTCGGTTCAAGTGATCCTGTTTCACTTTATTATTGCCGGGCGGAGGAACGTCTTCTTCGTCGTCTGCTGCGAACCTGTTCAAGGCCTTCTTATCGTCTGGAGAATCCTGTGGCACTTCGGACGCTTCGGGTTTGGCCGTTGTCTTCTTTGACGCTGCATCGACGTACATTTTTGCAAGCTGGGAGCTCGTTAAAAACGTTATCTTGGGGTGATAACCGAATCTATCGGCCACGTACTCGACGATCTGCATAGAGCCATCCGGAAAGAAGTTGACGGTTCGTCCTTTGACCACGAACGCCTGCTCCGGCGTTCCTTGATTCGTAAGTTGTCCGACCTCTTCTCTCGTTACCCCACTGTGCGTTATATATCTGAAACATAAAATAAGTGTTATGTGACGGATGTGGAGTTTAGATAATGTTGCTACTTTTATACCTTTGGAGATATTTTGAGTCGTGGTAGGTCATAAAACATTACAGCACAGTAACGGCACAGTATTGAAATTTAAAAATAATGTTTTGTGTGAAATATTCAGTCTGGAACTGATACTTTTTTCTAATAAATAATAAAATTGGACTTATAAATAATATTTCTAATGAAACAGACAGACTGGGACCGACTGCAGAACATTCAGTTCGAAGATAAATCGCTTCTGCCTGAGACTTTGTTTTCGCTCAACTTATTTGTCATCATCACATTAATTTCAAGTATTAAAATTAAGACTTTTTGAGACTTCTCGGCTCGTCCTAGTCAGTCTTGAAGTATAATAATTTCTGAACCTTCATGGAGATTTGATTCTAATACAATTCTCCATGCTTTCCTGTGTTAGTTTATCTCCTTGCATTGCGTCAGAAATTAAGTTTTCTTTATTGTCGAGCACTCGCATGAATACAAAGAACACAAGACTAAGCGTGTTTGTGGTTCAGTATGTATTTCGTGGCATTTTCAGTCTCTTGTTAACTTACCGTGCTGTATTAAGTAGCCTAACTTGCGTTGGCCAGTACCCTACTTTACACTTCCAGACTCGGAACGCAAATTGCTTGGTAAGTGCATAGCAAGGTTCTTCCTATTCGTGATAAATGAATGTTCTGCAATGGTTTAACATAGAGGAGATATAAACTGTAGAATCCCTTCACTTACTGAGATAAATTGTTGATAGTACTGCACTTATTCACAGTGCTGACCCAGTTCCCCTAAACAAGACACGTACAGAAGACGGCAGACATTTTAAGGCTTTAGAGGTGAGCTATCAGAGGAAATCCTGTCCACTGACTGTCAGTACTTCTGTAGCATTATGCTTTTATCGGGTGTTCTGCTATTAAGTGAACCTCTATGAGGATTTGGTGATTCGAAAATCTGGTCTTTAAAAACTTTAATGATATAAATAGTTTATTGGAATGAAATTAAAATTTGGGTCCAGATGTTGAAATGATTTTAACCTCCTTTCCTGATTAGGAAGTCTGCTTTCTCATTATCACCAATTCTACAATACGAGTGGGAATCGTCTGAAACTTGATTTTCTACCGCACTATGTGGAGAGATTTTACTGAGGATTGCACATCGTAATGAGGGAATGAAACAGTGTGACGAGCAAAATTACACCATGTGTGGTAACAGTGTAAGATGGATGGACGACGTGACTGGAGACCTTACTACGATAGGTATAAGGTGACGGAAAGGATTAGCGAATGATGGAGGGTTTTGGAGGAGGATTGTTGAGGGAGGCAAGGCCAACTAGGGCTGTAGAGCCAGTGAATGGAGAAGATGAAATAGTAACATTGTGACACTGGTAAAATGTAACAATGGTAAGAATTTTATTAAAAAAAAGTAAATTTCAACAATCTACAAAACACCATAATAACAACATACTGGCATAGTATACTGTATATTTCAATAAACACTTAAAGTATGCATTATTTACAGTACTGATAACCCATGAGGACAATAATTAAAGCTCTGACAGGAAGGTTGGATTACCCAGGCTCTGCTATTATAAATCAAATAATAAATTATATAAATTGTTCTGCCTACGAAGAAATGAAGAGCAAGGCAAAGAAGCGATCCATATAGAGTACTTACTGTTAAACGCTGAAGTCGTGTTCACTGTGATAATCCGAAGGTCATACATAAAAACCTGTGAACGAGTTAATGCGGTTTGCCCCACATTCTTTTGTCGAATTTCTAAAATTAGCAGCGCCTTTTCCGTGTATAAATTTATACACGCTGTAACGTAACAAAATAATGGTTACATAGAAATGATATAATACGTCGAATAAGAGTGTACCACGAACATATTTCATCAAACATGAGAAGAAAGAGCGGAAGTATAAAAGCCTAATGTGTAACTATATATGAATAATGTTAAAGCAAGCCAACGAAGAAGAAAGAAGAACCATAATAAGTGTATCATCAAGTAGAGAGGAGGAAAAGAGAAGATAAAGGATCAAACTAATACGTTAGCAATATAGGCCCAATAGATCATAATAGTGAGGGGACATATTAAATATTTATCATAATAGTGAGGGGACATATTAAATATGATCATAATAGTGAGTGGACATATCAAAGATTATCATAATAATGAGGAGACATATTAAATATTTATCACTATAATGAATGAACCTGATATATAGACAAATAAATGTGAATTGTGACAAATAACGACGGATATAATGTAAATAATTGTGTTATAAATATGACATGAGTTATCACAAATAGTGAGGAAACAAAAGATACCTTATAAGTGATAAGAAATTAAAAATGAAGAATGAGCAACCGAATAACCAGAAGAGGAAGTATGAAGAAGAAGAAGAAATGTACCACGAAAAATGAAGAATATATATAACTAAAACAAGACACCAGCATTCCCAAAGTAAGGAAGGCACCACGACCAGAAAAGTGACAAAATAAGAATAATGACTACCAGATTAATAGTTATAAAACTATCCATCAAGGAAGGACATAATAAAACCAATATGATAAAAATCAAGTGTTGAAAACTTAGTAAGTTTGTAAGTAATCACAGACAATAATAGTGGATACCTTATATGAGTGCAACAATAAATAATATAATGACACTACCCCAAATAAGCACCACAGACAATATAAGTGAAATGTTTATAACAAGGGAAGTGAAAAAGTGTTAACAAATGAAATCAATGATTATCAAGTAAAATACACAAACATTCAGTGTACGAATTGTAATCCAAGATTGTAACACAGACATACTTAGTAAGACCACCAATGTAATGGAACTGAAAAGAGAAGTAATTGCTCAAAAAGACCAATGAAACAAACTATAAAATCCTTGATATGAAATATGCCTGAATGTCAGAGTAACACAGGACAAAATGTAAATAAATATAATAACTAATGTGTAGTTAACAAGACAGTTTGTTGTAAAGAAACAAACCAATGTATACAAGCCAAGATGCAAACCCACAAAATGTGTAACATAAATAAGTAGAAAATTAAGTATTGTTGTATAAACATATAGTATAAAATGTGTACAAAGTGTGTAAAACATGGTGATAAACAATGGTAATAACATGTCATAATGACATTACAATATTTAAGCAGAATGTTGAACAAAATAAGAAGCATATTGTTGTCAAATCAGTAATACATACCCTCATTTGAGCAGGACCTACAACATAAAATCACACACAATAATTAGATAAAGTAATTACAAGTAATTGTTCAAAGCAGAAACCAAATAAGAACAAATGTATAAGACAATGAATACCTTATAAGCTGAGGGACATAACTATATAAGTCAAATTATTGATACTAACAATAGACAAATCAGACAAAATCCCAAGTGACTACAGAGTTACACAAAAAACACTAATAAACCTTGTAAATAGAGAGTAAAGAAGGTTACCAGTAGTGAGAGGAATATTCAATTCAACTATGAGTATACCTAACAATCATTATATAACAATAAAATTAAATCATTAAAATTATTACTATCAAGTAAATTAATAACAATAAAATGATAAACCAATTAACTAGACCTGTAGGACTAGGTGTAAATAATCATTCTACTGCAATTTAAAGAAAGTTCAACTAACAAAAAGTTAATAAGTACATTAGACAGACAATGTACAATGTCTGGGTACACTTTAATTAATAATAATACATGTAATACATACTAACAATAACTAAATAAGAGTGACAAAATAACGAAATTATAGCATGGTGCATTTAAACAATGCTATATGATTAAATAAGACACCATTTGCTGGAGTAAAGTATCAGCAAAGGTATAAAAGGATGTTAAGTAACATTTAAATACCGAGAGGGTATAATAGAACAAGACATAATGGTAATATAAGCAAATACAAATGCTAGGACATATATGGCTTGTACGCCATGAATGCATTTTGCTCAAACCATAAATATATTAATATTTTGTATTAAATAATGGGAGATATGGACTCTGGACATTTAATTATAAATATTAGAATAAGATAACACCGAAATATAGTGATAAAGACTTATTTTTTATTAAGAACCACTATAAGTGAATTGTGTGAAGTGAATTAAATTGTTAATGGACGGATTTGCGACTTGTTTGGACTTAAAAGAAAGACCCAAGTATCCGCAAAACAATGAGACTGTTAATTTAATGATCAGACAAATAATAAGAAAATTATGTATGATATAAGATTTTCTATCATTTCCGAATCGGAATGAACGCGTCACAGGATACTCTCCGACCCAAAATCCGACGCTAAAAAATTAAAAGTTTAATGTTACAAAGGCGTTTGGGGTTGAGAGTAAAGACTTTTTAACCAATGAGATGACCTGATTTTACTAGACGCGAGAAGAAACTTCGACGAGGAGGATTAATCGTATTGGAACCATCACGGCAAGCGGAGCGCATAGTAGTCAGCAAGAGAAATTTCAAATTTGTGCGCGTCACCCAGTAAATAGTAGTAAACTAACCTCAATAGAGGAACTAACCCTTTACGTGTGAGAGTGCGACGAATGATAGTGAGAATTATTTAACATCGCCAGTGTATAATAAGGGCGATGAAAAGTGATAATTACAGGGAGTACTATCTATTAACGATATTTAAAAATAAAATGAAATATAATAATCGCCAATTGATAAACATTATATCGAACTACTCTAGTCAAGTACGCTCCGTACATGGCTAAACTAGTAAATGATTGTACATTGACAGGCACAATGAGTAAATGTTCTCGATTAATTAATTATGTTGTTTAATTAAAATATTTTAATATTTTTTAAGGAAAATAATAAGTGGAGTCAAAATAATATTAAATACTGTAAGCAACACGCATAAATATAGATGCTTACTTGACTACCTTTACCGTTTGAATCAAGTTAATTATAATATAACCTACGAGAACTGTCACTGCCTTTAATAAACAATCCTATCATGCTAAATATATGTTGAATATAGTTTTAAGATTTATATACTATGAAATAACTTATTTTAATAACTTACTCTGAACTATAGGTAGAGTTAACCTATAAAGAACAAACGTTCCATGTCAACAAAGAGTCATATCGTAAATTAATAATTCTTTTTGAATAGACTCAGTAATAAGAATTTTTTCTATTTAATCAAATACATTCCATTGATAATAATTAAACAAATAATATCATTTTAATGTGTAGCGGTTATGAACACGTGTTACACCTGCTTGAATAACTAGCGAATGTACACCAGTTGTACCATGATACGATAGTTTTGATATCGTATTTGAGGTTAAATATTTTTTATTTTTTGTGTTTTTTGATTATTCTATATAAATTAATATTATTCATTATAAACATCTTTGTATCTTGTATCATGACAATTCAAAGAACTCATGAAATTTGGTAATATTAACCAAAACTAACCTAACAAGATTTACAATAATATTGTATATCGTATCAGTGTTACCAGCCCTGAGCTGGAGGATTCTCATAAAATAATTAACTTTTTTGTTGTTTTGAAAAATTATTCATTGTTTTTAAAAGGAATTCAATTCAAATTAATTGATGTTAATAAAATCATAGTTATCTTACCTGTGAATCAAGCGTATTTATTTCTCTTAAAATAGGCACAAGTAAATTTCATTCAAGGAGCAATTGTTTCCCAAGGTGGCAGCATTGTTCTAGCGGCCAGTATTTAAATATTTAATTCAATATTAAATATACTTATCATTTTATTTACTGTCTGCATATTAATGTCAAAGTGAAATATTTTGTGTATGATGTTATGACTTTTCAGTGATATAGAGCCTATTGAGAAGATTGAGGACGTTCACCGAAGGTAAGTGGGGAGGTAAACACATCAAGAAGCATCAAGAGAACAGTTTTTACAGCCCTTTTAAACAACTAGTTCGAAATCATAATAACACGAAATCTTTTAAACAACATAAACATTATTAAATTAAATACAAATATTATCATACAATACGACACAAGTCGTGGTTCAGTAACAACGCTTACGTTAAATGTCGATATTGCAGGTAAGGTACGCCTTCTAAACAAACCTTTGTCTGCGCGGAATACAAAACCGCGGTGTTGACGCACGCTGCGAGTTTTCCCTAAACACGTGTACATGCACGTACGTTGTATCCCACGCATTCCTGCGTACAACTTGTTAAACGTTCCCAATGTGTGGTTTGTGTATTATTTATTCTCACCTAAACAGAAGCTAGCAATGAATGACGATCAAGTTACAGAGAAGTGACGTAATAAACGAGAGAGAAGCTGCCCTTGTCTCTTCAAGGCAGTTCTCTGCCACCAACGAATCGCGTGTCGCGGCTCCGCGACCTACAATCAAGTACGACGATAAACCTCGATTCATTATCGATGACAGATTTCATCATGATAAAATCGTTTCATACTGTTACGACGGTCTACTCGCTCGTCATAGGTACAGGAGAAAACAACAAAATACAAGACACCAATTAAGTCACTAATCACCAGCTTTAATTTTTACAGTTAACAGTTCGTAATTAACAACACAGTCTACTACAACAAATCAAATATAAATTGTTCACACGCAATAAAATGTCACTAATATTAAACACAATTGTATTACCGCCCGAGTATAAAACGCAACACTTCACTAATAACCACTTGAACCTGCACAGTGTCGCCCGATATTAACTCTCGAAACGAACTGTAAATATATCGCTGCTATACTGACTGAGCGTCCCTGAGTAATTGTATTTATACCGCCGAAAATCTAGACGATTCCTAATTGCGTCTTAGCGTCCGTATGAACTACGTAATTAACTGCGGCCTTGACACAGTCCGCACGGCTGGCGGCATCGAGAAGACTCTCGCAAATGCGTCTACAAGCACGTACGCCACACACAGTAGAGCGAGATTCTTCTGGCACATTCGACAAACACGTAGATTGTTCTGTGATGTCGTAACACTGTGTCCTCCTTAAGCCTGTTCGTCCCGAACTAGCAAACAGTCTCTGAAGTAATACTCGACCAGGCGAGCTAGGTGGATGTACTTGCGAAACATAATTCTCCGGTTCTTCGAATTCAGTCTCGTGTGATCTGAACATCACGTTCCCAGGAATGCGAGTCTTCCGCTCAATCACTAATTTTGCTGGAATCACTCACGTTGCGTCATGTACTGATGACCTAAACACCACTGGCTGATCCAAGTTTGTTTGGTTCTCGTCAACAACCTCTTGCGTAACCTCATCTTCAGCCACTTTGCCCTTGGGCGCTTCTATCAGCTCAGGAACAAGCAAGAGTTTTGTCTCGACACCCATAGTTGGCTTTCCAATCACTTCTTTTGTCGTTACACTTATTTGTATTTCCTCTGCTAGTTCTTCCTCCATTTCCGCTTGCAATAGGGAGGGTTCCTCTTGCCCAGACCTGTTGACTGTTTCTTCGACTAATCCCACTCGCTTAATCGAATGGTTGGTAGACCCTGTCATTTTAGCCATGCAAAGCTTTATCTTCTCTTGGCCAACCTCCAGGACATTCTCTCTTAAGTCCACAACGAATCCGTAGGAATTCATAATGTCCGTGCCAAGAATCACTTCATCGACAATGTCTGCAACGAGCATTTGGTGGCTAAACTCGAGAAGACTCAGGCGTACACGTACGTCTACCTTTCCTAGCACCTTGACGGGGCTTCCAGTCACAGTCTATATTGTACAAGAGCTAACTAGAGGCTGGCGGTTGCTGACTAAGTCAGGGCGCACAATGGACCGCCCGTGTGAACTGTAAATGATGTTGGTTTACCTTCCGCAAATCCATTAACGATCAAGTTTCCACTGGTCTTATGTAGCGTGAAAACTGTGTGCTGTTCTGGGTCTTTACTTCTCCAATTGGTGCGATCACTCTCTTCACTCGGTATCTTCTTCTCCCAACAGTCTACCTGTAGATGACCACGTTTTCCACAGTTGTAACATTTCGGTCTTCTGTCTTTTTCAAATCGTTGCGACTCTCTTGAACTTTTGAAATGTTTGTCCGACAACATTGTTTTTCTGCACCCATCGTAACGGCAATGTGATGCCACAAACCCATTAATGTAGCGGGACGCTGACTTGGCAGCTTCAAACTCTAGGGCGTGAACAAGAGCTTCTGAGCTATTTCGGTGTCTTGCCATTCGTAACACTTGCTGAAGTTCACAATCTCCGATGCCATCAATAAATCTCTGCACCGCAAACCTTATTCGGAGGTCTTCTGGTGCTTCTCGATAGGCCAATCTAATCAATCTGTCGATACTTGCTTCAAACTGTTGAAGACTCTCCCCGGAGCGTTGTCGTCTTGTTCTCAACTGAGCATAGTACACCTCTCGCAAATGTTTATCACCGTAGCGTAATTATAGAGCTTTTATCAATTCGGCATAGGTGTTTTGGCTGTCAGGTGGCACTTTCTGTAGTAGTTCTGCCGCGGGTTCTTTTAATGAGAGAACGAGTGAAACTGCCTTGTCTTTCTCTGTCCAATTATTGGCGCATGCAGCAGCTTCAAATTGGCGGAGGTACGTTGCCCAGTGACTGCTTCCGTCAAAGGTTGGAGCTTTGACATGAACTGTCCCTACTGCAGGCAAAGTGACTTTCTCTATTGACTTATTTTCTGTGTCTTTCTCTGTCTTATCATTGGTACAGTCTGTTCAGAAATTTGTTTTGGTTGTATTTTCATGAACTGTTCAACTTCATTTTTAATTTACTCTTTTATATTTACCATTGAGTTTTCTACTGCAGATATTTTTGTTGACATAGCTTCTTTCACAGTCAAGACAGATTCTTCTACTTCAGCTATTTTATTTGACATGGATTCTTCTACGTAAGATATTCTGGTAATCTGATTATTAAGCTCACCTCGTAATTCACCTATGTCCCCACGTAGGAGACCCAATTCTGCGGTAGTATGTTCTTGTATCTGCTTTTGCTCATGAATTAACGCTTTGATGTCACCTGCTTCACGTCGTTCCTCTGTTTCTTCCCTTTTTGTCTTCGTTCTTCTTTTTGTCGTCTTTCTGCTTCTTCCGCCTCCTGCCTGTGTTTCTCATCCTGTCGTTTCTCCGTCTGTAAACACCAGCGCCTGTAAATTTTCCATCATCTGATTGACATCCATTTTTCCGATTAATTACGAATTACACTCGCCTTGTAAAAAGTGTCCACTGTTTCCACTGTTAACCGTTCTATCCCACTTCTGACACCACTGTTACGACGGGTTACTCGCTCGTCGTAGGTACAGTGGAAAACAACAAAATACAAGACACCATTTAAGTTAACAAGACAGCTTTAATTTTTACAGTTAGCAGTTCGTAATTAACAACACAGTCTACTACAACAAATCAAATATAAATTGTTCACACGCAATAAAATGTCACTAATATTAAACACAATTGTATTACCGCCCGAGTATAAAACGCAACACTTCACTAATAATCACTTGAACGTTCACAGTAATGTCGCCCGATAATAACTCTCGAACCGAACTGTAAATATATCGCTGCTATACTGACTGAGCGTCCCTGAGTAATTGTATTTATAGCCGCCGAAAATCTAGATGATTCCTAATTGCGTCTTAGCGTCCGTATGAACTACGTAATTAACTGCGGCCTTGACACAGTCCGCACAGCTGGCGGTATCGAGAAGACTCTCGCAAATACGTCTACAAGCACGTACGCCACACACAGTAGAGCGAGATTCTTCTGGCACATTCGACAAACACGTAGATTGTTCTGTGATGTCGTGACAATACGTTCTTTTTAATATCGAGATAGACGAATGTATCAGTGAAATTCTAATTTTATATGATTTTAGAATTTGTTTACAAATTATAGGTCAACATCTCAAGGCGTCTAAGAAAATAATTAAAGTACTGGAAGTCACTTAGATTACATGAGGATTGTTATTTCAGAATGAATAACGTTTATAATCAGTTACGTTTTCCCGCTCGAATACAAAACCATTTTCTACAGACGTATGTTTATAACACTCAGACGTTGGCTGGAGTAAGGAAATTACCTTAACAACTGCGCGATGTAAATTCTGATAGAGAGCTTTATAGACAGTAAAGAAAGTAAATATCAAATGATTTGAGGTATCATCAACAGAACACGTAAAGTGTTATCAGACATTAAAATTAAATTTTATATTGCGGTAGCTCTCACATTTTATTGTAAGGAAATGAATGAAAATGAAAAGTACGTTCCTCCTCCTCCTCCTCCTATGCCGCTACAGCCCAAGTCGGGCCCTGGCCTCCACCAATCCACTCTATCCACTGCAACCCTCCTCCAGTTTCTTATCCCCATGTCCTCGCGTCCTCTGCAACGCCATCTTCCCACCTCTTCTCGGTCTGCCTCTAGGTTTTGGAAGTACGTTCCTAGGAGTATGAAATCACGCATGAAAGTAAACAGAATTATAATGATGACGTGAGCGATGAAGTAAATGTACACAGCATCAATGAAAAACTGTAATAGACAAAATGTATTGATTATATAGAAGAATGGGTAACGGAAGACTGCCTAAACATGTACTCAAGTACAAAGGAAAACGAAGAGGAATGTAGGACGGTCAAAGGAATATGGTCAGAAACTTAAAGACGGCACAGAAAAATCCCTAAATATGCAGTGAAAATGCTGATAATGAATATGTGCTACTGTAGATTGTGAGATTTACCTAAATAATGACACAGATCTTCATGGGAAATATACTTTCAATTTGAATTTATTATTTTTACAAATTACTGTTTTTATTTGCGTAGCACGTGACTAAAATACAAACGCTTTCATTGGTTGGTCACGTGTAAGCGTTTCGTTCTGGTATCGAATTTGGACAAGGCATCGAACACTTGTACTCCGCGATGGCACTTGGAGTCGATCCGGCGACCGCTCGCTTTGAAGTCACGAACGTGATTTGTGTTGATGGAGTTATCAAAGCAGTCATCCTAAATGCATGTTAACTTTTGAGGTAATCGCATACTCACTAGGTGACTAACAATTTTTGGGGAAGACAACTGCTCGATAAACGCCTTTTGATCGCCTTTTCTTTCAAGTGATAAGAAAAGTGACGATTTAAAAGTGACAAAATCGACCATTCGTAACGATAACTGATGTGACAATGACCGGCTACTTTTATAACTGGTTATAAACAAAATTGTTAACCAAGTTTGGGGTGGTAACTGGTCGGAACGATCTGGTGCTTGGTTACCAATCTAGAGGTCTTGAATTTGATTCCTGTCAGCACCTAATTATTGCGAAAATGACTACTTGGCGAAATATCGTGAGGTACCAATGTGTAGCTGAAACGCAGTGCTGGCCACACTGCTCGCTTCCATCTAGGGTTGCCAGGTACAGGCTTACCATTTCCAGGATATAGTCTTACCATTTCCGGGACATTTCTGGGGTTACGAACTGAGTGGGAGTTGGAGTTCAAGTTCTAACTCCAACTGTTGGACGGACGATAGAAAAATATATTAAAATTACTGGGTATTTTAGTGGTATTTTTAAAGGAAAAAGAAAAATGCAAATTAATGTCAAAAAAATTGTATTTTAGGTAACTCTTTGGCTTGGCTAAATTAAAATCATCATTAATCAAAATAGATCTTAATCAACTACTTGTTAAAATATTTATCGTTAGATTTTGCCATTCTCACAAGTTTTTCTCCGTCACTGCGTTGTAAAACTGATAAAATTTCTGAGCAAGACTCTTCAAAATTGATACGAGTTTGTAGTTCAGATTCAATCAAATCCATGGACATTTTGTTTCGCTCTTTAGACCATAAATTATTTAACAGGCTAAAAATTCTCTCACAAAAGGCGTTGCTTGTTGGAATTGAAAAAACGAAACCAATTATTTTCTTTAAATTTACAAAATCATTAGAAATGTTTGTTCTAAAGAAATAGGCCCAGATTTTATCGTTCGGCAAGTCTTTTGGAAGGACCTCAAAAACAGCTTTCAAACATGCGAACTCTGTATAAAGGGAATCTATGTTAACCGCATCTTCAATTTTCAATATCATAAGAAATTCGGAGAGCACTTCCCACGTCAATTTCAATTCCTCTGAGTTAAGGGACAAAAGCTCAATTTTTTTGTAAATTCCATTAGGCCCAAAATCATATCTCTCTTCTAAATATTTAATTGCTCTTTGCAGGAAAATGTGTGCCTGTGATGTGAATTTATGCCTTTGGTTTTCTGTAAGGTTTCTAAAAATGCCTCTGACTTTACTTCCAAAATAATTATCAGCTAGCCTGTTTTTTAATTGGTCAAGAAGACTTTGCATTGCATGATCAATGTCCAAAATAGTGTAGCTATCAATTTCTAATAGCAATATCACTTTATTAAATTCAGGCAATACATTACTCAAGAAGAAAAGGTAACAGTCATTCATACCTTCTTTTTTATACTCTTCTTCATTATTCACTTCATTATCATCGCAATCTTCAGAAATAAATTCCCATAGCACCCTGTGTCAGTTATTTGGACCTTTTTCCAAAAAATAGTATTTAACTGCCGGCCAACTATGCACTAATCGATCTATGGCTGGCAAAAGTGACAATCCTCCTTGTAGGAACATATCTTAGTAACTGTTTATATTCTATTTGAGCAAATTCAAAGCATTCTTTTAATTTTTTTGCTTGCAAGCTGACGAACTAAATTCACTATAAATTTTCATGACGATGCTTTCCACGTCAACATGAAGACCTTGCACTGCATACTTCACACAATTATTTATTATATGACAATTACAATAGGCTTTGAAAACATGCTCGTTTTCCGTTTTCAACTTCTGATACACAGAATTATGCATGCCGTAATTTACAGAAGCATTATCTGCACTGTATGCACTTATTTGATTAATACTAAGGCCGGCATCAGCAGTGATTTTTTTAAGGCATTAATATATATCAAGCGATGTTTCATTAGCGTCTTCGTAAAAGTCCAACAGTTTTTGGCATATACCTTTTTTATTGTTAAAATACTGAACGGCATACGGAAATGTTTTTATATGGCCAACGTTCGATGCGTCTGAGCCTACTGAAAAATAATAGAATTCTTTTAATTCAGAGATTAACCTTTCCCGCGAATAGGGTCCTAAAACATTGCGTGTGATTGCTGAGGCCTTAGTACGTCCACATGTCATTTTTGCAGTTATCTGACTATCCGGAATAATTTTATGTATATTTTTTGTTAAGCAGTCTAAACTATTGTAACTCAAACCATGTTTTACATTGTGATAAATTAATCCTACTTCCGCACTTAAGATCAAAATTTCTTCCTTTGTATCTTTTTTTATGAAAAAGTTGTCCATCCATTTTGAAGTTACTTTGGCTGACACCGTCTTTTTATGTTTAATACTATTGGCGTGAACCTAAAACAATGGAATAAAAATTATGATAAAACATTAGAAAATGCCAAATAAACCGGGAAGGAATTTTAACAAGAAACTACATCTTTGTTGCCGATAACGCAGTACACATGACATATAAATAAAAATTAGTCTTGTTAAAATATTAAAAGTTGCAGGTAAACTACCCCCTACCCTTAATTGATTTTCACGAAAAACAACAGACTTTGAGTGCTCTACAAATGAGGGCTGCATACAAAAAATTGTTTAATTCTGTTTAAATTTGCGGCTGTTATCGTTAAAATAAATTACTTACTGTCAATGCGCGGCGACCTTCATACTGAATGGCGATATCTGAGTTGCATATTTTACAAATTGCAGTATACTCATTTTTTTTCTCTATCCAGTCTTTAAAATCAAGATCATTTGTCCACTTGTTATTAAAACCCGTGAATCTTTTTTTGCTCGTTGATGGTAACGACAATGGTTCCATATTGATAAATATTTTTTCGCACACGTCCACTTTGAATCAAAACAAAACACGAGTGAAGAAGAAAGCGCTCGCGGGCTTTGTGCGGGAGACGGGAGTAGGGAGCGTGTCCGCGTTTACCGACTCAGCGTTAATTCTACGGTTATTGCGCAAGCGCCAGTCGGATGCTTTGTTGGCTTCTCTGGTTTAGCTTCGTAATCATAATTTTGTGAAAAAGAAACTAGTATTCGGGAATTTCGGGACAGTAAAGTGTAATTACTGGACACGGGACCAGACGTAAAATTCCGGGAAATCCCGGATTTCCCGGCCACCTGGCAACCCTGCTTCCATCCCATTTAGCATAACCCGCCTGAATCTCTTAAAATAGTAGAAAAGTTCAAGAAGGCTCTATTATTATTATTTTTGTTGTTGTTGTTACTGCTGCTGTTACTGAAGTGCTGCAGTAACAGAGGATGACTCACGTGAGAGGTCTCCAATAGCACTGGAGAGGGAGCTCGGGGAGTTCGCGCCCGAGAGCGTAGTTGAGTTTATGCTTCGTAGCAAGGTGGATGGAACCGCATCTCTACATTTATTCAGTGGGTCCTACTAAAAAAAAAGACTTCCATCTTGCACCCAACGGGCTGTAGAAGATAAAGGACAACTAGAAGGATCCCGATAAGGGCGCAATAGGCTCCAGCCTGAAGTAATACCTACGTGGTTCCAGAATGGACATGAATGCCTGAATTAGAGGTTTTAATTAGTTTTTAGTGGGCGAGGGCCCCACACACCAGGGGAAACACGGTTTCCTCTAAAGGTGCATAAAGCATTTTTGTTTCCTTTTTAAAAAAAAATATGATTATTGAAATAGAAATTATAATAATATTATATTATTTCTTATAATTATTGTATTATTATTCATTATATTTATTATCAAACTATAAATAATAATAATAATAAGAAGAAGAAGAAGAAGAACGTCAGCAACAACAGTAACTTCCGTTGTGAGCCAATCTGACGTTAAATTGTTACCTGATCGGATCTATGTAATATTTATAGCAATTAAAGCATTTTGTAGTCCCATTTCATTGTTACCGTGTATACATTGGATTTATTTTTATAATTATGTAAAATTAAATACGTATTTCATTTCGCAAGCAATATCGTGGTGTTATTACGCCTCGTAGACAAAACTGCGGGCGATAATAGACTGTCCAGTCGGTATGAATATATAGTATCAAGTTTATTACGTTGTGTTCCAAGTCTAACGAATTCAGAAATGGCCGTGAGATCGCGACCAAAATGTTCAAGGTCTAACGTCCCATCGGTTGACATTTGGTTACCTGCGTATTTATATTGTACGTATTAAAATAACTCTGGTAAAGTGGATTCATCGCGAAATAAAACAAAAGTCATCGGTAATAATCTTTCCGTCCATATGGCTGGTACTCGATAGATGCACGCTGTTTTTATTACAAATTTTGTGCATTTGTCTTGAATGTGTTTTGTCCTTTAATTTCGTATTCAGTTCTTTATATATATTTTACATAAATATTTATTTAAAAGTTAAAGGAAATTTAATTTTGACTTAAATAATTAAGAAGACAAGAAAACCATGGTATTAAGAAAAATGGACTATAATAACTCAGAGGAGAACAGTTATTCCAAGTATAAATAGGCCTACTTATAGTGTTTGGGAGTCAATATTATAAAAATAGGTGAACAGGTTAGGGAAACAACAGTTGTAGTTGCAAGACTATTTAATAGCATTCAAAGCCGATGAACTTTACTGAAGAAACATAGAGATTAATAGCAGCCGCAAGAATGAGATTTATTTGCTCTAGGACTTTTCCTCTTACAAAAATTCGGCTAGTTTTAATGCTTTTTTATAGTGGACAGCTCGTATTTGTATTGCTTTCCTGATTTCCTACGTTGCTTGAAGTGATAAGGGGTTTTTAAAGATCGCTTCTGAAGGAACAAGGATCGCCTGGTCAGCGTTCTGACAGGGGATTCCTTCTCTAACAAAGTTTTCTAATTTTTAATGAGTCATCGAGTGTACGTTAAATAATAGAGGTGAACTGTAGTGGTGCCCATTACCCCCCAAGACCAATAGTGCAATCTCCCCCAAAATTTTTCTCACTACCACGTCCAAGCTTTGTGTGTGTGTGTGTGTTATATACCATCCTGTTCCAGTTACGTAGAGTGCATATACCATAATACTGTTCTATGTACTCTCTTCACATCACTCATTTTATTGTCTGTTCGATAGGAATCTTGATGGAGGTTGGATTGTTTATAACGTGAGATGTGGAAGACATAAAAAATGTATAATTTTAATTAACATTTCCCATATATTGCCATAGTCATTTTTATAAAATCGACTCGCAATCCCACAGAATTTTTATGTTCAACAAGTGTAATATGCCAAGGATTGGATACGGGGATTTGAAAAATCTACTTGTGAAAGTAAAATTTGCTTTTGCTTCTTGTTTACTCAAAGTGTTGCAGGTAAAATGTAAGGATTATGGAGACACCAAAAATTTCACTAGGTTTGGTGCTATGTTCTCCCCAAAATTATGATAATATCTTACTGTCATGGTCAAGTCTTAAAATCAACGAATTCAAAAACCTTAGCCTTAACATTAAAATAACCTCCTTTAAGATTCTTTTAAAAAAAAAACGTAATTTTCTTTTTTTAATCAATAAATTGTAGGTTTTCGACCGAGTAGTCTGAAATTTTGTTATACACATGATATACTTGTGCAAAGTCAAGCTTTTTGCTCAAATAAAATTAACGTTGCTTTGTTCGTCGTAAAAGTTACGTTTTTGGTTTTTTCCTTTACGTTAAAATTTGAGGTGAAATCTTTAGCGCTGAAAACAGAGGCTTTCCTTTATATATTTCCGAGAACAGAACACATACCTTTATATGAACGTTTGCCCTTATAATTTTCACCTGCCCAATATGCCTTAAAACTGTATAATAGGCATAATCATGGGCGGCTCTAGTAGAAGGCCGGAATATTGAACGTGGCAACACTGGAACCAGCTGATACTTGAGGCTGACTAGACGATCTCTTAATTTATGTATTTCAATAATCAAATCGCGTCATTTTTAATTGCCGGTTAACAGCAGTTCTGTAATTCTTCACTTTTTTCAAATTAAAAGTTTATTATGTAAAATACTGTTACATTATTCAAGAAATATAATAGTTAACTCATTCATATGATAGGAATTCAATGATTCGAACAAAATTAACTCATTGGTCTTAACACTAATTAACTAATTTTTTTAACTTAAACGTATAGTACTAAGTGCGCACAGATCTATAATTTAGAGTTAGCTATTAATAGGCCTACTCATGATTTTAGTACGGCTATGTAATTAAATCAAAATATAACACGTTCACTTTAGCTATTTTATTATACTATGCTTATAGGCCTCAGGCGCAACGTTGCCACGTTTAATATTCCGCCCTTCTACTAGAGACATGTAATCCGGCCTTCTATGGCTTTCCATGGCATAACACGCTGATTAATAGGATGCTTATTAAACTAACTTTTTATTTAATCGAAGCGCGAAGCGTTAAAATTTCTAGTATCTGATGTACCTCGCAGAATCATATTCTACATCATCAGGCATTGGATGATGAAATTATAATAGTCGATTATAAACAGGTGTTTTGAATAATCATAAGAATCGGTTATTCCTTAAGTCACGCGGTCTGTGATGATGCGGAATGCGCGAGAGACGTGTCAGGTACGATATGGAAACAATTATTTTATAATTATTACATCAGAATTGCTAGAACGTGAGAGTTACAACTGAACAACATACGAGTACCAGCATGTGTACTACTGTGTGTAGGCCTACGTGATGTTTGGATTTCCCCGACTACGTACACTTCTTTCTGTAGGCTATTGTACAAATTCGAGGTGTCCTAAGGTTTGTTGATACTTTGATAGTTACTTAGTCACGTCTATTAAGCAAAATTTCTCACACACCCTTGAAGAATTCCAAAACCTCAATCACGCGCGCGCGGGTCCGTTTATGTTGGATGCGCGGAACTTGTCTACCGATCTTAAGGCCGCTCCTTCGATTCCCGTCAGGATTCGAATTCGACGCATTAGCCGTCGCAGCCTTCTAGAATGAGGTATAATAATAGGTGGCAGAAGCATAAGGTGGGCCACTACTTTCCTGCAAGTTTACGTACGTAGTCAGCCTACCGCGCCGAACTTTCTTAAGGTATTCGGCCGTAGAAAATAAATCATAGTTATTTCATTACTTTGATATTTTTTTATTGTACACAAAACAATACAATAGTAATGAGAATTGTTATTAAGTTAATGTACGAGAGTGAAACAGTTGAAACCAGGGGAAAGGTTACGTCTATTAGCAGTGGTGAACGGAAGAAGTGGGAGACGCCAAAATATTGCTGACTGAGGAGAAGTGGAAGTGTTAATTGTCAGACAGAAAATGATAGTGGTACAGGGCAACAATAAGGTATGCATTGACATATGTAACGAATATAAAACTAACAGGTTAGAAAGAAGAAGAAATAAGAAAAATTACAGGCCCGAAGAAACTGTTCAACGGAAGATACAGAAGGCTGTACAATCAAGAAGTAGAAGAGACACTGCACAAAAGTCCTGTCAGGTTTAAATCGATGATCGGGGTACCTTTTTATTCCCCAGACCCGTGTTTTAAAATCCTTTTTATATATATTGCGACAGTACAAATAAGTGATGTACTGAGCATTGAATATAAAAATTTAAATTTACCTAATAAACTGTAAATAATTAATAATATATTAGAAATAAGCATGTCAGGGATTGCAAGCTTGGCTCAGACAAAAATATGAACAGGTGTTTCGACCTGAATCGACGTGCACACACACACAAATGTAACTGAAAGTGTGTACACCAGTATTTTGCTAGTGTGTGTGAACGCAGGTCTATGCAGGCGAGTTTGCCACCCCAAGATGAATAATTGCACAATTATTGTTTTTCCGTAATTATTCATAAACTATAATTAAGAATTAAAATCCAAAACCACAATAAAATGTAATAAAATTTACTAAATACTGTGTACGAAAACCACGCGAAAGTGACACACCGTACGAGTGTAATAGTGAAATAACTGTGTACAAATCGAAAGGGTTAAGTTGCAATGTCCAAAATTACAGTGAACATGTGTTGTAAAAATAGTTATAAGATAAGTATAAGAGTATACTTACAGGACTCTGCAATTCGCAGAAATATAAGAAATAGCGAAATTGACAAAGAGTGGGGGAACTGAATCCAGAGACAGTTTCTGATATGTCGATTTCGTACCACTGCAGGTGTCGACCAAGACATGGGTATAAATAGGACACGCAAGCTACAGTGGTTCTCTTTCTTAAATCATCCACGGTGCAGCGGGAGCTTATGCCCGTCCGCACGGCGTATTTATTTTTTGTAAATAGTTAAAATTTTCCAGTTACATACAACTATGTAACTAAGTTGTAAATACAATCATTTTTAAATAATAACAGCAGTACATAAGAAGAATTACATAAGAAGATCCATTGAAGTCAGAAACAGCACGAGGAGAGTTCCAGAGAGTGATACGACGCTGGACAAGAGGAGAGTTCCAGAGAGTGATACGACGCTGGACAAGAAGAAGTGATTCGACGCTGGACAAGAGGAGAAGAGAGACACCCGACGCTGGACAAGAGGAGAAGAGAGACAGCCGACGCTGCAGTGCGAGACGAGGACAACTACAGTGGATCAAAATGATCGAGTATGATTGACGACAATAAGGTGATAAACAACTTATTTATATCTTAGTCATACAATGAACTCAAAGACAATTAAAGACATTTCTATTTTATTTAAAAGTAAGAGCCAATGTTTCTTGTAAAGTAGAATTAAAATCATAGATGTTTTAGAAATACGATTAACGTAACAAGAGCTCAAATTAATATGAAATAAAATGAATACAAAGCATTTAAATGAAAACAATTAGTATTTGAGATAAAACAGTACTGAGAAACAAAAGATAAATTCAATAACTATTAATATTTTGAGTACATTACAATATATAAAAAGAGATTTAAATATTGATATTTTGAAACACATTAATTGACTGAGTAGTCTGAAAATGAGATTTTTCTTTAATACAATAATTAGTAGAATAGAATATTTAGTCAGTAAGGATGTATATAGCATAAGCCTTACGGCATAATAACAAATAATAACGAATGTTTTAAATCGAAGTCAGTGCCATGTGCACAATTTTTAATAATATCAAATAAATTTGAAATACCGTTACAAGTTACATAGAGTTCTTATTGCAGATACACCTGAAACCCAATTTAAATGTTATATTGTTACATAATTTGTCAATCTTGAACGTGAGACCGGTCACGCTAAATTTGTGTATATGTATATGTATTTATGTATATGTATTGTTACATATTTGACTCCCAAAGAACGTGGGGCTATACAAATTAAAGTACATATAAAAATTCACACACATAAATACGTTGCATATAATTTGGGCCTCCAAGATCGTGGGGCTCCGCAAAAACAAATAAATTTATATTTGCAACGTTGTATCGTTGCAATATATATATCAAAAATAGTTTTACATATTGTTTTGAGAATAGCTGGTATATTTATAAAAAATGTCTATCAATTACCTTCATTTTAAAATTTGTTTCAGTCACCATAAAATATTATTTTACATAGGCTAATATTTATTAATAAATAAGTACCCTAGTTTCAAAATCAGCCAAATCCAAAACTTTCGAAATTTAATTTTTCAGTGTATTTTACAAGTCATTCACTTAATACATGCAATAAAACAAGATTCGTGCTTCTAACCCTACACCTCAAGAAAACTGATTCCGAATATCTTACTGTGTTTCAAAATCGGCCACATCCAGTTAGTTACAGCAGTATCCACTAAGAGCTCTGCTTAATGTTGATGACCGATAGATGGAATTAGATTCTTTAATATTTTATGAAAATGCATTTCCTTTGGGCACAAATAGTATGCGTAACAACGAACAAAAAGACTTTACTGAAATTATAACAGCTGATGATTAATTTTAGGTCAAGAAAGTTTTTTTTGAAGCAAATAAGATTTACGGTAGTTTATGTAATGTTCTTTTCGTTGTATCAATACAGTCAGTTGAAAGAATGATTACTTTTATTTTTTCACTTATTGTAAAATGCGTAGGCCTATATTTACTTTATTTATATTAAAATATATAAAAAGTTGAAAATTTACCAATGATGTTTACGTGACTTTAGGTCAATAATAACTTCAGCGTTTCATTATAAGAATAACTTCTTGTTAATTTTTTTTTATATTTTCAGTACTAAACGTATCAAAGATTAATTATTTTCACTTTATAATTAAATTTGTTAAAAAATAATGTATTTTTTAAAATTAATGTACTTAATTTTTTGCCAGAAATTAACACTTTTTGTTCAAAATCAGCCACATCCAAATAAAAAAGTGAATTTTCTTCTAAATATGAATAGTTATCAGAATAAAATAAGTACTATTTGATTTGACGTGACTTAATGAGTAAACCAACATTTTAGCTAAGAAGGTGTTTTTGCAGCCAGTTTTTTTTGCTTTTTTGATAAATTTTGAGAAATGGATGTGGCTTGTTTGGAACTAGGCTATTCAAATATTATACGAATGGGAAACCTTTTGTACAACTTTAAATTCTGCAGTCATACGACGATGAGTTTTTTATTTAATTAACTGAAGAATAGTATGTGCATAAAAAGCGTGTAGCCTATATGCTACATAATACGCAAGTCATTTATATACCGTACGAACGTCGGAAAAATTTGTTTACAGACCTATGTTTATATGAAGTTTGTTCTTTATTTTCACCTATAGAACATGTCCTGGAAGTCCTCAAGTTACTTCGAATGACAATATGTGAGTGCGAGGGCGTAGTACACGTAGTATACAGTAATCGTTATATACATCTAGAAACGACACAAACTATTTATCTTGTTCTTATTCTAGCTTCCAGGGTTAGGCACTTCTGTCTGTTCCGGCTTTACCATATTGTCTTCGATCCTTCGGTTTCCTAATACTTCGCTTTCCCACAGGGATATAGTTCACAGACGGCCTTGCTATTCTGTAGACTGACAGATGCGTAATATGTTACCTCCACCATTCTCTATACCATGATGTCATTTATGTTATCTGTTGTACACCTAATTGCTGTCTTATATCATTACTTCTTATGTGCTCGAGTCTCGTACAATCTTTGATTGGATGGAAGAAATCTCATTTCTGAGGATTCCACCAATCAAAAATCTCTTTTCATACGAATCAAACTCACAGTTGCCAATCGAACACATAGCACAAACTGTTTTAAAATAGAAAATAACACTGTTGCACACCGCTATAGAAAATAACACTGTTGCACACCGCTATAGAAAATAACACTGTTGCACACCGCTATAGAAAATAACATTGTTGCACACCGCTATAGAAAATAACACTGTTGCACACCGCTATAGAAAATAACACTGTTGCACACCGCTATAGAAAATAACACTGTTGCACACCGCTATAGAAAATAACATTGTTGCACACCGCTATAGAAAATAACATTGTTGCACACCGCTATAGAAAATAACACTGTTGCACATCGCTATAGAAAATAACAGTGTTGCACACCGCTATAGAAAATAACACTGTTGCACACCGCTATAGAAAATAACACTGTTGCACACCGCTATAGAAAATAACACTGTTGCACACCGCTATAGAAAATAACACTGTTGCACACCGCTATAGAAAATAACACTGTTGCACACCGCTATAGAAAATAACACTGTTGCACACCGCTATAGAAAATAACACTGTTGCACACCGCTATAGAAAATAACATTGTTGCACACCGCTATAGAAAATAACACTGTTGCACACCGCTATAGAAAATTTCCCGATTAAATACCGAACAAAAGCGGAACACGATTTTTTCTGTAGCGGTGTACAACAGTGTTATTTCTGTTAGTGCTTACAACCACTAACACAACTTTATTAATTAAAAGAAAATAGAAAGTACACAGCTAGAATAGTATAGACATCTTCTTCGAATGGAACAAGAAAGATAAACTAAAAGGGAAGAATTTGAATTCTACGTAGATGCAGAAGACTAAGGGGCCGATCTAGAACGCAACGGGAAAATAATATCAGAGGTCCGATAAACAGCAGAGGAACAATCATGAAGGAAGCTAGGCAGATGGCATCAGACAGAAACGTATACAGAAGATAGATGGAGGACCCAACACCGTAAGGTGTAAATAGGAAACGAGAAAGAGGAAGAAAAGGGTTGCATATTTCATAGCTTCCGATAATGAAGAATATTCTGAGAAATGTTCATAAGGCGAACAAATACACCTGCAGAAGTAATTTTATATTACCGTGTTATTTCTAAACATTAATATAATTATTGCAAGAAACACCCAAGAGCTACCATAAGGCAATCTGTGTGTGTGTGTGTGTGTGTGTGTGTGTGTGTGCGTGTGCGCGCGCGCGCGCGTGAATGTCCACTCACGCGCGTGCTCACTAGTATCTATATCCACTACCTTGCGCAAAAACGAGCACTGGTAAAGTGGAGAGCAAGTTAAACCGCACTAGCTACTGTACGTCCTTAATCACTCTCTCTTTCTTCCTCTCTCTCTCTCTCTCTCTCTCTCTCTCTCTCTCTCTCTCTCTCTCTCTCTCTCTCTCTCTCTCTATCTATCTATCTATCTATCTCTCTCACTTTTCCCAGAGCAGTATTTCGCAAATGGTTATAGGTACAAGAAGTGTAATTCTCTCACAACCATTCACTTGGCAACACATAATTACGTGTGTAATTTCACAAATTACAGGTAAAGCAGAGAAGTGGCTTTGTCCGCGTAACGTCTGTAGGGTCCCAGAGCCGCGAGCACATTCGTACCGCGTTTTTCCCGTTACAGTTAACGTTATAGCAGTTTTCGATACTTGTCGACAGTGGCGATAACTTATTTATATTACAAAAGAAGGTCGTCTTCCGATACCTAATCACCCGTTTTCTCTGTTCAGTCATCGATCTACTTCAGGACCCTGTTCTCGCAGCCCATATCTAATTCTTTCTATCCAACTCTTCTTAGTGATCTTAGTTTTCCCTCGTCCCCCATTCTTTATACATGTTATCGTTATCTATGTATCGTGTTAATTTGTTTCTTCGTATGACAGCTGTTACTGTTTGTGGAACTGTTCATTATTTCTTTAATTTCGATGTTTTCTGTTTTCTCAATTCTTGATTTTCTTGTAGCTCATCGCAAAACTCAAATTAACATTTATTATTAATAAAAATGTACACATATACAACACGGTACGATATTTATTATAAAATGCTGTCACTTAATTAAATAGGAACAGTTATAAATAAAAATTAAAAACATTAATAGGAACAAATAAAATGCTCATTTTTTGTACGTTTTAAAAAAATTCATCGATAATAATCTTTCTGTCCACATGGCTATTATTCTATAGAACCACGTTGTTTTTTATTACGAAATTGTGCATTTTATTATTTTTTTATTATGCACATTTGTCTAGAAAGTGTTTTGTCCTTTAGTTTCGAATACCGGTACTGTTCCTTTATAGGCCTACATCTTACATAAATATTTATTTAAAAGTTAAAGGAAATTTAACTTTGCCTTGAATAATCCAGAAGACAAAAAAACTATGGTATTAAGAAAAATGGACCATAATAACTTAGTGGAGAACTGTTATTCCAAGTATAAATACTTCAAGTGTTTGGAAGTCAATATTATAAAAATAGGTGAACAGTACAGGGAAACGGCAGTTGTAGTTGCAAGACTATTTAATAGCATTCATAGTCGATGAACTTTATTGAAGAAACAAAGAAAGTAATAGCAGCCGTAAGAATGAGATTATTTGCTCTAGGACTTTTCCTCTTACAAAAACTTTTGTTTTATTCAACTACTTTTTTAACGTTCTCTTTTATGGTGGATACTTTGCAATTGTTTGCAATTGCTCTCAGACGCTGTTTGGGGAGAAATAGATTTGAGAGGGGATTCCTTCTCAACAAAGCTTTTCAATTTTTAATGAGTCATTGAGTATATGACTCAAATAACTTTAGTTCTTAAGTCTAGACCTTGGCTTCCAAGTACTCTGTTCTGGATGCATTTATTTCGATGCCCATTCCATTATTCTTCTGCAAACTCCCTAAGCATATAGCTTATATCCATCTCATCCTCGGCCAGTATAGCCAGATCATCGGCCAAACGTAACGAGAAGAGCCTCCCTTCTACAATCGGTATACCCATATTACAACATTTCTTCACCATGACGTCAGGGCTTCATTCAAATACATGAAACAATTCATGGGTAAAAAATATTCTGGAAAGCTGACATGCCAAGAAAAGTAGATGGGAAAAGACTAAGAGGCTGATCTAGAACGCAACAGGAAAATATTGGCAGAGATCCGGAAAACACCAGAGGAATCCCCATTAAGGAAGTTAGGCAATGGCGGCAACAGAGAAAGAACCCCAACACCGTAAGGGATGCACAACTGTGGGTGCGAGATGCGGCAGAAATCTCGCGATGGTACATAAATGTTCATATGTAGTATACATTAAAGACAGATCTCAAAGGAAAAACAACGGTAACTTACTCAAGTAAGAGATTACAAGACTGTAACAGTCAGTCCTACTTCTTCTTTACGGGGTGAACTGTGTGGGTACTGACACAAAGGAGCATAAGCTGCACTCATTTATTAGAAATGCTATTTCTGCGCTAACAGACAGAGACGAAACGTTGCGATTTTTCTATTCACGATTAAAGCTCTGCTTTAAATTAAGGTTGCCATCCGCCTAGGTTTTACGTGAGAAGGGAACGTCCGGGGGGAATTTTTGTCCAATTCCGGAATTTTATGAGTCATTTTAAGAAACATTAACGAGGCTCGACATCAATTACACACAGTGAGTTGACGTGCGTGCTTTTTTTAGGTTTAAATAAATTAATAGGTTTAACCATAATTTTTATTTTTAATCTATCATCATCGTCTTAAGTAATTAGAAAACTCCCAAAGTGCATTGATGCAGTTACAAACACTGTATCCCTCATTCCAAAAAAACAATTCGAAAATTGAGAAAGATTTTCTTAACTGTGATTCTGTAGAAGAGTATTCATTATAGCTTAAAAGAAAAAGAGAAAATCAATTGTGCTTTTTCTTTTATTTTTCCGATAAAGTTTAAATTTTTATTTATAACTGTTTAAGTAAATTCGTTTATGTTAAGAAAATCTTACCATTTAATAGTAAATAAGAAAAGCTCATTTCATACGTATATCTTTTTTATTGTATATAAATGTTAAGTGTACTTTATAAACTAAAAAAAGTAAATAAAGTCATTTTGAAAATCATTTTTATTTTTTTAACAACATGATAATTTTATTATCAATGACGTGCTTATGAAACATCAAATGTGTCTGATTTTATTTTGTTGTTTAAAATGTAGACATCAGGTTTGATATACGAGATTGTCGTAGTTAATTTCAGCGAATGCCAACCCTGTGTAAATGAAAACGCCACCTGAATAAGACGCCGAACGACAGGATCCTCTAGCAAATCCTAAACCGTTATAGGTAGAATTGTTGGAAGATCGTGGAAGCGGTGGTAGCAAATTGAAGTCAAGTCAGATCATCAGTCCCAGTATCGTTGAAGAAGTAAAAAATAACGAGGCACTCAGTAGAGAAGAAACTGGTTTGTAACAACAGTAAATGCAGTGTTGCCAACTAACCCATGTAAATTGAAGTGCAAAGAATTCTTTAATCGCAACGAACACAATAGTCGATAATTACGTAGCAACATCAATTTGTAGACACATCTATATAGGCTATACACACTCACGATTCTGCCTGCATTAAAATATTTATAATTTTAAGAGGAAAAAGCATCTGACTTCTTGTTAATAAAACAAACTGTTTTTTTAATTTTTTGAGGAAGTTTAGTACGCAAAGCATAGTCGCAATTATGAACGTTCAATTTTCCTTCCGTTTTTTTTTTCTGCGCGACACTAAAGTCCAAATACAAGGTCGCGTTGATGATCGATGGCTTGAGGAAAACTGACCCGCCTAATGCATTACATTATGGAACATTATCCTCCACTGAGAAAACGTGTTTATACGTACACGTGTCAAGATTCATGCATTGTGCACATTTCTCACACGCCATTGTAGGAAAGCCAAATATTTGCTAACATTTGTCGGGTGCTTGAACTGGATAAAACCAGCAACAGCCGACAGAAACTTGATCTCGGATTACAGGCGAGCTGAGCTGACAAAAAATGTTGTCTGGTCATATAGTCCTTAATTATAGTGTTCGTGTTACGTGTAGCTTAACGTAAAAACTGGTCGCGAGGTCGATACATGCCTGCTGTCTTACATCTGCTGTAATTATTTCATTTAAATGTAACGTTTTCTGATACCTGATGTAAAGTATTCTCAAAAGTAAACCGCTAAATGTATGTAACAGTTATCGGCATGTTATTACACATTCTCTTACGATGTAAATAATCTTCATTTACGTCAAACAAAATGGAAACGCGTAAACTATGACGTGAAAGGTACACATAAACGTGAGGAAACCAGGCTGAAACATAATAAACACAATGTATGACGTAAACACGGGTTCGCTTCTGACGTAAAGAAACCAAATTCGAAACCTCTACACGAGTAAAAAAACAAACTGCAGAAGTGTAATTTCTTAAGTTAAATAAAGTAACAAAAAAGGGCATGTTAAGAATAATAAAAAAGACTATGACTTGACAATGTGACTGTTTTTTGTCTGTTGTCTCACAAAGCTTATAGACTGACTAAACCTGTTCCGGACTGTACTGGTCATTGGTGGGAGGATGCTACGAAACGCGTTTTTCATACATAGCAGTTTAACATCCCGTTTCGCCAACCTCCGTTAAGAATTTAATGGGCATTAAATCGCGCGTTAAGGATTTAGCAGAAGATAAAACCGTTTCACAAAGCTCAGTTAAAGATAACTGCCGTTAAAACTGTCGTCCGTTTTAATTAATTTAATTATGTAATTAATTTTAATATATTTAAAATTTATAATAACTTTACCTCAAGATGTTTTTACCTTTATTTGGGACATGTTTCAGGAAACATATTGTTCCCATCCTCAGTCTTCTTAATTTTGAATCTTGTGAAGTACTTGCGTTTTGGTTGGTTGTTTTTATGGTTTCCTGTTGGTTTTTGGTATTTTAAACAAGTAGGCTATTATTGTGTGTGTTTGTGGTGTACCAAAACACAAGTACTCCACAAAATTCAAAATTAAGAAGTCTGAGGATGGGAACAACATGTTTCCCGAAACATGTCCCAAATAATGGGAAAAACATCTTGAGGTAAAGTAATTATAAATTTTAAATATATTATATATGCATCAAGAAATAGACTGTAGAAAAAAGTGTTTGAATTCATTTTACATAATTAATTCATTTTATCTTTGTTTTCGGTCCTTTCTTTAAATAATGTATGTTATTTTTTAATTGTTGCGTATGCATATACAATATAGAAAATAATTTATGCCGATTTAGAAAGTCATTCAAAAATGAAAGGAAAAAAAATTTACTTTTAATAGAAACAGGCCTACAGATTTTGGCCATTTGATTGAGTTAGAATTTATAGAACGCTTTTTTCAAAAAAGTTACATTCAAATTTCTTAAAGAATTGAGTTTAAACGGGAATATTCTCAACACAAAAATACAACCATTAGAAAAAATAAAAAATACACTTCAGAACTAGAAAAACACAAAACAGCGACGCCACCCAACAGATAATTTATATTTTAACACGATTTCTTATGACTTTAAGAAAAAACACAACTAAAAAAAGCAAACAGCAAATAAAACTACAAAGACAAGAAGAAAACCACAAAGTTAGGAAGAAACCACCACAGAGAACTTATCAAACAAAAACAACAAAGAGAGCAAACTGTAAATAAAATCGCAAAAATACGGGAAACAAATGTAGAAGAAATCAACGAAACAGGATCGCCACCTAACAGACAGTTCACAAATTCTTTCCATTTTCCGCTGGGCTAAAACATCCGCGTAAGCAAATATCACTCATCAGAAATCCTGACGGAACTTGGGCGAAAGCAGATGGGGAAAAGTCTGAAACATTTGCCAAACATCTGTATGATGTATTTGAACCATAATCATCTAATGATACAAACACTGATGAAGAAATTTACGAATTTCTTGCTACACAGACACAACAAAATGGGTGCTGCAGCCAGTTACTCCCAGAGAAGTTCAACGTCGACTATATTATCAAAACAGAGGTCAATCATAAAAAGGCCCCGAGTTACGACCTCCGAACTTGTCAAATCACGAAAAAACTTCCTTGGAAAGGAATAGTCATGGCTGCACAACTTTTCAACGCTGTATTAAGACTGAAATACAGCTCAGTGGAAGGTGGCCGAAATCATACTAATACCCAAACCTGGGAAACCACCAAATGAGGTGACGTTGTACCAACCTATAAGTCTCTTACCAATAATGTCTAAAATCGTGGTAAAATTACTGGCAAAGAGGTTAAGAAGTACCATCACAGACAAGGATATTATACCTGATCATCAGTTTGGGTTTAGAAGATAACATTCCACGATTGAACAAGTACACCGAGGAGTGAATGTGATAATGAAAACATTTTAGGAAAAAAGCTATTGTTTTTCGGTGTTCCTTGATGCCAGCCATGAAAGTCGATAAAGTTTGGCATCATGGATTACTCTATAAACTCAAAAAACTTGTCTGAACCCATGTTCACCATCATATTTAGAAGACAGGAACTTTCGAGTACGCCACGAAAATGTAACTACTGTACTAGTTTGTTCCCAATAAAAGCAGGAGTTTGCCAAGGAAGTGTTGTGGGTCCCATTCTCTATCTCATTTATACAGCAGATCTGCCAACAAACAATGACGTGATTACTGACGATACTGCGATTCTTGGTGTAAGCAAAGATCGGTGCAAGCAACCATTTTCTACAGAATTCGCTACATGAGATTGAAAAATGGGCAAAGAAGCGGAGAATACAATTAAATTAAACTAAGTCAGTACACGTCGCCTTCACAAAATGCCATGGAACAATACCAACAGTGAGATTAGATAACAAAGCTATCCCGGTTGCCGACTCTGTAAAATACTTGGGCATCCCCCTAGACCAACAAATGACATGGCGCAACCACACCTGGATGAAGAGAAAACAACCGAACATCAAGTTTCGCATGTATTATTGATTCCTGGCTCCTGAGCAGAAAATCATTGCTGTCAATGTGAAACAAGCTGTTGGTGTACAATATTGTCTTCAAGCCTGTGTGGACATACGCCTTACAGCTTTGGGGAACTGCATCTATATTGTAGCATGACAGATAATCCACATTGTTCTGAATGAAAAAATGATCATAAATAAAGTAAAAATAAAATGAAATCAAAGAAAAGTACTATAAAAATTAATTAAGGACCACAGTAAAGTGCAATCATAGTTTGAAGAAATAAAATAAATTAAAACCAACTATGCAATATATGATGAGTTATAAAAAATAAAACAAAAAGCCAAGATAAAGTAAGGAAATACCCAGGTAGGATAGGAGTAAGTAAGGAAATACCCAGAACAAACCGACATCCATAATAAAAGGACTGCTTTTGGAAGAAACGAAGTAATAAAAATATAAAACCCCAAAAGAGATTAAATGTCCCTAAAAAGTATAACACTATAAAATAAGAATCATATAAAGTATGTATAAGTAAAGTGTCTCAAGGTACAGGTGAAAGTGTACCAGTGCAAGTTATTTTTGTAATGAAAAAAATAAAAACAAATCTTAATGATCCCCTATAACTGAGATTCTTGATCTTATAAAACTAATTAAAACAAATAGAAATAGGATCAAAGAATAACAGTGGACCAGTGCAAGTAATTTTATTATGAAAATATACTAAAAATTAATCCCAAGTGAGTGCTATTTTTATCTCACAATATTAGATAATAAGACTATAAATGTGATGAGATAATATAATAAGTAGTGCAGTGATGGTAAAATAAAAACCAGTACATCCCTAAAATAAAACAAAAACAGCAAGGACTGCATGAAACTTAATTTTAAGGAATAATTTAAGTAATGAAAAAACATATGTGTTTTCAATATATTGTTACGACGGTCTACTCGATCGTCGTAGGTACAGTGGAAACAAAATAAGTACAAGACACCAATTAAGTCACTAATCACCAGCTTTAATTTTTACAGTTAAACAGTTCGTAATTAACAACACAGTCTACTACAACAAATCAAATATAAATTGTTCACACGCAATAAAATGTCACTAATATTAAACACTCAATTGTATTACAATATACCGTCCGATTATAAAACACAACACTTCACTAATAACTACTTGAACGTACACCGTAATAACCCGAACCACTGTAAATATATCGCACTAATACTCTCGAACAACGCCGTAGCTAGAAAAAATTTTCGGGGGGGGGGTTGTTTGGTTACCGAGAGGTTTGGGGAGTATGGATATTCTTCTAGGAGTAGGAGTCAGACCTCCCAGATGCCCAGGAGTTTCCACTGGAAATAGGTATATTATTAAAAAAATACAGCAAACTCTCGATTATCTAGGCTAATCACCGGACAAATGCGCACGGATAGCTAAACACACGGATAATGCGAGTTTGTGCTTTTTAATGCACAACGAAATTTTTAATAATAGGGAACATACAATACTGTTTGAAAATGCAATAATGTCACACATTTAACACATTCAATTATCACTGTTATTAATAAGGTAAGCCGAAATAAAAATTGTTTACGTCTATTGTTGGTAAAACACTTGAGGTACAAAAACTATACAAGACGTCAATCAGCCATGACTGTTATCTCAGAACAGCAACAAAGAACTGCTATACAGTGCATCGTTTGGTGTTTAATTCTTGAACAAAGCATGCCGCCAGGTCACTTGCCGACGAGAGAGCGCTCGAATTCCAAGCGCGCCGCAGTTCACATTATTCAAAACGCCGTGACGAAAATAAAGGAAATAAAATAATAAAATAAACTTCGTTGATGCACAGATAACCAACAAACCGGATAATCAGCACACGGATAATCGAGTTTGCTGTACGTTTTTTCGTGTTTTTAGCAAAAACATTAATTTTATTTGCAGAGTATAGGCTACTGTTCAAAGGTTATATTAAATTTGTTACAGCAGTGGCATTAATACATTGCAACAGTCTCAAAATCTTCAAAGAGACAAACTTATAAAACAAAGTCCAATCTTCTATCTTTTTTCGATGCAAATTTATTTATGACTTCATCTGTTGAAATGTCCCTGTTTCTGTGCATGGACATCAACGCTAATCCACTGAGGCGACTCTGTCCACAAGAGTTTCTCAAGTAGGTCTTAAGTCTTCTTAATGTGGAAAAGGTACGTTCAGGTGTACAAGTGGTAACTGGCAAAGTGGAGAATATATTTAACAGAATGAAGATATTCGGGTAAAACTCCTCGTTACATTCTCCTAAAGCTTCGATAGCACAGGATGGGCGGTCAGTCTCATCCCTCTTCTCCCAAAAAATTCTCCATAGGCCAAACTCTGATTGTAACAGACCCAAATTAACTTTGTTATGGTACAACTTCAAGCTTTCAGTGTCTAAAAAAGTAGTAGGCTTACAGCAAACGGATGGTAAAAGAGAGTTTAAATTTGCAAATACTTCTTTGTGATCAAGAAATCTTATTTTTAGCTGATTGTTAAAATCATCGAGAAGTGGAATGGCCATAGAGATGCGAAAATACTTTTCTGGGTCTTCCGTTTGTATGTTACAACGGTTACGTTGTGATGGAGTTAAACGGGGAAGCGTGATTTCTCCGCCAACATCATCTAGTAAGGATTTTGCAGACTTGTATATAATGGAGAATTCACACTCAATATTCATGCGAATATTCTGAAAGAGGTCAACAATATTTTGAACGTGATCAGTTGCTGATTTCAAATCACAGAGAGGTGACTGCAATACCTTACACAAAGTCAAGGTATAAGAAAACACTTTGGTTAAGAAACAGAGACTAAGAAGAAACTCTGGTAATTAAGCAGAGCTGTTACTAAAGACGAAGCTTTGGATGAGGTATCCATGTCTGGATCATCGCTTAAATCTTCTAACGTGGTGAGAATGGGTTTGAAAAGGTCCTTGAATTTCAAAAGACTGCTATGATTTTCAACCCATCTGGTCTCGCACATGGATGTTAAAGTTTTCCACTGGGAGTCAGATTTATTTGATTTAATTTTATCCTGCAATACACTCATTCTTTTAGGAGAGCTCTTCAAAAAAGTGATCGTAGTCTTAACTGTACCAACACAGTTTCTTACACTTTGTAAATTGCACGAGTGGCATAAAGCTAGATTTAACGAGTGGGAACAGCAATGGACATACAGAGCTTCTGGATAATCTTTTCTGATTAGTGCTTGCACGCCTTTGAATGATCCTTTCATCACAGAGGCACCATCATAGCCTTGCCCAACTATCATTTTGCAATCCAAACCAAGATCTTCCAAATATGAAGTTATATTCCTAGCTATATCTTGTCCGGTAGTATGATGAAGACGAACAAAGCCTAAGAAGTCCTCTTTTGACACATAATAATTATCTTCTTTTTTTGTATATCGTACACAGAGAGATAGCTGTTCATGTCCAGCAATGTCTGCAGTTTCATCTACTAAAATGGAGAACATATTGGCTTCAGTTATATCATCGACAATTTGCTTCTGAATAATTTCTCCACATATCTGAATAAGATCGTTCTGGACTGTTGGACTCATGTAAGAGGCATTTAAAGACATACTCTCTGTGTGATTGATCAATTTTCGGTCACCACATAGTATTCTGATCCTTAATAAAGCCCTAAAATTGCCATCATTATGAAAAGGCTCTTCATCTTTTAGCGATATGGGTCCTAAATCTTTAGTTCCCCTGAGAGCAAGTTCTTGTCGACCACAAAACTTGATAGTTTCAACTATGGAAAATAACTTGTCTCGATTTTCTTTTACCTGTTTCTTCCTTGTTGAATCAATGATGTTTCTTATGTCACGGTTAGGCTCTTTGGAGACACTTAAGAAGTTGCTCCCTGAAATCATTGCTTCTTTATGGTATGTATTGGATTCATGACTTTTAAATAATTCTAAAGCATCTTTCCAATTTTTATAGGGTTCTTTGACTAACGATTTCAATTTCTGATGACCACCTTTACCAGCTGTATCTTTTGAAAATGCACACAATATTTACACAGAGCCCCGTCAGTTTTTGTGTAGGCAAGCCAGGGAAAACGATGTAGCCACTGTCTTTGAAATCTTAGATTTCTTTTCCCACTAGGTGGGAATTCAAATTCCATTTTAGGAACCCATGGATTTTTCAGAACTTTTAGTTTGGTTTCCCGATCAATTTTATCACCGGGAGTGTGCACATATTTTCCTACGTCAACATTATGCCAATCATCATGCTCAGGATTTGTTTGTGAATTTACAGTAGGATAAAAGTCGAATTCTGATATTACTTTTTCATTTACAGTAGAAGTACTTGCAACAGGCTCTGCAGGTTCTTTGGGCTCTATGTCACTGGTTTTCTTAGCCTTGGCGAGAAAGTTCTTTATCGACAGTTGTGAGCCTGGACGTTTAGCCATTATAATTTAACGTCTCCTAAAAATAAATAAAAGAAACTAGAAAAAATAATTTCGCATGGTAGACAGCATTGTTGAAAATGATTGCATAGTATTTGTATTCCACGAAGGTGTAAATGTTGTTTTTTATATCGACGGTGTTTTGGTAAAAGGCTGTAACCCTTATATTTTTGCTGTCATTATCTGACATTACTGACTTTTATTCTAATTCCATACACTCCCATCATGTAAAACTTTCCATACTGCATTACTCTATGTTTGAAGCATTATTATCGTTATAAAAGTACCCGTTTTTTTTATAAAAGTTTAATAAGGTACCTTATTGTCTTGTATGGTGTCAATAGTGAGGCTTACAGCATTATTGCCCGAAAACCTGGTTCAACTGTGTGTAGTTTCGGTTAAGAAAAAGGCATCAAGTGGGTTACATCTAAGGAGTACTGCCTATGTACTGATTAGTAAAATGCTGTAACCCACATTTTTCACCTTAAATGTAATTTCTAAACATTTTAAGTACACTTTATGTATGAAATAACATAACAAATGTGTGTAATAGAACCGTAGGCAATAACCCGAAAAGTTTCAAATATTATGTGCACTATGTTTTTTGTCTCTCCTAAAAAATAAATTTTATAAATTAGGGTTACAGCATTTTACCAAAACACAGTCGATATATTTTGCATGTCACAACTCGCCACTGCTTAAGAGTGTAATCAATTAAATGAATTAACTATATTTCCGGGATCAAAAATCCTATCAATAAGATTCTTAATTAAATTAAGCATTCAAGAACGTTTTTTTATATAATTACAAATCTTTATAACCTACGGAGGAAATTCGTAAAGTTAATAGTCATAACCCCAGTTCTAATTAAATATAATACAAAAAATATAATATTAGGCTTATACATTGATATCTCTAGCACAACTGTATGACCAAACTAAAGCAATTACTTTGATTTGCCTTTAACATTGTTCAAATAGGTCACAAATCCACGTGACTGCCAGATCTGGCATATTTTTAAAATTATTTCCTGCATCTGTCATGTAGACTAGACATACAATGGAAAGACTCGTAAAAATGCAAACGACTCGTAAAAATGCAAACATTTTACTTACTTTATGTCTCTTTCTTGTACGTCCCTCTACAACTAAAGCAAGCACAATAATTCACTAATTTACTGAAGATGAAGAGCACGTCATTACCAAATGGCAACACACAAACTGTAACCCACGTGGTCAAGATATTCACAGAGTAAGTTCGGCACCATCACCTTAGCGACAGCATTGCCATAACTCGTGCTGAAATGCGGGCCCCCCTCGCCCCTCTCCTATCATTTGACAACATCGTAGGCGCTGCCCCGTTCACCCGCACCTTCCCCTGGCCAACTCGCTCATTTCCGCTTTAGTCTGCTCAAAAGGTGGCTCGGAGAATAGCTCTGTACAGCAATTGTTTGAAGGTCGGCGGCCAACAATGATGAGGGCTGTCAAGTGTTAGCCACGTGGTTTTCCAAGAAACTAGTGGTTTCCTTCTTACAAAGGCAGCTATGTACTCACGGAAGGAAACAAACGCACAGTTTGCTTTTTGTAGATGCAGTACCAGAAACACAAAATAACTGAATTATTGCAGTTTTTTTTTATAAGAGCATTTTTCATTATATTTTTATTTACGTTTGTTTTTATCCTAAAAAATTTCTATTTTTACCTCAACATTTCGGGGGGGGGGGGGGGGGGGGGGGGTTCTAACCCCCTAACCCCCCCCCCCCCGCTGGCTACGGCCTTGCTCTCGAACCGCACAGTCAAAAATCTCGCACTGAACTGAAAACTAAGGCCGCGACGCGATGTATTTATAGTTACGCTCACACACCAGAAGCTTCCAAACTGCGTCTTATCTCTCGCGAACTACGTAATTGCTGCGGCCTTGACACAGTCCGAGCGCCCGAGCGAAGGCTGGCAAAGTCGAGATATTTCTCGCAACATGCGTTTAGTAGCACGTACACCACACGCTTACGTCGAGATCTTTCTGGGACATTCGATAAACGCCTAGATTGTTCTACGCTGTCGTAGCACTGCCCCCTCCTTAAGCCTGTTCGTCCCGAACTGGCAAAGCGTCTCTAAATTTGTATTTAGCCAGGCGATCTAGGTGGACGACCTTGAACTTTCGCTGTCCTTCCTGTTGAATCCGATAAACAACATCGTTAATCCTTTTTTTTACAGTGTAGGGTCCTTCCCAGTTAGACTGAAGCTTAGGTGAGCGACCACGACGGCGCTTTGGATTGAACAACCAGACCTGATCTCCTTCTTGGAAACCCACACTATTGCTGCGAATGTCATACCGAGTTTTCATTTTATCACTGGCAATCTTGAGCCGTCCTCTTACCAAGCGATTCATTTCTCGCAGTTGGTTTTCTAATTGCGAGGAATAGTTCTTTGGCTCTTGGGACTGAGTCTCAGGTGATCCAAACATCAAGTCCCCAGGAAGACGAATCTCCCGCCCAAACACCAATTTTGCTGGAGTCATGCCGGTTGTGTCATGTACTGATGACACGCCATAAGGAATAGTGGTATACGTTGGTCCCAGTCTGTTTGGTTCTCGTCAACAACTTTCGAAAGATGCTGCTCAAGTGTCCTGTTGAATATCTCAACCATCCCGTCCGACTGAGGATGCAGAGGCGTTGTCCTGGTCTTTCGAATTCCAAGTAGACGGCATAATTCTTTAAACACTCCTGATTCGAAATTTCTCCCCTGATCCGTATGGATTTCCATAGGGGCTCCATAACGGCAACAGAAGTTGTGAACTAACTGCTTTACCACAGTGGTAACCTCCTGATTTGGAATTGCGTAGGCTTCCACTCACTTTGTAAAGTAGTCACCTACAACCATGATGTACCGGTTTCCATCGTCAGTAACTGGGAATGGTCCAGCAATGTCTATGGCAATTCTCTCGAAAGGTTGTCCAACGTTATACTGTCTCATTTTTCCCCTGCTTCTGGTTTGTGGGCCCTTGCTTGCAGCACATATTTCACACGTCCGAACCCATTCCTCTACGTCGTGGCGAAGATGAAGCCAATAGAATCGCTTCCGTATTTTGTCAAGGGTTTTGTTAACGCCAAGATGGCCTCCAGATGTTCCATCATGCATCTCCTTCAAAACAGACTGCACTTTACTTCGGGGAACTATCAACTGCATGACCACGTCTCGTCCATCTGCACTTTCCCAAGCCCTTTTCAGCAATCCGTTTTCTAAGGTGAGAGATTCCCATTGTGCCCAGTAGCCCTTCAGCACTTCGGAACCATGGCAGATATCTTGCCAATCCGGGCGGCGACCTTCCTCTTTTGCTGTCAAGATCGGTCCAATGTCTTCATCAGTCATCTGTTCTTGTCGACAGTCTTGTGTTGTCCAGCCATCAGCCAGGAAATCTACAGTGATGGCTCGAACATGTTCACTTGAGTTTTGTTCTTCCTTTCTGTGGCAATGTCGGCAGTCTTCCGGGCATGGTCTTCGTGATAAGCCATCTGCATTACCGTGCAGGCGCCCCCGCCGATGTTGTACCTTGAAGTTGTACTCTTGCAGCCGTTCGAGCCACCTTGCCAACTGTCCTTCCGGATTTTTAAATCTCAAGAGCCATGCAAGTGCAGCATGGTCGGTACGTAGTGAAAACTCTCTCCCATAGAGGTATTTATGGAAGTGCTCCAAAGCTCTGACAATTGCCAACAACTCTCTTCTTGTAACACAATAATTTCTCTCTGGTTTAGAAAGTGTCTTGCTGTAATACGCTATTACTCGTTCTTCACCGTTCTGCACTTGAGACAAAACTGCTCCTAGACCAGTATTGCTTGCGTCTGTGTCTACGATGTACTTCCCTTCGGAAGCTGGAAAAGCGAGAATTGGCTGCGAACATAATGCAATCTTCAGCGTTCTAAATGCTTGTTCACACTCTCTCGACCATTGGAATTTTCGTTTATTTTCCGTTAGCTCATGTAGTGGTTTAGCAATAGTAGCGAAGCCTTTCACAAAACGTCGGTAATATGAGCATAACCCCAGGAAACTCCGAACTTCGTGTTTATTCTTCGGAACTGGCCAGTCTCTTACGGTGTCTACTTTATTAGGATCCATGCTAACGCCCGCTGCCGAAACCAGATGGCCCAAATACTGTACTTCCTTCTGGAATAGAGAACACTTCTTCGGGCTCAGCTTCAGTTGTGCACCGTGAATTCTAGTTAGAACTTCCTTAAGGTTTTCCAAATGATCTTCGAAAGTCTTCCCGATCACTACGACATCGTCTAAGTAAACAAGGCAAGTTTTCCACGTCAGGCCTCGGAGTATCAGGTCCATCAATCTCTCAAATGTTGCCGGTGCATTACAGAGTCCAAATGGCATGACGTTAAATTGGAATAAGCCACTTGGGGTCGAGAAAGCGGTCTTTTCCTTGTCTTCTTGATGAAGACCCACTTGCCAATATCCACTCTTCAGGTCCAATGTGGAAAACCACTGTGCTCCGGACAACGTGTCGAGTGTATCGTCATCGCGAGGTAATGGATAGCAGTCTTTCTTTGTAACATCATTTAACCTCCGGTAGTCTACGCAGAAACGCAATCCACCATCCTTCTTCGCTACCAGCACTACAGGGGAAGACCAAGCACTTGACGAAGGTTCAATTACTCCCTCTGTCAACATGTCCTGTACTAACCGAGACATCTCCTCTTGTTTAGATAATGGAGGCCTTCGAGGAGGTTGGCGTATCGGTGTTGTGTCCCCAGTATTGATGCGATGTTGCACAAGAGAGGTTCTTCCCAGTGACTGTCCCCGAACTGCAAAACAATCTTTGAATTCGTGTAAAAACTGTCCGAGTTCTTTTACCTCACCACTTGAGAGGTCGTTAGAAGATCTGTTCAATAATTCTTGCAGTTCCTCTGGTAATTTAGAAGTATCCGAAGAACTGGGTCTTCGTTGCGTTATTCCGGCTACCCAGGCCACAGGAGTCAATTTGCCTAGGAGCGTATTGCTTTGTAAAGTGATAGCTTGATCCAAAATATTCGCCACTCTAATAGGTACATTTCCGGTTTCGTCAGGTTTTACTAAACTTCTGGCAATTAGTATGCCCGGTGTGCTGACTACCTGGGGTTCGAATATAGAGCACTGATTGCCCCTAGTATCTACCGCAGTTCTAACCATGATGATCTTTTCGGAGTTTGGCGGAACAGTTACGGCCACTTGGTTTATGACGTCCATCGATTTTTCTGCTGTCGTCATTGTTGATAGCATTACCTCTTCGCCTCCGATTCTCAAGACATTGTTTTTGAAGTCGACTATAAATCCGTATGCGTTCATAACGTCCACACCAAGAATTGCTTCATCCACAATGTCTGCAACAAGTACTTGATGATTAAACTCAAGTCTACCGAGGCGTAGGTGTATCTCCACTTTTCCGTACACTTTTACAGGCCGTCCAGTAGCTGTTCGCAAGCTGCAAGAGCACCAGATTGGCTTGAGATCTTTCACCACGTCGGGGCGCACAATAGAAACTGTTGCGCCTGTGTCAACTGTAATCGAGGTTGGCCTTTCTTGAACAAATCCGGTAACTACCAAGCTCCCGGTGTTTTTCTGAAGCGTAGAAATGTACCAGGGCGTCCGCACTGTTCTGGTGTCTTGCCATTCGTAACACTTGCTGTAGTTCGTTATCTCGGACACCGGCAGTAAATGTCTGCATCGCAAAACGCGTTCGAAAATCTTCTGGCGCTTCAGGATAGGCCAGTCTAATTAGTCTGTCGATACTTGCTTCAAACTCTTGAAGACTTTCCCCGGAATGTTGTCGCTTTGCTCTCAACTGGGTGCAGTACACATCTCGCAAATGTTTATCACCATACCGTAATTCCAGAGCTTTTATCAATTCGGCATAGGTGTTCTGGCTGTCAGGTGGCACTTTCTGTAGTAGTTCTGCCGCGGGTCCTTTTAATGCAAGAACAAGTGAAACAGCCTTGTCTTTTTCTGTCCAATTATTTGCGCATGCAGCAGCTTCAAATTGGCGGAGGTACGTTGCCCAGTGAGTGCTTCCGTCAAAGGTTGGAGCTTTCACATGAACTGTCCCTACTGCAGGCAAAGTGACTTTCTCTGTTAACTTATTTTCTGTCTTGATCACTGGTACAGTCTGTTCAGAAATTTGTTTTGGTTGAATCTTCATGCACTGTTCAACTTCAGTTTTAATTTGTTCTCTTATGTTTGCCATTGAGTTTTCTACTGCAGATATTTTATTTGACACAGATTCTTCTATAACAGATATTTTTGTAGACATCGATTCCTCCACAGTCAAGACAGATTTTTCTACTTCAGCTATTTTTAATGTCATTGATTCTTGTACCTCCGATATTTTAGTTACTTGCTTATTAAGCTCACCTCGTAGGAGACCCAACTCTGCAGCGGTTTGTTCTTGTGTCTGCTTTTGCTGCTGTATTAACTCCTTGATGTCATCTGCTTCCTGCTTCCGTTCCTCTGCCTCCTGCTTGCGTTTTTCATCCTGTCGTCTTTCTGCTTCTTCTCTTTCTTGTATTCGTTCTTCTTTTTGTCGTCTTTCTGCTTCCTCCGCCTCCTGTCTGCGTTTCTCGTCCTGTCGTTTTTCTGTCTGCAACAGCAGCACCTGTAAATTTTCCATCATCTGACTGGCATCCATTGTTTATCGATTAATTACGAATCACACTCGTCTTGTACAAAGCGTCCACTGTTAACCGTTCTATACCACTTCTGACACCACTGTTACGACGATCGAGTAGACCGTCGTAACAATATTAATAGTTCATTGAACTCAAGGCTGGAATGTCTCAAATTGAGTACAATTCTTTTGTTATAAAATATTTGTTACATGTTAATGGTATTAATCAATACTAAATGTTAATGTAGTTAAGTAAGGGAACTTTAATTAAGATTGTATAAGAATAAAAATGTCAGAAGGGTATTACCAAGCTGTAATAATAATAAACATTGTATGTGAACACAGGTATAATCTAAGCCAAATGGTATATCTCAACAACCTTATAATTGATAAATAAGTTAAGTAAATTAATTAAATTGATGAAATTTGTATAATGTAAATCAATCACAGTGTATTATAACTGTAACAATACTTTATAAAGGTATTGAAGAAATGTATGAAAGATTATTAGAAAAAATGCAAGTGTAATAACACTGGAATCTAAGGGGGAAATGCCAGATTAAAGATAATATTCAAATTAGTTAACCAAATAATAAAATTACAAGGAATTAAGGAAAAATAAACATTTTATTTCAATCAGGGATCTTGTTCAACAATAATTATAACATAATAAAGATGGTAAACCATTTAATGTGACAGGAAGTAAAATTTAAGGCCTACATTCAAATATACTGTAAATATAGCATTTTGAGATAGAAAACATTGTAAAAATATCATATTTGGTATTAAATAACGCAGAATTAACTAAGGAAAGAGATTATGTATTTAGTATTTAATAAAATTAAATAATAGTAAAAAGGTATTCAGTCATATAATGTAAAAGTCAATTATGTAAGCGGAAATGCCAGAGATTTAAAACAATGTCATTTTAATATTAAATTGGCCAGGACCTTTTGTATGAAGAAAAAAGTTAGTTAGTTGATTGTTATACGTTGAGGTACACTTCAGAACGAGCTCTCTCAATTAATTCATATAAAGAGAGAAGAAAAAATGGTGGACATGAACTAAACCTAGCAAAACTAAACTCGAGAAATTTAAAAAACATGAGTCAACACTAAATTCAGTGAAATAAACCAGATTCAACTATTTGTGAAAACAATTAATGAACATTGAAAAGTGCAATACCTATATTAAAACATATAAACGCTAATTCCGAATTTATCGAGACGAAATCTGCCATTATCAACCTTATGGACTAAAGTGAAATAAGAACACTATTAAACACTGACTATCGAGACGAAGAACTGACCACTGATCCAGGATAACTACACTATCATCAGAGGAATTAATCACTACTGCTTGGACTAGGAAGACTTAGAGAAGAAACATTTATTTCAAGAGATTCCGTTGTGCAGGAGTCGTCTACATATGCAGCACGAAGGCAACCATTTTGAATTCCCAGAATCCTTAGCGGCGACGGAAAAACTTCGTCATGAGTGACTTTTATATATTAAATAATTTTTGTATTTTTAGATAATTAAGTATTTTGTTGTAAGTGTTATACTTTTCAGATTTCCCCTTTCTCTGACTATTATAAAATAACAGCTAAAAGAACCTGTGACTTAATATTAATAATTTATATACTGCAATCACTCGCCCCGAGATACTAGTCTGTAATTTGTCGATTAACTAATCGATTCAAAATCTATCAATTTCTATTATGTTAATAAAAATCATTGAATTTTATAATTTTGGGTTCTATTTATTTGTAATTATATAAATAGAAGAATATTACATAATATTTGATACCTGGACTACAAGAAAAGCAGAAATTAACAACGTTGAAGGAGTACACACTTAGAATAACGAAAGACCGCTAATCGATTATTACAGGAGATAATCTATTCAACGCGGAAAAACAATTCTGATTATCCTACGCTATTAAAGTAATTAATTTAAAAATAAAAAGAATTAAAAAATACACAAATACATCAAAAATAATTAATTAATTAATTAAATTAAATAATTTAAAAATTAAACAAAATTTTTATTTTGTTACAATATCCAACATCACTATAATGGAGACGTTTCAGACCAAGGTGCTGCGTGGGACAACCCACTGTGGTTCATCAGTAACAAAAACGTCTATAGCGACCTGACATGGACCTGTCATCAGTCATTGAAACCACTGCGTTGTTCAGCGAAGGATATGTAAAACGGCTTGTTATTGTTAAATACTCATTCAGAGAACTAGTCAGTGGACTAGTCATACCATGTATTCTGTGAACAATTATGCTTATTGTTATGTGTTACCAGATTGCATAAATAAACGTAAAAAAATTCCGCCAATCTGAAGCTACATCGACTATTACCATGGCAGCATAATCGTTGTAACAAATATTTTGTTAACTGAGTCCAAACAGGCGTAAGTAAAACATCCGTTAAGATAACGGCCGTTAACAATTTTATCGCCAGTTGTTAACAGGCCAAACCATACCCATGATATTGCATAGCATAAAATTACATAAATTACTAATTTACTGTGAGCCTTTACCACAGTACTGGGCCTGACGTTAACAACCCGCGTTCAGGTAGTCTCGAATTCTTTGAATTCCACTGATGATGGCAGCCAGTGGTGCTGTCGAAACGTTTGGTTTGTCTGTAAACCGTAGACCACGGCCAAACAGCCCGGTAAACACTTTTAATACATCGTAGAAGTCTCATATTTGGGTGCTTGTCTTTTAGTGGAATCACCTAGTTTTTCGAAGTTGTTCGGATAACTAAGCCTACAGAGATTTTAGATAACAATAACCAGTGCCGGATTTACCCATAGGGCTCCGAGGGGGCCGGAAGCTAAAGTTTTTTTTTTAACAGAAGTATTTTATAAAAGTAGGAGGCACTTTGATTTATTAAAGTATGATTTTTTCAAATTTAATGATCAATTTTTGTTAATAATACAAACGGAAGACAGTTCTTATTTAAATATTGCGCGCTTATTTTTAAGACCTTGGCACTAGTTTTTAAAACTAATTTGCGCATGCGAATTTTGAACGTCCGCTATATTGCCCCGAAATTACACGACCGTGGTACCACCCTTGTTTGTTATCAATGTGTTATACCTAGACAATAGAAAAGAAATTTTTTATGTTAAATTTATGAATAAGTTTAGTTAAGTTACTCTACTTAAAAAATAAATTAATTTGCTCAATTCTTTTGCATGGTTCTTAATATTTTGAAAAAGTTTGCCAAATGAAAGCACGCTTTTTTATAGTAGAATACTGGTTTTAAATTTGATAGTATTAATCTGACATCAAATTACTTCTGAAGTATACATATATTACTTCAAAGTCACAGCCGGGAAGGGGGGCGCTCAGAAAACTTGGCCTAGAGCCTCAAACATCTTAAATCCGGCACTGACAAAAATCCAAGGTAACCTATAATATTGCAACAGATACTTCATACAATAAGTAAATGAAATAAAATGCTATACAAAACAAAAAAGAAACATAACTTTAACTAAACAAAATGCACGGGTTCAACTGTGTCCCCGAACACATATGTACGCTTACTTGTCGTTGCAATTTGTTTACTTGTGGCAAAGGAAATCGGCGAAAGAGTGATTGTATTGTAAAAGTTGCCAGTAACGTTAGCCGGTAATACGTTTTGTAGTGCTCAATAAATATGGTGTAAAAGTAGTCATTTACTATATCTGAAAATAAAATAACGCTCTCTAAAAATAATCCATATTCACTTTTATTTTACAAACCACAAACAATACGCAACTCAAAGTAAGGCGACCGAGATAATGGTAGGTTAAAGAAAAAAAATGAAAGACTCACTTTTATTGTACAATCCACAAAACAATACAGAACTCAAGGCGAAGTGGCCCAAGGGCCACCCCATGCGGATTGCTATACTGGACTCCCATTGTGACAGTACTCGTTTTTTAAGACAATTCATTTTTAATAACTCGCCGAACACTTCTAACTTGTTTCGTGACAGGCGTAAAATTGTAATTTTCGAAACTAAAATGTGTCTTTGAAGAAAGTAAAAACGGATTAGCGAAAATTTTAAAGCAAAAGTGAATTCTGTTACACAATGGGAAAATGGGAACCCAGCGTAGAAACACTCATAGTTTTGAGTTATGCAATGATTGTGAATTGCACAATAAAATTATATAATTTGTTTGTGTGTTAATTTAATATATAGGCTACTGTATGTATGGTATTAACCTAACATCACACGTGGTCTCGATAATGCATGTTTCGGATTACCTATATGCCTAAATATTTCTAAAAACGCGTAGCATACTAATTAATAACAATAAAACGCGATTAAGATTTAAAAAACAAATATTTTAGTAAGTAAAAAGCTCATGAATTACAAAAAATCTGTTCAATTGAGAACTGTTGGTTAAAAATTCACCAATGAAATTTTAATCTCTGTGTAATGAATTAATAATTCGACGAATAGTTGTCGGAAGTCAGTCGAAAGTCTGACTAGCTTAGTTAAATGACAGATACCGTTTTTCGTCTGAAATGCATTTTAATTTCATCTGTACTAAACATACTCAATACTAGACCTATTATACGTTACATGCACGTTACCGACATTTTGTGTAAAATATCGATTATTCTCCAAAGTCATTCGAAGTCCTTTGTCCAAGATGATCAAAAACATGACCGGCTCTAGTAGAAGGCCGGAATATTAAACGTGGCAACACATGAACCAGCTGAACGACTGGACAGCTTTGAGGCCTACTAGACGATCTCTTAATTTATGTGTTTCAATCATCAAATCGCGTCATTTTTATTTGCCAGTTAATAGCAGTTTTATAATTCTTCACATTTTGCAAATTAAAAGTTTATTATGTAAATACTATTATATTATTTAAGAAATATAATAATTAACTCATTCATATGATACGAATTCAATAATTCGAACAAAATTAATTCATTAGGCCTAACACTAATTCATTAATTTCTTCAACTTAAACGTATAGTACTAAGTGCGCACCAACCTATAATTTAGATTTAGCTATAAATACTCATGATTTTAGTAATGCTATGAAAATAAATCAAAATATAACATGTTCAAAATAGCTATTTTACTACTGTCAAGTTATTGGGATAAATCTAGAATAAGACGAGGAAAATAAGCGAGCCAACTTTCGAATGTACAAGATATATTTAATTTTTATTACGTTACAACAATAATGTGTGTGCGCACGCAGACGCTTGTTTAGGCCTACTAGTACCTATGTAGTTTTACATACACATGTTCATATCTTGACACCTCTTCTCATGTTTAATTATCTTATAATTTAAATTGCAAAACAGCACGTAAATAAGGGATTAATAAACACTTAAACAGAAATAGTTTACATACATGACATTTGGTTACATAATCTTTAGCTTTTCACAAAAATATTGAAATTTTACATTACATAAAGATTTGGTCAGGATATCTGCAATATTTTCACTTGTGTTTATATATTTGAGCTTGATTAGTCCTTTGCCACAATGTCTTTAATATAGTGGAACTTAATGTCAATGTGTCTAGTGCGCTTGCTGTTTTCATAGCTCTCTGCCATTGATTGTCGACGAGCATTACTGGTGTAGAAGTGTCGTACTGCATATCCTCCAAGATTCTTTGTAGGTAAATCAAATCTGTTGCTGTGGATGCACAGGCTATATATTCTGATTGTGCTGAGGACAAGGATACACAACTTTGCTTATGAGAAGTCCATACAATTGGATTACCACAGTGACAGATTACAGATCCAGTTGTGCTCTTATGATCTGTAGTGTCTCCTGCCCAGTCTGCATTGGAGTATGCATACAGTGCATCTTCAGTTGAGCAACGATATGTCAGCTTTTTATATCTCGTTTTCTTGATGTATCGCAGTACTTTCTTTGGTGCGGTCCACAGTTGGTTTGTTGGTCTATCTAAATACCTACTCAGTACTGAAGTTGCATAGGCCTAGAGGTAACTGAAATGTAGATCAGTGATCACACGATTTCCCCAAATGGTAAATCCTTGTTTATTTGCAGGTTCAGATCAACTTGAAAGTTGTTTTCCAGCGGTGTACTTGCAGTTTTACAGTTCTGCATTCCAAACTTGGTTAAGACTTTGTCTATAAATTTATGTTGAGAGATTTCGATGGAGTCGTTTTCTATACGTATTTCTGTTCCTAGAAAATCTTTAACTGTTCCAAAGTCTTTAGCGCAGAATTCTGTTTTGAGAAAATCTATCAGCTTGTTACATGTTTTGGGTTTTCCTGTGACTATGATGTCATCTACCCATATCAATAACCAGACGTTGTTACCAGTGTAGTGACAAGAGTCACTTTTTGACCTAATTAATCCATATTGATCGACTGCATCGGTGAATCTTTCATTCCACTTTCTTGAAGCTGAACGCAATCCATAAAGATTCTTTTTCAGCTTCAGAATTTTGCAATTACAATCAACTCCCTGTGGTGTTTTGATGAAGACGTCAGTGTCTAGTATTCCATTTAGAAATGCACTTGGGATATCCAACTGTCTTATATCCCACTGTTTTTGTAGAGCAACTGACAAAAGTAGACGTATAGTGGATATTCGAGCAACAGGAGCACAGATATTTGTTACCTGTTCTTGAAATCCTCTTGCAACTAATCTTGCTCTTTTTGTGCCATCTGACTTAACCTTGAATAACCAACGTGTATCTATAGGTGTGGCATTGCGAGGTAGTGATGCGGGTTCCCAGGTCTTGTGTTTTTCCAATGCATTAATTTCTGATTTTACTGCCTCTTTCCATCCATCATCAATTTTCATAGCTTCTTCATAGGTTTCTGGGGTTCCATCACTTATTAAACAGTAGGCAAGAAATGCATCCTCTGGAATATTATCTGGATAATAGATACAGTCTTGAAGTTTCTTGGGTGGTTGTCTATTTCGTTTTGGTCTCTCATTTCCTTTTTCTTTATGTGTTTCAATGGACTCTTTACAATTTTCATCTATCTTAGCAGATTCTTCAGCTGGGTTAGTTTGATCGTCGTTGTCTTCATTTTCGATTGCTTGATTTTTATAGATGTCAGTATTTGAGTCTTCTTCAGGTAGGTAATCTTGGTCTCGATGGTCATCATACAGAATGTGTCTATATAATTCATTGTTTTCACTTGGTTCTGGCTTATGCTTATATTGTGTTTCATCAAATGTCACATCTCTTGAGATTATTATTCTATCTTCATTTGGAATCCATAATCTGTAGCCATTTTTCGCATAGCCAACCATAATGCACTCGTAGGCTCTAGTTTCTAGCTTGCTTCTTGGTACTGGCAGCTTATATGCCCAAGCTTTGCAGCTGAAAACTTTTAATCTATTTATGTTCACTTTACCTAAGTATTCATCTGCTGGAGTTTTTCCTTCAAGAGCAGTTATTGGTGAACGATTAAGTTGGTAGGCAGCACACCTTATGCCTTCTCCCCATAAGTACTTGGGTACATTAGTTTCAGCGAGTAGAGTCCTAGTATTGCTCATCAGCGTAAAATTTATTCTCTCACTTACCCCATTTTGTTGTGGAGTATGAGGTAGGCTACTCTCAAGGCTGATTCCTTTTTGCCTGCAGAAGTTTTGAAAAACTTTTGACGAAAACTCCCCTCCACAATCTGTCCTGATCCTCGAGCAAGAATATCCATTTGCTTTTAACTCACGGATATAGTCCATTAAATTTCTTTCAGCTTCACTTTTTGATTTGAGAAGATACATTCGGACAAAATGTGTGTAGTCATCGATGATAGTTTGGTAGTATCTTTCATTATCCATTTTTTGAACTTTTACTGGTCCAGCCAAATCACTGTGCAATAATTCTCCCTTTCGAGTCGATCTTGATTGACAATTCGACGTCACAGAAAGGGTTGCGTTTAGCTTTGCCGTGATTGCAGGGACTACAAACTCCGAATTTATGTGGTAGTTTCATTTTTCTTAAACTGTTTTCATTTAAATGTCCTAATCTTTGGTGCCATAGATTTGCATTATTGGCCACACAACAAACAGCCTCTTTATCTATTTCAAATTTTGTGATGTACAGATTTCCCATTGATTCACATATCAGCTTGAAATTATTTTTATTTTTGATTGTAGCAGCATTTTTATAAAAAATCACAGCATTACATTTTTGACTGATTTTCCTTACCGACAGTAAATTATATGAAAGTCCCGGAACAATCAGAGCGGTAATTTTAATGTGCTTAGTTTCACTGTGTTTGTTTTTCGTTGGAAGTTTCAACACTTGTCTCTTTGTAACTGGTAACTTGTCACCGTTTGCCATTTTTATCCCCACTTTTTTTTCGATCTGCTCGACGTCGGACATGTATTTTTCTGCAGCTTCTGTCATTAGGTGATCCGTGGCGCCGCTATCGAGGATAAAGGTTATACTGTTGTTTGTCGCGTTGGTAAAAAGGGCACTGCTTTTTCCTTCACAGTCGTTCGCTGCGATGAACGATATATCATTGCTTCCTTTTTCTTCCGCCACATTTGAATTCTCGCTTCTATGCGGCCTAGTCTTACCTCGACCTCTTTGCGCGCCTCTTTCTCGTTTCTGATGTCGACGACTTTTCGATGTTTTGGGACAATCCCTAGCGTAATGGCCGTCTTCACCACACTCATAGCAGCCTGTACTTTTATTCGACTTGTTCGCAGAGAATGAGTAATTTTTGTCGATGTTATCTTGATGATTTTCCTTGAATTTCAGCTCTGCATCAAGCAATCGTTTTTTCACAAATTCGAGTGTAAACGTTTTCTCATCGGTGTTCATCGTTTCTATAGCCGTGATGACTGTTTCATAGCGCTCCGTCATCGTAAGAAGTAAATAACACGACTTATCACTGTCGCTGAGTTGTGAGCCAAGTGCTGATAATTCCTCTATTAAAGTTTCGAACTGGGTAAAATAATCTTGCAGGTCTCCGGTAGAAAATTTCAGTTTCAGCAATCTTCGCATAACATACATTTTCATCAACGGGCTTTTCCTTTCAAACAGATTTGCCAGCAGCTCCATCATTTCTCTCGCCGTCTTGGCATTTTGAATGATGCGTACATATTTATCCGATATGGACTGCACGATTGTGTATCTTGCTTTGGCGTCTTTGGTTGTAAAAGAAACCTTGTCTTCTTCACGTACATCCTCTAATTTGACGTCTAATACATCAGCTACACCTTCTTTTCGAGCATCTTCCTTACTCGAAATTTCCAGCTCGAGAAATTTTTCTCCGTCAATATAGGGAACGGTACTGTTGCGGCAGCCATCTTGTTCATTCTTTGCTGGTTTTACCTTCACGCGCTTACTTTACTCTTATGCCACGATTTAACTCGTTGATTGTCAATTTCTGTAGGAATCAAATTGCACAGCTCAACTTTAGGCACGACCTGGGCCCATAACCTGTCAAGTTATTGGGATAAATCTGGAATAAGACGAGGGAAATAAGCGAGCCAACTTTCGAATGTACACGATATATTTTTATTACGTTACAACAATGTGTGTGCGCACGCAAACGCTTGTTTACTTGTATCTATGTAGTTTTACATACACATGTTCATATCTTGACAACTACACTATGCTTATAGGCCTCAGACGCAACGTTCCCACGTTTAGTGTTCCGGCCTTCTACTAGAGCCGGCCATATAAAAAAATATTCAAACGCTTGGCTAATGTAAACAAAACATTCAGTTTTGTTTACAGGCTGTTAATAACGTGATTATTAAATACTTCAAGTAATAATAGTAATGATGATGATGATGATGATAATAATAATGTTTTTATGCATCAATTAGTCACATTTTTCTTGTGTTATCTTGATTACTGAATAATAAATAAATCTTTTTCAAGCAAGAATTTATTTTTATTTAAATCCTATTATATAATAATGTACTTCGACAGTTTTATAAATACTGGAAATTAAATTTCATTTTATTTTGTTTCTATATCTGAAGATGACAGTACTTCTAAAAATGTCGAAGTACAACAAAATACAATTAATTTAAATAAAAACATATTCTTGTTAAAAAAAAAAAGGTTTATTTATTATGCGAGACATTGGTTCGTACATATTCACAGTATTATATAGTCGACTGTAAGCTGCAATGTTAAGTTTAGATAGCAGTGGCAATGTAGCCAACAAGAAAAAATGGAAAACGAACATGGTTAAGACGTAAAAATAAACGAAGTGTAAAACCTTGAAATGTGTAAAATTAATGTTTAAAAATTCCAAAAGCTGTTACAACCAGTTGGCGCGGATAGTTCGTGTTAGGATCACAATTTGTGACTACCACTCACGTACAAACAAATGTTCTGTACTTATGTGACGTTTTTATAGTGTGTGTGTGCGCGCGCGTGTGTAAAACGTATTAACACAATAATAAGTTTCTTTTGTTGCATTTGAACATAACAAAAAATAATAAACAGACATTATTTGTCTATAATAATATTTGTCTAAATAATGAATATCATTATTCAGGCATTCAGTAGGTTAAAATAATAGAGCCAAAAGAATTCAAAATGGAAATATATATAGAAAATTTGAGTAGTATAAATGCATTAATTGATTTCTCTTACATCGTATAAGCTATAAATACTTTATTGTTATTTTATCTATGCAAGTACTTAGTTACTTTACTTATTAATGTAGAATACACTTCGTTGAACTATTCTGTTTATTGTTCAGCATCGTCAAAATTTTTTTCTTAATTTTATAATTAAAATTTTGTTGTGTAGTTGGTGTGTTTAATTTCGATCAAGTTTTTTTGTTATATTTTGATTTTGATAATAATGCAAAGTTATTTTATTTACTGTGGTTTTAAGATTAGATGTTTAGTGTAAACTATTAAAATGTGGTCTAAAATTTTTAACAACTTCAAATTTTGTGTGTATGTGTGTGGGGGGGGATGCTGTAGAATTAAGTGAGTTTAATGATTCAAAATCAAAATTTTGCCGACAAGAAAATTAACTTGACTCCGGTTGAAATCAATGAGCATGTTGTACTTTGTGGGGAACGGATTACAACTGTGGGCTTGGACAAAGAAGCCCCAACTATTATAACATTATACATTATACATTATAACACACTAATGTTTCATAGTATGTGCGTAATGATGGTAGTGGAATCAGGGGCTGCGTAAGCCGACGGGCGATTACGACGCGTCAGATGAAGCCTGACAAGAATGAAAATATGTGGCCTGCCACGTAATGATGATACTATTAACGGCTTTTTAAAAGATACAAAATCATAAGAAGTATGCAGTGAAATATAAATTAAGACTTGGTGAGCACGAAATTGATGAAAGATGTTTACAGAATAAATAAGTACGGAAACATCGAATACGTATAACGTTTATTAATACAGCTAAGAATGTCAAGTCGTTGTTTAGGATCCGAAAGTTGTGACAGAATTGAAATATTTGATAAAACAGTAACAAACAATGGAAACAGTGCTAATAGTTGTCAGTCCGAATATGATAAGAGAGAATCGCCTACGGGAAGATATAGCAAATTATAAGAAACAACAACTGCTATCAGGTTTAAATCGTATTTTTTTAACCAGCGTTTTCTTCCTGGTGTGACTTCTCGATCGGAAACATGAATAATGAACACGAGACAGCAGAAAGAAACTCAAAAAGGCTATGACAGGAATATCAGGGCGAGACAAGTAAATGAACAAATATTTAACTGGGTACGCAACCGAAATTTAATAGGCAATATCGTTTATAAATTAAGGAAAAAATGAATCCGGTTTGACAAATCGTAACGACGATATTACGTTATGACTATGCACAAATACGTAATCGTAAGCAGAGCCGTTATGTCCGTGGTCGTAGCTGTAACGGTTCTGCGGCTGTAGACGGTATTATCATAACGGCTTCATTTTCCGGGGCCACTTATATCTGGACGCTAATACCCAAAGGAGTGGCAAATTTACTCCCTACACACGTAGTTTGGCAGTCTACTCTGCCCTTACATCATATTAATAACTTTTGTTAGTGGCAGTAGATTTTTAAATAAAACGGCACTTTCGGGCTCTAAATTCATTTTCAGATCACACACCAAGATAAAAATAATAATCCTTCTTACACTGAGAAAAAAACCTTACACGTTTTTGTGTGTACATTATTATATCTAATACTTTTCTACTAAGAGAGTATTACCTTTTTTCACATCATACAGCAAAAATAACAAATTTCTCAACAGTTTCAAAAAAAAAAATGTGGCTTTTGCAAGACAGCTGACAGAAGTGAAAGTTCTCTGCAGATTATGTCAATGAGTGGGGGATGGTTAATTTATAAATAACTAGCGAGGGCGTGCACATAGCGACGTATATCAAAACAGTTATGTAGTCCACAAAGAAACACACCAGTACAACAGCCTTCAAGAATATACAACTATTCTTGAATTCTTTTACAGCACGTCCCTGTTAAACTTTGCAGCTAACTTAAAAATAATCCATTTGCGACCCAGAATGAACTTAAATAACGCAGTTACTCTGACCCAAAATAGCGTCGGGAGAAAAGAAGTGGTAACTTTACCCTTTTGAGTAACATACAAAAATAACGTGTCATTAAATAGCAAAAATAAATTTCTAAATAGATAATTAAAATTTGTCTACCTGAAGTTGTATTTATTAGTATCTACCACGTTCTCGTACTCCAGTAGTTCGTCTCGCGTAGCGGCTAACGTGCTCCATTGCACTGAGATCATCAGCAGTAGAACCTGTAACAGTCCAGTAACAGATTTACATTATTATCTCATCAACCCGGGGTTCAATATGCAACAAGATTAATCAGTTAACCTGATACGTGTAGTGTGTCTCGTAAAACTGAAACTGAAGTTCCAATTTACAGCTGATACGAAACCATAATGACAAACAGCTGACATACAGTTATAGAAACTTCTTCTTCTGCAATTATGAATATATATTTATATTATGTAATATCTTCAAATAAATATACTGCTAGTAGGTTTATTTTCACCTGATGCACGTTTCACAGAAATTATTCTGTATCTTCAGAGGTTTGTTTTAATTGTAATTGAACGTTTCGCTTACAATATAGTTAACCTTTTTTTTTTTTTTTTTTTTTTTTTTTCCGTATTGTTTAAATTAGCAGCCATCCTTACTATTTCTTTTATGAATTTGCTAACTGCTATAATTTGGTTGTTTAAGACCTGAAGATGTCAGTAATGACGAAAAGCTTAGTCGAACAATAAAAAATTATAGCAGTTAGCAAATTCATAAAAGAAATAGTTAACCTTTTTGTTAACCTTCGTTAACTATATTGTAAGCAAAACATTCAATTACAATTCAGACAAACCTCTGAAGATACAGAATAATTACTGTGACACGTGCGTTAACCTTATTTCTGTGAAACCTTATTGTTAACCTTCGTTAACTATATTGTAAGCGAAACATTCAATTACAATTCAAACAAACCTCTGAAGATACAGAATAATTTCTGTGAAACGTGCGTTAACCTTATTTCTGTGAAACCTTATTGTTAACCTTCGTTAACTATATTGTAAGCGAAACATTCAATTACAATTCAAACAAACCTCTGAAGATACAGAATAATTTCTGTGAAACGTGCGTTAACCTTATTTCTGTGAAACCTTATTGTTAACCTTCGTTAACTATATTGTAAGCGAAATATTCAATTACAATTCAAACAAACCTCTGAAGATACAGAATAATTTCCGTGAAACGTGCATCAGGTGAAAATAATCCTAATTGCAGTGTATTTATTTGAAGATATTACATGGGAGACCTGCAGAAAATTCAACGAGTTACTTACAAAAGAATAATATTCATATTAGTATAAAGACCCAGGGTTTTGGGCAAAGTTAAATGGTTGATCATTTTCAGTAAACTACATATTATGTGAAATAAAATTCTTTAGACTAATTTTGTTTTCATTGGCGAGCTGTTTACATAACTCTTTCATTGTTAGGCTGTTCGTAAAACTTATTAGATCGGTAGCCCGTTATTTTCATTTTTCCTTCACTATGTTTCACATTAAACTTCATTTATTACTTAGGTTACAACATTTCAAAGAGTGACGATTTTCATGTTTGACAGTTTATTTCAAGAATTTAATTTCAGCCCAAAGGGGGATGGATAGGTCAAATTACTAACAAAAAACTGAACACCCAACCTATGATGTTATTAAGTTGATTTTAATTAATTAATCGGGAATCACCCGTAGATTAAGACATAGTAATTAGATGCGAAAAAACGATGTATATCAATCTGATTCGGAGTGGCTACGAAACTAATAAGACTCCTGCAGATACCATAATTTAAAGGTAGTTACAGTTTTTATGAACAACGTCTTTCCTCTCTTTGAACTGAGGAAATATTGTAATCAATATATATTGTACGTCGGCGTATTTGGATAGCCACTGATGGGTAGGTGAAGTCATCAGCACGTACTATTTGTTAACTGTACCTCTTCAAAGTTCCTGTATCCTTCTGAACTCACTTCCACAACTTCTACATCCAGTTGCTTTTCTTGCCCTTCCTACAGCGCTTCTCCCATCAACAATTCCCTGCAAATACTACTGTCTTGTATCTATTATCCTCGTCCTGTGTATACAGATATGCATCTCGTGTGCTTACATTCACGTGCTTACTTAGAAAGTTCTGTACAGGAAACGGGAACCAAGAAACTACCCTCTTTCACGAAATGGAACCAAAAGTAAAGAGATCGTTATTTAGGCTATATTTTCTCTGTCTAGGTTGAGTCCTCTACAACTCGGGCACATATGCGAAAAATTATTTGATTCTGTTTAACTTTGCGGCAGTTATCGTTCGCCATAGGAAAAATTCTACACAGACCACAGACACTTTACTGAAAATGACTTTTCTTTATGTTTTGAGGGTAATACAATCAGAATCAGCCATTATCTCGAACACGATTTTTTTCGCCAACACCATACTTCCATTTCCTTATGGAACATGGGAGTAAAAACAAAAGACGTTCCGCTGCTAGTAAAAGATCTAGTATCTGGGCATAATTAGGTCTGCCTAATCATGTGTTGAAGTAACAAAATGCAGTAAGGGAAACATTCACAGAACTGGAAGAACAGACAACGAAGGCTGGTTGTCAATAAATCAGGACAAAATAAAATACATTGTGTTTCAAGATCAAAACATAATGAAAGAAATACACTGGATGTTGGAAGCTGTAGCTTTGAGCAAGTGGATAATTTTACCTACCTGGGATCACTGCTAAATGAAGACAATTTTAACAGCAAGGAAATCAGATCAAGGATAGCAAAGGGAAACAGAGCATATTTTGCAAACAAGAAACTGTTGTGCTCTAGGATCTAAACTGAAAATTTATAAAAGCCTTATAAGACCAGTAGTGACTTACGGCTGGTAGACATGGACTATGCGGAAGAAAGATGAATAAGGTCTTAAATGATTTTGGGGGGAAAATACTGAGGAAAACGTTTAGGCCAGTAGTTCAATAAGACGGATCCGCATGAATCTTGAATTTGATACATTAATAAACAGCGAAAACATAGTAAAGTTTTATTAAGTCACAGATAACTAGATGGCTAGTACATATTTATAGAATGGAGAAGACCAGAAATACGAGTGCTATCACAGAATGGAAACCCTTGGAGTCTAGGCCCAGAGGAAGACCGAGAAAGAGGTGGATGGAATGTGTTGAGGAGGACTTGCGAACCATGACGATCAGAGGATGGAAGATTGTCGCTGAGAACAGAAGAGAATGGTGTAGGATTGTTGAGGAGGCCAAATTTCATAGAGGGGTGTAGAGCCAGAGGAAGAAGAAGGAGAATCATGGGTTGAAAAAAAAACACTTATTTATAAGACGCATGTTACAAACAAAAACTAAACTCCAATAACTTGGCTTCTTGAACGAAAATAAAAAATGCCTGTTAAGAACAACAACAAAAACCAAAAAACTTGTACACAAAACCACCATCAGACCTATCTGGTCGTACGGAGTTCTCAGCTGTGGAGTTACGCCCACCCACCCCGTCACTAAGATATTCCAGAGGTTCCAATAAAACAAAGGAACGAATCCAGAGGTTCGAAATCTTTTACACACCCCGCGGTATTTCAGTAACAAAACCACACATGACAACATGCAAATCCTAACTTTTGACGAAGAAATCGAAAGGATAACGTACACAGCCAAGAAGACTGAAGAAGCAGACTTGATTGTCTAAACTTCCGACCCCATTAAGTATTGCTAACTAAGAGAGTATCATCACTGGATGGCTTCCTCCTTCTCGTTATAATGTATTTTCAACAAACTTACTTCTTACTCCGTAAGTGCAGATTGAAAGTATCATATAATTATACAGATTATATCTAAAATTAGGAATTATGTTATTTAATAAAAACGAGTATTTTGTTTTAAACAAATGTCATGGTAACCGCTAAAAAATTAGAATTCAATTACCCGGCAAGCACGTTAAATTACGTCGTCAACGCGGAAGCATATACTGCTGGTCGAGAACTGCATCTTCTTCATTACGTAATCCAATAATAAGTAATAATTAAGCAAGCAATTATCTTTATTATTACATTTCCAAAGCTTTATTATTTATGACTGCCACAGTCAAAAGGCAAAAGGCTGACACATCCACACACACTCATGCACTCTAGCTCTATTTTAGGCCTAATGTATATGCACCTCAAACGAAACATTCAGTTATCCACGCAAACACGAGTAAATGACAAAGTTATCCACCGTGAACAGCCGGCCAGTGTGACTGCATGCGCTTACAGGGGAACGACTGGCGTCCTGACGCCTCTAGACGTCGCGTCGGTGGACTACGCTTGCTACCTACGACTCTCTTCCACAGTTTTCTTTCACATTTATTTACTCTGTGACCTGTTATCAGTATATTTTCGCAGCTTCATCTTTGAACAATGCTCCACAGGGTACGTTGGAATAATACGACACGTTGGTCGCTGCTTATCCCCTCAAAACACTGCTCTGGCATTTTAATTGCGACAGTCATAATATTAAAGCTTTTGAAACTTTAAGTATTGCTGAGTGGAGACCAAACATTAGCATTCTTCAGCTGTATATAGATCTTCATATAAATCTATAAGTACAGTTGTGTGTTTGGCGGCGTAACAACTCAACAACATTTGTCCTGATGATGACAATAAATATTGTCGAAACGTCGACATAAATAATATAACAATTTATGTTGTACTTATTGACCGATACTCGCTAAATTTTCCGTCATTAAAATGTATTGATCAACGGTTACTGCTAAATGAAGGATTCATTCTATAGCCTGAGTACAGTTGTTACATTTATTCTTCCATTTATTATAATCTTTATAAAAATTCAACATATGATTTGATAACGTAAAAAGTTTACTGAATGGATATAGTTTTTATTTATTTTTAGGTTATAACCTCTGATCAATCTTGAATCAAAATTTTAGGATTTAAACTTTAATTTTTAGGTTATAATTCATATTTCAGTGTTAGTTTTGAAGCTTTAAGGAGTGCGTAACATACAAAAAATCTTAAAACTTCATAAATTTGTTTATATATCTTTGTATTGTACTTTATTCGGTAACAGTTCCTAGTGACTACCTGTGCTCTGGCAGGAACAAAACATGCAAAAATAGCGGTTTTTTTCTACGTAAACTACAGGCCAATGCTAGTTGCGGACGCGAAAAACTCGCAAAAAACGTTTTTACAAAAAATTTGCACAAAACAGTTATGGGATCCAAATAATGTAAAACGTAGTTTTTTCATTTTATAAGTGGAATTCGCGTCTAAATTAACTGCGTACGCGGTAAATAAAGTAGTTTTTGACGTAAATAAGGTAAAATTGACGTTGTTAGGTTAACATGCAAACTCATTTCTACTAACCTTTCTCGTTTTTTGTAAAATCCACATTAAAAAAAAAAAAATCGAAGTAAGGGGGGTGGCCCAAGGGCCACTCCGTGCCTATTACTATACATGTCTCCCTTTCTGTGGCAGAACTCTTTTCCCACAAAATACTCGGTCTTTGTGCAGCTCGTGGTCTTACAGATAGTGATCGAATACAGATAGAGAAAATAAGAATTATTTCTTAAAAAGATAAAGACCAAAGAAACAGACAAATTGTAATTATAAATGTTTCCAAACACTGAGAAAATGGAAGAAATCCCAAAAAGGAGATTAGCGCAAACCAGAAATGTTATTAAACAACTGAACCATATCCTACAGACAGATCACTAGAAAGTCTGAAAGTAAAATTTACGATGTAATGATTTGGAGTGTTATGAATTATGGAACCAAAACTCTGGGAAATAAATAAAAACGTGTACGACATTCTACTGCAGCTGAGATGTAACTGATGACAAGAAGCTGGAGAGTTTTACGAGCTGCATATGTACGAGACGTAATGCAAATGAATTTCTTTTTTCTTTTTTATAGTTAAAAGAAATAACTATAAGCGTAGTTACGTAAACATAAGGTAGGCCGTTAAAAGACAACTCTGATATATATTTAATAAAAACATAATAAAGGAAATATACTTACCGAGCTTATTTATTTACAAACCGACAAAAAATTAAAATATCACAATTTTTAAACTACATCAAATATATGCACTGACGCGTAATTTGCTTTTATTTGCGTGATTCATTATGGATAAATTGAACTTTGCCGTGTAGGATTACCGGGTTCAAAATGTTCAACACGTTATGTATGCATATATTTATCTGTTATGTATATGTTTAGGCCTATCGGTTGTTCTACCGTATAAAATCTGTTGTTCACAACACTCAAACGACAAGATAGGCCAACATATTACAAACCAACTTTGTGAACCAATAACACGTGGGAGCGGCAATAGTCAAGGTTTTGTTTGTTTTACTAATTTCCAACAGCTATAGCCCACGACTGTTCGTGTACAACGCAAAACTCGCCATTTTTGTTTGTTTTACTAATTTACAACAGCTATAGCCCACGACTGTTCGTGTACAACGTAAAACTCGCCATTTTTGGTAAGAAAATCTAGGAAAATGTACGGGGAAATTCGGTACTTTATAAATTACAACCTAGCTGGAGCCGTGTTTTGTTAATGTAGGCCAAAAGTGAGAAGGTAGGAAAACGAACCGAATTCATCGAACCGCTAAGAAAATATTAAGAAATAGGCCTACATAACCCCCTCACAGACGTGTGTAGACTTACTGGAGTTTTTCTTTTTGGAACACGTAACAAATACAAGGTATTGAACACAAAACGTTCAACAATCGATAAGCTGAAGACAGCGTCTGAACGAGATTGACTCCGAACAATTGGGAACGATTTGCAAGGTATTGGGAACGATAGCCCTGGACCAAACTGGCCATGAGTTCGAACACCCCTACAAGATTCTACAGTTGCTTCCTTTAACATAGGTTAAAAGACTTAGATATAGAGCTGAAGTGGTTTGGTCATGTGATGAGCATAGGGGCACAAACGATGGGTGAAGCGTATATTTTTAAGTGGACACATCTCGAAGATGGAATAGAGGAAGATAGCAAAGGGAACGACCATGTGAGAGGAACGTGGAAGCAAGCGAGTTGGAAGTGGACGATATATACAGGTAGCACTTGATCCTGTTAAGAAGATAAGACTGCCATGCATCTTAATGAACGTTTCATTTATAAACACATTCTTGCAGTGCTGTATAGATAACGTTCAGTTTTCTTTACACAAAAAATGTACCTACTAAAACAATTGTTTATTATTTGTTAAGAATTTCTATTTTTTTTTAAAACTAGATACATTTCTTTAACTTTTTAGTCAGTGGTGTTGTTCACATGACCAAAAGTTTCATTTATGAAAAACTTTAACGTAGTTTTTAATAGAAAGAAAACCTACAACGAAAGATCGTAAGTTAAATACAACGCGCACCTTCAGAACGTTCCTAAAATACTTCCTATTTATCAAAAGCATATACAGTGAAACTTGCTTATAACGAGATTCAAGGGATCGGACAAATGTGCTCGTTAAAACCGGGTGCTCGCTACATCCGAGTTGTCGATTCACAAGCCTAAACTTTTATACCGTGATTATCGAACACACAGCAAAAAAAGTCTACTATAGAAGAGGCTTCGCACAATAAAATTTTGACATGTTTTACATTCTACGCTTAAAAGTGAAACTTAGACTTTAAACGTTTCTTAGACGCTAACATTGTTCGCTGAATATTGGCGTATAGTGCATTCGCGAAATATAGTAAAAGTAAATGTGTGGTAAAACTTACCAAAGATCAGCCTGCTATCTGGCAAAAAATGCGAAACTTCCCATGCCACGTATATAATATTTATATTTAAATTACAAGAAAATTCGCTCTAATTTATTTGCCTTTTTGTTCTTCGTTCGAAATTGAATCGTTAAAACTAGATTTCGCACGTAGAACTTGACTTAAAAAAAGTCATCTATTTTCGTTTTTTTAGTAATTACGTATGTGTAGATATCAGAACAGTTTTGTAATTTATTTAAATATTCCACGAATTCATGACTTACATTCATCTGACCATGGTAATCCCCAGTGGTACAGCCAGCTCTTTAAAAACGAGTTCTGCCCCCCCCCCCCCATTAAAATCCATTGAACCAATGTTGACAACTGTCAGTCTATTTGAGACGGAACCATTCTTCAAAACACCTGTGACATCCTTACTATGCCAGCACTTGTTAAAGTTCAGGTTGGTCTCTATTCCAGTTTCATCAAAATAAAACAGTGGTTTGCCTTCTGCTCTCAGTTTTTTTATATTTTTTTAGGTATGCATATCTCCAGTTAACTATGTCCTGTCTGTCAGTTAAGATCTTTCTTTTAGGAATCCATGTTTTCGACGTAATCCCATTTCCTTTAATATTTTTAATAAAATATGTCGCTCCCCTCCCATGGAAAATCGATTTTGTCTTTTATTACAGGAAGTATTTTTCTAGTGGTGGGAACAATTTTCATGTTTACGTAAAAATCTTCACTAATGTCTCTTATAACACGTCTGTCAAAATCGTCAATAATAGCCTTGTTGTGTTCGGATCGCTTTCGATTTTTTCCGGGTGTGCCCAGAACCCCACTTGGTGATGACTTGATTTCATTTTTTATTTTTCTAATTGTTTTGCAGGACACTTTACAATAATAGGCTGCACGTTACGTTGGCCACGAACAGGCTCCTTTTTGTTAGCTTCCTCTTCACAGCAGTTATACATGGGCAATTAAAGTTCTCTCAGCTGTGAATGGTTTTTCCATTTTTTTGTATGCTGTCCATTATTAAGTATATTCTACATCACATGAAATTTTGTTTATTATTGTTTAAGATTTGCATATTAACACTAATACGCTAATAGTGTTTCAGTTTACTAACACGTTTATTATAAAAAGAAATAATTGTCAAGTATTAAAGTTAAATACACTACACTGTGTACACTGTTAATTCAACACTACATTATACTATCAATATAACACTCGACTACAGTAAGCCTAAAACACAAATTTAAATGATCACACAAAATAAATTCTCGTAAACAAAAACAACATCTTGAGTCCACGTGGTGTAAGCACTAAATGTTTTCATGTTTGGAATAGTGACTGGCGCATGCACAGAGCATTATGTAAAGCTGTCTTCGGCTGTGGGAAATCTGCGCGTGACCAGTCTGTACTATTTGTTAACCATTTAGTCTATACTACATTATTAGTTTCACTAAATTGCGTTAATGATTTTAAACGAATGTTTAAAATGCTGTATTGTAACGAACTTTTGTTATGACCTCAATCCATGAACAACCCTGCGATAAAATGCTCGTTATAAGCATGTCTCTACTGTGTTCATACTCGTTAATAGCGAGTTTAATTGTCATTACTAAGATACAAAATCAAAAAAATCTCGTACTTTTGCTCGTTACATCCGAGTTCTTGTTGTGAACGAGTTCATTACTCGAGAGTTCCACTGTATATAAAGGATCTCTACGGCTTCAGCTGCCTCTCCGTGCCCAGTTTACAAATCCTTCTGTCCCTGCACAAACCCTCTTACCAGGCCTCTAGATGCCATTGCTTCCTCCACATCATCCTTGCGATTTCTTCGGGGTATTCCCTGGCCTCGTTGTTCTGGTGGTATCCATTCCAATATTTTCTTGGGCCGCCTAGAGTCGTCCATTCTTTTAGTACCTGACCAAACCAGATGAATTGTTTCTTCTCAATTTGCAACACTATACTTGTGTTCATTTACATTATTTCTCGTATAACCTCATTCCTTTCTAGTCTTGATATTCCACAACTACGTCTTAGGATGTTTATATCTTTCGTCATTAATGACTTCTGATCTTCTTTGTCATATCCCACGTGTCCGCTCCGTAACGTGTTCCATTTAATCTGTATTTTTCCAAGGTCTGTTACTGGGTTTTTTAGCTTTCAGAAGTTTTCTAGATATAAGGTTGCTTGCCTTTATTTCTAGAAACCCCCCCCCCTATTCTTCGGAGAACCAAACTTTCAGGCTCTCATGAGGTATGACCCTGTTTTCACTGGGCTTGCTTCACAGGGTTGTTCAGACACACCCACTGAGAGCTGAAAGTCGGAATTGGGTAGGAAGTCTAAGTGCATTACTACATCGTTTGAAACTCGTAAATATTTTTATAAGATTGTTTTTTTTTTTCATAATTGCACTCTGCAGATAACTGGACAATCCGTATAGTCAAAGCATCGCGATTCCACTTACTTGCAAAGGCAAGCTTCATATGCTTAAACATACGGATGTTCACACTCGTTGCGGTAGACAGATGGACTCTACTGGATGGACTCTATTGGATGGACTCGATTTTTCGTAACGTTTCCCGAATCTACTGTTGTGTTAGCCACGTCTCCTTTTTCTCTCTAACCCCTCCCACAGCCTTACTCGATACATATTATAGTTAATTTCAGGTTAACATCATATCCCATATCCGAAATACACGGGCATTCCCGTAATATGGAATGGATCGAAAAATATTACAGCTCAATCTATTACAAATTTTCTTCGCGAGCTAAAGAAATTAAAAACAAAAAATAATTACACAGTTCATGTGTGTGTGTGTGTGTGTGTGTGTGTGTGTGTGTGTGTGTGTGTGTGTGTGTGTGTGTGTGTGTGTGTGTGTGTGTGTGTGTGTGTGTGTGTGTGTGTGTGTGTGTGTGTGTGTGTGTGTGTGTGTGTGTGTGTGTGTGTGTGTGTGTGTGTGTGTGTGTGTGTGTGTGTGTGTGTGTTGTGAGTGATCTTTCAAGTTGCATAGAAATAAACGCGGGAAAAGTTGTGTACTCTTGTTCCAGTGCCTCCATATAAACTTGCTTAGACATGAATTTAACAAGTCATGCCTAGTTCCACATTCTTTGTGTTGTTTCTGCGCTTTGCAGATGCTCGTAGCGACATAACAGTTTTAATACGTGCATATGTTTGTGGAACAACGAAATTTTCGTTACGATTAACTGTTAGATGTTCGAACGACATAACAAGACCGTTGGGAATTCTATTATACGAGCTTCACATATATGAAATAACGATGTTTCTGGCAAAATGCAATCTTTTATAACAGAGAGTAATGCTGCAGGAAACAATCTCTAGTACCCCCCTAAAACCCATTGTTGGGAATACACGCATTTACGCAGGGGTGTATTTACTGGGGGGACGAACGGGACCGGACCGCCTCCCCTAGACGTTCGAAAAAATTGAAGAATTTTAATAATCTCTTAATTTTTAGGATGTTTTATTTTTTCTCAGCTGTGTACGTTAATATGGTAGTAGCTCTTTTTTAAAATATACAAACAGGTTTAGTACACAGCATTAGGTTCGAAATATGAAATATAGGAAAATCATTTAATAAGTATCTTTTAACAACGTTTCAATAACGCGTATTTTTATTGTGTTATTACCGTTTGCTTTAATGGGACTGATTTCAGGATGTTATCACGCGTTTTTCAGCCACTTTAAAGATAGTAATGTGGATTAGTCTTAACTTGTTTTTTCTTTGGTATGAAGCCGACCCGACCTTCCGAAGCCAGATTCTAGATATGCCATTGGTCCGACGCTAAATTTTCTACGGTTAGTTACACTGGTTTCAATGTTCCATTGTTGACTGTTAAACACGTTTGAGCATTGTCGTGAGTTGGTTTACATTACATGAGTTGGTTACAAGTCTGGCGGGGCTTTTCTTAAAAGGACCCCATAAACCTGATAGTGCCCCACAATATACACCCTAAGCTACGTATAAAATAATATAGTACAGTATATTTGTGTGCATTTACTGTACATTAAAATATATTGTGAACAATAAAAATAATTATTTGAAGATATTTCAAAAAAAAACCTCCGATTTACGTCTCATAAATCGAATAAACACTTTCAATTTTCTGGAATTCAAAATATACAATATCTATCAGTCAAGATAATTCTTGTGTTAGTAGTTTTTGTAATTCCAACTTTGTCTTAGGTTATTGCTGAACCGCTACTCGCGCCTTAAAATTCCTAAACGAAGATGTGGGGTAAGGTAAGACTAGTCAAGTGATACCTAATAATGATTGTGACACCGAAAGGCATTGTCCAGTTCGAACCGTTCAATAGTTCAGCAAATTAACCTGTGACACAGTTGCATAACAATACTTACACTATGAAATTGAACAAATATTTAACTAAACGTTGTGTCAACTGTTTTCAAAATAAAAAGTTAAGAGATTTTGTACTCAACTCTGGATTTTTAAATACACGAGTTATACTTACCTCGACACCAGAAATAAAAATTTATTTTCAGTTAAAAAAAAGTACGTTAAACCCGAAAACAGTGATCTCTGTATAACAAAGACGCAGAGGTTATACAGATTGTGGGTGAGAATTTTTTTCGTCTCCACAAATTTATTTTCTACGTAAAACTTACAGTTTCTGCAAACCGCGATTTCTCAGCTTACTGTTACTCAAATTCTCGGTTATGATCACTGTTAATAACGAATAAGGCTCGGAGCTATACGCACTGAAATGTATACAGAGCTATAAAGGCTCTGAAATATGCACACACCTGTCCTCTAAAAACTATAGAAATGTGATCTGAAATGTTTCAAACCTAAATGGAAAATATAAAATAAAACTGGACAGCTTGGATTGCAAATAATATTTGCTTTCTAAGAACAACACTTCTTTTTGGTTGACAACCACAGTTTGTTGATATCATTGTCAATACAAACGTTTCGCCCATTCTGTGATGTCGCGTCCTCAGTAGTGAAGCTGAGAATGAATGGGAAAAACGTTTTGTATTGACAATGATACCAGTAAAACGCGGTTATCACCGGGAAAAGTGTTGTTATTTAAAGTTCCTACCGTGCAAGTCTACGAGTTGAAAACTTTGGTTTTCGGTTTCTATGTAAACAAACGGTGTAGTGAAGACCTACAGAGTTCCCTTACTACAAGTAGATAATAAAGAAGACCTACAATAATGAAGACCTAATGAATAATAATGAATAACCTAATGAATAACCTAAGAATAATAATGAATAATGAAAACCTACAGACCTACGAGTTTGAACTTTAAGTTATTCTTCATTTTCATTAGATTTACACTGAACGATGGCGTGGATTTTCGAATTCTCATATTCAAGGACTTTCACTGTCTGCCAGTAGATCTGAGGTATATCCAGAAAACCCCTCTTTCCATGGAACGATGTAACGAGAATGAAGTTGAAGTTTGTTAAGTCAGGCTCACTTCCACGTAATTCGGAATCTTTTTCGTCTAATAATGTCGACAATTTTACACATTGTTGGATATCCTGAATTTCGCTCTAATACATATTACACCATATTTTCCAGCTAACTTACCCTGTGCTGGCGACAGCTCACAGTATCTTTTGGAATTTTTTACGTATCACTCAATTATGCATCCGCAGTTACAAGGCGATAAATAGACTTTAGTAAGACAAAAACAAAAATTATAATGTAGACCAAATTTGTTGACAACGCGCAGAAAACAGTACTGGATTGTAACGCTTGCACAGTATAGTACTACAGATAATAAATAAAGCATTGCCATCAAGTAAAACATTGGAAACACGATCGTGCATGACCAAAAATATGATGATCATAACCTAAAGAGGGCTTAAAATTAATTTTCGTTTATGGGACATGTCATATACAGGATGTCCCGGGAGGAGAGGGAAATAATTTGAGAAATGGTTCTATAGTGTAAAAGAAGAAAAATGTTCATATAAACATATGTCCGGAAACGCTTTGTAAGCGAGTTACGGCTAGCGAAAGATTTCGCCCTGGTTTCGGTTCCCCCGGGTAAATGAAGACTTTCTGAAATTCTGGGAAGGTAAATTAAGGGGCGAATTCTGTTGTTTCTTATGGTTTTTGACCTGAAAAATCGAATAAAACAGGTCGCAGAACTGTATCTCCCATAACTTACATGGTATCCGACGTAAAATAGAAAAAGCTTTGCCTAAAAACGTATTGTTTTGTTTTTAACCAAAATTGGAATTTTTTGTTGATTTTTATTGACTTTACTTACACCATTTTTCTCAGAATTAAATTCTTTACAAGTTTAGTTTTTACTTTTATGCATTTATTAATCATTTAACAAAGTTATTGTACTTCTAACCTAAAAACACGTTTTCTCCCCTTCATTTACCTTCCCAGAATTTCAGAAAGTCTTCATTTACCCGGGGGAACCGCAACCCGGGCGAAATCTTTCGCTAACCGTAACTCGCTTACAAAGCGTTTCCGGACATATGTTTATATGAACTTTTTTTCTTCTTTTACACTATAGAACCATTTCTCAAATTATTTCCCTCTCCTCCTGGGACACCCTGTATATCCGAGCCCTGATAATGAAAAGGATCTGAACACTTTAAACCAGTGGTTCCCAAAGTAGGATTCGCAACAATGTTTCAGGGGGTCCGCAGACACTTAAAAAAAAAAACATAATATACCGTAATTTTTTCTGATTCTTATACTCTAAAATCTAAATTTTAGAATCTTAAAACAATTAGTAGAAGATTCCAGCATTTTTTTTATCAAACTAATTGTAATTGTAAAAGTAATTTCAAACTAATGGCTTTAATAATGTCTTTAAATCATCTCGTGTAGCAGATCTGTTTGTCAGTCGAACTGACTAGACCTTTCTCCTAAAGTACAAGAAAATGATTCATTGGCAGAACTTTCAACTGACAGTTCATTAAAATTACAGTTTTTGTAATTACAGTTAGCTTACTTCTAGTTATATGTAATGACTGACTATCCTGAACTTGCAAAAAAATAGCTTTGAAGCGTTTTCCTCTACTTATTTGTGTGAAACCGCATTCTCCCTGCTCACGTACTTGAAGTCAAAGTTAAGAAATAAACTCGACGTCAAGAGTGAGTTAATATTGAAATTATCAGACATTAAACCTAATATTGCAGAGGTAATTGTTCACATTAAACTGTGTTTGATATCGTTAATATTATAATTTTGCAAGTTAAGAGAATTTTGATTTTAATACATTGTAATTGAAATACAAGAGTTTCTATCATGTTTACTGTTTTATTTTATTTCAGAACTCAGACGGGGTCCGTGAATATTTAAATTACTTGGGGGGGGGGGTCCGCGAACTGAAAAGTTTGGAAACCACGGCTTTAAACTTATCCAAACACACGATTATATTACAGTGCAACGAAAGAAACAGGCGTCTAATGAAAAGACGCACCGCTCGTGCTTACCTTGAACATGGTGTCTGTCTGCGGCTCGTTGTAGCGTTGACCGCAGCCTGTCGCTGACTGAATACCACTTCGCCCGCTCCGAGGACGTTTAGTCAACATTTATTCTATTTGGAAACAGTTGATCGATGATTTTTCCTCAATGAAACAAAATCTAATCACGTACTACGGGCGCTACTGTCGCGACACGCTACGTTTCAGTATTTCCAATATCGTCACACACATATTAGGTCGGTGAACCGTTTACGTATTGTCTCCACAATTTGTAGCAATTCAGTCTTTAAACTGGGAAACTGTATAGGGGAGTTCGGTGGAATATGAGCAACTTATTCTTTAAAGCTAATTAAAATTTTATTTAATCACAATCTTTTAAAGTAATATGATGGGATTGTCTGCTGATAATCAATGTACAAAATATTTTTAAGTTTCAATAACAAATATGAAAAAAAATATATAAAAGTATAATATTGACAATATGAGCAACTCAAAATACATTAATGAAACACAACAATTTGTTAAAAAACACACTTTCTTGTAAAATACTCTATTTACTAAAAACATAAAAAAATCATTATTGTATTTAAAAATTAACAATAAAGTAAAAACTTCTGTAATACAAAAAAGGTGTAAATATTTAACAAGAGTTCGTAGAGCCCTAAACAATCTCCAAAAAATTACAATTATTTTGAAACGTTCAGAAGTAAAAATCAGTTGATAATTGTATTAAAATAAATCTCAAGCATAATCTATTTTTTAAATTTTAATTTATGATAAATATAAAATTATGCACAATAATCACATACAAAACCACCACAAACATGGATCAACTCACAGCTTGTTGAACCAAATGTTTTTACTCTGCACACTGTGCCCACTTTCCCTACTGATATCTTCGTTGAATATTGACCACTCCAAACGGGACATGTGGCATTCTTATCCCCTTTAATTATTTTCCGGAAAGATACAAATCTGTTCTTTTTATTTTATTTTCTTCAACTGAACCAGCTGACGTGAGTTCCTTAGAAGTTCCTTGCTTTCTTCCCTGTGAACTTACTCACTTAACTGTTGGTAGTGGAGAATTACACGAATGTCTTGTAAAGACACTTTTTACACAGTTTTGGAAATTATCTCGCTCATCGGTAAGTGAAATAAGGCGCTCGTATTTCCCCGAGTGTAGAGCCATGACAAAACTTAAGACATAAGCGCATTAACTGAACTGCTCTGGGCCAAACACATGTAGGCTACTTTTTTTAAAAATAATATTTACTGTAGAATATTAATTATTTTGTACAGCAATAATATATTGGTAATTAAATCTTAATTATTTATACGCTTGAATAACTATGGAACCAAATTCGTAATAAGTTTAAATGACCACTTAGCTTAAAATACGTTTGTCAAAGCAGTGGTGCGATCTAGCGTGGCGCCACTTTCAGCGCTCCACAATAACAATCCAAACAGCGTCACCAGCACAAAATTAGGGGAAAATAACTTTCCGTCTTTGACAAATATGGTTCATATTCAGTGGCGCATCGTGAAGGAGGGCTCTGGGGCGCCGCCCTCCCTGCATAATAAAGCAAAAGAAGAAGTAAAAAATGTTTGAAATTCACACAAATTTTTTCGTTACATAATGAAAAACATAAATGAATAACATTTTTCCATTACATAATTTCTCCATTTTATTGAGGAAATTAGTAAAACCATAATCACATCGACGCGAAACAACAAGCGTGCCTACTAAAAAAATTAGTAGGCCGTCCCACTACACAAGCGTTCTGTGATTGTGGGCGGCTGGTCGCAGAGCCCAACTTCTGTACGCAGCACAGGTTGGTTGCCATGGCAACCTGACGTCACTGTTACTGGCTGAGCGGCTGTTTGCAATGGAATGTGGACTCCGCTATTGAGAGTCCCTGATACGTGCAGTCAGTAGCAGGGGGGGGGGGCATTCCGGCTTCCCGCGCTAACCTAGCGATCAGCTGTTGTTGGCGCCTGACGTCGACTGGTGGAAGAAATACGCGCGAGTCTTGATTTACCATGCAATCTTACCTGAGACAATGTCCTACTTAGCATCTCTCTGCTGTTTACACGAAATATTAACAATAATTGTAATGAGCTATTCATATAGAAAAAGGATTAAACAACAAGATTAAATGATTTGCGGCAAAAAATAATGGTAAAATCTAATTCTACATTTAATAGAAAAGTAAGCAAGTCTGTCCACATATAACATTGACAAAATGGCACAAGATGTAAAATTAAGTGGGAAAGGAGGCGATATTATATTATATATACATATAATATATATGTATAATTCGTTATTTATTATTCGTTAATTTTATATTAATAGAATTATTTCGATTGTTATTAATTTACTTAGAAACCTCTGATGATACTGATATTTTTCAGTGAAACGTGCGTCAGGTGTTAAAAAGAATATACGAAATTATACTACTTGCAGATGAAACAAATTGAAAACATCACAAATTATATATATATATATATATATGCCTGCGTGGGTGGGTGCGCGTACGTGCACACGCGTGCGCGCACGAGTCCGTGTATAAACATTTCTATGTAGTATAATATATTTGAAACAAGCTTCCAATTATTATAATTATAATCAATATCATAATCATTTTCTTTATCTACATTTTCATTGTTATAACGTTAAAAACTGAAGCTAGTACGTTTAGTTGTAAACATAAATACTTTTATCAACGAAATGAAAATGGTTATTTAGTTGATACATACCTTCATAGGTGACTTAAATTTTTGAAGAAGCTACCCAGAGCCGACTCTTTGTTGCTGCATACTTTTCAAGTGACTTGAGTTTGAGCTGTTTGTTCAGATGGCGGATTCTGATGAATGTTCTTGTCCTGACGTACAGACAAATGACTTGCTCGTCCACCTCTGGAAATTTAGATTTGAGTAAGGTGACCAAATAAGAGATAACTTTCACTTGTTTTGATACTGTACGTCCGTGGAAAGAAGGAAAAACTATCTCAAACTGAATCAGTTTTTGTAACCACTCGTCTGACGGATGGGTAAGCCCCCCCTTTGATATACCGGTAATCGATATCCAGTCATGACTATGTTCCCCGGAAAGACACAATGTTTCGCCTCTCACACCTAGACTTTCATCAATGAAGCGGCACTTGAATGCGATGTACCCGGACCAGATATTTTAAGGCATCTTGAGGAACATCGTTGTCACTTGCAGACGGGGCCAAGTCCTCTGTTTTTAACAATTCTGCTTCGTCGGTGTCATTATTCGGAGAACTTGGTATTAACGTATGTTCAACTATGTCTATGCATAGTTCATTGGTAACAAACTGGATGAAATCCTCGTCAGAGTCATTTGATTCCATAACTTCGGTGGAATGAATGCTACCATCCTCAGCCACAGACGCACTTCCAGATAATGGTATATCGTCCGTGCTACCCGTTAAAAGCAAGAGCCGAATTCTGTTGCGCACTTCAAAGGGAGTGGGATTATTATAAAAGACGCCTAATCCCCGAATTGAAAACTTTTTTTTCACGAATTCGGGGATTAGGCGTCTTTTATAATAATCCCACTCCCTTTGAAGTGCGCAACAGAATTCGGCTCTTGCTTTTAACGGGTAGCACGGACGATATACCGTTATCTGGAAGTGCGTCTGTGGCTGAGGATGGTAGCATTCATTCCACCGAAGTTATGGAATCAAATGACTCTGACGAGGATTTCATCCAGTTTGTTACCAATGAACTATGCATAGACATAGTTGAACATACGTTAATACCAAGTTCTCCGAATAATGACACCGACGAAGCAGAATTGTTAAAAACAGAGGACTTGGCCCCGTCTGCAAGTGACAACGATGTTCCTCAAGATGCCTTAAAATATCTGGCCGGGTACATCGCATTCAAGTGCCGCTTCATTGATGAAAGTCTAGGTGTGAGAGGCGAAACATTGTGTCTTTCCGGGGAACATAGTCATGACTGGATATCGATTACCGGTATATCAAAGGGGGGGCTTACCCATCCGTCAGACGAGTGGTTACAAAAACTGATTCAGTTTGAGATAGTTTTTCCTTCTTTCCACGGACGTACAGTATCAAAACAAGTGAAAGTTATCTCTTATTTGGTCACCTTACTCAAATCTAAATTTCCAGAGGTGGACGAGCAAGTCATGTCTGTACGTCAGGACAAGAACATTCATCAGAATCCGCCATCTGAACAAACAGCTCAAACTCAAGTCACTTGAAAAGTATGCAGCAACAAAGAGTCGGCTCTGGGTAGCTTCTTCAAAAATTTAAGTCACCTATGAAGGTATGTATCAACTAAATAACCATTTTCATTTCGTTGATAAAAGTATTTATGTTTACAACTAAACGTACTAGCTTCAGTTTTTAACGTTATATCAATGAAAATGCAGATAAAGAAAATGATTATGATATTGATTATAATTATAATAATTGGAAGCTTGTTTCAAATATATTATACTACATAGAAATGTTTATACACGGACTCGTGCGCGCACGCGTGTGCACGTACGCGCACCCACCCACGCAGGCATATATATATTGTAACGATAAAATATTTTATCTAATGACGATGATTGAACCTGATCGAAAACGTGATGTGAATGTAGCCTCACTTCAGGTTCGTCTATTGGTAATCGGATTTTTCGTTACGTACAATGTTATTGTGGACGGGTTACTTGTATTTATATAGTGTGCACTTGAATTACACCACCCGTTGGAAGTGTCAACTTGTAATATGGATAAATAATGTAGCGACAAACTCGCACTGGAGTCGTCTATGTGTAATTATAAATGTGTTATGTTGAACGGCGAATGGGTTTTGTAAATTGCCGCTTACTCCCACTACGCTGCTTCTTTTCCGTGACGTCACTCAGCGATACCAACTATCGGGTTCACTGCAATCTGCGAATTTTATTTACTAAATACAACAGCAATAATAACGACACACAGTTACCACCAAACATATATCCTGGTGGAATCTTTTATTCGAAAACAACACTGGTTAATGGTTTAATAATTTTAAACAGAATAATCGCAATTGTAGTACAAATTATAAATCTTCTCTTTACCAGTTGGCAGCAGTAGTAGCCAAACATTCAGTATTTCTATTAGACCAAAACAATGCTTTTTGTTAACGTTTTTAAATAAAATATATCAATTATCTCAGGGCGTATATGGTTCGGGGGTTATAAATTAAACAAAATATTACACTATTAATCAAAATACAAGTTTACAATTATAGGATATTACAACGTTAGAGTGATAGGTGCACACAGAAATCGTATAGTGGTTACCAGTTTTAAAAAAGGTTATGCCCAGTTCAGACTTTGTTCGTTATTATGTAAATTAAGAGTTCTCGTTGTGTTTAAAAAGGTGTTAGTCTTATATGGTGTTATTAGTGATTGTTTTTAGTGTTTGTGTTATATGGTGTCTGTAGATAAATTGATTATTACTTAAAATACGTGTATACAAAGGTGTGTGTTGAAGTACGATATAATGAGATGTTAGAATCACCAAATCCTCTTCTTGTACTCTTCTTGGTTGAAGATAGGGCCCACGTACACGTCAGCTCTTCCTTCTCGTCCCTCGTCCACTTCAAATCTTCTTCCTGGTTATTATGTCCTTTATTTCATGTAATGGGTATTCTTCTGTAGTTGAAAAAAGTTCGTGTAGTGTACATCTAACTGTATTTATCTGGTTGTATAGTTTTTTCACACTTTATAACACAAAATGTAAGACGATTTAAAAAAGCGTCTATCTGCTAAGATCGTTGTCAAAGAAGTCTCATTTTATTTATCCCAAATTTCTGGTTGCTAAGGGTAAACTTGGAACCTGGTTGGCTAATCCGGATCTACATTGTCATATACTTTTATTATTTCAGAATCTAAATTTCTTTCAAAATCTTTAATTTAACATAACTTTTCTATACTGAATGGGAGTTTAAAACCATTATCAGCATTATTTTGATCTTCACATTTGTTATATTTAGACACCAAACATGCCTATTTTTGTTTAAGAACTATGGATGTTACAATTTTGTTATTTGGAATTTTCTTAAATAACTTGATATGTGTTATTTTGGTTCTATATTCCTTGTATACATTATTACTTATAAATACATCAACCCTTTCATATTTGCTTTACAAAATTTCTAACATAATTGTTCAAAATTTACTAAAGTTGGTTTCACCTGGCCTATGTAATAGTATTATTTTCATCATCATGTTTTAACATCTCTAACAATTAAATTAACTTCTAACATTCATCAAAATGGTTTAACATATAACGTTATTTTAACAACACAAAATATATATTATTCTAATAGTTAAATTCATGCCTACATGGCTATGATTTTACCAAATCCTTGCACAAATAATTGTTTTCTACTCAGACTGTATAAATGTTTGACACTTAACAAAACATCTCTATATAGTCCATTCTGCTTTGTCAATTAATTTATTTACCATGGTTTAATATCAGTTCTATTGTTATATTTGTTAACACAACATAAAAAAATGGAATTAATATCATTAAATTGACATTCCTTTAAACTAACTGTATCATCAGTTACATATAAAAAACACAACACAAATACTATGATATAACACTGTGCCTAAAACATAAAACATGCACATTTTACAAAACAAATTCTATACTAATTGGTTAGTCCCTTGTCAGCTAATCTACTCATTATTCTAACACTGTCTATGTCATATTTACTATTTATATGGGTTTCAACATCCGTATACTTACTGATGTTTGACTTACAAAAATTACAATAAAATGAACACTGTTGCTCTACCTCACCACACAGTTCTAATAATCTTGTTACATTTACTGTTTATATGGGTTTCACTCTTGTTATAAATGTTATTGTGACCATGTTATAATTTGTTGTTTACTGGACAACCCTATGAACTCTATATGTGACAATTATTTGTATGGTTCATGTATCTATAATCATGTGTATCTATATTTTTGTTAAATCAATTAACTTAATTATTTACTAATATTTCTCTTACATAATATTACATGTTTGGGCCTATTATCCCTCACTTTGTATTTTGATTATCTGGATATACCGATACATTAACTGAAACCATTTGTTTCTTTATAGTTCTGGTTCATAAACTGTTTGTCTTTACAATTCTTTGTTTGGTCAATACTGAAAATTCATGTCATAGTTGGGGTTTGAAGATATCTGCATCACTTAGCTTAAATCATTAATTTGGGTACGGTCAGTTGTCTTACTAGTCAGTCTAAAATTGTTAGTCGTTCTTCTTCACTATCATCTTTGAAGATATTGTTCTTCTTGTTAGCTTCTTAACCAAAGTTTTCATTAAATCAGGTAAGATATTATGTTGTTCCAAATGTAATGTTACAATATATATATATATATATATATATATATTATAAATGTCAATTTATGCAAAATAAATGTAAATGAAGAATTCCACTTGTGGTAATTAATTATGTAAGTGTGTTTGCTATTAAATATATAAATTTATCGATCTCTCACATGTATGTGTATAATTGAATCTTATTTATTACTCTGATTATCTATGCCCGCGTGTTGGAACACAGTTTGTACAATGAATTCTATATAATTCAGATGCAATAGATAATATGTATTCACTTGCTTTAATTGATTAATTTCATGCCGTGTGTGAAACAGCCATTTAAAATTTATGTATAACTATTCTGATTCTCATCAGCACATACGTGATATCACTTAATAGATTAACGTTATCAATTCATTTACTTTATTTGAACACATGAAACTCTTAAAATCTATTTGTATTCCTTCAAACTTTAGGTTAATATTTGGGTTGCATTTGGTAATAATGAACGCATATTTATGATCAACTTAAAGTACTATTTTAATTTTCATTCACAATACATTATAATTGTACATATGATACGTCGCTGTACCTGAAATACATACATATTTATAATAACAAATACGTGTTTCAATATATGCTGAAAACAAAGAAAACATACATACATATATAAATCAAACAATATAACAATTCATATTACTTATTTGATGCGTTCATTAAATCCGAAATAAGCTTTTGTTAATACATTCATTAATTACTTTATTCAGATTTATTCATTACTTTTCTTAATAATTTTCTCAGGTGTGAATTCTTTGAAAGAAACCAGGTCAGTAGAAGTTACTAATTAGAAATAATTATAATAATGGTTACTTGGTTATTGAATATCCATTAGTTGTTGTTGAAGTCGAGTTCCAGAGATGAAGATGGCTCGTAGACCCATTCCGTCGTATGCTGCTTTCTCACAATCACTTAACACTTACTCCTCCGGTCACTCGCGTAGACGTTTGTATATGTGAATAATTGAAGTTCAGTGTTCAGTCAAATGTTTCATCTTACTGTGTGTGCTGTGAGTTCGTTTTAATGTTAATATACATTTCTAGTTCCACTTGTCGCTGCTTCATTAAACATTCGTATTATTCATTAATTTGTTTAATATTTCGTGTTCATTATGTTGGTAATAATGTGTAGTACACTATATTAAGTTCAACTGTTTTATATATCGTTAGGTGATAATGTCTGTTGGTGTAACGGTCTGATTGTTCACTTTGTATAATTTTAACTCCGGACTCGAGTTAATATTCCGCACGATTAATGTACTCTTCTGAAACTTAAATAATACTAACTCCGAATGATTAGAATAAATTGTTGAAAGTTCATGATATACCGTCTCTCGCACTTGAAGTTAAACTATTTGAAAATTTGAGTGTAAAAACTGTCTGAAAACTTTAGTATCACTTGTTTCAAAATTTGAGTGTAGGCTGTCTACAAATTGAGTATCACTGACTGTCCTCTGTCTTGGGTAGATAGTTTTTATTAATTCGTCCCTACTCAAAATTTTGCCTCTGGCGCGCTTCACGCCTACTTCACTTCGAGATTGGTCAGTTTTTAATTTTCTTGGAAAATACTGTCCCACCATGTCAAGATTCTACGTCATAGTTCTCCCGATAGGTCCTTCGTTTCAGTTGCTATGGAAACACTCCTCACCACCAAATTTCTCGCTGGATGAGAGCATCTGATAGGCTCTTACGTCTCCCCGATTTTTGCTCTGACGAACGTTGACCCGTTTCGACGAAACTATGGCTATTAGACACTTGTCGATCAATCTATTGTCTGAGTAAACTCTGTGTTTCTATAGATTCCCATTATCTGTACTTTCAGTCTTCCTGGCGCATTGTTCCAAGTTCTAACCCCTTTTTTCTGGCTATTAACAATTTTGAACATCTGCCGGCTGGTGAAGTCACCCCAACTTTCCCTTCGTAAATTCTTGTCTGTCAATTAGACGATAACTCCAGCTGCGTAACACGACTTTAGTCTTTGTCAGGCCTATCTTACTGTATTGTTTCTTAAGGTGCAGTGCAGTCGTTCCATTGTAATGGTGTAGTTTCACTCTTTTTGTCGTTTATCGTCTACTGACGTAACATGGTCAACATCTGCTACAATTCTCGGTACGGGTGTGAATGTCCTCGCTTACTTTGTTAGAGCTGCAGAGAGCAATAATTCTGGACGACACTTTCCCTGTCATCTTACGCCACCGATTTCTATAGTTGGATTGAACTTAATGTGTTTCTATTGTCAAGTCAGCGACGCCTCACTGACATCTTCTCATTACTCCTTATTTATTGCGCCAACTATAAGTCGTTGACACTGCCTCGTGTGAACGTACTCTGCCGAGGTGAAAATTTAAAATTTTTAAAATTTTCTGCTCGTTACAGTGTCCTCAATTTCGATTTGACGATGTGACCTCAGGGAACAACTCAAATCTAAATTCTGCGCCCTGTACGTCGCCTCGCCGTGTTCATCTCCTTCAAAAGAGAAGGGCATTACATGATAACCTATTCTTAAAGGCTTACATTACAAGTGGTACACCCCCTTTTGGTTTTACTCGGTTCTCTGAATTTATTGCTAGCTATTTGGGATAGCTGAACGCATTTCACATTTTCGTATTTACATATAAATACCTTATCCTTATAATTATAAGACAAATCATAAATTTAATGAGCAATTAAATAATTTAATCAATTGAATAAAATTATACTTTCTAAAATATCATATTCACAAGATATTATCAAATAATCAATTGGTTCAGTGTAACACTTTACATGACATCAAAAAAATCTCCTATACATATACATTTTTGTGCATTACTAATGATCTTACCAATAAAATCTTTTAAAAGGTTATTTAAAATTAGATTGTTAATTAACATATTCGCTACGTTATTCGTAATTATTTGGATAATTTACATACACGTAATACATTTTGTTTTAATGATTTACCTACTTCATTCTAGCATCATTTACAATCTTAGCCTATTAATTATATACACTCACATTAATAAAGTTCATTCACGATCGAGTTCTTTAAATAATATCACTTATTTGATTTTAAGTGTCCCTTTTTCACTTTGTCCTAGTAACTTATTACTATGTGATTCAAGTGATGGCAATTAAATGTCCTTTGCATTCACTGCAATATTTTACAAATGTCACAAAATGTTAATTTATCTTATTATCTAACATTTAATTAGTGCTTAATTAACTAAATACACTTTTATGTTATTTTTGACAATTAAAGTACATAATTTTCTTGGTTAAGCCAGCTTGAATGATATCAACGCGTCAATTACCCTAACACAGATGATTCATCAGCATCAGCTAGCTTCTTATGACATCTTCTTCAATTTCTTCCTCTTCCTTCATCTTCAATTTTCTGGTTCATGGTATTTTTTCAATTGTCTGGCATTGAATTTCCCGCGGAGCTTCTTGTCATCATCGCAAGCGACGAGTAGATAAGTAGCTTCTCCGAGAATTTGATGCACTTTATATGGTCCGCAGTACAGTTCGCAAAATTTTTCAATTCTTTTCTGGACCGCGTCCGATTGATGATATGTTCTGATTAACACCTTTTCACCAATTTTGAATTTTGTAATGGTCTTGGTCTCATTACATAACTTTGCTTGTTTTTCCCTCTTCTCCTTCATTTTGATGAATATTTGGTTATGGTCCACTCCTTTAACTAGAAGTATGTCCTTGTTTATGTATTTCTCCCACGCTCTGGTAGGTTTCTTCCCGTGCTGTGCCTCGTACGGTGTTACTTCTATCGTCTCGTGGTACGTTTCGTTAATACAACTCTCAACGATTGGTACGTAACGCGACCACTTTGTATGTTGATCACCAACGAAGATCCTAAATAAGTTCCCAAGCTGTCTGTTAATTCTTTCAGCCAGATTCGCACAAGGGTTCCTTATTGCGGTAAATCTTGGTTGAATATTTAGTTCAGTTAACCCATTTAACCATTTTTTAGATGAAAATTGCGTTCCGTTGTCTGTGATAATTACTCTAGGAGACCCCAGTTCTTTACAATACTGGTGTATTCTCCTCAGTGTCGCTGCGGTCGTTGCCCTCCGAAGTGTGAAAAGTCGTACGTATTTGGTAAAGTTGTCAACCATAATAAACAAATATCTTACACCGGCGGACGAAGCAGGTACCGGGCCAAAGTAATCGGCGCTCACTATGTCACCCTTGCGTAACGGTATAATGGCTCTCGTTCCCCCGAACAAGTTTTTGTTGCCGGAATCTTTCTTCCGTTGACAAGTGTCACAAGCCCGTACGTAATTTTTCACCCTTTTCAACATACCATCTATGGTAAAATACTCCTGCAATAATTTAATACATCTCTTAGCACCGGGATGACCATACATACGGTGTATTTCAGCAATTATTTCGCCGGACACACTGTTCGGTATGTACAGTTTCCATTCCCTCCTACGTAATCTGTACAATTTCTCATCAACGAATCTATAAAATTTATTTAATTCCTTATCTATACACTCTTCCCTAATCTTATCAATAACATTCTTAAGCTTATTATCTTGAATTTGGTACTTTCCAATATCCATTAGGATTTTGCTTACCTTCTTATCCATTTTGATTGTCATGTGGTTAATTAAGTATTCGGAAATATTGTCACTAATTTCTTCTAGCGTGGCATCTTCTGGATTTCTGCTTAGCAGATCAGCAATAATATTGTCCTTACCTTTACAATGGACAATGTCGAATTTGTACTCCTGGATACTTAAGATCCAGCGTGTAACTCGCGAGTTGTTTAAGTGACATTTATTCATAAAAGTCAGTGCCTTATTATCAGTAATGATAGTTAACGGTTGTCCTAGTATGTATATACGGAACCTCTCAAGACATCGTACAATACACAAAAGCTCCTTCTCCGTAGTGTAATAATTTATTTCTGCACCCTTGAATGTCTTGCTGGTAAAAGCTATTACTCCTATTTTTCCTTCCTCGTCCAGTTGATATAATTGTCCGCCATATGCAAAGTTGCTGGCGTCACACTGCATATAGTATCTTTGATTTATTCGGGGAAATTTTAAGACGACTGTTTCCACGAATAACCTTTTAACCCGCTGAAAACATTCATTTAACTCCTGTGTCCAGGTAAATTTCTGTCCCTTCCGTAACAATTCAAGTAATGGTTTAGTGGTTTCAGCGTATTTGTCTGTAAAACGATTGTAGAAATTTGTCAAACCCAGGAAACGTTTTAATTGTTTTTGGTTCCGAGGTGTAGGGAACTTCATAATGGCATCGATCTTCTCGTCCGTTGCTCGTATTCCTTGTGTCGTTAATCGATACCCAAGGTACGCGATTTCTTGTCTGAAGAATTGCGACTTCTCCAAATTGACGGTTAAATTTGCCCTTCTTAAATTGGATAATAATAAATCTAAATGTAACAAATGCGTTTCTAAATCTTCTGAATAACACAGGCAATCGTCGACATAAATAATGGTATTTTCTTTAACTTCATCTTCTAATACTGCGTCCAATCCCCTGGTCAGTGCAGCAGAACTGGTACTCAGTCCGAATGGTGTCACTGTAAAACGATAGCACTAGCCGTCGTACATAAAAGCGGTGAAGTTCCAGCACTCCAACTTCAGTGGTACTTGCCAGAAACTGCTAGTTAAGTCTACGGTGGATAAATATTTCATCTCGCCACATCTCGCCAAAATGTCGTTTATCGGAGGAGCACCCTCGTAGTCTGGGATAGTCACGCTGTTCACCTTCCTTGCATCCAAACACAATCGTACACTACCGTCCTTCTTAATTACAGTCACAAGTGGGTTGATATATGCGCTGTTGCATCTCTCAATGACCCCATACCGCAACATTTTCCTAATCTCATCATCTACCTTCCCTTTATACGCTAATGGGACAGGCCATCCTCTCTGGAAGTACGGTGTCTGGTCGGTGACTTGGAACTCGTGAACATACCCTCCGATTCTTCCGGGGCATTCTCTGAATAAACTCCTATTCCTTACCAGAATTTCCCTTAATCTTTCCAACGTTCCTTTATCTCCGCATTCAATACTTTCTATCTTCTTGTCAATGTTTCTGATGATCTCCTCTTCTTCTTCTACGTCCACCACTTTTACATGCATCATTGGCACTGTGTACGTCGCTTCGTCATCCTCTCTTCTTAACTCGACGATCCTTCTTCCCATGTCAATGAGACAACCTGTTTCTTGAAGAAAATTGGTTCCTAATATGCAAGGTTTTATCAAATCTGGTATTATGAGAAAAACACATTCATATTTAATTTCTTCAATATAGATATCACATAATATTTGTTTTCTTATTAGCTTTGACTTATTACCAACCGCGCTAACTATTAATATGTTAGACATCGGTAATATTTCATAAGGTGTAATGTTATGTTTGTTTTGGTGAAACCACGACTCGGATAATCCGGCAATAACGGATCCAGTATCGAGCAACGCTTGTACACTAACCTTATTGTTGAACTTGATATTTATCTCTGGACACATAATTATTCGTTGGGAAATCTCTTCATCATCATTACATAATAAATCGCTTCGTAAGTCCGGTAGGATTATATTCGTCTGGTAGTCATTTGTTTTGTCGGCTATCTCCGTTAATGAGTGGAGGGATTTTTTTTTCTTCTTCTTCTTGTTGACGGTTCCTTTTGGGTTGAGTGCCCGATGCGCCAGCTGTCGTGTTTGTAAACTCTATTGTGTTGACGGCGCGTCGGTCCGCATTACGATGTTGTTGGGTATTTATGGCCGGTCTGTCACCCCAAGGTTTCTTCTGCACTCCACCTCCTTTGTTCAAACCGTTTTCACTTTCCTTATAGGCATTTCTTCCCTCGTTTGTCGCCACATAGTTCGACTCTCTATTATTTCTCGGTTGAATCTGTGTATACTCTAGGATCAATGATTCGAAGTTTGGTATCGTCACAATTCCTCTTGTGACCACCGCGAGCTGAATCTCACGCCCAAAGTGACGAGATATCTTACGTATAAGCTGATTATCAGTCAGAGTGGGTGTTAACTGCCGACTCTCCAATAAGATACGTTCAATATACTGAATAGCAGTAATTGGTCCTCGCCAATCAAACCTGCCATACTCCAAATGATCCCGGATACTGTCTTGTCGTTCTTGGCCCCAATATTTCAGAGAGAACGCTTCCTTGAATTCTTCAAAGTTTGATATTTGGTTACGTATCACTCGCCACCAAATTCCTGCGTCTAACTCCAGATGTCTACCAATCCACTTGATATTGTCAGCGGGGTAGTATAACTCTTGTATTTCGGACAATTCCTTGAGGAATTCCATAGGGAATCTGTCCGTGCCATTGTATTTAAGGTCATTGTGGTTAGGCCCGTTAATTCGATTTAATATACCACACTCACCTTCCATTAACTGTCGCTGCAGTCTTTCCTGGTTTTCTTTCACTTTAGTTAAATGTCCTTTTAACTCTTCGATCCTCGTTGTCTTCTCTTTCGTAGTCTTGTCCAACTTCTGTTCTGTTGAACGTTGTCTACCGTCAACTTCTTCCAACTTCTGTATAATATTATTATTTGTTCCTTCTTGCTCCTGTTGTTTCTGCAGTATGGTATCGTGTATCTCGGCCTTGAGTTCTTCGTGTTTCTTGTTGTAGTCCTTGACGTGAATATCGAACTTGTGATTAATCTTTTTAACGGTCGTTTGGGTAGTGTGCACCGCTGCCATCCATTCTTGACGATCATTTTCTTGTTTTTCTTGTACTTCTACGTACTTCTTATTGGCTTCTTCTCTCAAGTCTTTCACGATATCATCTTGCTTCTTCTGTAGTTCGTCAACCTTTCTTTCCCAAGTCTGCTGGCTTTCACGTATCTCAGACCTTATTTGTGTAATCTCTTCCTTATGCTGGTCGAGTTTTTCATTAATTAATTTACTGTTTTCTTCTTGTTCTTCCTTCTGCTTATCTAATTTCTCACTAATTAATTTAATATTTTCTTCTAGTTTCTTGCTTCGTTCTTCTTGTTTCTTTTCTTGTTTTTCGTTCTGTTGACGAATGAACTCCATCAACATTTGTAGAGTTCCATCTTCTAGTTTCGATGTCTGTCCTCGCGCCCTATCTTCTGGACCCTCTACAACACTACTTGGTTCGCTAGGTGTAGTATTGTCTTCTGTATTCACTGCACCTAATTGGTTATTTACGTCGAATTCTACGCTATCGGAATTGCTCGCCATTTTTGCCCTCCTACGCGTAATCATTCAAACTGACTTACTCTAATAACACTTATCTTACTTCTATTTCTATGACACTACTTTCTCTACTACTTCTACTGCCTGTTCTTTACCAAAGCTGTACGTGTTAACAATCTTTGTTAATACGTATCATGCCCCACGTTGGGCGCCATTTATAAATGTCAATTTATGCAAAATAAATGTAAATGAAGAATTCCACTTGTGGTAATTAATTATGTAAGTGTGTTTGCTATTAAATATATAAATTTATGGATCTCTCACATGTATGTGTATAATTGAATCTTATTTATTACTCTGATTATCTATGCCCGCGTGTTGGAACACAGTTTATACAATGAATTCTATATAATTCAGATGTAATAGATAATATGTATTCACTTGCTTTAATTGATTAATTTCATGCCGTGTGTGAAACAGCCATTTAAAATTTATGTATAACTATTCTGATTCTCATCAGCACATACGTGATATCACTTAATAGATTAACGTTATCAATTCATTTACTTTATTTGAACACATGAAACTCTTAAAATCTATTTGTATTCCTTCAAACTTTAGGTTAATATTTGGGTTGCATTTGGTAATAATGAACGCATATTTATGATCAACTTAAAGTACTATTTTAATTTTCATTCACAATACATTATAATTGTACATATGATACGTCGCTGTACCTGAAATACATACATATTTATAATAACAAATACGTGTTTCAATATATGCTGAAAACAAAGAAAACATACATACATATATAAATCAAACAATATAACAATTCATATTACTTATTTGATGCGTTCATTAAATCCCAAATAAGCTTTTGTTAATACATTCATTAATTACTTTATTCAGATTTATTCATTACTTTTCTTAATAATTTTCTCAGGTGTGAATTCTTTGAAAGAAACCAGGTCAGTAGAAGTTACTAATTAGAAATAATTATAATAATGGTTACTTGGTTATTGAATATCCATTAGTTGTTGTTGAAGTCGAGTTCCAGAGATGAAGATGGCTCGTAGACCCATTCCGTCGTATGCTGCTTTCTCACAATCACTTAACACTTACTCTTCCTGTCACTCGCGTAGACGTTTGTATATGTGAATAATTGAAGTTCAGTGTTCAGTCAAATGTTTCATCTTACTGTGTGTGCTGTGTTCGCTTTAATGTTAATATACATTTCTAGTTCCACTTGTCGCTGCTTCATTAAACATTCGTATTATTCATTAATTTGTTTAATATTTCGTGTTCATTATGTTGGTAATAATGTGTAGTACACTATATTAAGTTCAACTGTTTTATATATCGTTAGGTGATAATGTCTGTTGGTGTAACGGTCTGATTGTTCACTTTGTATAATTTTAACTCCGGACTCGAGTTAATATTCCGCACGATTAATGTACTCTTCTGAAACTTAAATAATACTAACTCCGAATGATTAGAATAAACTGTTGAAAGTTCATGATATACCGTCTCTCGCAATTGAAGTTAAACTATTTGAAAATTTGAGTGTAAAAACTGTCTGAAAACTTTAGTATCACTTGTTTCAAAATTTGAGTGTAGACTGTCTACAAATTGAGTATCACTGACTGTCCTCTGTCTTGGGTAGATAGTTTTTATTAATTCGTCCCTACTCAAAATTTTGTCTCTGGCGCGCTTCACGCCTACTTCACTTCGAGATTGGTCAGTTTTTAATTTTCTTGGAAAATACTGTCCCACCATGTCAAGATTCTACGTCATAGTTCTCCCGATAGGTCCTTCGTTTCAGTTGCTATGGAAACACTCCTCACCACCAAATTTCTCGCTGGATGAGAGCATCTGATAGGCTCTTACGTCTCCCCGATTTTTGCTCTGACGAACGTTGACCCGTTTCGACGAAACTATGGCTATTAGACACTTGTCGATCAATCTATTGTCTGAGTAAACTCTGTGTTTCTATAGATTCCCATTATCTGTACTTTCAGTCTTCCTGGCGCATTGTTCCAAGTTCTAACCCCTTTTTTCTGGCTATTAACAATTTTGAACATCTGCCGGCTGGTGAAGTCACCCCAACTTTCCCTTCGTAAATTCTTGTCTGTCAATTAGACGATAACTCCAGCTGCGTAACACGACTTTAGTCTTTGTCAGGCCTATCTTACTGTATTGTTTCTTAAGGTGCAGTGCAGTCGTTCCATTGTAATGGTGTAGTTTCACTCTTTTTGTCGTTTATCGTCTACTGACGTAACATGGTCAACATCTGCTACAATTCTCGGTACGGGTGTGAATGTCCTCGCTTACTTTGTTAGAGCTGCAGAGAGCAATAATTCTGGACGACACTTTCCCTGTCATCTTACGCCACCGATTTCTATAGTTGGATTGAACTTAATGTGTTTCTATTGTCAAGTCAGCGACGCCTCACTGACATCTTCTCATTACTCCTTATTTATTGCGCCAACTATAAGTCGTTGACACTGCCTCGTGTGAACGTACTCTGCCGAGGTGAAAATTTAAAATTTTTAAAATTTTCTGCTCGTTACAATATATATAATTTGTGATGTTTTCAATTTGTTTCTTCTGCAAGTAGTATAATTTCGTATATTCTTTTTAACACCTGACGCACGTTTCACTGAAAAATATCAGTATCATCAGAGGTTTCTAAGTAAATTAATAACAATCGAAATAATTCTATTAATATAAAATTAACGAATAATAAATAACGAATTATACATGTATATATATATATATATATATTATAACAAACCGTTCTGTGCGTGACGGTTTATCTGTGAGTCTTAAAGGCCCACGTTGGATGCGTCAATCTATAACAAACAGATTAGTTACGGGTGTATTTTACGAACTGCGGTTAACGAAATAAGTTACCCTTCAAAACTTGGTTGTACTCGTTAATCGGTTCGTAAATGTCCTTATGTTGTGACTATTAATTATATTAGTTATTTTGTTGTCGTTTCCTGTGTTGTCGTTCAGTATTCGTTGATTAGCAACGATTGTATAGGAACGAGAATTTAGTGTGTCACCGTCCGTTTGAAATCGGCGCGTGAATAATATTTGTTTAGTAATGGTCAAATAGATCGTGTAAGCAGCCCACTGGATCTACTTTCATGTCTGGATGTCCTTGCGCCCTCCTCAAATTTTCTCTTCTGGTTCCTGTAATTAATAGTCTTTATAATTACTTTATTGGAATAAAATAGGACTGGTACGATTGACAAATTATATCTTTTATTTGTAATTTCTTTGGAACATTGGTCAAATTACCGTTTCATTATTCGAGGATTTACAATTGGATGAGTTCATCCGCCGTAACAAATAGTCCGTAATAACAAAAAAATTCACAATAAATATATTTTATGTTTCTCAGGTAATGGGTACTTGGAGTTGCTAGGAAAGATAGGAAATATGATTCTACTTAAAAATACAATGCATTACAAAATATATTTACTTCTTATCGACTAACAAAATGTATATAATAATGTTTTTCAAAGTTGTTCGCTTACAGTTTGCAACAGTGCCTTCAGTAACACAACATGGCGGACTATTAAGTTCTCTCACCTCAGAAAAATACGTTCTTTAAATTCCAATTAAAGTGTTTTAAATAAAGTCTTAGTTATAGTAGTTTATAATAATAGTTGGTATATAGCCTCCTTTATCTGGAACAGCTGTTTTTAGTGGAAATTGTGTTGTGATGTTATGTAGTATTCTGCTGGAATTAACCAAAATTTCTCACCGTTGCTGTGTATATACGGGATGGACGCTTTTGAGTTGGGTATCTATTTTCTCAGATTCTCGTTAGTGTGTTGGTTTTTCTTGGTTCTGGTGTCGTGTCATGTGTTGTCGATCTTTTCGGTATTACTTTTATCGGAATCGCCTCTCCTGGAGTAAGTTTTCACTCTTTTAATATTAATTTTTTACTGCCAGCAATATGCTGTTGAAGTTTTCAGTTTTATATCTAACAATCAAACTGTCTCTCTAAAAATATTTAAATCTCTTTGGTGACCTAGCTTTTGGTGTTTTTGATTGGTCTAGAGCCTTGACCCCACGTCACGTGACTAAGTTATTTTTGAAAATTGGCGTTTTTATTTTGTCACCTCAGATTACGTTTTATTTATTTTGATTTACATTTATTTTTAATTAGTACCATTTTATTGTCCATTAAAATTAAATAGTTTTGATACTAATCTCGCCCCATTTTGGCCTCTTATCTACTGTTTTGGCAGGTTTATACTTTTGTGTTTTGAGACATTGACCTATCTTGTTTGACATTTTTGTTGTATGTCTTACAGATCTAATATCTTCTAATATTGTTATTCTTACTACCAAATATAATTCTGAGTATTCCTACTTTTCATACAATATCATTAATTAAAATATCTACACCTATTTTTCTGACAATAACAATAATACTGAAGCCGTGTCAGCTTAGTGGCTTACTAAACACTTTATAATTATGTTCATTATCTATATTATGATAGCAATGGATGGTTTATACATCTCCCTCCATTAACATCTTTATATTTTATCAAAACCAAGCTTTTGTTTTTAGTTGTATTTAATTTAGTAGTGTTTACCTAACTATTTCAATGTTGCTTGGGTCTGGCTCAATTCCTTAGGCCTACATGTCTAACAGTTAGTTATTTCTGTACAATATCCTTTTTATAATATTAGATCTTTCCCAATTACCTGATTAACATTTTGAACAGTTTATGAACATTCTGTTCACTAGATAACTAACATTTTCTCAACAAAACTTTTATAACATATAAATTAATGGTGCACACAGGCTCCCATATTAACTATTTCTAATATAACTGAACATGGGTGTTTATTACCCTAACTCTTTTATATGTCACTATATCTTATTATTTAAACTATAGCATAGGCCAATAACTGTGCATTATTTAAAAATGAATAAGTGTTCAATCCTTATGAATAAATAATTATACATAACATAGTACATTGGAGTTTACCAAAACACTTAATAAAAAAAAACACTTTGTCACTATATTTTGGTTCTTATTTCCATATATGTGGTTCATAAGACCTTTATCACTTTAATGATAACCCCCACTGGCTTTCACTTCTCCACTGGTTTATATTATGATCTTTTGATCATCATTTAATTATTTTGGGCTCTCACTATTTTCACTTGTTTGAACTCATAGATTTACACTGGTTTCTTAAATTATTACATGTTTTGTTATTATTTACTCTACTGCATTGCATTCTTAATTTTATATTATCTTTATTGGGTACTCCTATCAATTGTATTGTTTATTAAAAGAATGGGATTAGTTTACTCATTAGATTGGGTCAATTTGTCATGTTTTTTGGTACAAACTTCTGTTTCTCAGTTCTAAATCTGGTTCTTTACCTCTTCTCATTTCTTCTATTCAATGTTGATTTTTCTTGTGATATTCATAGTCGCCCGTTTCATTTTTCTTTTATTATCAGTCCATTTGTAGTTCGTGTTATTGTTCATATAGTTCATATTGTTCGTGTTAATGTTCATGCCCCTCACCTACCATAACTATTGGGTTTTGTCACGTTATTAGAAATTTTTCTTTGTTTGTTCTTTTCTGGATTTCCTTTTATAACTACTGTTTCTTATATAATATTAATATAATCTTCTTTGGTTACTTTTGTTGGATGTTGGAATTGATAATTTAATGTTAGTTACATACTTTTTAATAAGTTTTTTTTTTTCATGGCTTGTGCTAGTACTTGTTATTTATATCTTATCGTTATAATATATCTTATACATATGTGATGAGATGTACCATCACATATTGCCCTGTCACTAAAACTGATTATTTCGGAAGATGTCTTTCAGATACTGGAGAAATAATCATTACTTTTTTTCAGTTTATTTATTCGAGCTCTTTTTATTTTATTCCTTATATAGATTCACATATATTATATTTTTCTTTCTGTTTACACAATTTTCTTCCTTCTTTGTTTCATCCCTTGAATAATAAAATTTACCTACTTATGTGAGTTGGTACAGTTCGGGTAGGCACTTTTTGGCTCTAATTCACCGCTGTCCAAAGCTTCACCTTATGAGTTCAGAGGAACGTATCGTCTGCTCATGATCATGGTGGCTGGAAATCATCTACAGTCAACTCATTTAAATTAAAGTCTCTAAAAAATAGTCTTAATTATGACTAAAAAATCATTCTGGGATTACTTGTGCTGGTTTCATCTCAGTTATTTGAAAATTAATCATGTTTACTATTCACTTTCTTCTTTCATATTTTAGCTCTCTGTTCTTTCATTTTAGTGATGGGTGGTATATATCTTCCTTTTTAGTTATATGTATAAGATTTTTATTTTATTTCATTTATTCATTTTTGTTCATATTCTGTACTAGTTAATATTAACGTAATAATCTTGTTATCACTGATTTAGTAGTATCGTTTCATAGATGATTGATTATATGTGCCTTTCTTCTTTAAAGTATGGGGATCTACAATCTCATAAGTGTTGTTACCGTTAACTCTGTTTACAGTATATGGTCCAGTGTCGATCATAATTGTTGTTTGTACACTGTTGATTCCTGCAGTTATGTATATAATTTCATTATTATTTTTATTCAGATTCCCTTCTTCTTCTTCCAAGAATTCTTCTCTTAAATTTTTCAGGTAGTTATTATGAATTATTGTAATATGATTTTTATTATTTTTAACGTGACTGTTGACGCTGTTAAACCCAATAGTGTGGTTCAGTGAGGGTCCCGATGGTGTTTTCACTGCCGTGTAGAGTTTAAAGGCGGCTCGGATCCTTCATCTCCTCTGCCGTTTTGGTTCGCTTGAACATTTTCGTTGCTCGTCGATCTGGGTTGGGGTCGTTGGTGATCCTCCTCATAATTCACTCGTCGGTAGTCCTCTTGATTTCGACTCCTGCCTCTGTTAGTTCGATTATTGTCATGGTTACCTTGGTTCCAGTCGTCATCCCGACTAAAGCTTCGACGCCCGCGATAGTATGATCTACTGTTGCCACTGTTATCTGCCCATATATGATTGACCCTTCGATAGTTTTGATTTTGATCGTTCGGGTTGCGGTTGTTATTATTATTATGGTTAAAATTCCGATTGTTGTTGTACTGGTTCGGTTGATTTGTATTATATGGGCGGTTATACTGGTTATTCGGGATGTTTTGCCTGTTGCCATAGTTATTCCCATTGTTCCTTGGGCCGTTATTGTAGTTTGGCCGTTGGTATGCCCCATGGTTATTATTATGGGTGTTATTATTACTTGGCCTGTTGTTATAGTTTGTTTGGCTGTACATTCCGTTATTATTACGATTATTACCATTGTTATTATTGTTTCTGTTCTCGTAATCCGGAATGTTCCTGCTCCTGTATTGGTCGTTCCTCTGACGGCTTCTTCTCAAGTACTCCTCGCGTTCACGCTCTTCTAATAATGTTGTCATTGCCTGTATTGTCTTTATTTGTCCTCCCGAACGTGCTGTAGATATCCCGCTGTCGTAATGGTAAGCCAATCTGGCGACAAATATTTCTTCCGGGATATTCGGTTCAAGGTGTTTTGCCACACACACTTTTCCAAGGAAGTATGTGGTCGGTGTGTTACCCCTGTTAGGATCGTACCTTCCATAGCTGATGCTTTCCCTTACCATGTTTTGCGTGGCATCTGACCAGTATCTCTTTTTAAATGCCTCTTTAAACTCTTCATAGTTTCGCAAATCGTGCCTGGTGGCTATCCACCAGTTATCATTTGTTTCTTTAAAATGCTCGTCCAGGTAGCTCCGGATTACTGGCCATCTGTTCTCTCCGGTTCTTGTCAATTGTTCGCTGACTCGTTGCAAAAATTCTATCGGGTTTCCTCTAAAAGACTTAAAATTGATAGTCTCCCGATTTTCCATGGGTTGGGCATATGCTACTGTAGTTGGTCGATTATCAACTGATCGTTGAAGGTTTTCGATCCTTTCATGGTTGCGATGTCCCTGTACCTGGACTTCGTTGACGACTGCACTGATATTTCGGTACTGATTTCCGAAGTCTGTCTGTAGTTGTTCTACTTGAGTTCGGTTTTCGTCTCCTACCTGGTCTATTTTGGCCTCTAGTTCGGCCCTATTCAGTGTAACAACTGTATCGATTCCTTCCAGCCTTCTATTTGTCTCAGCTATCTCCTGTCTTCTTTCACCGTCGTTTTTGTCTATCTTTTGATTAATGGTTTTACTGGCTTCCTCGATTTTCTTGTTGACTGTTTGTCCTATTTCTTCATTCTGTCTGTTGATAGTGTCCCTCACTTCCTTGTTAGTATGTTCAATCCGTTCATTGATTTGTCTGAAGTTGTTCTCATTGATTTGCTTCAACTCCTCCTTCAATTGCCTATTATTTTCTTCCAAGCGTTTAAAATTTTCGCTGGTCTGTTTATTATTTTCTTCCAAGCGTTTAAAATTTTCGTTGGTCTGTTTATTATTTTCTTCCAAGCGTTTAACATTTTCGTTGGTCTGTTTATTATTTTCTTCCAAACGTTTAAAATCTTCTCTGGTTTCTTCTTTATTTTTGTCTAATTTTTCGTCCATCTTGTCAAATTTTTCCGTCATACTGTTCATCATTTGTTCCATGAATTTATTCCAATCTGGTCCTCCACTGGCTTCTTCTTTTCCCGTCATTTCTATTTCTTCCACTGAAGATACCTCCTTCTCTTCCACGTTGATCTCTTCTTCGGCCTCCGCCGCGCGTTTCTTCGACGTAGCTCTTCTGTGCATTTTCCTTATCTTCTAACAACTGCCGGCTGAAAATGAGTGACCTGTAATACAGTTATTAAAATACAAATTTATTATTCTTTCTTCTTGTTTCAGCCCGAAACGTTGGTGCGCCAATCTATAACAATCCGAATAGTTACGGGTGTATTTTACGAACTGCGGATAACGAAATAAGTTACCCTTCAAAACTTGGTTGTACTCGTTAATCGGTTCGTAAATGTCCTTATGTTGTGACTATTAATTATATTAGTTATTTTGTTGTCGTTTCCTGTGTTGTCGTTCAGTATTCGTTGATTAGCAACGATTGTATAGGAACGAGAATTTAGTGTGTCACCGTCCGTTTGAAATCGGCGCGTGAATAATATTTGTTTAGTAATGGTCAAATAGATCGTGTAAGCAGCCCACTGGATCTACTTTCGTGTCTGGATGTCCTTGCGCCCTCCTCAAATTTTCTCTTCTGGTTCCTGTAATTAATAGTCTTTATAATTACTTTATTGGAATAAAATAGGACTGGTACGATTGACAAATTATATCTTTTATTTGTAATTTCTTTGGAACATTGGTCAAATTACCGTTTCATTATTCGAGGATTTACAATTGGATGAGTTCATCCGCCGTAACAAATAGTCCGTAATAACAAAAAAATTCACAATAAATATATTTTATGTTTCTCAGGTAATGGGTACTTGGAGTTGCTAGGAAAGATAGGAAATATGCTTCTACTTAAAAATACAATGCATTACAAAATATATTTACTTCTTATCGACTAACAAAATGTATATAATAATGTTTTTCAAAGTTGTTCGCTTACAGTTTGCAACAGTGCCTTCAGTAACACAACATGGCGGACTATTAAGTTCTCACCTCAGAAAAATACGTTCTTTAAATTCCAATTAAAGTGTTTTAAATAAAGTCTTAGTTATAGTAGTTTATAATAATAGTTGGTATATAGCCTCCTTTATCTGGAACAGCTGTTTTTAGTGGAAATTGTGTTGTGATGTTATGTAGTATTCTGCTGGAATTAACCAAAATTTCTCACCGTTGCTGTGTATATACGGGATGGACGCTTTTGAGTTGGGTATCTATTTTCTCAGATTCTCGTTAGTGTGTTGGTTTTTCTTGGTTCTGGTGTCGTGTCATGTGTTGTCGATCTTTTCGGTATTACTTTTATCGGAATCGCCTCTCCTGGAGTAAGTTTTCACTCTTTTAATATTAATTTTTTACTGCCAGCAATATGCTGTTGAAGTTTTCAGTTTTATATCTAACAATCAAACTGTCTCTCTAAAAATATTTAAATCTCGTTGGTGACCTAGCTTTTGGTGTTTTTGATTGGTCTAGAGCCTTGACCCCACGTCACGTGACTAAGTTATTTTTGAAAATTGGCGTTTTTAATTTTGTCACCTCAGATTACGTTTTATTTATTTTGATTTACATTTATTTTTAATTAGTACCATTTTATTGTCCATTAAAATTAAATAGTTTTGATACTAATCTCGCCCCATTTTGGCCTCTTATCTACTGTTTTGGCAGGTTTATACTTTTGTGTTTTGAGGCATTGACCTAATCTTGTTTGACATTTTTGTTGTATGTCTTACAGATCTAATATCTTCTAATATTGTTATTCTTACTACCAAATATAATTCTGAGTATTCCTACTTTTCATACAATATCATTAATTAAAATATCTACACCTATTTTTCTGACAATAACAATAATACTGAAGCCGTGTCAGCTTAGTGGCTTACTAAACACTTTATAATTATGTTCATTATCTATATTATGATAGCAATGGATGGTTTATACATCTCCCTCCATTAACATCTTTATATTTTATCAAAACCAAGCTTTTGTTTTTAGTTTTATTTAATTTAGTAATGTTTATCTAACTATTTCAATGTTGCTTGGGTCTGGCTCAATTCCTTAGGCCTACATGTCTAACAGTTAGTTATTTCTGTACAATATCCTTTTTATAATATTAGACCTTTCCCAATTACCTGATTAACATTTTGAACAGTTTATGAACATTCTGTTCACTAGATAACTAACATTTTTTCAACAAAACTTTTATAACATATAAATTAATGGTGCACACAGGCTCCCATATTAACTATTTCTAATATAACTGAACATGGGTGTTTATTACCCTAACTCTTTTATATGTCACTATATCTTATTATTTAAACTATAGCATAGGCCAATAACTGTGCATTATTTAAAAATGAATAAGTGTTCAATCCTTATGAATAAATAATTATACATAACATAGTACATTGGAGTTTACCAAAACACTTAATAAAAAAAACACTTTGTCACTATATTTTGGTTCTTATTTCCATATATGTGGTTCATAAGACCTTTATCACTTTAATGATAACCCCCACTGGCTTTCACTTCCCCACTGGTTTATATTATGATCTTTTGATCATCATTTAATTATTTTGGGCTCTCACTATTTTCACTTGTTTGAACTCATAGATTTACACTGGTTTCTTAAATTATTACATATTTTGTTATTATTTACTCTACTGCATTGCATTCTTAATTTTATATTATCTTTATTGGGTACTCCTATCAATTGTATTGTTTATTAAAAGAATGGGATTAGTTTACTCATTAGATTGGGTCAATTTGTCATGTTTTTTGGTACAAACTTCTGTTTCTCAGTTCTAAATCTGGTTCTTTGCCTCTTCTCATTTCTTCTATTCAATGTTGATTTTTCTTGTGATATTCATAGTCGCCCGTTTCATTTTTCTTTTATTATCAGTCCATTTGTAGTTCGTGTTATTGTTCATATAGTTCATATTGTTCGTGTTAATGTTCATGCCCCTCACCTACCATAACTATTGGGTTTTGTCACGTTATTAGAAATTTTTCTTTGTTTGTTCTTTTCTGGATTTCCTTTTATAACTACTGTTTCTTATATAATATTAATATAATCTTCTTTGGTTACTTTTGTTGGATGTTGGAATTGATAATTTAATGTTAGTTACATACTTTTTAATAAGTTTTTTTTTTCATGGCTTGTGCTAGTACTTGTTATTTATATCTTATCGTTATAATATATCTTATACATATGTGATGAGATGTACCATCACAATATATATATACGTAATATCGCCTCCTTTCCGACTTAATTTTACATCTTGTGCCATTTTGTCAATGTTATATGTGGACAGACTTGCTTACTTTTCTATTAAATGTAGAAATAGATTTTACCATTATTTTTTGCCGCAAACCATTTAATCTTGTTGTTTAATCCTTTTTCTATATGAATAGCTCATTACAATTATTGTTAATATTTCGTGTAAACAGCAGAGAGATGCTAAGTAGGACATTGTCTCAGGTAAGATTGCATGGTAAATAAAGACTCGCGCGTATTTCTTTCACCAGTCGACGTCAGAGCGAAGCAACCAATGGGAGCGTAATTCGCCGGAGTGGCCTACCTTATTATTCTAGTTACATTGAGTCAGTAGTGCATTTGAACTGTAGAGAGTGCGACGCTACCGGTTTGCCCTCGAGTTTTCTATTACTTGATTGAAAATGAAAGTTTCCGATATTAAAAAACTTAATTTTTGTTCTTTATCATTAGAAGAAAAGCTTGAAATAAAAAATAATGCAAGACCAGTGCCCAATTTGAACTTCAGTAAGGTACAAAAAAAGTGCAAAGGAAAAGGAGAATTTACGCGCCGTTTTAATAGGAAAGTGTTTGAAAGAACTCCGTGGATATGTGGGTGTGAAGAAAGTAACTCTTTATTTTGTTTTGTGTGTTTGTTATTTGGTGGTGATGACAGTTGGACAAGACATGGTGTAAGTGACCTTAAGCATCTTATTTTGAAAATTTATAAGCACGAAAACTCTAAAAAGCATAAAAATAACTTCATCAGCTTTCAGCTGGTAGGAAAAACTAACATTTCTGCTAGTCTGAGTACAGCATATGCGGAAAATATTCGCAAACATAATGAAAGTGTGGAGAAAAATCGACAGATTCTTTCTAATGTGATAGACATTTTAAAAGTTTGTGGTAACTGTAATCTTCCTCTTCGTGGTCATAACGAAAAGGAAGGCTCTAGTAATAAAGGTGTGTTTTTGGAGTTGGTAGATTATACCAGAAAAATTGATGCTGCTTTCAATAGCCATATGGAAGAAGCCCATGTTTTTAAAGGGACCTCCAAGACGGTACAAAATGACCTTTTGCAGTACATGCTTCATGTGTGCCGAGAAAATATTATAAAAGAGATTAAGAAAACCTCATTTTTATCTCTCATGGCGGATGATACAACCGACGTATCTGCGAAAACGCAAACAGTCTTGGTTTTTCGATATGAATTAAACGGTCGAATTCACGAACGCTTTTGGGGCTTTTCGAACCCGGAAAAGCAAGACGCAGATAGATTGTCACAATGTATTTTGCAACAGGTTGATCCGATTTTAGAAAATAATTCAGATAAACTGATTGCGCAGACATACGATGGAGCTGCTGTTATGCGCGGACGTGAGGGAGGTGTAAATGTTAAAATAAAAGAGAAATATAAAAATGCCCATTATGTTTATTGTTACGCCCACCAATTAAATAAATTGCTCGAACAAGCTGCCTCTAATATAACGAGTGTGAGAATTTTTTTTTGCCAATTTGAATGGTATTGCCGCCTTTTTCTCCCATTCTCCAGACAGGAGAGCGGCTTTAGAGCATGTATGCGATAAAAAAATACCCCGACCCTCAAAAACTAGATGGAATTTTCAATCGAGGATAATACAAACAGTCTTCACTTACAAAGACGATATTCTGGAATGTTTCGAAAATGTACAGACAGGCGTTCCGAAAATATATAACTCAGAAACGGTAACACTGGCTGCTGGGTTTGTTAACTGGCTTGAAAATAGCACTTTCTTGTTTTGGCTAAATTTTTACTCAAAAATAATGCCTCACGTTAATATATTATTTAATCAGTTGCAAGTTCTGCAAACCGATGCAGTGAGAATTCATGCTGCTATTGACGACTTCGAAAAGGCGATAATCGAAATTAAAAATAAGCTACCCTCTGTGATCGATAGACAAGAGGAAAGAATTGAGATGCTCGCAGAAGGACCTACGCCTAGAAAAAGGCGACGATTGAATGATGAGAATTTAAATTTATCAGCAAAGCAAGTGTGTGATACAATTGTATTTCAAATAAAAGATCGCTTTGTATTCAAAAACCATCTGTGTGGAGCAAAGATATTTCAGTACGAACGCCTCAATGAACATAAAAAAATGGTCTTCCGGTAGATGATATTAACCAGTTTTGCAGTGCATTTCCAATGATTGATAAAAATTCATTTATGACAGAGCTTGAAGTTTTTTACTCGAGGTCAGAAATAACAGAAGAAAATATGGCTGGCTGCTTGAAAACATTAAATTTTATAACTTCTTTTGGATTGGACGGTACATTTAAAGAAATCACAAAAGGACTGAAAATTCTTCTAAATATTCCTATGACTACTTCGGAAAGTGAGCGGTGTTTCTCAACTCTGAAGTTAATCAAATCCTACTTAAGAAACACCATGAGTGAAGACAGATTAACTGTTGTGGCTATGTTGTCTATTGAACAGCTGATTATTCGCGAGATACCAGACTTTAACGAACTAGTAATAGAACAATTCATTTCAGACAAAAACACAAGATTAGATTTTTCTTTCAAACGATAAACTTACTGATAAACTAATTCTTATAGTATATAGTATGTATAGTGCTCGATATAGTGTTAAAAACCTATTTTATATATTTTTTGTTTACTTATGTGTGTGTGTGTTTGGGTGGATTTCACGATGGACAGTCTTCGACTTCGAACCAAGTGAGTTTTTATACTTGTATAACTTTTATTAACTAACTTTATACTTTTTAAGTGTGCTTTTCAAGTTAAATACAGGGTGGTATAAGGTTAAGAGAGAGATGGTGGTAAATTTTTAAGACAGCGCCCTCCCTTAAGGTTTACTCACGAGCCGCCACTGTTCATATTACCCATAAATACTCTGTTCATATTCCCTACTTTGCTCATATTACCCTGAATTCCCTTATATTTTGCGATGTACAGGTGTCGCATAGGATAAGTAATCGGTAAATTGTGTTTTGAAATGCTATAGGATTATTAATGATATGACTACAAAATTGCACTCTTTTTGATTTAATACAGTTTATGAAAAAAATAAACTAATTTCTCACTCTGTTGACCTGACTACAGTTTAAATAATTTTCTTTCTTATAATCTAATACATCAAAATTTTTTCTTTATAAGTTCTTTTGTCTGTTAGCTTATAAGTTTATTTAAGTTTATATAAAAAAATAAAGTCACTTCCCTATATGACGAATGTAGATCGAGATGTTGATGATCCAGTTTGGAATACACCTGTAGGTCGTTCACTCTGGACAGGTACAGGTGGGCTCTTCCTGGTGTCCGGCGTTCAAGGTCGTTCTTGGGTCGAGCAATTCATTGTTGATCCCCTGATACTGCCAACGTATAAAAAACCAATAACAATTTTTATTAAGTTTTATAAGTTATTTTTCAAATTTATTTTATAATTGTGTAGCGTTTTTACGAATCTTTGTTTTGATTAAAATTGTAACTATTTCTGGCGCATTTTGGTCTGCTTTGTTTTTAATTGAAGTCAAATTTCTCGAATTTTTATTTATTTTGAATTAACTTTATACACATTAATTTTCTCAGAATTAAATTCTATACAAATTTAGTTAGAAATTTGTATTTGTTTATTGGCAAATTAACAAAGTTATTTTATCCCAAATCTAAAGTAGTGTGTTTTTCGACTCCAATCTTTTGTGTTTTACACAGTTTTTCTTATAAACTAATTGAAATAGAGGTCTGGGGCCTCTTTCATTGCATTTTTCAGATAAAAACCATAAAAACCCACCAAAACCCTTCGTTTCATACCCCAAGAATTTTAGTATGGCTTCATTTTCCCATGGGAGCAGAAATCAGGAGAAATATTTCAAGCTATAGAATCAGCTTCCGAGAGATTGCCGTGGAATTCTGAATCGCTCTGTATATCAAATCTCAGTTCTTTGTAGTTTGTTTAAAATAATTGTTCATTTTCACCTGCATATACTGCTGTGTTACCGCTGCCAAGCTATTGTAAGATGCGCGCGCGCGCGTGTGTGTGTGTGTGTGTGAGAGAGAGAGAGAGAGAGAGAGAGAGAGAGAGAGAGAGAGAGAGAGAGAGAGAGAGAGAGAGAGAGAGAGAGTGTGATGTGTGGCTCCTGGATGATGATAATTATAATGCTTATGAATTTTTTAGTGGATGGTTAGTGAGGATCGGTCAAAATAACATGTTTCATTTTGACCGATCCTCACTAACCATCCACTAAAAAATTCATTGATTGACGGTCACTAAAAATTTAAGGATATAATGATTATGATGATTCTGCCACGCCCACGTTGATCGTTGCTTGTATGTTGACTACTACATCATGATAATGGTTCTGGTGCTCTTCCGTCGATCGTGATATGTGTTGTTTTAGTGCCAGATGACGCTATTGTTGGTGAAGTATGTCGAGAAGCAGCGAGACATTGTGATCCCGTTGGTAATTATTATCGTCTGTCCCTGGTTCGAAATTGTCCGAGGTATTTATAGTCTGGTGTAAATCGACATGGTTGGCGGCGGAAGAACATAAAAATGTCAACGGCGGCGCCCATAGATCTAGTGAATATGGTCTACTGCGGACGGGTGGATGAGACTCGTTAGCTCAGTGAAGGCAACTCATCTAAGAGACGGGAACTCTAAACATAAAACCCCTGGTCCTCCAGGTTGGGGGTTGGGGGTTGGGCGTAGGGTTAGCAACCCACCCCATAAAATAATATTGTTATGAAGCCAAGAGAAAAAGGAAAAGCCGGACGGATTAATGGAATTGGGACTGGATCGTGGAAAAAGGACAAAGATTTTAAACTTGCGACGTGGAACTAGCGTTCCTTATACAGACCTGGAGCCTTGAAGATATTAATAGGAGAGGTTCTCAAATATAAGACAGATGTTTTGGCTATGCAGGAGATGAGGTGGACTGGTGCTGGAATCATGGATCGAAGGGACTACTCGGTGTATTACAGCTGTCAGAACCGGGACCATGTGCTTGGAACTGGCTTCTTGGTAAGCCGTAGAATGAAAGCAAATATCATTGATTTTAAACCCCTTACACCTAGAATGTGTAAAATAAGACTTAGGGGAATCTTCTTTAATTATACTATAATAAACGTGCATGCCCCAACTGATGATAAGCCTGAGGAGGAGAAAGATGATTTTTATGACTTGCTGGAGAATGCGTATGCTAGCAGCCCTAGACATGACATAAAAATAATCATAGGTGACTTAAATGCCAAAGTGGGAAGCAGCCATGCTTGTAGTAATATAGGAAAGTATAGTTTACACTCTGAACACTCAGACAATGGTTTCCGACTATTGAACTTCGCAGTTGGTCAAAATATGATCATAGGAGGGACTTTCTTCGACCACAAAGACATACATAAGGGCACATGGATCTCTCCAGACGGGAGAACGGTCAATCAAATAGATCATGTCCTATTGGATGGCCGCCATAAGTCAGACTTACAAGACGTTAGAGTTTATAGAAGTGCCAACATGGATAGCGATCACTATCTCGTAGTTGCAAAACTGAGAGCTAGAATCTCCAATAATAGAAATGAAAAAGGAATAAAGACTGTTAGATACAATACAGAAATACTAAAGGAAGAAGAAATAAAACGGAGGTTCGAGGAAGTTACTAATGAGAAAATTAGACAGTGGAGACTTGAATGCCGTGAGGAACAAGATATAGAAAACCACTGGCTTAATCTAAAAAACATGTTAGTGACCACGGGAGAAGAAATCGCTGGTTTGAAGAAGAGACATGGGCGAGATGAGTGGTTTGATAAGGAGCGTGAAGAGGCAACTGACTTCAAAAACAAGACATACAAATTTATGATCCTAAGGAAATGCACTAGGGCTGTTCAAGAGGAATACAGGAAGGCCAGGCGGAGGGAAAAGAAGATTCATAGAGGAAAAAAGAGGGAGTATATGATGAGACAGATGAAAAAGATAGAGGAATATAAGAGTAAAAGGCTGAGCCGAGATATGTACAGGAAGGTGAATGATATGAGACAGGAATTTCAGCCTAGAACAAATGCCTGTAGGGATAATAATGGTGGCCTTGTGAGTGATAATGCTGGCGTAATCAGGAGATGGACAGAACACTTCGAAGAGTTGCTAGGCTCAGTTGGGGAGGCTTCGATGGAGGCATCTGAGAATGAAGAGGAACCAGGAGAATTCGGGGATGATAGAGAGGAGTTGGTGCCATCCTATGACGAGGTGTATGAAGCTCTAGGAAAGCTTAAAAAGAACAAGGCAGCAGGTTCCGATGGTTTACCAGGGGAACTATTAAAGAGCGCAGGAGGAGATTTCATAAAGGAATTTGCCCATCTCATAGAGCGAATATGGCTGGAGGAGGTAATTCCTGATGAGTGGAACAATGGGGTGGTGTGTTGAATACATAAAAAGGGTGATCCGCTCATATGTAAAAATTATAGGGGCATCTCTCTACTTAATACAGCATATAAGGTATTGTACAACATCATATTTTCTAGACTGCTTCCCTACGCTGAGGAAAACATAAAAGAATATCAGTGTGGATTCACTAGGAATATGTCAACAACAGACCAAATATTTACACTAAGGCAAATCCTGGAAAAAACGTTGGAATATGGAGTGGCCACTCACCATCTCTTTGTGGATTTCTAGTCGGCATATGATTCAATCAACCGGAAAATGCTATATAGAGCTATGAAGGAGTTGAATATACCATCTAAGTTGGTGCGTATGGTTGGAATAGTTATGTCCAATTCTAAGTGCCAAATCAGAATACAATCAAATCTATCTAACTCCTTAAAAATATTGAATGGGTTGAAACAAGGAGATGCCTTAGCGTGTCTGGTGTTCAACATAGCTCTAGAAAAGGTCATCAGGGATTCAGGAATTCAAACTAGCGGACACATATTTCACAAGGAGGTACAGCTTCTGGCCTATGCCGATGACATTGACGTCATAAGTAGGTCTGAATCTGGCTTAAAGGAAGCCTTTCAGGAACTGGAGTTGTCCGCTAAGGCTATGGGCTTGGTTATAAACCAAAGCAAAACCAAATATATGGTTGTAGGTGCCAACACTCGTGCCCTGTCCCTGCGCATTAACGATTATGAATTTGAAAAGGTTCAGGGTTTTCCATATCTCGGGTCATATGTGGACTCTGGAAATGACTCCTCTAGAGATATTGAAAAACGGATATTATCTGCTAATAGGTGTTACTACGGACTGGTGAAACATTTTAATTCAAAATCAATAAGCAAAGATACAAAAGCCACCCTATACAAGACCTTGATTAGACCAGTCCTGATGTATGGCTCGGAATGCTGGGTGTTAAAAAAACTAGATGAGCAGAAACTATCCGTTTTTGAGAGGAGGGTACTGAGGAGAATCTATGGCCCTGGGAGGGAAAACGACATTTGGAGGCGACTGCATAATCGAGAGTTGTACGAAAGGTTTAAAGATCTTCCGATCGTGCAACTCATACAAATTAACAGATTGCGTTGGGGTGGTCATGTGCAGAGAATGGCGGAGGATAGAATCCCAAAAAGAGTGATGAATTATTTGCCGATGGGAAGGAGAAGGAAGGGAAGACCGCGTACAAGATGGCTGGACCAGGTTGGTAAGGAGGCAGTGAGGCTGGGTGCAGCAAACTGGTGGACATTGGCCGGCGGGAGTAGAGACCAGTGGGGAAGATTTCTTTTGGAGGCCAGGGCCCGGACTGGGCTGTAGCGCCGAGGATGTATGTATGTATGTAAAATTATTTCTAACAGTTTCTATATTATTTACAAACAAAAAAATGTTACACTGAGTGAATATGCAAATATGTAACGTTTCAACACACACACGCGCGCGCGCGCGCCCGTCCCACGAAACGTTTTTGCATGTGGTGTAATAAAGCCTTAGAAAGTTAGCCATGGGAACGTGGTTTTTTGCAAAAGAACCCTCGGACTTTCAAAAAAATATAGGTGTAATGACTTTCGAAGTGTTTAGAAAACTTACGTAGAGCAAACAGATTGTTCTTTCGACTGGTTTGTATGCTCTCTGCATATACCCGTGGTGTGTGTGTTACACTGGCATATGGCACTTACAGTTTAACGCCGACGCCGGATCCGAACTGCCAAGTGGGGGGGGGGGGCTTATACTAGGCAGGATACCGCTCGCTGGTTGTTCATAGCCTTGCGAGGGGGAACGGTCGTATTTAAATCAGATGACCCAGGCGGGAATCGAACCCGCGCCGACAGCGTAGCAGCTAATCAATTGTTATTACTAAAAAAAAAAAATAAACGACATTTTTTATTATACAGTGGTTAATATAAATAAGGTTTAATTGATGAAAGTAATTAGCAATAAATAAACTAATAAAGTAACACGACGGATGTGTCCAATCTTCTCGCGCCATAAACAATTTCTGTAGCTACTGAAACTCAGGCGCGACACGTGAAACTGAAATTTCTATTATTGCCATTCTACTAAAACTAATACTAAATGTAAACTACTGCATGTGAGAGTTTTATAATAACTTTGCTTGTAATATTTTTTAATTTTTTTTTCTATTTCATCTGTGAGGTAACCCACGACGAAATTATAGTTGTGTTACGTGACAGTTTCTAATTCAAACTAAGGTTTTTAGTGAGCCTTACTTACTAAACATCGACATCAAATTTCAAATAAAAAATATATTCAGTTATATAAATTTAACAAAGTCACCATCACACTTACTCACATTATTCTTGTTCATAATGAATATTAAATAATAAATAATATTTTTTATAGAAGAAACATATTTTATATTTTATTACAATGTTTCGACAGTTTTTTTCATCTCGAGATTTATAAAACATCATAAACAATATATAAGCAAATATTGTTTAATAACAGCTGTTGTTGAACATAAATATGTAATGTAGGATATTATATAGAATAGACCTATTAGCTGTAACCGTGTTTCGCTGCACCCAAAAATGAAAAACTTCGTATAAATTTTATTTTTACTCAAATTATGAAGTTTACTTACATTAAATTAAAGCTCTTTTATAAAAAATGTTAGCGGCTTCCCCATTTTCAGCGAAAACATACATCTTACACATTGGCAAGCAGATACTCTTGAAAACCCAACGTACAATTTACCCAAGTGAAAAACAGGGAGATTCTAGGTGAACTCCAGCAACTTGCATGGTTTGCCCTTGAGATTTATTAATGGACTTAGCAAATCCTAGTTTTATAGAAAACTGCGAGCGTTCTAGTTGAAACGGTAAATTTGTTGGAACGACGGGAATCCTTGGTATAAATACTTCTTGTCCACGGAAAGACCCTGTTAATATTATAGCCTGTAGTATATTATTCCCAAGGGCTATCTATGATCCTTAATCGAGTGTCATTCCATAATCTGAGAGTATATAATTTGCCCAGCAATATGACTAGGACATCTACTTTTAACTGAAATTGATGTGCTGGGCTCCCTGGCAATTGTAATGGATTTAAGAAATCCGTTGGATATGAAGTTGTTTCTTCTGCACTCATTGCCGTGTCTGAAGAGTAATAAATGTTTTCGTCGCTAAATATTAATTTCAGTACCTGTTAATCTATATTTGTAACAATATTATTTGTCGGAGCTAAAATGGCTCTACCACATATCCATTATGTGGATATTTTCGTCAGGATAATTTTCACTAATATTGGTAAAGACCAGTGGCGGCTGGTAATGTTTTTGACTGGGGGGGGGGCACAATTTAGTTGTACCCATATATTATGCAAAAAAAAACAGTAGAAACTAAATTATTGCTATTATCATCAAATAATTGTAAAATTGAATCTTTTGCTTCACTACTAAAATTATTGTTAATATCAAAAACCTACCTTGCAAACTACCAATATTTAAACAGTGTTTGAAACTAAAATTATTTATAACCCCGTTTTATAATTTTGTTGTGTAATATCTAAATTCGGTTTTGGTGGCCCTAATTTTTTTAGTTCTATTTTCTTTTCGTAAGTAAGTGAATTTGAAATAATCAATCGTTTAATATTACTTACCGATTTCATAGCCATTTTAATCGTTTCTAACAAATACGCACAGAACACACAGGCTCAGGCCTACACAGAATAAGTTACACGTTTATGTAGGCCTACGCAAGGTTCGACAAAAACACTATCGTACACAGAATACACTGCTTAATAAAGAATAAATTATTAGAACATTACGTTTACACAAAAAGTACAACAAAAACACAATCAAAACTATATAAAACACAAGAGAAAATATATGCACTTTAAACAGCAACAGAGAAGTTTTGAACAACGCTCCGTTTCTCTATGAATTTAGCTGCGAAATCAGAAAGCGGGCACAGCCCCACCTGTAATGGCGGATGCTCATTTAAATGCATAGACATGTGTACACGTCTCTTGCCCCGCTCCCCGAAAGACCGGCCTATGCAGGGAGGACGACAGCGAAACCGTCCCGGCTGCGGGGCCATGCCGAAAACATCGGGTGATCGCTATTAGTCGCCCAAAAAATATCTTTCAATAAGGATACTACACATTATCACATTATAGTTATATTATTGACAAGTTTAATTTGCAAATTTAGTGGGAGGGCTGCGCCCTTTTGCCCTCCCTGTACGAGCCGCTACTGGTAAAGACGCATTATGTTAATTCGTCTACACTTTGTACCAACTGACAAGCAGCAAGCAGTTGAAACCTGCCATCACTGTTAGCAGTAATTAAACGCTTGTATTTAACTTGCTTTTCCCGTCGGTCTAAAGTGGATTTTTCAAATCGAATTTTCGCATACTTCCCGATGTGATAGCGACTTGAAATTTTGCATACACACTTGGATCACGTGACAATACAATATTATGAAAAAAAATACATACATACATTTACCAATGTACAAATTATAAGTTAAATGTAGTCGCATTCATAAACGAAGTTTTGTATGTGTACTACGTTATTGACAACAAAGAAGTAGTAGGCCTATCTATGGAAACTCACCGGTTCCCATTTTCGATCACGCGCAATGTGCGACACGTCCTTATAAACTTTTTCAATGTTAAAACTGTCACGTGATTACAAATAACGGTAAGTAATTTTACTTTGTATACCTACAAAACGTTTCACTTTGAATTTTTCTCTTTTAAAATTAAAATAAATAAATAATTCTTAATATGAATTACCCTGGCTTGGTATATGGATGTTGGCTCTTGGTATCCAAGACACGTAGGAAAATAGATTATAGATAAATAAATCACCTTGTATCCGTCGTGTGACTTCGTTACGGCGATTAAAATGATGGAGCAGATGTTCCGAAACGCGTAATTTTAATCGACGTAACGAAGTCACACGACGGATACAAGGTGATATATTTATCTATAATCTATATTGGTATATGGCACTATTGAAAGTTTTCGATCTCAGATACGGTCTTTTTTAGGTTAATTAATACTACACTTCTTAAAATTAAACACACAAAAATAAAGATTAACAACTAACAAAAAAAATTACAACAGTGTTATTGTGTGATAATTCAGTGTTTGTGAAAAAATAGTTCGCTAGTATATATAGTGTCACAGGTTAGTTTGTAATAACCGTTAAACATTTTTAAAATTTGATTAATATCACAATACTTTCCTTTTTAAATTCACACTTTTATATTCCTTTTTGTTTTTTTCCACTATATAATTCATTTATTATTATTTTAACAATTCACTATATAGTTTTATCACTCGATTATAACTTAACTCCGGTTCACTGTACATCTAACCTGCCTGATGTTCGAGTCCGATTGCAATTTCCTGTCCACGTGAAACTGTCTACGTGATTACAAAATTACTGTAAATTTACTGTGATCATTTAATTATGTATATTTTATACAATAAAAAGCAATTTATCTATCTATTTATCTATTTCATAAATAATTGTTTATTTTGTAATTATGGAATTTTACATATGTAATTTATTATGTAATTTACTCTTTTCATTATGTAATTTATCTATAAAATTTGACTAAAAAGTGTGAAATAAAAAAAAGTAAACAAAAGTAAAAAAAAAACGCTTTTATTTAAAATTAACAAAATGATCAATGTACTAAAAAGGATAAAATAATTTATCTTATACCAAATACATTAACAACAAATGAAAATAACGTTTATTAATCAAACATTTTTGTAACATTAAGTATCATTGATAATAAAAGCGTGGGCGCCTAAGGAATGATATTATACCATGTTTAAATCAGTCTTCAATAAAAAAGATCTATAACTGATACTATTTGTTCTACATTTACTATCACTGATAATAAAAGCATGGGCGCCTTCATTTAGACAATGTGATCTTAAACATGAATTCGAAAATATAATTAATCAATATCAAAATGAATTTTGTGTCTCAAAAATATTATAAAAACTATTTGTTTATATTCAGTGCATTGTGTATTTTTTTATTTAAAAATATAATCCTTGACAATCTTATTTCAACGTCCCCTCTTAATAATAGTTTGTAATGTGAAGTATAATGTTATAACTTGATTCAATGGAAAGGAATCTTCAAATATCTGCTATTTTTCCAAATTTAGTTACACTATGATTCTCTTTATAGAATGTAAACTTTGGAATTGCGCACGATTGTACTTGTAAGACAAATGTACACATATATGCATACTCTGAAAAATTTAATTCCTCAATAATCAAATAAATGATTGATTTAAACATGGTATAATATCATTCCTTAGGCGCCCACGCTTTTATTATCAGTGATACTTAATGTTACAAAACGTTTTGATTAATAAACGTTATTTTCATTTGTTGTTAATGTATTTGGTATAAGGTAAATTATTTTATCCTTTTTAGTACATTGATCATTTTGTTAATTTTAAATAAAAGCGTTTTTGCGTTTTTTTAAACATTTTTTTTACTTTTTTTTCCTTCTCCAACGTTCACAAACTCGTTGGAAAATACTCATGCTAAGACATCATGTAAATGGACTCTCGTATTTGTGGACACATTCATTGTTATAACATCCGACCATAAATATGATCAGAGTACTTGAGGCTGAATGACGTGTTCCTTTTCCGGCTTACCTTTGGGTATCACTGGTAATGTTTGCCTGAAATTTCCGGCCAAAAGTACCACCGTACCGACCATCAATTTTTGAACACTGCGAATGTGTCTTAGACTCCTGTTTAGCGCCTCGATGGCAGGCTTGTGCGACACTGTTGCTTTATCTCATACGATTAGCTTACATTTACGAATCATATCAGCACGCTCGCTATTTTTGTTAATATTACAAATCGGTAAATGCTACTGCTACTGCTACATCCCTACTTCGTCTTATTTGAACACGTAATATATTAAGAAGTAATGTTTGCCCGTTCCACCTGGAATATCTAAAAACAAGAGTGCTGGTACGTTGGAATTTACTTTATCCATCACTACCAGCTCGTTGTTCTGACGTTAATTTGACAGTATGTGATAAAGTTGATCCTGCAGTTCCATAAAATTGTAATTCATTTCTCTGCTTACGTCTGAATTAAGATTGTCCTTTCGTTAAGATCCATTCATACTTAATTCGTGTAACGTTTTGTACAAATTTCTTGGATTCGATCTTCAATATTAATCAATACTTCATTATACAAATTATCTATGCTGCTGTCAGAGGAATGTTGCTGGAATATACCTTGAAGTAAAAAGACATTCCGCATTCGATATACCAATGATGCCATTAATATTGCAAACAGCTGTCGTGTTATTATAGAACACTGAAATGTAAAGGCTTCTTGCAACGTGTGTTTCTAAAAGTTCAAAACGTTCACATGCTTCTTAGTTAGCAGCACATTGTTGAGCGCCAACCGTTTTTAAATCTACAAAGATTTGGGTGCTCTAATGTTACGTAGGAGCAATCGCAAACAGAAACAACCAGAATTACTAACATGAACCGTAGGCCTATATATGCGTCCCAACGCGTCACCTTTTTTTAATTGTAGGCCAGCCTTCTTCCGGAGTATCTAGTTTCCGTCTTTTCCATTGTTTTGTTAAAGTTTCCCAGACACAATACTTTGGTACATCCACGAATAGTAAAGTTTTCACAAAATCGTAATTTTGAGAAAGTTTGAAAATGCCGTTAATGTTGTTTTCAATGGTGTATTCTCATGAAATAAATTGAAATAAGTTAAAATTAATTCGTTCGCCATTTTCTAAATGTACAGCTAATCGCATCGTCCAGTTCGAAGCGATTAATCTAAGACTCTGCAGTCACGAAAACTACTGACAACAAACTTAATCTGACTGATAGACATTGTGTGTTTTGTTTACTCAAAAGAGTCGAAAATTTTGATTCGCATCGGGAATACCCATTATTTTAATATCTTTGTAATTATTTTTTGACTCTGTACATTAACCGTGCGTACGTACACTATAATATATTGTATAGTTTAGTATAATGTTAAGTACAAACAAAACATAATATGTTGCAATATAATATGCATGGATGACATATATTATGGGGTTGTAACAGCGAGTGTGTTGGAAAAGTGGCGCGTACATGCGCAGAGGGAGACAGAAGGAAGGAACCTCATTTAAAACTTGTTTTTTGTTCGTTTTTCTTTTCCTGTTTAGGTTTGTGTGTATAAAGATTTAAATTATGCCACACTAGTTGCGGCGTCAAATATAACTATAAACGAGTTGTACCCGTTTACGCCCAGCGGTGGACGCCAAATATAACTGATTTTTGTTACCGCTCTTTTTAATTAATTAAGCCCCACTTTTGTTGTGGTGGCAAATAACTTTAACTTAGTTTGCCCGACGTCGTGTGCGTCTAATATAATAATACATTTACTGTTTTGATTTATCGCAGGGTTTAATTCAATAAAATTTATACGCCATTACTTTCTATTAGTTAATTTATTAACTAAACATCATATATCATAATTCATGGGACACTTAATTATTGCTATAAATATTAATTAATGCACATTTAACGAAGTTAATACTTCTTCAATCTTTAAGACTTTACTTATTACTATAATACATTTTTTAATAATTGATCAACTTAAGTTTAGTACAACATTTATATATAAACGGATTCATTTAAAGTCAAAACGATTGTGACATGTGATATAGATATTTTATGAATACCAGATTTTCTACGACTTTCTCTAATGGTTCAACATGACCTTACTTATAATGAAGTCTCTAATTATTATTTTAAATTGATTTCTTTAGTGAGTTATTTTAGTGACAGACAAGTGGGTGTAAAATTTAATTAGTACATAAAAAAATTAATTGAGGTACGATTATCCATCTCTTGTAGAGGTAGCCAGTGTGGGAAGCGATGCTCCTTAATCAGCATTGGAGTTTTTGATGATAAGTCATCAGATGAATCTCGAGTGGCATGCTTGGACCTCACAGTTGCACTTCACATATATATTATAACCCAACTACTCTCTCTAGTGTTGAATAATAAGATGTAAGTAAATTCGTTTACTGTTGTATTCCACTATTTCCGCCGTTCTCTCCCGTCTCGGCGCTCAAAACCAGTGATGTAATTCGGAGCTGCCAACTGTCGCTCCGTCCGCTTTGCTGTGCTATCGTATCTTTTAATTTTATCAGTAATAATAATGCAAAAAAAACAAACAGATGTACTCCTTTAATCAATCTTTATTCAAACGAATTGATCAATTACGTTTTTTTTCTTTATTTTAATACAAATTGTGACAAACTTATGTCGCCTTCGTTCATAAGTTGGTAGTTACTAATAACTATGCTGGGATCAACCTCGATAATGATGCTCGTTGTTTTTATTCTATTAAATAAAATAATCTCAGGGCGTATTCGGTTCGAATGTTATGGTTAAACAATTAATACAACTCTTAAAATCAAAATACAAACTTTACAAGTAAGGATATAACAAAGTTTTGATGGTTTTATAGTGAAAACTAGTAGTCGTGGTTATGTTGTCCACAGTTCTAGGTTATGAAAAGTTTTAGATATTTATTAATTGTCGTTCAGTTTTTTGGTATTCAAAAGGTGTAATAATCAATTTTTGTTATCTTCAAGTGTTCCTTAGTGTTGGTGTATATTATAGTGTATGTGTTTTTTATTGTTTAGTTTTCTAAGTGGTTCGTGTGCTCAGATGTGGGTGTTGTTGTTAAATAAGTTTATAAAATTATACAGATTCACCCAGATCCTCTTCTTTTATTCGTTCAGGACGAAGATGGGGTTCAAATCTTCCTTAATTCTTCTTCCAGGATTTAAATTCTTCCGAATTGGGGTCTTGTTGGTCTTGGGTTCCTCTAATGTTCTTCAATAACTGTCCTGATTCGTTTTACTATGTTTGGTATAGGTTTCCTCTTATTAAAATATAATTAGCTAAGACGTTATAAAAACGCGTCTGTTTTCAATGATGGTTGTTAAAGAAGTCCCTCTTTTATTTATCTGAATTTTCGGTTGCTAAGGTAAAACTTGAAATCTGGTTGGTTGATTCAGATATACATTGTCATACAAATTCATTATTTTATTGCATGAACTTGGCCAAAACTTTTAAATTAGTATAACTTTGTTATACTAATTGGGAATTTAAAACTAATAGCATCATTATTTTGCTCTTAACATTTGTGACACATAGACACCAAACATGCCCATTTTTGCTTAAGAAATTCTGATGTTACATTTTTGCTATTTGAATTTTCTTAAATAATTTAAAACTGATTATTTCGATTCCATATTTACTGTGTATCCTATTAATTATAAACCTATCCATATTACAACATTTGTTTTATAAAATTCTAAATGTATTTCCTAAAATTTACAAAATTCCAAAGTTTTTATAGGCCTAGGTCTTGACATGTTAAATTTCTATTTTCTGTTATTGTAACACCTATTAACTATGCAACTACCATCAAAACTACTCCCTATAACTCTATTAGTATTATTATTTAAAATTACAACAATAATTATCACTGGAACATTATAAAAAACATAATTCACATTTTGTGATCAAACAATCTGTATATGCCTGGTTACATAAATCCTGCATAAGACATATCATCCACTCATTACCTAACAAAACTATAAATAACATAAACACAACTTTATTCTTACTTTCAAACATTAAAAGAAAAAGTCTAATCATTTAATAATGATTTTATATCTTTCTATTTCTCTTAGACAGTTCAGCCATTGCTGTACTAGGTACTTTTACTGTTTTTTTCATCTTGTCATATACATTTGATAACTATTATTTCTTAAGCCTTGTTTACACATGCATTGGCATTTCTATATTTTTGTCCATATTTTATTATTTGTTTATATTACACAATAATCTCTTCTTTGGTTGTACAGTATTTATTTTATAACGTTAGGTCCACCATTAATCACACTATTTTAATTGTATGTTTCCATGTATCTTGTATTAATGATTGTGTTCTTGTATTATTCAATTATATTGGTTAGTTAACATTTTGCTATGTAATTATGCTGTGTAAATACCGCCGTTATATTACGTTTCACTATCGTTTACTATTATATGATCATAAACTCGAACGCTAGAAAATGTTATACAGTTCATATCATATCGATATTTTTCTGTCATTTTACGAAATCCCGTAACACTTTCGTCACGCCTCTTACTTCCGATCCTTTCAAAAATTTAGTAAAGACATCCCTTCTCGCGTCTCTGTCGCTTGCCTATATCGAACATGAGAATTTCCCCACCAGACTTCTGGTTTCGGCGATGCCGTCTCCTAATTGGTTCTCTTTTCCGTACAACCTACTCCAGAGACCACCTACTTTTTCAAAGTAAGTTCTAATAGGCCTTCTGATTTCCACCAAAATTTTCTCATGGGTCCTTTACCCTTCGGTCAACGGCATTTCCGAATACTCTAGTAATAAATCTAGCTGTCGTATTTCTTAGTCTTCACAAAAGACAACCCTTCGATTTCTCTTCCAACATCTGCCTGTCCAATTAGTTGCCCCTATGGTATTATGTTTTCTTGAACAAAGGCCTCGCCAACTCTCTCCGTAAGTATTTCTTTTTTTGTCTGGTTCCCAACAAAACCTATCCTTTTAGTTCCTGCGTTCCTCGGGTACGATTTCTTTCCTGGTATTATAGTATTGTTCCGGCGTATCCTCTGTTTACGCGTTTCAGTCAAGGAACACCCTTCATTGTTTTCTGTCTGCTGTTGTTATGTTCGTGTCGTGTAACCTTTCATCCTTTGTCAGAACGAAACATTTATCACTTGATGAGTTTATTCACTCCCTCATGCTTTTCATCGGATTGTAAACTATTATCCACCGGCGTCATTTCTAGATAGAATATCAGTGTGGATTCACTAGGAATATGTCAACAACAGACCAAATATTTACACTAAGGCAAATCCTGGAAAAAACTTTGGAATATGGAGTGGCCACTCACCATCTCTTTGTGGATTTCCAGTCGGCATATGATTCAATCAACCGGAAAATGCTATATAGAGCTATGAAGGAGTTGAATATACCATCTAAGTTGGTGCGTATGGTTGGAGTAGTTATGTCCAATTCTAAGTGCCAAATCAGAATACAATCAAATCTGACTCCTTAAAAACATTGAATGGGTTGAAACAAGGAGATGCCTTAGCGTGTCTGTTGTTCAACATAGCTCTAGAAAAGGTCATCAGGGATTCAGGAATTCAAACTAGCGGACACATATTTCACAAGGAGGTACAGCTTCTGGCCTATGCCGATGACACTGATGTCATAAGTAGGTCTGAATCTGGCTTAAAGGAAGCCTTTCAGGAACTGGAGTTGTCCGCTGAGGCTATGGGCTTGGTCTGATCCCTGCGCATTAATGATTATGAATTTGAAAAGGTTCAGGGTTTTCCATATCTCGGGTCATATGTGGACTCTGGAAATGACTCCTCTAGAGACATTGAAAAACGGATATTATCTGCTAATAGGTGTTACTACGGACTGGTGAAACATTTTAAGTCACAATTAATAAGTAAAGATACAAAAGCCACCCTATACAAGACCTTGATCAGACCAGTCTTGATGTATGGCTCGGAATGCTGGGTGCTAAAAAAAAAACTAGATGAGCAGAAACTATCCGTTTTTGAGAGGAGGGTACTCAGGAGAATCTATGGCCCTGTGAAGGAAAACGACATTTGGAGGCGACTGCATAATCGAGAGTTGTACGAAAGGTTTAAAGATCTTCCGACCGTGCAACTCATACAAATTAACAGATTGCGTTGGGCTGGTCATGTGCAGAGAATGGCGGAGGATAGAATCCCAAAAAGAGTTATGAATTATTTGCCGATGGGAAGAAGAAGGAAAGGAAGACCGCGTACAAGATGGCTGGACCAGGTTGGTAAGGAGGCAGTGAGGCTGGGTGCAGCAAACTGGTGGACATTGGCCGGGAGTAGAGACCAGTGGGGAAGATTTCTTTTGGAGGCCAGGGCCCGGACTGGGCTGTAGCGCCGAGGATGTATGTATGTATGTATGTATGTATGTCATTTCTAGATACACCCATCACAATAACCTTGTCCTTCTAACACGTGGCCACTCGCTACACTAGATTTATGGCGTGTCAATTAGGCTTGCGTAGGCAACAGCGGATGCCTTCACCCGTTTTTTGTTCGCCACTCCTACAACTAACTCATACATTACTTGTCACCACGTCCAAATGACAGTTACCTTAACTAAAAGAAAATTTATTTGATTCTATATATATATATTTTTTTTTTGAAATTAGGCATTATATGTGCAACGAGAACATATCATATACAAGGAGTATATAAAATATTGTCATCGTCATCATCACCATTACATTTTTCAGAAAGGATTAAACCAAAAATGGTATATTCCGGTCTCAAGCAGATAGACTAGGCTGGTCACTCAACATTTCTCCGTCCTTTCGGCTTATAATTCCATAGTCGTTCGGGGATGCGGCAGTCGTCCGTTCGGTTAAGACGTTACAACGTTCTAGCCGATATTGGGCAATCGTATCAAGTGTACTCATGATATTCAGTTTTTGCCGTAAGCAGACACTTTTCTCTTGCAATCTCGAAGAGTACATCCTGCCACGTGCCTAAGAAATCTCATTTCAGCCGCTTGAGTACTACTGGTCTGGGATTTTTGTTAAAGTCCAATTCTCGGACCCGTAAAGAAGTGTGGAGAGGGCCATCACCTTGTAGAACGTCTGGCGCGTTTCATTCCTCGTTGATTTTAGAGTTGTCCTGATGGTCCCACACATATGGTTCAAGTTGTGCGGCTTCTTCATCACATCATTGTTTGTAATGTAAGACGCATTACAGCCCAGATATTCAAAATTACACAAAACACTGTCCTATGAGTAACTTTCTTGGCGCCCATGTCATGAGGAGCAGTTCATGCAATAATACTGTACCGCTAGAGGGTAGTCTCTGAAGGTACTGGGCCATAGTCTTTTCAGACGTTTCGGAATCACTGCATGGATGGGGTTCAAAGCCAGGTCACTGGAATGGCTCTCAAGTCGTTCCAAATGTACATCCTTTAAGTACGGTAAATATTTACGTTATCAAGTGTTCAACACTACAACTTTATATTCTTAACTACGCGTTTGAGGCTTGAAGTTAATGTCAAACTTCTATTTACACGAGAAATACGTAAACGCGTTGTAATATCATCGAGATTATAATAATATCAGCTATAAGGTTAGCTATAACGTATCGAGATATTATGCAAGGCGTTTATAATATTCTAACTGTCCATTTTATTTTGACAGTTTAATTCGATTTGTGTAGCTTTTTCTACAATTGCTTTCAAAGTTTTCTTTATTCCCATTAATTTATCTTAAACAATCCTAATACGACGATGGTTTGCAAGCCCTGAAGCCGCAGTTAATAAAATTCGTTACAAGAAGAGTCCTTGATAAAGATAAATATTTTTCTTATTTATATTTGAACTTCAATAAAAAGTGATCGTTATCACATAACAGGCTAATTATTTAATTCAACTTATAGGGTTACATATTCATCGGCACATATTTTCAATTTTTTTACTTCTAAAGAAGGGAGTTTAACCCCCAAACCACCTCACTGGCGTAATTAATAACAACAAAACACAGCTGTAAGAAGATCTGTAAATATGTGTCTTTATTTGATAAAAATAAATATTTTCCATATTTAGATTCGTGTCCGAAACTTGATGAGCACAAACAATGAATAACGTAACTATTTTTGTTTTGATTTCCGTTTGTTCATAAAGAATATTTGTAATAAATTGTGTGGGATATTTTATTTGGATTATTTCGTAATTGTTCTTTGAGTGTGTAGAAAAAAAGCATTAACTTTATGTAACTATATATTACGAGGGCGGGTGCGGGGTGCGATGTCAGCGAGTGCTCGTAAGTAACCTACCGATAGACAAAGAATGCAAAAGCGGAGAAACCACAACATAATTCTGTTTACCTTCCCCGAGTGACCTTTTGCAGCTTTATTTCTTTTAGTATAACGACCCGACTCGGACTTACAGTCTCACCTTCACGTTAAAACTTTTTAAGATAGTCTAACAAAATAAAATCAACACAAATACAAGTAATGGTCAAATAAAAAAATGTCCGAATACATCGTACTGATAAAATACAACACAGATAAAATATTGTGTAACTGGGAATAATTTATTTGTACGTTATTAATACTTATTTTTGTTGCCCAATAAATTCAAGATAGGGCTTCAATACGAAACGCATAGTTAATTTAACAAATAAAGTTGCATGAAGGACGTCTGATAAATTTGAAGTCGTTTTCCGTGTTTAAATTTGTGTCCCCAACTTTATAATTTCGTCTGCTCGAAAGAAAACGTGTGGTTGATCGAGTCCTGAACTCAAGTTGAATTCATAATTATTTCTGTACGTATACTACGGAAATGTTTTTACGCATGGTGTGCGACTGTTTTTGTTTTTAACTACGTCTGCTCATAAAGAAAATTTTTAATAGATTGAGTACTGAGGTGAAGTTGAATTCATTATTATTGTTCGATGAATTATTACTACAACCATGTATTTCGAGCACGGGGTGTGTTGTTAAGATAAATGTGTGTGTGTGTGTGTGTGTGTGTGTGTGTGTGTGTGTGTGTGTGTGTGTGTGTGTGTGTGTGTGTGTGTGTGAAAATTTAATAAATCATTACAATAAACATAGTCTACTGCAATATTTATTCAGCATCAAGAACAACTTGTTATCATTTTCATTTTTTACTTCAATGAATAAACATAAGCCGCAGTGAATAAAAATATTTTATTAAGCAACAACAATTTGTAAACATGTTAATTACTTTTTACTTCAGTACATCTGTTAAATTATAATCTATACATTTTGTTTAAATCGTCTGACATCAAGTAGTACGTTTTGTCGCGTCGTAAATATTTGGGGATTATGAGGAGAGGAGACCCCTCTCAGGTAAACGTCAACCTAAGTGGTACGAAATATCGCGAAAAATCTAGCGGTACGAATTGTCGCTAGTACCGATTTGTTGGGACACCGTGGCGGAAGGGAGAGAGAGAGAGAGAGAGAGAGAGAGAGAGTGAGAGAGAGAGAGAGAGAGAGAGAGAGAGAGAGAGAGAGAGAGAGAAAGAGAGAGAGATCACAAGGTAATTATCAATGTTGGCAAAATCACGTCAGCCGAGATCGTACGTATGTAAAACGAAATGAAAATTCGAATCCGGTCGGAGTTCACCTGTTTACCGCAAGGCCGTCCAGGTATTGTTTTCATACACATTCACTTCGTACGTGGAGCCGCGAGTCTTTAACCTTACTATCATATTGTTAGATGCAAAATCAAAATAATTTTGAAAAAGTTTCAAAAGTACGCATTTTATTTAACACATATGAGCATTTGTTGGAAGTTTTGTTTATTTAAAAAACGTGTAAAATTTTTTCATAAATAATTTTTTGGTCATGTAAGCAACAAACAGTGTCTTAAAAGTTAAAAATATAACTACATTTTTAAAAATAGGAATTCGTTATAAATAACACAGACATGTTCCACTTGCCAGCTATTACACTTTTCGTACAGAAAACTCGATGTGATCTTTAGAACACTGCGAAATATCGCACCGAAATATGTACATACTCTGAATGTTTGTAAATAAGATGTTTATCAAGACTATGTTTTACAATCCAGGTTAAAGAAGACGATTGTAGCCATGAATTCCAAAACAACACGAGTTCACTGTTTGACATTATATGAGATACTGGTACGAATGTTTAGTATATTCAGATATATTCAAAAATCTCAATGCTAAGGTGTTTTTCAATTATCTCGATATACAAAACGTTACAAGTCTAGATCCGACGATCACAAACACAACGTGGTGGATAGAATGTTATTGGATTTCTGAAACAGCAGAAGTCGTAATTCGGAATCTGTCCGCTTGGTCAAACCTAATATTTAGTGTGTAAAACAGGGTTATAAAATTAAGCTTCTTTTAGCTTAGTGGCGCCCTTTTCTACCCTGGGGTGTCGAGGAGTTGCAAAGCGATCGCCACTGTTGCCTCTGGAGAGCAAGCGCCCTTGCCTGATTCCAAGGGATGCCCCTATCATCCAAGAACCCTTGCACATTGTCTTGCCACGTCGTTCTGGCCCTTCCTGTAGATCGTCGTCCCGTGCTTCTTGCCTCATATAGTTTCCTGGAAAGTCTCTCGTCACCCATTCGCTGAAGGTTTCCGAACCATCTCACTTGAGATTTTTTGATTGTGTCAGCCACTGGTCTTACTTTTAATGCTGCTCTTATTGTAACATTTCTGACTCGGTCCCCGCGAGTTTTACCCTGCACTCGTCTCAAGTATCTTATTTCCTGGCTTTGAAGTGGCTGCATTTAGTGAACCAGTTTCACTCCCATAGGTAAGGAATCGGACATACGTGTTCTTAAAAACTGTTACCCTTGTTTCTTTAGGATTTCAGTTTTTTCATATAAACTTATTATTCAAACCACAGCACAACTTCCCTGCACTGGCTATTGTTTGATTTGTTTCTGCAGGTTTTCCCATTGGCACTGATTACAGAGCCAAGATACTTGAATTGCTGCACTTGTTCTGGTGGTTGTCCTTGGCAGCTAATCCGATGGTTCTCAGGGGCTCTTGAAATTATCATGGTCTTTGTCTTACTTGCGTTTATTTTCGTCCCCCTACTACTAAGTTCTTCATTCCAAATATCCAAGTTATACTGAAGATTTCTTTCTGAGCTGGCTACAAAAACAAGTCATCTGGAAACGCTATGATGCCCAAAGTGACTGGTCTCATATAATATTAAAATTTCTTTAAAACCTATAAAGTATCAAGACTTAAGGAAGAATTTGACATCGGTCAATACACATCACCACCCTTACTTCGAAAACTTATAGAAAAATATGAACACGCTGAAGACTGCAAATGGTGACTCGGAAAGTGATGTTTGGTATAGTTGAATAAATTTAATAACCATCGTTTTTTGCAAAGTATCATTCTAGAAATAATTTTATTAAAATCTTATGATATATGCAGTTCAAGATTTCCAGAACAGGACAAGTCCATAGATTAAAAAAAAAAACATTTTTACAGAAAGACAATACTTATGAAAGAATATTTGACAAGTGAACCTAAGGTTTACTTACATCTATGTATAAACAATATTGACACGAAACTCCACAGGATTGCAAACAACATTAAAGGAGATAAATGAAAATAACCGTTTTGCTCAAAGTGTTAACTGATGGAGGTGTGCCGTGTTGGAAATCACCTCTTCAATATTGTAGAATCTTTTAGCTATGAGGAATGTTCAAACCGGTGACCTATTTCGGTAGGCGATACGTCACAAATCTTCGCTTTTTTATTTGGGGGTCATTCTTTTTCAAGGCAGGGGCGAACCTAGGGGGGATATGGGGGATATATCCCCCCTGAAATCCGAAAAAGTTAAAAAATGTTGGAGCAAAAAATTGAAAACTCGTTGCGTGTTTTTTGAAATGTAATCGATTTTAAATAATCTAAAATAATAGGCCTTATACTCAATAATAAATACAACAGATGTTGAAAGAAATGGTAAAAAATGAAAAGAAGTCGACTTGAAAGAGACTAGGAGGACACGATATTCCACTGGTTACAAGCAGCTTGAAATGATTCATATGACGACGTGCTTTACACTATGCTTGAGCCATGTCAGCTGATTTATTTAATTCCGCAACAAAGGAACTGTTTGGTTTTGCCCGCTAGTTGGCCGTAAACCGTATAGTTGACAATCATTATATTGTATTTTTTAACAAACTTATTTAACATTATTTTACATGTTGTACAATTTATATTCACAACCTGTTATATACATTCTTAACCGTTAACCCTCACTTTCATAATTTTAACTCTTTATTAAAGAATTTATATCCCACAGAAAGGTATTATTAGGCTTCCAAGACCAACTGGAAGCCTATCTTATGTATGTTTTTAATTGATTTTAATTAAATTAGTTAATTACAGCTATTATTTGCCCATTAGTTTCAATTTGTTGGTACGAGTTTCATTATAATATGAGAAAACTATACTCTAAGAAAACGATATGTGGTTGAAAAAATCCCCCCCTCCGTAATGAAATCCTAGGTTCGCTCCTGTTTCAAAGCATTGATCGTTGCAGGTTTTTGTGCTCGGTACCTTCATTTATGTGTTCCACACAAAAAATGGTAAGTTTGTGTACATTTTTTTTTTATTTATTTGGCGATTCAACGACTTCGTCTTGTTTTCCTACCTGCTAATTTTGGCCTCTTTTAACAACAAAGTCTAATTTAGTCTATAATTTAATGATTCCGCTTTTAGAACAGTTATATATAATAATACTATTAATGGTAATCACAAAAGGTACAATACTATTAACGCTTTTCGTCATAACAAAATAATTACTAACAATCCTCCGAAACTCCAAGCTAAACGTTATGCTTCATGATTTATGATTTCAAGAAAAGAGATCCCCCTTTTCTTTTTCTTCCTAAGAGATTCCAATCTAGACTGTTGATATCCACGTACTTGTACTTGCTTTTGGCAAATTCCCTATTGCCATCAACGCCTGTATAACACTTAGCATCGGACTCCCTCCCCCTCATGGAAAAATCCTTGCTACGCTTATATCCCCACCTAATCTGGGATGGTCAGTATTTCAATACCGTCTTTTCAAAGAGCGTCCCTTAAAAATCATTAATTTACATTAATTAAGAGATTAATTACAGAAATAGTTGTACTTGTGCCATATTATTATATCATAGAATTTATACTGATTGAAAAATAACGCATAAACAGTTACGGTTTTGGAAATAGTTTGCTCTCTCGCATCTCACTAGTATGTATACCTTCCCCAACACATCCTATCTCTTATCCTGTCCATTTGATATCTTTTTCCCCACTTATTCTTTCACATGCTCTTCCCACATATTCCTCGCTCTTCCTCTTCTGTTCTTTCCCAGTGATTTCAATTCGAATACTCTTCTTGTTAACTTACCATGTAATCGGTATACATGCCCCCAATCCATCTCATCTGACTCTTCACGATCGTTTTCTGACCAGGTCACGTCTCTAAATGTTTTCACAGTTAGGGAGTACGAGTATGAAATGTCAAACTCAAAAACTGCCTCAAGATGTTTACTTTAGAATTTATTTGTATTGAACAAAGGGAGGGATTATTTGATTCCATTAAGGCTGAGTGGCTTAGAGAGTCTTGAAACAAAATTTTTTCTGGGCTATTATACAACGTTTTAACGAACAGTAAAAGCTCGGATATCTGGCACACTCGGGACGAATACGTGGAGAGAGATTAACGTCTGCTTGACAAACTGGTTGCTGGTTGCCATAGCAACGCGACACATGCCCAGTTGTGACCAGTATACGTTTACATTGTTACACGCAAAACCGCGACCCATTGTGTTTATTTCTGTTCGAGTGACCGACGAAACATGCAGGCTGTCATTACCTCTACCTCATAAAATGTCACATTGTCTGCTTGAATAAATTCTGGATTGTATCCTCAACTGCTACATGACTTAGGGCCAGTGGCGGCTCGTCTATGAGGTTCAATTGTTCAGTGAATCCCCCTAAATAATTTAAATACGTTTAAGGATATGTTGAGATAATGGTTTCGTATTTAAATAACAAGATTTTCGAGATTAATTTTGTTGACTGAACAGTAATGGATTCGCGTAATGAATTGCTCGCGACTATTGCTTGAGGAGCAAAACAGCTCTCAGCACCTCCTGAACTGTGTAGACAGCTTTGGAGGGGGAAATCAGTATACCCAAAATTACATTCAATAGTCGCTAATCCCGAGTGTTAACGATAGAGACGAACCGCACCGACCGGGAATTTTAACATTTTCATAATACCGCCATTCGACATTATTATGATTTTTACCACATGATTTGTCTGTTTACCTTCGGTTTTGTGTCAGATTTCTCTATTTCATTTAGAATGCAATGAAAATGTGTGCAGTAAAGTCTTAAAATCAAACAAAATAGTGAAGCAATTGTATTCCGAAAATAAAGTGTGTTTAATGTAGTCATTAAATAATTATTGTAACGTTAAGCTGACCGAAACGTGTATAGGGTAGACCGGACAGGTTTACACGCTTTTTTAAATATTATTTTTCTATTTTTAGATATTGCACTATTTTTCTTGTTTTTAATACTAATTCATTAGTTGAACTTTAAGCTACAGTGTGGTGCCTTTAATGTACCTTAAATTATTATATTTATTATTTTTAACTATTTTTTTGTGCGGTGATGTTACCTGTGTAAACTTGCCCCGTGACCGGGGCAGGATTACACAATGCCTGTGGTACATTTACACACCACTAAAAACTGTGAAATAAAAGGTTTATTGTAAATAAAATACAAGTTTTTTTCAAAATTACTTTAGTTTATTTCAAAAAGTACATAAAAGATTATACATATCAGTTAGGATGAGTCCTCATCGGTTTCAAATTCGCTCTCACAATTTTTGCAAACAAAGAATATTGAATCACCCGTAATACAACCATCATGTGACCACCTCTTACACTGGCCGCATTGTACCCACTGTTCTCCAGGTTTTGACTTTTGGTATGGTCTCAAACAGTTAATACACACACATTTTTCATCGTCGCACTCATCATCAGAATCAAATTTTTTTTTTTTTTTTTTTCTTATATAGGTTCTACTTTTGATTTAATGCCACGGTTATTGTCATCTTTTACTTTTTTCGCTGCTCCTGCTTTTTGATGATCAAATAATTTTCTAGAGGGATTTGCTGTCTTTTCTTGGTAGGAGTGGTTGGATTTATTTTTCTCTTTTTTGACTTATCCTGTTCTTCTTTGAAAGCATTTCTTACAGGTGTGTCTGTAAGAATAGCAGTTTGTCTCTTGTTCCTACCTTTATTACTTCCTTTTCTAGGTCCTGCTTTTTCAAATGGCCACACATTTTCAGGTGTTGGGAATGACTTTTTAGGGGATTTGCTAGGAACAGGGTGCTCAAGAGCAGAAGGCATTGATGTGGAAGTGGATGGAACAGGTTCGAAAGGCAACAGTGTTGAAGAACCAGAAATGTGGCTAGAAGTTTGAGGGGTTGGACTGGATATAATAGGAGCAGGCCTATCAGTTACATAGGACGGCATGAAATCTGCGTCTTGAAATATTTCAGTATTTAAAGGGTAAATCCCTGAAACTCTAAAGCCTGCCTTGATATTCACAGGATTAGTCGCCAGGGGTAGTGCTGTTGCTAAAATACTTGCGTCATTGGACGCTTGTTGTTTGACATCCACGAATCACAAGCCGTGTTGATAAACTTTTTCAAAGGTCCGTATACACTTCTGTCAAGTGGCTGGAGCTTGTGGCTGCAGTGGGGAGGAAATGACAGACGTGTCACGCCGTTGTTTTTAAAGCAGTCTAGGACCTCAACTGAGAGATGGGAATCGTGATTGTCGAGTAGCAATAGGCAGGGCCTCGCAGGAGAACATCCAGCATGATGAATAAAATGCTTGGCAAATTTTAAGAAATTTTTCTCTACCATCCACCCTGAGGGATTCGCATCCCCTTCACAACCCACAGGACCGTAATGAACGAAATGTGGTTGGTAGTTAACCCTGGGAAACACTATGAATGGAGGTATACTATTACCGGCAACTGCTACTGTAACGAGAGTCCCTCGTTCAGCGGATGTAATTCTGCCAATCTGGCGAAATCCCTTCCGTCCAACCACCCTGTTAGGCTTATGGACTGTAGTCACGCCAGTTTCGTCGACGTTCCGTATGTCCGATGCCCCAATCTTAATACGTTTCATAACAGTTGTCAAATTCTTGAAAAAAGCCTCAACGTTTGTCCTATTAAAGCTTGTTGCTCTCGCTAGGCTAGTACTTTGAGCTGACCTGATAGACAAAGATTTGTTTCTTTTCATGAAACACGAGAACGAATCCACTCCCGCGATTTCACGATCGGCCCAAGATGGTGGAATTTTTCGGTTACACGCAACGGCATATGTATAAGCGAATCTTCTGACTTCCTTTGGTGTTAGCCCAAAGTAAATGTCCGAAACCTTCTTCAAATACTGTACAAGAAGATTTTCCTGCTCCGGTTCGAACACCTGTAGGTAAGCATAAGATCGTCCAGAGTTAGGATTATTGTTTGTTTTAAAATTTTCTAAGAGGTGAATTGAATTCAATTAGCGAGGATTGACTGTAATACTAGTATAAATACCATAATGTAGAACTCACCGCTTTCATCTTAGCGTAGCCAAATCGAGACCAAAGACGCTCTCCGAGGTCATCAACATGTCTTGGCACCGTTTCGGAAGACTCCGCACTATGTCCTGGCTGCACGTCCATAGTCTCCGCTGGTTTTGGCTCTACCTTTTAACAATTAAAAATTAAACAATAAAAATCAATTCAAATCTAAATTTAAAAAATCTTTTAGTTCATAAAGCTTTTTACACAATATACGAGTATATAGCATTTATCTGGGATAACTAAATTAAAGAATGTCCTTTAATAATAAAAAAAAGTCTTTTAAAAAGACAAAAAATTATGTTGACATTTAGTTAGCACATAACTATTTGTAAATTTAAAATAATAATCTTTCAATTGTGTTATTTTATTTATGCTGCAACGCAATGCATACTGTTTAATGCAATAAGTTTACTTAGGCTATCTAATTTATTTACCTCCAAAGCCTCTGAAGGTCCTGGGTCCTCCCCCAATATCTCAGCAGGTTCTGGCTCCGGCATCAAAAGTTCCTCAGGTCTTAGTGTTGGGGGGACTGTCAGCGTCGCTTCGATCGAAACATTTGGACGTTCTTCCGGGGGGGGGGGTGTATTTTTTACAGTAATTAGCAAGCGTCTTGAAATTGAAACCAAAAGCTGCAGCAACTTTTCTCAAAGATTGCCCACCTCTGACATTTTCTACTGCCATCATCATCATCACGTTTGCATCAATATTTTGGCTTCTATTGGTTTTCCTTTTGTAATTACGAACCATCTTTTCATCTGAAAAAAATGTTAGCCATTACAAACTAATAATAAAGAATATTAACGACAAGGGGCAAATTTACACAAGCATGGGGCAGATTTACACAGTGTCAACTTGTAAACTTGCCCTGTGCCCTGTGTAAACTTGCCCCTTCGTCATGTTTTCGTTATAACTGAACCTCCAAGTTTCATTCTTGAGGTAAACTATTAATGTAATAGCTTAAAATAACCTCAGAAGAACAGTCTAGTAGGATAAGCCATAATGGCTTTTGCATATCTAAAATTACAGATTCTGTTAAGGCTAATACATTAGTGTAAAAATTTACTTACCTAATGAAAAAACTGAAAAAGTTGTTCAGATCACTTGCCACTCATACAACTGACACCAGACTGGTGTGAGCGCTAATGGCGGCCGTGATGCTTCTCCTGGCCCGACAGGTGGAGCCCTCTGACCAACAGTATGTGAACTATGAACATTGTGTAAACCTGCCCCTGTACCAAACTTGCCCCGGTCTACCCTAACCTTCAAAGTTTTGCTGGTATTTTTGTGTCTCAAGTGTTCAAGTATTTCTTATTTTTATGTTCAGTTCATTGATTTGGTAAAATGAATAGTGTTCAATCTATTTTAAAAACAAATTTTTCTTCTCTCTCTCTCTATTAAAGATAAATGCAAAATTAAGGAACTCGGTAGGCCGCTTCCCGTTTTATTAAATATTAAACAGAAATATTTAACCATCCTTTTATTTTAACTACAAATTTTTAGAATAATTTGCAAATAGCATAAACACAATTTAATATTAGACCTACTAAAAGTTGTCAATAGTTATGTCTTCATGTTGCGACGCACCCGTGTGTTATTTGGAATGGGATAATTGCTCTTATCTTAGTAGAAACATTCAGACATTGAACCCTAAGCTGTCAGAACCACGAGCCGCCACTGCATAGGGCGTCGATAGAAGATGGGACCGAAACTTTACGATCGCTGCCGAGTACAAATGAAAAATGAAACTTATTAATTATAAGTTTATTGAACAAAAACCAGGAACTACAAAAATTTATAAAAAACAATAAACATAACAAGAAGCGTACAAAAACAAAACACAAAAAATAATTTGGAAGAACATAAAGTAATTTACGTTATTTGTCAAGAAAATCATTTTCCAATTGCACCTTGTACAGTTTTACGTATTATTATTTGGTGGTTTGCTCTAAGGCAGGTCTTCGAATGGTAAAAGCTTGGAGAAGCTGTCCTATCGCATGCCAGTCTTTTCGTTTCTTCGTAACACCCTCTGATTTTAATGCTATCTATTAACTTCATTCTTCTACGCCCTCTTATTTTTTCTCTTTCTATGAGACCTTCCATCGCAGTTGTAAGCAAGCAGTCTCTTCTTAAATAATGACCTAACCAATTCCGTTTCCTATTTTCTGTTGCCTTCAGGATTCTTCTCTCTTCCCTTATTCTTCTTAAAACTTCATCATTCCTTACTTTATCAACCTACCTCACGTTTTCCATTGCTCGCCAAACCCACATCTCAAATGCTTCTAATCTTTTCTTATTCTCCTTCCTCAGTGTCCATGTATCTGCACCATATAAAGCAACGCTCCACACATAACATTTGGCCAACCTTTTTCTTAAATTCTTATTAATTTTGGCACACAGCACTCTTTTCTTCCCATTAAATGCCTCTTCCGCTATAGCAATTCTTGCTCTAATTTCACGAGTGCAGGACATATCTTCACTTACCAAGCTTCCAAGATATTTAAACAACTGTTGTATTTTGTCTTGCCCTATCTTTATGTTTGCCCTTTTTCCTCCTCTGCTAATCACCATACACTTAGTTTTTCCTCATGCCATATTCCTCGCATACTAAACTCAAATCTTTTATCATTTCATTCATTGTTTCTTCCTTTTCTGCTAAAACAGCCATGTCATCGGCAAACCTTATACATTCAATTCTTCTTCCACCGACATAGTTTACGTAAATTAACAATAATTGCAGCAAAATTTGACGGAGAATCTGTACTTTTAGTAATAGACCACTGAGGCGACATAAAAAGACAACACAATTTGATTACGACCATGAACACAAAAATATAGTATCCTGAAATTTCATTTAAAGTAAATTTTTTCTCTACATAATAGATCAAACATTTTTGCAGAAAAGATTTACTTTATTAAAAGAGCATATGGTTCATTTCAGTTTTTGTAATTGTTAAGTACTTCACAACAACAACAAATTTTCGACGAAACCGAAACATCGAAGCATTAAATGTTTTTAGGATTTTGAAACGTATAATGTGCATAAACTGCAGACTCTCCTGTTCAGCGATGTTCGTACGGATTTCTGACCGATTCACGACTACAGACCGGACACGTTGTTGGAGATCCTGTGCTGGTGCCTATATATTTACTATATAACAAACATTATCATGTTAAAAACGAAAGAGACCGAAGATTTCTACACTGTGGGGAATCGAAAGTGTGGAAAAAATATAGTGTTAACATCACCTGGAGCGTTACATTTTTCGATGACGTTACACATTTTGCATCATGCATTTTGTGGAATGACCCCCAGCCTAAAAACATTATCATGTTAATAAAGAATATTTATCATCTTGTTGTAAAAAGTTACAACAAAAATTAACACATGAGGATCACTCAGACATTGACACAGACGATTCATGGAGGAAGTCGTCACATCCAGCGTAGGAGCCTATCTTTGACGGGCTGTGTAGGTTTGTGTGATATTTGTGGCGTATCCGAACTGTTAGTGCAGTGAACCGTGGGAATTGATCACGCGACCGAAGTTGAGTGCGATAGTTTTCATTAAAAGCTTCAATCTGTTTGTAGTTATTGTTACATCCATTCAATAATAATTATGTATGGTTTTTCAGTACACTCTGCTATATTGGAATGTAAACAATCGTTCCTTGTGAACAGTTTATTTACATGAAATTTGTAAACTTAGCTTTTACGAATTAATTGTTTCTACATAATTTGTGTCAACTTAGGCCTAGTGATATAGTGAAGCGTACACTGTTTCATGTTAAATTACCAGCTTTATTGTTTGTTAACAAATATTATCAAAATAAATCATAATACAAAATCGTTGTCCCGTTAATCGAAGGGTGAGTCATTCTGACAAACGTAATTCTAAACAAACCGTCAATTCTGGTTAAGTGAAAAATAAAAATGTTAAAGATACTCCATTAAAAACATAATTTTCCCGTCTGAAAAAACTATTAACGAATTTTACTTAATTCGTTTGGTATACAAATTAATTAGGCCTATAGTTTATGAAGAAAGAATTATGTGTTATTTATGGCGTAGGCTAAAAAGAAGAATTTCGACGAAACCGAAACATCGAAGCATGATAATGTTTTTAGGCTTTTGAAACGTATAGAGGAGAGTGGGGGAATGGTGCGCAGCGGGTAATCGTGCGCATCAATATTTTTGATATTTCCAAGCATGTGGGACATCTCTGAATGGTGCCACAACCAAGCGGCAGATTCGCCAACTACTGTGCCACGCCAACCACTCCCGCCAAATCACTTTTGTAGGTATGTGAGTGTGAAACATTATAGTGTAGTGCACGTTGTTATTTTCACTCTCCAGATTTTTGGAAGGTAAGCCTCAAATATTTCTCTGTATGGATTAAACTGAGTATATTTATAAATGGCAGTTTCTGCTTTGGTGTTTGGTGCAGTTAGTTTTGTGTTTAAGGCAGTATTTCTGTAAGTTTTAAGCAAAAATAATTTACAATACGCGATCGGGTTATGGTGCGCAGCAGTGCGCACAATTCCCCCCCAAGCAATCTTATGGCGACAGTTAACATTAATTCCCCCTTTCGTTTCTTTGTTCCCAGATGCCTAGAAACTATGTCAGAAAAACAAAAATTAACTCCTATAACCAGGATAACTTATTCAAGGCTCTTGACGCAGTGAGAAAAGATGGAAGAAAGATAAGGGAGGTGGGAAGATCGTTTGGTATTCCAGAATCAACTTTAAGAAAAAATTTGATATTAGATCGTCCTCAGTGCCCACGACTAGGAAGAAAGTCCGTGTTTTCGCCAGAGATCGAGCTAGAGCTGAAAGAATATATATTAAAACTTTGTACTTTGTTTTACGGCTTAACTCCAAAAGAACTGCGCAGGTTGGTTTTTAGATATGCTGAGAAGAAAAATATTTCTAACAATTTTAACAAGAATCTAGGGTTAGCCGGTAAAGACTGGTTATATTGTTTTTTGAAAAGACATCCCAGTGTGAGGCTTCGTCAACCACAGGGAATTAGTCTCAATAGAATTGCTGGTTTTTGTAAAGAAGAAGTGCAGTTGTTTTATTCAAACCTTGAAGCAGTGATGCGGAAGCACAAATTTCCTGCCCACAGAATTTATAATCAGGACGAGACTGGCATTACCACTGTACAGGAAAAGTGCCCTAAGATATACGGACCAAAAGGGGTAAAAAGAGTGGGAGCTGTTACCTCGGCAGAGCGAGGAAGAAATATTACAGCCATTTTTACCATGAGCGCTTCTGGACACTTCCCTCCGCCTATTCTTGTCTACCCTCGCACCAGAATGTCACCTCTTCTTGGAAGAAATGGCCCTATCGGCGCTGTTTATCTCTGCTCAAAAAACGGATGGAGCAACTCTGATATATTCATTCAGTGGCTCTCGCACTTTAAGAACCACGTTCACCCTACCGAGAACGACCCGGTTTTACTTGTTTTGGACAATCACTCTAGTCACATATCGATTGAAGTGTTTGAATTTTGTCGAAACAACTTCATTCATATGGTTTCCCTTCCACCACATACTTCCCATAGACTCCAACCACTGGACCTTACATTTTTTGGCCCATTGAAGAACGCTTTTTATAGAGAGTGTGATTTCCACCTGACATCTTCTGGCCACACAAAAATCCAAGAATACGATGTGACGGAGCTTCTTAACAAATCATTTGTTAAAGCTGCTAGCATAAGCAATGCTGTTTCGGGGTTCAGAGTATCTGGGATTTATCCAGAAAAATTCTCTGATAAAGATTTCGAGGCTGCAAGGGAAATTGTGGATCAGCAAATTTTAGTAGACGTAGATGTTTCTGCTATTCCTGAGACTCCTGATTCTGCCAAACGTCCTCCTGACACACCTCAAAACAACATAGATGAAAGCACTGAACCACCTGCAGCTTCCGAAGAAATTGGCACAGTCAACACAAACCTGTATGATAACCCTATCCCATCTACATCAAAAGATAATTCTTTTTTTGTTTTTGCTCAATCTATCACTAAAAACAATCCAAGATCTACGGAGGGAAAAGCTAGGCCTAAGCCTCGTGAAAAACAACACTCAGAAATATTGACAAGCACTCCAATCAAGGTAAAACTTGAAAATGCCAAAGAGAGACGAATCATCGATGAAGAAAAGAAGAATCGAAAAGAAAGAAAACTCGTAGCACAGCGTTTAGGTTTTGAGGATAAAATTCAAAAAAAGAAAATGAAGATGGCCAAGAAAGAAAAAAAGCCTAGATCTACCAAATTGAAGAGGAAAATAAAAATAGGAGAAGAGTCATCTGACGAATGTGATAATAGGTCTATTGATTATAAAAATCTTTGTCAAGATGATGAATTTGATGATATTGAATTGAACTTGGGAACTACTGCTATAGAAAAGACCACTGACGAAATTTGCAATATTTGTGGAGACATCGGGGAAGACCGTGAATTATGGTTCAGATGTGTCTACTGTTCATCGTGGAGCCACGCTGAGTGTTCTGGTGCAGATTCAGCTGTCGATTATATCTGTGAATATTGTAAATATTAAATTTAAGATTTTGACAGATGTAGGCCTATATTAAATTCATTTAACGTATTGTGCCTAAAACCCAACAATTTAATACTGCAAAGATTTTGTACTTTTATAAGCATATCAACTGTATTGTAAAATAAATGATTGACTGATAAGACTTGTTAAAATTCATTAATGTAACCTAACCCCTGTTGCGCACCATTACCCAACCATATGCGCATGATTACCCCACGGGGTGGGTAAATGTGCGCAAGTGCATGTTTTTATCTTATGTAACATATCTTGTTGTTGGTTTGTCATTTCCTGGTAACTTTTTTTCCTGGCAAACTACATTAACTAAAGAAGTGTTTTACGTAGTTATTATTAATTTTTATCTTAAAGTGTTATCTTGAGAACAGTCTATACTTAGGTGCGCACAGGGCCGTAACAAGGTACTCCTGCGCCCTTGGCAATTTTGACAAAGCTGCGCCCCCAACAGTGGTGCCGATCCCCCCCAAGCCCTATGTCGCTTCCCCCCCAACTCCAGGCTCGATTACTAAAAAAAAAAAGCTCTTTTTATATTGTACTGTGATTCGTGGATGTCTCATCACGTGATACACCATGCAGCCCCCTTAAGCAAGCTTTGACGCAAATTGCGACCAGGAAATACGTTCTCACATTGTATTCGGTATTTTTGTAATAGTAAATTTCATACAACAGTAACAAAACTTCATAACTTTAGTCGGTGCTTTAGTTCTATAATTTATCTCGATTTTTTTTACACAGGACTTCAGGACTTGCACTTACAACATTCTGTTGTTGTAACTGCAGGTACCATTTTTTTGGCTCTGGGGGCTGGTAAATAACAAATTGAAACTCTTCAGTAAACAAATATATTGCTTTTACAAATTGTTACATACAGTATACAGCAGAAAAGCCATGGAACTAAAACTTTACCTTTCTTGCTTTCAGCAAGGCAAACTCACTAATTATTTCACTAAAATCAAGTTTTGAAGCAATCTCATATTCTATGGACAGGATAGCTAAGTTTGTCAATCTGTTTTCACACATACTTGACCGTAAGTAGTTTTTGATTATCTTCAGCTTGCTGAAAGTACGCTCGCAAGACGCCACACTGACGGGCATTGTCAAAAATATCCTCAATGCTATTTCGATGTTTGGATAAGCATCTCTTAATCCATAGTTTGAAATAACTTTCAGAATATCCAAATGGGAAGCCTTGTAAATGTTCTTTTGCATGAAACTTGAAAGCAGCTACTTCGTTAACTAGCTCAACTCTATCAATGTCTCTGCTATATATCGCACCAAGATCAGCTGCACACTTTTCAAGAAAAGAAACAGAGCATTCACTTAAGGACTTTCCTGACAAAAAACTGAAGTCTGATGAAACTGTGTGGTAAATGTGTGCCCTTTTTTCCATTTCACTTACAATTCTATCAAATACAGTGTAACATTCTATCTCAAATGATTTATCAGAACTCAACAAGTGTGCTTCATCTTCAGCCGTCTCCCCAGCCATCCTCTTGACTTTCCTCAGCCTCTTAACAGCAAAACTGCTTTGGATGGCCATGGAATCACAAATAGCTTTGCCTTTTTCTGTGTATTTTTTAATTCCTTCTTTACGTAGGTCTTCAACTTTTTTTGCCAAACCTGAGAGCAAACTTGATGCTACGTCAAGAGTTGTGCCCTTTCCTTGCAGTGACTTGTTGGTGCAGTCCAAACTTATCAAAACATCAGACCACATCTCTAAAAGGCACACAAATTCGTATTCAATTTGTCTAAGAAGTTTCATAGCACCAGACAGTGTGTCAGTGTTCCAGTCGTTGTCTTTATCAGCCATGTTTTGTAAAACTTTGTGTACAGATGATAAGTTCTTCTTAAGAGCTGTCACAGCTTGACGCCTGGAAGACCATCTTGTATCACAATGTCTCTTAAGGGTAGTTTTGAGACAACCAATCAAAGCCTCCCACCTTAAGGTAGAGCTACTAAAGAAGTTGAAAAACTCCAACACATTTCCAAAAAAACTTGTCATCATAATTGACACTTCCGCGGCGTGCACGCCAACGAGGTTAAGACTGTGTGCTGCACAAGGCACAAATTTAGCAAGGTCGTTTAGTTGGGATATGTGCGCTTGAACGCCTTCATATTTTCCTGCCATGTTTGAGCCGTTGTCAAAGCCTTGACCACGACAATTCTGAATATCCAAGCCGTCATTGTTTAGCTTTTGCAATATTTCTTGTGATAACCCTCTTCCTTTTTTCTAGTGACTTATGATGAAGTCCACAAAACTTTCTTCAACTGAGCATTTCCCATCCTTAATGTTAACATACCTTATTATTTCACTCATTTGTTCTAAATGTGCTGTGTCCGGGGTGCAGTCAAACATAATAGAGAAATACTTAGCACTTTTTACAGTCTTCAGCATTTCAGATCGAACCTTATTTCCCAAAATGTCTATGACCTCATTTTGAATTAGAGGTGAAAAATAGCTTGTGACATGTTTTCCACTTTTAACATTTTCAATGTGCTTAGATAGTTGAGGATTGTAGTGACTAATAAGTTCTAATGTACTCAGAAATACACCACAGTTGCTGTCACTGATCGAATCGGAACCTCCTCTTAAAGGTAAGTTATTCCTTGCACAATGGAGAATTACATCCACAATATATTTGAGAACATTGCACCACTTTTCTGCTTCAGCTTGTATCAATGTTTGATGTTCTGGATCAACAGATCTACTAGTTTTCAGTCCAATTTCTAATTCTTTCCAATCGACATAAGAATGTCGGTGAGGTATCGACCTTTCGTGATTGACAATAAATGGGTTCAAGTGTCTCCAATCATTGAATCCCTCATCAATATTAGAGAAAGCAGATTTGTCCTTTTTGTCATCTTTTGAAAAGAGAAGGCAAGGGAAACAAAACAGTGCGTCCTTAGACTGGCTGTACAACAACCATTGCCTTTTTACTTTTTCCCCGTTTGGTAGAATTTTATAAACCCATTTCTGAGAAAAGTGTCTTCCATCATCTGCACAGGGGAATTTGTAGCTATCTAAGTCAATTGTTTGTGGGCCTCGTTCAACAAGTTTACAACGAACTGTGTCTGATCGAAAATTTGCTGGCCATTTTTTGGGATCCTCGTAGATAATTTCTATTCCCACATCAGTAGTATTTAATGCATCATTTTCATTATAATTAGATGTGCAAGATGTGCTGGGTTTTTCAAGATCAGTAGATTGCCTGCCCATTGTGGAATGACTTAGCTCAGGATCACTTCCTTCTTCAAAATCAATGACGTTTGTGACGAACTCCATTGGAGTGATCTGGCTGTGGTTGTCTTCTGAAACAGTCTCAGTCTTGCTATCTTCTTTTTCATTTTCTCCTTCCTTTTCTTCTTGGTCGTCTTCTTTTTCTTCTTCTTCTTCTTCTTCTTCTTCTTCTTCTTGAAGTGCATTACTATTACTGGCACTATCACTTTCACCTACTTCTTTCTCTTCATTTCGCAGCCAATTTCCAAGCGCCGATGCTAATTTTTCGTCGTCTTCTTCTTTTCGTTTTTTGATTTTTTTAAATTCACTTCCAGAAGGTTTTTTTGGCCCCATTTCTGAAACAAACCATTCCCATTTAATTTACATTGTATTACAGTTGTAAATGGCTGCCATTTAAAAACTACTTTTGTTTATGTTCAGTGCCGACAGTTGCGTTCACCGAAAAATTCGGCGATAGCGTTAAAACGTAGCAGACATCGTTTCTTTTTTCTTACGAGAGGCTCACTTGTATTTACAGTGCTTCGGGTTTTCCGTGTACGCGATCGCTCATCCAATTATAAAAATAAAATTGATACCATATTCATGAAACTTGTGATTGAAATATTTACGTAAACTAATTTTGAAATCGGGACTATTTTAGTCAGCAGACTTGCGCAACAAAATCAGCTGACACTTGCTGAAAATTGGACATTTACAACCACGACCATTTCCGCTAAAAATGAACCAATAGGAATATAAGTTATACCAATGGAACGGGCCCGTTCTTCTTCTTTCTTCCGGTATTTTTTTTATTTTCTGTAGGTCTAGAAAATTAAACGGCGAACACAGTGATATTAGTTAGGCCTATTTGGCTTTGTCAGTCTGGCAGTAAAGACAGAACGAATGTTGGGAAATTATTTCTGACAGCTGGAGTCAAGTTTCGCACGGTAACCTCCATTGATTGTTTGATTCACTGACGTTTTCGTGATGTTGAAGAGTAAATAGTATAATTAATGTATTGTTTTGCAATAATACCGTGTTATAATAATAATAATAATAATAATAATATGTAGTGTTTTCAAAAACTGTACAAAAAGGGAAAAAATAGGCCACCACGGGGAATAACATGCGCCAATTCTAGGGTTAATGTAGACTAAGCTATGGTACATTTTATTGAAATCATTCTTACCCGTACAACAGAAGCAACGCCAACATCAACAAGTAACAACACAAACACTATAAGTGTCGTCTAATCGCTGAGTGTGAAAATCACTTAGTTCACAAATTACAATAGAAAATAATACCAGCGGCTGTAATTACACTGAGTCTCAACAAAACCAACAGAACAAACTAGAATAGAGCAATAGATTGACGTGGCCGTGGCAGGCGTGGGGGGAGGGGTATGAGTATGAGTAATATTCAAGTTATGACAAGCTTGCTAAAACCAACGAATATAGACGTTACTAGAAGCACACTTCTGGGTTATTAAAAGCGTAGTTGAAACAATGCTACTACTTTTGTATAAAAGAGTGGTAGATGAAAAACATGTTTGTAATAGGCCTAATAAGACGCATGTTCTTGTATATTTTAAAATTCTTTTGCGCACTGCATAATAAATGAATGCATCAAAAGTGCATTTTTTGAGTAGGCTGCATTTATTTGATTCATTCCTTCGTACCCAGTGTGTCAAACAAATGTGAAAAAATTTTGGAGGTTGTGTCTAGTCTAACCCCTACAAACATTTTTTCATCTACCACTTTTTATCTGATAAGTTGTAGCTTTTTCCAATTATATATTAACGAAAATGTTTGAAATTTACTAAATTTCGCGGTATAATACAAAAAATTACTTGGAAACGCCAGCGCCATCTAGTTGCCGGGGTGTTGAACTACGGTTTATCACCCCAGAAAGCTGACCCCACTCGCTCCATAAGAAGTGTTCTTCTAGTTACGTCTATATTCGTTGCTAAAACCAAGAAGGCGCAGGTGCAGTGCAGTGACCCAGTGACTGACACATCACGGGATGGGCGGAGGGGACGGGATTTTCGCTTTGCGCCTGGCCCGACTCCGCGCCCATCAGTAGGGCAAGGTCCAGTGCAGTTACTAAATTTACGTAGCTGCTTTTTGTTTATTGTATAATAGACACAAATATAGACAGTTCACGTACAGTAACTTTTAACAATCTGAAACTGAAAGATTTTTTCCAATAACGTGGAGTTTTTATTTGCTTGACAAATTGTAACAATCTAACTCTAAAAAAAGATATTTTTCATGGTCAATTTTGCGCCCTCTTTGTACCTGCGCCCTTGGCGGGGGCACATCTCGCCAACGCCTAGTTACGGCCCTGGGTGCGCACCATTCCCCCACTCTCCTCTAATGTGCATAAACTGCAGACTCTCCTGTTCAGCGATGTTCGTACGGGTTTCTCACCGATTCACGACTACAGATCGGACACGTTGTTGGAGATACTGTGCTGGTTCGTTTTTGTTCCATCTCATTTTTTTTACGAAGACGATATTGTTTAATTCGCTCGACGTTTAATTTCTTCTGTTCTATATCGCCTGTTTGTTCAGTTTTCAATCTCTTGTTCTGGCGATATTGCTTGGCTATCGCAGCATTCTTTTGTTTCTTTTCTTCTTGTTTCTTGTTTTGAAACGCGCGAATTTTCTCATCTTCAGTTGTATTTGATGAGAATGGAGTATTCATCAAGAATTCATTTAATTCTTCACGATCCCTGTCTTCGCGTTGTCGTTGACGCAGGCGTCGCACACGTTCAGTGGAAGACATCACGACACACTGAACAGCATACACTGATATGCATCCTATTTCACTATGACCAAATTTATTTATTACCAACATCACCTGGAGCGTTACATTTTTCGATGACGTTACACATTTTGCATCACGCATTTTGTGGAAAACATTATCATGTTTTCTATATAACAAATATTTACTATATAACAAATATATTTACTATATAACAAACATTATCATGTTAAAACGACAGAGACCGAAGATTTCTAGACTGTGGGGAATCGAAAGTGTGGAAAAAATATAGTGTTAACATCACCTGGAGCGTTACATTTTGACATGATAATGTCTTTTAGCTGGAGGTGGTTTGAAACTTTCTGTAACATTTTATTTAGTCACGCTGTAGACGTCATCATTGCGTGACGTCATCATTGCAGACGTCATTGGGATTGTTGTAAATAAAGGTTTGTTTTGATAGTCGCAATGTGTGTGTGTGTGTGTGTGTGTGTGTGTGTGTGTGTGTGTGTGTGTGTGTGTGTGTGTGTGTGTGTGTGTGTGTGTGTGTGTGTGTGTGTGTGTGTGTGTGTGTGTGTGTGTGTGTGTGTGTGTGTGTGTGTGTGTGTGTGTGTGTGTGTGTGTGTGTTAAAAACAATATAACTGCAAACAATTAAACCAGATTTATAAAGCGTCCTGAAAGTTTAAAATCAAGTGTTAGCACAATTTACCAGCCGGGAATCGTTAACTAAAACCGCGACCGCTAACATGCTAACGTCGTCGCAGATTAAAGACCTAACAAGCAAACAACACTGCATAGCTGTAGATAGGTTATTGTCTCTAGTTAATGGTTGTCTTCGTATGTGATTCAGCTAACGATCCTGCATCTATTCATTAAAATATTTGTCTGTACTGCATAAAGAAACAATCAGTCAGTCAGTAACCATAATAATGTGCGTTTAGCTGGCGGCTGAAAGACATTATCATGCTCTTAAGCTTTTACCATTTGGTTTCGATGACGTTACACATTTTGCATCACGCATTTTGTGGAATGACCCCCAGCCTAAAAACATTATCATGTTAAAAAATTACCTGTAGTGTAGTTGAAGTAGATGTTCCAATAGGCCTATATGTGAATTTATAGGAATTCAAAATTGTGGATTAACGATAAGCTAAACAATAAGGAACAGCACGAATATTTACATAATAAAAAAAACTAATATTTAAAATTCAGTTTAATCGATTGTGAGGCGTATAAAAAATGGTACGTAGTATCGTACTTCATTAAGAAAATATTTAGGCCTACAGCTCATTTTAACACAATTAATGCAACAATTAAGAATATATATATTGTAACGTAACATAGTTGAGGTTCCCCAACGTTACTTAAAAGATTGAATGAAATATGGTCAAGGACCATACCCTGACTTAAGGTTGTTCAATAGTTCATGTGTTTGAGAAGTACCTCAAGTAAAAAGGAGGCAATGACTAATATTAAATGTAAAAGAGCCAGACCAATGAATGATTGGATGTAATGAAATGTTTGTTTTGTACTGTGACATGTTAAGGTCTACAGAGTATTTATATTGTATGTTGAATATGTTAAAAATGAAATGATGTTGTTTGATAATAATACTTAATCAATAATTATGTTTATATTTATATTAGATTTGTTTTTATACAGCCCAGTATAGTTACCAATGTTAGGCACTGTACTAAGTTGTCAGTATTGTATAAAATTGAAAAATACTGTTATTCTAATTAATGTTTATAAACTGGATCAGGAGTGTGACCAGTGTTTCAAGTCTAACAAGTAGTTCTGACAATTATGTCATAAATTAATAAAGGGTTCCAGAACCAGTTAATTAATATAAAAACAAATAACCACCAGTAAATTAAAATTCATGTAATTAACTATGTAACCAATAATTAATTGTACAGTAGGTCAGGTAAAAAAGAAAATTAAGTTAAAAAACCAAATAATGTTATAATGGTTGTAAATGAATCTATAGGCCTAAATTCCATATTAGTGAAAGGAAATTAATACCTTTTTAGTAAACCCAGTCCAACGAAACTCTGGTAAAACATTTACTGTTTAGTAAGGAAGGTTAGGGGAGAATTTTATGTGATTCAAGATTAATCCAAGCATGGAGTATTTTATTGGAAAGAAGTAGTAATATTCTATAATGCCGGCTCAAGGATATACAGAAAACGTGGTTGTTAAGGCAACTGAGATATAAGAAGTTGTTGATTTTAAGATTTCGTTCTGATTGTTACAAGCTATTAGATTGAGATGGACCGATATGTTTAAAATATATGAATAAATATAAAGAAAATATATATCCAAATTGGAAAAGCATTTTTGCAAAACAATTATAATTGAATGTTAATGAATCATACAAATTAAATAACCCTCTAAATTATCAATGAATACAATAAAAGAGAATTGAAAGCATCTCACCTCATTCACTAAATAATTCCGCTGAATTTGGTATCAAACCAATTCATGCTATAAATTGAAGACCAATAAAGAGTTAAAGCCTGAATTAACGGAAATATTTGGAAATACAGAAGACTCGGTTTGACGAAATAACCTTCATTGGCAGCGTAAGCTGAGATCCTAATTCCAGTTCACTGGGACCAAGAATTGTGAAGATCGCAAAAGAAGAATAGAAGCACAAGAGTTCCTGTGGGTTTACCAGTACACACCATCATCAATTTATTGAAAACCAGAGCAGTTTCACTGGATGAAGACGATATAAACTGGATTTTGGCCGTTGTTGACAAACGTTCACCGCCTAACGAAGTTTCGTCGGTTTGGTAAAAAACAACTTATTTTCATTCCACTGTATTTTAAGTAAATAATATTATTTTGTAAATTGAACAACCTTAATTATGCGTTTTACCTGGCCTTACTAATGGTTCAAAGAACTATACGAACCCTGGGATAAGAATTATTTGTCATTATTTTCAAGAGTATATGTTTTTTTTAGAATTTGAATAATTAAGAATCGATATATGTTGGGATAGTCGATTGGATCGTCTTATTGTTTGTCTGAGACAACGTAACTTGTTAAATATCAGAGAAAAATAAATAAAGTACATTTGTTATATGAGATAACGTTTTAGTCATTGCAGAGAAAATACTATATGTAGTTGGTGTAATAATTTATAAACAGATTGATACAAACACTCCGAATAACTAACCTATAAGTACACTTATTTCCAGTAACAGCGCTTAAAATTTGCAGCTGGTGGGACGGGAGATTGCTGAACTAACTGGTTTTTTAATACTAAATTTGAATGAAATTTTTATCATTGAGTGACTAGGGTTGAAACAAATACCACTTACATTCAGTAAATACTCCATATATATTGCTCATATTAAACAACCACTGAGAACTAAGTTAAGTCTATAGAATAATACCATTATAAATTCAGGAACATTATTCTAATTTTGTTGACTTAATAATCTATGTTCTGAGGGTTTCACCGGTCACAACCGAAAGGTATATTAGTTAATAACATATTAATTAAACCAGGTAACAGCATTTTAATTGTTACGGATCGCCACCTACAACGTATTACTTGGCATTTGTTACACAGGAGTCTCTTATAACTAATTACACCCATAGAGAAGATTTCTTTACAATTTGACGTTTCCATCGTGCAGTATATACTATAACATACGTCCTCACATAATTAACAAGTAGTTCGTTACTAAATTGATTTACAACGGTGAGGCTTTAAGGAGAGATCTTATTAGTTTTTAACAAATTGGCGTCCAACGAGTGGGCTTTAGTTAAGTAAAAAATCATATTATTTGTTACTTAACTTGAGCAGGCAACCATTAGAGGCACAGGAATGCTTAATACCAGAGGCAGATCGAAGAAGAGGGCAGAAGAGAAGGAGAAGGAAGAAGGTGGACAGGAACAAGAAATAGAATTAGTCACGGACAGTGAAATGGATCAACAGACAGGTGATACAGAAGAAATTGAAGTAGTTATGGATACGGAAAAGGAAATAGTGGAAGAGGATACCCAAGGGGACCAACCAGATAAGGAGGAAGCCAGAGGAGGATTAAATTGGGAAAAATTAATGGAATTAATGAGTAGCATGAAAAAGGATAATTAGGAGTTAATGAGTAGCATGAAGAAGGATAATAAGGAATTAGTGAGTAGCATGAAGAAGGATAATAAGGAATTATTGAGTAGTATGAAGGAGGACTATAAACAAACTAATGAAAAAATAGACAGTATTAAGGAAAGTACTAGTGAACTTTTGAGACAAACCATAAATGAAAATAATGAACAATTGAAGGCCGATTTCAGACAAATCAATGAAAAGCTGGAAAATAAAATAGACAGTATTAATGAAAACTCAAGAAAACAAAACGAAATTTTGAGCGAAAATTTAATCAAACAAATGAATGAAAAGTTTGACAGGAATGACGAGAATTTGAGACAGATTCGAGACGATAACAAACTAATGAACGAAAAACTTGAGGAAAACAATAAACGAATGAAAGCAGATCTTGAGAAAATCAATGAGGATAATCTAATACGAATCGATGAAAGAATTGAGCATTCTAACAAGGAAATAAGGGAAAATGTTGACAAACAGAATGAAGTATTAAGACAAGTTATCAATAAGAAAATTGAGGACGCTAGTGAGGCAATCAGCCAGAAGGTAGTTAAGAACGACGGCGAAAGAAAACAGGAGATCGCGGAAACAAATAGAAAACTGAAAGCGACCGATGAAGTTATTACACGAAATAGAGCTGAACTAGAGGTCAAGCTAGGCCATATAGAAGAAGAAAACCGAATTCAAGTGGAATCAATACGAACAGATTGCGGAAACCAGCATCGAAATTTAGATACGGTCATGAATGAAGTACAGGAGCAAGGACAACGTAACCAGGATAGAATCGAGAACCTACAACGGTCAGTTGACAACCGATCGATCACTATCCCATATACACAACATATAGACGACCGGGAGACTATCAACTTTAAGGCATACAGGAGAAATCCAATGGAATTCTTGGAACGGGTCGGCGAACAAATCATGAGAACTGGTGAAAACAGGTGGCCAATAATTCGTCGTTATTTAGACGAACATTTTAAAGAAACTTATGATAACTGGTGGACAGCCACCAGGCACGAGATACGAAACTACGAAGAATTTAAAATAGCTTTTAAAGCCAGGTACTGGTCAGACGCCACCCAGAACGTAGTAAGGGAGAGCATCAGTTATGGAAGATATGACGCCAGCAGGGGAACAACACTTACCGCCTACTTCCTGGGAAAAGTATGTTTGGCAAGACATCTTGAACCAAAAATCCCAGAGGAAATTCTCGTCACCAGGTTAGCATACCACTATGATAACGGTATATCAATAGCACGATCGGGTGGACAAATAAAAACTATACAGGCCATGTCAACGCTATTGGAAGAGCACGAGCGTGAGGTACATTATCGAAGGAGTCGTCAGAGAAACGACCGGTACGGGAACAGGGATTTCCCAGACTATAACAATAGAAACAATAACCATAACAGTCATGAGACGAATAACCGGACGAATTATAATGGCAGGCCGGGTAATTATGGTAATGAGGCGTACCAACGGCAAAATAACAACAACAGCCCAAGGAACAACGGAAATAATTACGGGAATAGACAGAGTATTCCGAACAACCAATATAACCGGTCGTATAACCCAAGTTACCAGAATCAGAACACGAACAACCGAAATTATGATAACAGTAACCGTAACCCGAATAACCAAAACCAAAACTACAGAAGAGTTAATTATGTGGGGGCGTACGACAATTATAACGGGAGGACATACTACCAAGGACGTCGGAGTTTTAATAGGGACACCGACTGGAACCAGTACAATAATAACGATAGAAGGGAGACTAGAACTAATAGGGGCAGAAGTCGGAGTCAGGAGGACTACCGCCGGATTAATTACGAAGAAGACCGCCAACGGCCGGAACCCAGGTCAACGGAAAATGAAATAAGTCAAACGAACCAAACCGGCAGAGGAGACGAAGAATCCGAGCCGATTTTAAACATCACACGGCAGTGAAAACACCAGCAGGACCCTCACTGAACCACTCTATCGGGTTTAACGACATAAGAAATCACAGTAAAAATAATAAATGTATCACAATAATTTGTAGTAACTACTTGAAAATTTTAAGGGACGAGTTGTTGGAAGAAGAAGACGGAAATCCAAGAAAAAACAGTAACGAAATAATTTACATAACGGCAGAGATCAACAGTGTACAAACCAAAATTATGATAGACACTGGAGCTAACGTGTCGCTAATCGACGCAATAGAACTAAACAAAATACTTGAAGAAGGGAAGAAGCACATACTTACGTTACCAATAAGCAACATTGTACTGAACGGGACGCCAAAATAGAACGGTCCGGAAACAAGCAAGGTTGGAGTTAACGAGTAACAATAAAACAATCCCAATGACTTTTCTAGTAGCCAGTGGCTTACCATTTAACATGTTAATCGGTTGTGACATGCTGAAACAATACTCAGCTATCATTGACATGAACAGGTCAAAATTATCGTTAAAAATCAATCAAACAGAATGGACGGCTGACTTAGTTAACAGCGACAGTACGACCCCAACCCGAGTAACATATCATATACAAAGAAATTTAGATCAACAGGAACAATCACCAAGTAATAATATCTTTTACGAGTTGGACGATGAGCAATTGTGGCATGACAAAATTAACGAAATCCGTAAATTTGAATGTGGAATAACTAACATGCAAAGGGAACAGTTAGTTGAAGTGTACAATAGATATCGCCACGTATTTTCAAATATACCTGGCAAGGTAAGAGATTACCAATGCAAAATAGAGTTTCGGGAACCTGTAAATTTCAACAAAAAATCATACCCAGTCGCTTACTCACTGAAGGAAGCTGTGAGGGCAGAAATTGATAGATTAATAGACGAGGACATCATTGAACCCAGTTGTTCCCCGTATACCAGCCCTATCCTCGCTGTCCCGAAGAAAGGTGGCCAAGTAAGAATTTGCTTAGATGCAAGGGAAATCAATAAAGTAGTAGTGAATGACCGAACATCCCCGGGGGAAATCGAGGAAATACTTAAAAAATTTCATGGAACAAGTACATCAGCACGTGGGATACCGTCTGTGGATACTGGCAAGTCGAACTCCATCCAGAGAGCCGCAAATACATGGCATTCATTTTCGAAGGCCGAAATTACCAGTTTAAACGGTTGCCATTCGGACTGGTTAATTCAGTAGCCGTGTTTGTAAAAATCATGGACCAAATCCTCGGACAGGAAACACTCCAGTATACAACAGTCTATGTGGATGATATTTTGATAACTTCGACCAATTGGAATGAGCATTGCCAACGAGTAGAGCAAGTGCTAGAAAGGCTGTCGGAGAACCATATTACATTAAAGCTGGAGAAATCAAAATTGATAGCGAATGAAGTGAAATTTTTAGGGTTTAACTTGTCGGAGCAGGGGATCACCCCATCCCAAGAAAAAATTGAGTAATTCAAAAATTCCCAAAACCAAGGAACAGGAAGCAGCTCCAATCGTTCCTCGGCATATGTAATTATTACCGTAAATTTCAAGAACATTATTCGGAAATAACATCAAGATTTGTACGCCAATTATCATCCAAGGACAAATGGACGTGGGGAGAAGAGCAAGATGCCACGCTTGAACTAATTAAAACTAAATTTTTGGAGTCAGTAATGTTACACCACCCCAATTTCAATAAACAATTTTTTATGAATTGTGACGCCAGTGATGTCAGTTTGGGATCTGTTCTTTATCAGGAGGATGATGAAGGGAATCATCAAGTGATCAGTTTCGCTAGTCGAGTCCTGAATAGTTGTGAAAAAAACTATAATGTAACAGAGAAAGAGCTTTTGAGTGTTGTATTTTCCTGTAACAAGTTCAGGACCTACATTTTAGGATACAAGACGACCGTCAGAACTGATCACAAGTCAATTTCATTTCTAAAAAGTTGTAAGTTGAATCATGGAAGATTGACCAGGTGGAGCCTGACGCTGCAAGAGTATAACCTAAATTGGGAATACATTCCTGGAAAAGGAAACGTCATTGCAGATACATTATCACGAATCAATATCAGGGACCAGACGTTTGAGGGGGAAAAAGAAACCATAATTAAACTATACCATATCATCAGTAATAGATCTGATCTGACTAATATAATAACAGGACTCGAACAACAGCAGAAACAGGACCCCAGATTGAGCAAAATTTTTGACAGGCTTGAAGAACAAGACGACCGCATAACACAATTTTACTGCAAACACCAACAAATACTATTCATTAAGACACATTACAAACTTAACACATGGAAAATTGTTATACCACAAAATATAGAAAAGGATCTCATAATGGATTACCATATCAGGTATGGCCACATGGGGGCATTGAAGGTAGTCAAAGCACTCCAGGAACACGTATACATCAGGGATGCCAACAGAAAGGTGCGAAACCAGATTAAACATTGCCACATATGCCAGCTCGTAAAAGTTAACAATCACAGGAAAGAAGGCACAATGGTGCCAATCACATCATCAAATAGATTGGAAAAAGTATTTGTCGATATTTGCGGCCCATTCCCGCGAAGTGGAGGGAGGCACCAGTATAAATATTTTATAATTCTATTCGACCATTATACCAGATTCACGAAACTATACCCGATCAACCGGGCGACGACGCAAAAGATATTAAACATTATTTGTCAAAATTACATTAGTGAGGTAGGAGCTCCGAAATCCATTATTACTGACCACGGAACACAATTTAAGGGGAGCAAGTGGAAAGACACTCTACGGGAAAAGAGAATCAAGACGTATAAAACATCTGTATACCACCCGAGCAGCAACCCGGCCGAACGAGTATTAAGGGAAGTAGGGAGGATCCTACGCACGTATTGCTTTAACCAACAGAGAAAGTGGGCCGAGTGTCTAACAGCTGCAGAAGATTTCATAAACTTATCACACCACCAATTTATCGAAATGACCCCCTATACAGCAATGTTCCAGAGACCACCACCCAGAGAGATAGCGGAATTAATACAATTCCCTAGCGGGGATGAATATAAATTTAACAGTGTAAAATTTTATGAGAATATACTAGAACGAACCGAGAGAACGAGAAGAAAATACCAGCAATTTCAACCAAAACCGGAGCGATACTTAGTGGGAGACAAGATACTGTTGAAGAATCGAGAATTGCCCAGCACAATGGAAGGCATCGCTAAGAAGTTGTTACTATTGTACACGGGACCGTATACTGTAAGTAAAGATAACGGAAATAATACCTATGAAATATTGGATCCCCATACACTAAAGAAGAAGGGTACATACAACCAGTCCTCAATTAAGCGATACTATGAAATGGTTGATGACAAAATAAATACAACAATGATAACTAGGACAGAAAAATATGAAAAAAAATGTACATAAACTTAATACAGACAAGGTGATTTAATAAAAAACCCAAAATTCTAAAAGCATGTAAGGACATCTTACTCAACTTATTTCGAACAATATAATTTAAAATAAAGAGAATAAAAAACCCAAAATTCTAAAAAAACTGTAAGGACAACTTACTCAAGTAATTTCGAAACGATATAATATAAAATGAAGAGACTAAAACCCAAAATTCTAAAGAAACTGTAAGAACAACTTCCTCAATAATTATTCAGAAACAGTATGATTTAAAATGAAGAGAATAAATACCCCAAAATTCAAAAAATGAAGTAAGCTCAACTTACAAACAAGTATCTAAGAAAACAATTTATGAGGTATATAAGAAAGAGAATTTTGAAAAAAAAAAAACAACCAAAGTCGAAAAATAAGTAAGAACACCTTACTATACAATTTAGAAGAAATTGCTTTAAACTAATATGAAAAAATAAAAAAATAAAAAAATAACACTGATTCAACCTAATAAAAAATCATCAAAACCAAAAGACGAAATGAGTTTATCTAATGTAACATAATAGTGAGAAATGTAATTGAGAATGTAAAAAGAATAATAATGATTGTGCCAGAAGAATATAACTACATAATGTAATGTATAGTACTGACCAAAATCTCATAACCAGCTGTATTGATCACAAAGGAATATGAGCCAATGAAGATAAGAGAATGAAGAAGCCAAAATGGAACCCTCAAAAGGATCACAAGAAAAGAAAAAACAAATATTTAAGAATTATCCTTAAAAAAACCAATTAATAAATGTCAATAAAATAGCCAAGTATTGGAGAGAAAAAGTGTATCACAGAAGGAAGAATTAATATGAAGAAATAATATGATCTGAGTTAAAGTACAGTGAATAATCCCTAGAATATGATTATTATTTATTATTTTATTGAAGGTCACATGATGACTACCTTACGAGGTTTATTAATGAAGATTGACTATAGAATATTCCAGCAATCATTTGACTGGGCAGAGATGATGTTCCTCTGATCCCAGAAAGTATGTAACGGACGACGGTAATTGGTTAGCCGATAGAGCACCACCGATTCGATTCCAGTTATAATGTTAGGGAGGTTTAGGAAAATTAAATATTAGAGGGAAAACTCACAAATAAATATAGAGAATTAAATAAAACCAGATCCAAAATGTATAATTAATAAAGAATGTCACAAGAATGATTATAGAAATAAGATTTAAACTTGGGAAACAATTGATTTTAAGAAGGAACGAAGAAATGATAATAATATAACGGATAATTATGGAATATAAAAGTACTATAAATAAGAAACCAATTGGCCAGATACAAGTTAGGAGTTTATTTCTTGCTAAACTTTGTTTATACCAAAATAAACTTATTTCGAAGGGGGGGTGTTATGTAACGTAACATAGTTGCGGTTCCCCAACGTTACATAAAAGATTGAATGAAATATGGTCAAGGACCATACCCTGACTTAAGGTTGTTCAATAGTTCATGTGTTTGAGAAGTACCTCAAGTAAAAAGGAGGCAATGACTAATATTAAATGTAAAAGAGCCAGACCAATGAATGATTGGATGTAATGAAATGTTTGTTTTGTACTGTGACATGTTAAGGTCTACAGAGTATTTATATTGTATGTTGAATATGTTAAAAATGAAATGATGTTGTGTGATAATAATACTTAATCAATAATTATGTTTATATTTATATTAGATTTGTTTTTATACAGCCCAGTATAGTTACCAATGTTAGGCACTGTACTAAGTTGTCAGTATTGTATAAAATTGAAAAATACTGTTATTCTAATTAATGTTTATAAACTGGATCAGGAGTGTGACCAGTGTTTCAAGTCTAACAAGTAGTTCTGACAATTATGTCATAAATTAATAAAGGGTTCCAGAACCAGTTAATTAATATAAAAACAAATAACCACCAGTAAATTAAAATTCATGTAATTAACTATGTAACCAATAATTAATTGTACAGTAGGTCAGGTAAAAAAGAAAATTAAGTTAAAAAAACCAAATAATGTTATAATGGTTGTAAATGAATCTATAGGCCTAAATTCCATATTAGTGAAAGGAAATTAATACCTTTTTAGTAAACCCAGTCCAACGAAACTCTGGTAAAACATTTACTGTTTAGTAAGGAAGGTTAGGGGAGAATTTTATGTGATTCAAGATTAATCCAAGCATGGAGTATTTTATTGGAAAGAAGTAGTAATATTCTATAATGCCGGCTCAAGGATATATAGAAAACGTGGTTGTTAAGGCAACTGAGATATAAGAAGTTGTTGATTTTAAGATTTCGTTCTGATTGTTACAAGCTATTAGATTGAGATGGACCGATATGTTTAAAATATATGAATAAATATAAAGAAAATATATATCCAAATTGGAAAAGCATTTTTGCAAAACAATTATAATTGAATGTTAATGAATCATACAAATTAAATAACCCTCTAAATTATCAATGAATACAATAAAAGAGAATTGAAAGCATCTCACCTCATTCACTAAATAATTCCGCTGAATTTGGTATCAAACCAATTCATGCTATAAATTGAAGACCAATAAAGAGTTAAAGCCTGAATTAACGGAAATATTTGGAAATACAGAAGACTCGGTTTGACGAAATAACCTTCATTGGCAGCGTAAGCTGAGATCCTAATTCCAGTTCACTGGGACCAAGAATTGTGAAGATCGCAAAAGAAGAATAGAAGCACAAGAGTTCCTGTGGGTTTACCAGTACACACCATCATCAATTTATTGAAAACCAGAGCAGTTTCACTGGATGAAGACGATATAAACTGGATTTTGGCCGTTGTTGACAAACGTTCACCGCCTAACGAAGTTTCGTCGGTTTGGTAAAAAACAACTTATTTTCATTCCACTGTATTTTAAGTAAATAATATTATTTTGTAAATTGAACAACCTTAATTATGCGTTTTACCTGGCCTTACTAATGGTTCAAAGAACTATACGAACCCTGGGATAAGAATTATTTGTCATTATTTTCAAGAGTATATGTTTTTTTTAGAATTTGAATAATTAAGAATCGATATATGTTGGGATAGTCGATTGTTTGTCTGAGACAACGTAACTTGTTAAATATCAGAGAAAAATAAATAAAGTACATTTGTTGTATGAGATAACGTTTTAGTCATTGCAGAGAAAATACTATATGTAGTTGGTGTAATACTTTATAAACAGATTGATACAAACACTCCGAATAACTAACCTATAAGTACACTTATTTCCAGTAACAGCGCTTAAAATTTGCAGCTGGTGGGACGGGAGATTGCTGAACTAACTGGTTTTTTAATACTAAATTTGAATGAAATTTTTATCATTGAGTGACTAGGGTTGAAACAAATACCACTTACATTCAGTAAATACTCCATATATATTGCTCATATTAAACAACCACTGAGAACTAAGTTAAGTCTATAGAATAATACCATTATAAATTCAGGAACATTATTCTAATTTTGTTGACTTAATAATCTATGTTCTGAGAGTTTCACCGGTCACAACCGAAAGGTATATTAGTTAATAACATATTAATTAAACCAGGTAACAGCATTTTAATTGTTACGGATCGCCACCTACAACGTATTACTTGGCATTTGTTACACAGGAGTCTCTTATAACTAATTACACCCATAGAGAAGATTTCTTTACAATTTGACGTTTCCATCGTGCAGTATATACTATAACATACGTCCTCACATAATTAACAAGTAGTTCGTTACTAAATTGATTTACAACGGTGAGGCTTTAAGGAGAGATCTTATTAGTTTTTAACAATATATATATATATATATATATATATATATATATATATATTGCAACGAATCACAGGATCATGATAGGCGGGGCAAGTCATATATTACACAGACAATGGACATTCATATTATATTGGTAGATGGTTAAGTTTGGTTGTTATCAATTGTATTTAGTAAGGTTAAGGGTTTAGTTTAAAGAAGACTGTGCATTATTATTTATGGTGATCCATGTACTGTGTTAGTGGAAATGTGCACGCGTGCGCGAGTGGTAAACGTTTCCCGGGTGGCGCGTGAAGTATTATCGTTGTGTGGCCATTAACTGAACTTAGACGTGTGTATCGCTACAATCCCTATACCTGTCGGACTATTGTTTACGTTCATGTATATTATTAATATGTAGGCAGCATGCATGAGATACGTGTAGTCTGATTACCGCTATGCATGCTGTTACAAGGTAAATGCACTCTAATGCATGAAAAGTGCATGGTCACCTTACTAACCATGTGACTTCCATCCACCAATAGAATGCTGACTGGTGGTTGGAAATTTTCTTATGCCTGTCGTTACACAGGCAGTTCTTCTACGCCATCTACCGCGAACGGGTCGTGCACTCCTTGTACAAGAATTCTACCGCTTGCAAGGTGTTGTAAAGACTATTCGTCGATAGTGAAACGAGAAGGCTCAGAACTGTGTATGTAGTACATCTGCACACAGGTGTGTTTAAACGCATTACGCGTATAATTACGTAGTTCTTCTGCGCCATCTACCGCGAACGGTACATACAATTCCTTGTACAAGATTATACCGCTTGCAAGGATCTGTTAAGACTTTTCGGGAATAGTAATGCGTGTGACGCATAACAATTGATTTTATACCTTTACACATGATATTAATATTGTAGTATTACGTGTGTAAGAAGTGAGTGTAACTGTACCACTGTGCGAGATTTTCCGCAGTGACAGTATCATTAATTGTTACGCAATAGTGCCATCAAGACGTTTCCGTGCTAGTGCAAGATTTCCTCATAGGGTGGTCTGCTGATCGCGGTAGACCTTGTTATTCGCGAGAACACTTGAAGAAGCCGGAGAGGTATAAGCTCAATATACCGTTATTAGATTAACTCACTGTCACCTGAGATATTACTTGGTCTTAAACTCTATATAAGTTTTGCGAGTGTTAAAATCCGTAGTACCGTTGTGTGTGCGAAGTGTCGGATTCATCGTGGGAATTGCAGGACATCAGCCCAGCTGTTACAGGACATCAGCCCAGCTGTTGCAGGACATCAGCCCAGCTGTTACAGGACATCAGCCCAGCTGTTACAGGACATCAGCCCAGCTGTTACAGGACATCAGCCCAGCTGTTACAGGACATCAGCCCAGCTGTTACAGGACATCAGCCCAGCTGTTATAGGACCAGTCCAGCTGTTACAGGACATCAGCCAAGCTGTTACAGGACGCCAGCCCAGCTGTATACGTTTCTTGTGAAACGTCTGTCATTTGTAAGCCACACCTGACGATCCATCTATACCGCAAAGACCGGCCCTTCTCTTCAACAACATCATCGTGGGAGTCTTCTTATGTAACGTATCACGTCTTGCGTATGAACATTATTTAACATTTTAAAAGAGAGACTCTATATCATACATTACATTCTGTACATTTCAAATATACCATATAAACTATAACTTGTGTTTGTACAATAAATAATCTTAAACCCTCCAATATAGACTTGTAATTTGAAATACACATACTATCATATCCTATGCGCCAATAGTTTAGTAATTTGTGTTGTCGCATAGAGATATTTTGGCGCTTAGCAACGTAGGGCTCGTAAAATAGCGGTAAATTTACGCTATTATATATTTGTCTATGAATATAAAATTTGTTGGAAAAATCCGACGTATAAATATAATTAACGTAATAATTGTATGTGTATTGTTCATGTGAAAAGCTGAGGATATAATTTTTCAAGTGTGCATATTCTCTTGTATATCATATATGAACAGATTTTATCAGTATATTGGAGGTAGATTATTAGTTGTTGTATGTTAGATAAGGTATTTACATGTTGATATTTTGAACTGCTTTTTCTGCGTGCATATAAACTGGTTACCATATGTTCTAATCTTGTTGTGATAATAATAACTTGCTTTGCGTATAAATCAATAAATTTAAATTTACTAAATTTTAAATTAAATTTTAATCATTATGGCGGAGTCAAAAGGGATAGAGAGTGCTTTAGCGGCCATATTAGCTAATATGAAAACTATGGAAGAAAAGATGGAAGTGAATATACAGAAGCTTTCAGCAGAAGCCGGGAAACAAAACAAATCACTCCATGAGGAAAACGAGAAATCATACGTGGCCATACAGGAGCAATCCGAACAAAGCAAACAAATGGTAGAAGCGGCAGAAAAGCATATTAGCGAGACCGTGGAAACTATGAAGGCCAATATAGAGGCAAATTTGGAAGTCAATAAGTCACGACTTAGTGAATATGAAGCGAAACTCTCTGGTACGGCAGAGCAAGTAGTGCAACACATATCTACGATAAATGAATTAATGGCCGAACGTGACCTGCGGATTCAAAAACTACAACAGCAAGTGTCACGATTGCAAAGTACCTCGTCACCTCTAAACTGTACCCAGTATGTATATAAGACTTTAAATGACGTCAGCTCACAGCAAAATTTTTATGGACGGGAGAATAAAAATTTTCCGTATCAAACTCAAACCAAGCACACACAGTCACCAAAACAATATAAAATACCTAATAGAATTACCAATCGGAAATGGTGTAAACATAATGGGATGAATGAAGTCTTAAAAGCCCGTTATAAATATAAAAAGCAGTTCAATAAATCAAATGTGAAAGATGTTAATTATAAGAAAAACTTTGTAGTGTCCGGCCTATATCCTGCCGTAATTAGAGATAGTTTAATTTGCAATAACCATAGTAAGGAAAATGAGAAAGGTATTAGCGTTGAAAATGACACTGACCTCATTGTCAACGCGAAAATTAACGGATGTGTCGGCGAAGTTTTATTTGACAGCGGCGCAGAAATTTCGTTAATGGATGAGCGATTCCTAGAGAGGCACAGGAAACATTTAAAAAAAATCCCGATTCTGCCAGCAGCCCACAAAATCATAAAATCAGCGACAGGTGAATCTCAGAGGGTTGACCGTCAAGCTATGATAACAGTATCCATTCAGGGAATGGAAATAGAGGTCACTGTGCTTATGGTCAAGAAACTCGTGTATAATGTTATTTTGGGAGTGGACACATTAAATAAACTGCACGCGACCATGGATTTTCCAAATAAAATACTGAAATGTACAGTAAATAATAATAAACACAATATCAGGTTAGGACGCAGGAGGGGTAAGACGGAGTCTGATTGTGAACCTATTACTATAACTCGCCCAGCGGTTCAACTTGCCGATAAGATAACACATAATCTGCGGACTCATAGCAGGCAGATAACGAGCAATGAGCAAGATAAGCTGCAAAGTATGGTTGATAAATTTGAATCTGTGTTTTCCAAAAATCCTACCGTCACGAATGTTTATGAACACAGTATTCAGGTCACGGATGAAAATAAATTTGTACGGAAGACGTACCCCATCCCCCTTCACTATCAACAACAGGTTGATGCCGAAGTTAAGAGTATGCTTCAGAATGGTGTGATTGAACGAACTGATAGCAATTTTTTAAATCCTATGGTTGTTGTTAAAAAGAAAAATAACGACATTCGATTATGTCTCGACATGAGAAATCTAAATTCTATTACAAAAAAATGCTACGACTGTGCTCCGAATGCGGAGAACTTATTCATAAAGTGTCAAGGGGTTAAATACATGTCTCGCCTTGATCTCAAAAGTGGATTCTGGCAGATTCCCCTTGCCAAGGAGTCGAGAAGATACACAGCATTTCTATATCGAAATAAATGCTATCAGTTTAAAGTAGTTCCATTTGGTTTGGTTACCAGTTTAGCGGCCATGGTCAGATGTTTGGAGTTAGCTCTGGGACCCGAGGTGGAGGACTTCGTCAGCATATTTGTTGATGATATTTTGGTCATATCCAAATCATTTGAAGAACATCTTGAACATCTCAAGATTGTATTTCAGAAATTGCAAGCCGCTAACCTGACTCTCAATCTTGAAAAGTGTGAGTTCGGGAAATCGCAAATTAAATTTTTGGGTCATATTATCTCAGCGGAAGGTATAACAACGGACCCGGAAAAAATACATGCGATCATGGAGTTCCCGAAACCCACAAAACCCAGGGATATCAGAGCGTTCCTCGGATTGACTGGTTACTTCAGACGTTTTACTCCAGAATATTCTGGGACAATTGAGCCGTTGTTAGAACTACTTCGTAAGAGTAATAAATGGAGATGGGAGGAGCGTCATCAGCATGCTTTCGACGCGACTAAAAATTTGTATAGTAGAAACCTGCACGTGTTCCATCCTGAGAAAAGGGGCACATATGTCCTGAATTGCGATGCTTCTGATTATGCCATTGGGGGGGTACTCTACCAACGGAATGAGAAGGGCGAAAACAAAATAATTGCGCACAGTAGTAGGTCACTAAAAGGGGCCGAACGTAACTATTTCACATCGGAGAAAGAAATATTGGCTATTGTGTACTGCATTAGTAAATTTCGTTATTACCTGGTTGGACAACACTTCGAAATCCTTTCGGACAACCAGGCCTTATCGTTCATGTTGCGCTGCAAGTTAGCGAACGCTCGCATATCCCGTTGGATCATGGCCATCCAAGAGTACGACTTTACCATTAAGTACTGTAAGGCAAGCGAGAACCAAGCAGCTGACACGTTAAGCCGATACCCTCCAATGGTGGAAGAACGTCATGCGTCTAATAACCAGGAGGTTCAAATTCTAGCTGTCAAATATAAATTAGAAGACAGTCTCAAAAATAAGCTAAGAAATATTGGTATGGAACAGCAGCGTGACACAAAGTTGAAGCAGATATATGACGCTATCCGGATACAAGAAAACCCTAAGTACAGAATATATAAAGACGTAGTGTATAAAATTATCAATGGCGGATGGAAGATTATGGTACCGGACGCCATGGTGGAAGACCTCACCTGGATGTGTCATGAGAGTCTGGCTCATGCGGGGCCTTATAAATGTTACCTGGCAATGCGGGAGGATTTTGTGTGGCTAAATATGACCAGGAAAATAAAGGCCATACTCCGCTCATGCCACATCTGCCAAACAGCGAAATATCCGAACCAACATACACAGGTTGAAATGGGTAACATTGTCGTCCGTAATAAAAATGACCTTGTATGCATTGATTTTTTGGGTCCACTTCCTCGGGCGGCACGTGGAATGAAGAACCTGGTGGTTGTTACGGATGCCTTTACCAAACATGTTAGCCTATATGCTATTGGTAGACCTACTACGTCGGCTGTCATAAACATTATGCTAAATAAATACATGCCGAAAAATGGTCCCGTAAGGAAGATACTCTCAGATCAAGGTAAGCAATTTACGAACACCAAGTGGCACTCCGAGCTTGAGAAACACGGGGTCCAGACGGTCTTGACAGCGATCCGGAGACCGCAAGGTAACTTGGCCGAGCGGGTCAACAAGGAGTTGGGACGGTTGTTCCGTACGTACTGTAATACTAACCAGAGTAAGTGGCCGGAATTCCTAGAATTTTTTGAGTATGCCATAAATGGAAATTATAATTCTACTACTGGGTATACTCCGAATGAACTCCAAACCGGAGAAATGCCAGGCCGGGTCTGGGGTAAACACATTGAAAGGATAGCGACACATAATATGCCTATACCAGTTGAGATAAAGAAAATCGAGGCTAGAAGACGCATTAAAAAGTGCGCCGAGGAGCGCACGGAGAAATTTAATGCGGAACATAAACTAGTCAAGTTCAAGACTGGAGAGAGTGTGCTTTTACGAGCATTAAATGTTGGAAGAAGGGAGGACAACACAGCCGCGAAGTTTTTTAGGCTGTATAATGGTCCGTATACCCTGTCGGAGCAAGTTGGGAAAAATACCTTTATCTTAACCAACCCAAATACCAACCGTGCGATTGGTAAATTCCATGCGTCCTCATTGAGGAAGTATTATACAAAGGATCCGTAAACTCAGAAATAAATGTCAGGATATAGGGGTAAGAATGTGTAGTGATGTTAAATATGTCAAGTTCAGGTTTAAATGTTGTATGTAAGATGACTCTGAGAGTGAACAATAATCTAGTTTAGATAAGGAATGTTGTCTGTGTACGCTATGATCCTGCATAAGATTTCGTTATCTGTGTGTCAAGAACATGTGTGTTTGTTTTGGTTTGAAGGTTACCACGTGTCTTTTGATTTGATGCTTCTGTCAAAGTGACAGTTGGAATTGTTAGTATTAATTGAGGATGTTATTTGATTTTAGTTCGGGGGTATTATTATTATTTCTGGATTAGGAAGTTGTTTTAGGTATATAAAAAAAAAAAATTTTATTTTTTGTTAGTTAACTAAAAAAAAAAAAATTTTTTTTTTTATGCGGGAGGGAGTTAATCCTGCAACGAATCACAGGATCATGATAGGCGGGGCAAGTCATATATTACACAGACAATGGACATTCATATTATATTGGTAGATGGTTAAGTTTGGTTGTTATCAATTGTATTTAGTAAGGTTAAGGGTTTAGTTTAAAGAAGACTGTGCATTATTATTTATGGTGATCCATGTACTGTGTTAGTGGAAATGTGCGCGCGTGCGCGAGTGGTAAACGTTTCCCGGGTGGCGCGTGAAGTATTATCGTTGTGTGGCCATTAACTGAACTTAGACGTGTGTATCGCTACAATCCCTATACCTGTCGGACTATTGTTTACGTTCATGTATATTATTAATATGTAGGCAGCATGCATGAGATACGTGTAGTCTGATTACCGCTATGCATGCTGTTACAAGGTAAATGCACTCTAATGCATGAAAAGTGCATGGTCACCTTACTAACCATGTGACTTCCATCCACCAATAGAATGCTGACTGGTGGTTGGAAATTTTCTTATGCCTGTCGTTACACAGGCAGTTCTTCTACGCCATCTACCGCGAACGGGTCGTGCACTCCTTGTACAAGAATTCTACCGCTTGCAAGGTGTTGTAAAGACTATTCGTCGATAGTGAAACGAGAAGACTCAGAACTGTGTATGTAGTACATCTGCACACAGGTGTTTTTAAACGCATTACGCGTATAATTACGTAGTTCTTCTGCGCCATCTACCGCGAACGGTACATACAATTCCTTGTACAAGATTATACCGCTTGCAAGGATCTGTTAAGACTTTTCGGGAATAGTAATGCGTGTGACGCATAACAATTGATTTTATACCTTTACACATGATATTAATATTGTAGTATTACGTGTGTAAGAAGTGAGTGTAACTGTACCACTGTGCGAGATTTTCCGCAGTGACAGTATCATTAATTGTTACGCAATAGTGCCATCAAGACGTTTCCGTGCTAGTGCAAGATTTCCTCATAGGGTGGTCTGCTGATCGCGGTAGACCTTGTTATTCGCGAGAACACTTGAAGAAGCCGGAGAGGTATAAGCTCAATATACCGTTATTAGATTAACTCACTGTCACCTGAGATATTACTTGGTCTTAAACTCTATATAAGTTTTGCGAGTGTTAAAATCCGTAGTACCGTTGTGTGTGCGAAGTGTCGGATTCATCGTGGGAATTGCAGGACATCAGCCCAGCTGTTACAGGACATCAGCCCAGCTGTTGCAGGACATCAGCCCAGCTGTTACAGGACATCAGCCCAGCTGTTACAGGACATCAGCCCAGCTGTTACAGGACATCAGCCCAGCTGTTACAGGACATCAGCCCAGCTGTTACAGGACATCAGCCCAGCTGTTATAGGACCAGTCCAGCTGTTACAGGACATCAGCCAAGCTGTTACAGGACGCCAGCCCAGCTGTATACGTTTCTTGTGAAACGTCTGTCATTTGTAAGCCACACCTGACGATCCATCTATACCGCAAAGACCGGCCCTTCTCTTCAACAACATCATCGTGGGAGTCTTCTTATGTAACGTATCACGTCTTGCGTATGAACATTATTTAACATTTTAAAAGAGAGACTCTATATCATACATTACATTCTGTACATTTCAAATATACCATATAAACTATAACTTGTGTTTGTACAATAAATAATCTTAAACCCTCCAATATAGACTTGTAATTTGAAATACACATACTATCATATCCTATGCGCCAATAGTTTAGTAATTTGTGTTGTCGCATAGAGATATTTTGGCGCTTAGCAACGTAGGGCTCGTAAAATAGCGGTAAATTTACGCTATTATATATTTGTCTATGAATATAAAATTTGTTGGAAAAATCCGACGTATAAATATAATTAACGTAATAATTGTATGTGTATTGTTCATGTGAAAAGCTGAGGATATAATTTTTCAAGTGTGCATATTCTCTTGTATATCATATATGAACAGATTTTATCAGTATATTGGAGGTAGATTATTAGTTGTTGTATGTTAGATAAGGTATTTACATGTTGATATTTTGAACTGCTTTTTCTGCGTGCATATAAACTGGTTACCATATGTTCTAATCTTGTTGTGATAATAATAACTTGCTTTGCGTATAAATCAATAAATTTAAATTTACTAAATTTTAAATTAAATTTTAATCATTATGGCGGAGTCAAAAGGGATAGAGAGTGCTTTAGCGGCCATATTAGCTAATATGAAAACTATGGAAGAAAAGATGGAAGTGAATATACAGAAGCTTTCAGCAGAAGCCGGGAAACAAAACAAATCACTCCATGAGGAAAACGAGAAATCATACGTGGCCATACAGGAGCAATCCGAACAAAGCAAACAAATGGTAGAAGCGGCAGAAAAGCATATTAGCGAGACCGTGGAAACTATGAAGGCCAATATAGAGGCAAATTTGGAAGTCAATAAGTCACGACTTAGTGAATATGAAGCGAAACTCTCTGGTACGGCAGAGCAAGTAGTGCAACACATATCTACGATAAATGAATTAATGGCCGAACGTGACCTGCGGATTCAAAAACTACAACAGCAAGTGTCACGATTGCAAAGTACCTCGTCACCTCTAAACTGTACCCAGTATGTATATAAGACTTTAAATGACGTCAGCTCACAGCAAAATTTTTATGGACGGGAGAATAAAAATTTTCCGTATCAAACTCAAACCAAGCACACACAGTCACCAAAACAATATAAAATACCTAATAGAATTACCAATCGGAAATAAGGACTTCGTCAGCATATTTGTTGATGATATTTTGGTCATATCCAAATCATTTGAAGAACATCTTGAACATCTCAAGATTGTATTTCAGAAATTGCAAGCCGCTAACCTGACTCTCAATCTTGAAAAGTGTGAGTTCGGGAAATCGCAAATTAAATTTTTGGGTCATATTATCTCAGCGGAAGGTATAACAACGGACCCGGAAAAAATACATGCGATCATGGAGTTCCCGAAACCCACAAAACCCAGGGATATCAGAGCGTTCCTCGGATTGACTGGTTACTTCAGACGTTTTACTCCAGAATATTCTGGGACAATTGAGCCGTTGTTAGAACTACTTCGTAAGAGTAATAAATGGAGATGGGAGGAGCGTTACAGGACATCAGCCCAGCTGTTACAGGACATCAGCCCAGCTGTTACAGGACATCAGCCCAGCTGTTATAGGACCAGCCCAGCTGTTACAGGACATCAGCCAAGCTGTTACAGGACGCCAGCCCAGCTGTATACGTTTCTTGTGAAACGTCTGTCATTTGTAAGCCACACCTGACGATCCATCTATACCGCAAAGACCGGCCCTTCTCTTCAACAACATCATCGTGGGAGTCTTCTTATGTAACGTATCACGTCTTGCGTATGAACATTATTTAACATTTTAAAAGAGAGACTCTATATCATACATTACATTCTGTACATTTCAAATATACCATATAAACTATAACTTGTGTTTGTACAATAAATAATCTTAAACCCTCCAATATAGACTTGTAATTTGAAATACACATACTATCATATCCTATGCGCCAATAGTTTAGTAATTTGTGTTGTCGCAATATATATATATATACTTTTTTATTTACGTATCTTAGGAAACTAAACGTTTCCATATTTTAAAAATAGACATTATTTCAAAATAATAGGTCGGCTAAAACGTTTGATCCTAAACGTTTTCAGCTCATGTAAAAGTTTGAATTAAGAACAGATACTTACTTCAAGCCAGGAATTGGGTTTCAGTTATTAATAATTGTTACGATAAATGAAAATCCTGGAAGAGGAATTTTTAAAACAGGATACTATTTGAAAAAGAATTGAGGAGTTTAAGAAGTAAAACAAAGACTGTAGAGAAGAAAGGAAGAAAAAACAATGAAAGGATGATGAAGTACTGGAAAGGGAAAAAGATGAGAAATGAAGGAAATTTATAAATCATTTCACGATAGCTCGCCAAAATTGAAAAAAAAATTGTTATTTAATTTTATTGGTTTGTATAAGCGCGCGTAAGCGCACACACAGACATATTCACGCAGAACCACTACATAGAAATAAAATTTGGGACAGTTTGAGAAATCTGCGTTTGTAAAAATGATTTTCTTTATTAGTCTTTATATTTTGTTGTCAACAGTCTTATGCTTAATCAAATTTAAATAGAGACTCGTATTCCACAGAACAGGTATTGCAATTAGAGTTACATACATAACAAACATACTCGTTTGATGCGTGGAATTAAGTATTAAAAGTATTTCCACATTTTAAAATTCCTACATTTTCCAGTAGGCTACTTAAAATGACTTGTATAAAAGGCTTACAAATAGACAATTATCCTATCCTTAAACACTTCATTTTTAATACATTTAATTTTTAAGTAAGTGAAACTCAGATGATCACGAACCATTATTGACTCACTTAGATTGAATCAAAACTCATATTTTGTAAATAAAAATTTCCTTTTATTTATCATATATTATTCTTCTATAAATTATGAATTCTTATCGCCTTTACAAGAAGGCTGCACTTCAGTATTACGCTCATGATAGCAATAAAACTTTAACGTAGGTAAATTATACGAAACGGTAAAATTGATTAAAAATGTTCACATTGTTCAATCGTAGGTTCTTCGTCGTCGACGTCGTGATGGATCCTCAGTGTCGCTCGAACCTAGTCTCCTGTCGACTTGCTGGGTGCTTACGGAGGGGACGCGGTTGATGCCGTCGTTTGTAAGGTCATCCACGGCCTTGGATGATGTTCGTACCTGGGGGTTTGCCGGGGCCTAGGCGATCGCATTGAGCATCGTAAGTTATATTATTTTAGCTGGCTCTCACTAAAGTTAATTTTATGTAACTAGCCTAAGCGTTGTTGTGACATAAACCTTTGTTTATGCAAATTTTAAATATGAGATGAATGAAATACTTGTGCCAGAAACATATGAAAAATATATTGATAATAGACCTTTGTTTACACGAATCTTAAATATAAGATGAATGAAATACTTGTTATGTCAGAAACAGATGAAAATTATGTTAATAATAATTTAAAACGCACAAATCAGAATGTATAATTATTATATTGACTTCTTTATCTTTACATTGACTAAATGTTTTTAATTCCACAGCATCAGTTCTTCGGGACTGCGCCAGCTTCAACTACGACGGGTTGCGGAGCCGATTCTGGGACTTCAAGACGGGACACGACGGGACCTCAATGGAAGAAGAAGAAGAAGAAGAAGAAGAAGAAGAAGAAGAAGAAGAAGAAGAAGAAGAAGACGACGGGACGTCACGTGATGGAACCTCAGTGTCGCTCGAACCTAGTCTGTTGTCAGATTCTGCCAGCTCTTACGGAGGAGGCGTGGTTGATACCACCATTTGTAAGGTTCATCCCACGTTCTTCAATGATGTTCGATTCTGGAGGTTTGGCGAGGCCTAGGCGATCGCATTGAGCTTCGTAAGTAATGCCGATTAAAATAATTTAATATGGTCACTTTGAAATACATAAACAAGTAGGTTTAACGTTATATTATCAACAAGTGTTATACTTTTTTTGGATCGAATATTTCTTTGTCACAGCATCTGTTCTACGAGGCTGCGTCGACTCCGGCTATGTCGTGCTTCTGCGGCGGATTCTGGTACATCATTGGACCTGAGAAGAAGAAGAAGAAGAAGAAGAAGAAGAAGAAGAAGAAGAAGAAGAAGAAGAAGAAGAATCCATTCTTCGGGATTTGGTCGACTTCAGCTACGTCGGGATTCTACCACGGGTTCCGGACTTCGACTTCGGTTTTGTGAGTTAACTTTTTCTTAAATAATTTTTTCTTTGATAAAATTTCGTTTTGTTTGCAGTCGTTAATGACACTGAACTCTGTTTCAACTAAAACACGCAGAATATAATTAGTTGTATCAGACATTTTAAAAGAAACTTTCAAATTTGTTCGTTGTTCGTGATATGCAGTAAGTTAGTTTTATGATCGTAAAAAAGTTTACAACTTGATTCGTAGATCGTAGTTAACTGAAATAGATGAAGAATTGCACACTAAAATTTGTCTTGACATTAATATCCGTTTTATTGTTGCAGCATCCGATCTTCAGCGACTGAAGACTTCGTCCTCGGCTTCAACGGGTAGGTACTTTACACACAGTTTTTTATGACCCAATTGTAGTTTATAATTTTAGTGTCATGGCCACCGTAATCCTGACGTCCAACCTCTGTTCACTTAGTTATGTAAATCTGGTGATAATAAACTGATTTCTTTTAAAAAAAGTCTTTTATTCTTGAATCTAAGTTATTTCTACTTTGCAAGTTATTTTTTTTCATTTGTCAGAAATGTTACAGTCTATCTATAAGAAGAATTACGTTCACATTACAACACGAAAAGGCTTTTCATAAACTATCTACATGGAGGTCAGATTGCAACAAAGAAACAGGACAGGTACGTTTAGAAGAACACGTCTTTAGAGAAAACGTATAGACATCTGATAACCCATACGTTACTAGAGAAGAAAAAAATGTTCAGTACCAGTGGAAAAATAATTATCGCAATAAAAGATTCAAATAAACACCAAAATACGGACAGTAAACGAACTTTGTTAAAACAGTTGTCAAGGCGCCACAGAGGATTTATTTGCTAAACGTGTTGTTCAGATTCTACACCACTTCCTTGTAACGTATTGCCACGTTACAAATCCAGGGAACCCATCTTAACTGACATCTGCCAATTACATGGGCTGCCTACGTTGTAACGAACTGTTACTAAAGTCAAATTAATTGAACAAATTACTTAATATAACTACAAGGAAACAAGGGAAGGTATTTTACTGATTTATGCACTCATTTTCATGTGTAACAAGACGACTTCTCTTTATTAACAACAGTTACTAAAAGATCCCATGACATCATTAATTAAACTAAAATCTTTAAATGCTTTTCATAAAACTTCGGGATCAAACTGATTATGTATTCTTATACCTCGGATCCGAGTTTACTTTTAGTATATTTATATTAAAGACTTCTAATTATTTTCAGTTCATCTAGACGCTTGCAAGACTTCTTTTACCATTTGAAGAATGGTATTATTACATGAAGTGATAATAAATTACATTTACATTTAAGGCGTTACAACGTATGATAATTGAATCTTACAGTAAACTCTTAGATTGTCTCATTTTAATTTTAAATAAAATTAATCGTCTTTGAAAAGTCTCTTTTTAATGTGAGTTGTGTATCAAATATGATTAACTCTCGATAGCCAAGCTATCGAGTCACCTTTACAAATGGGTCGTAGTAACCTCGTCCTGGGGTGTCTGTCTTGGGAATTCTAGGAGTCGTTGTCATCATCTGGGTCGAGTCTTCGGCAAGAATTAGGTCGGATGTTCACTGCGGAGATTGAAGTTTCTTTGGTGAAAGTAGGTGTAGATTCACGGAGGTCCTCGTCAGCGTCTTATGCATCGTATACGTGTATTTATGAAGTTTATGCAGATCACATCTTCAGGAGTGATGTTATGATTGGATTTACCTCTTGAGGGGAGACGTCATCTTGCTTAGCACTAGTTAAGTTTTTGTTTTACATAATTACATCTTCTTCTTAACACATCTTTATATTATTCATACATTACACAATGCTCTCCACGTTTAGCAGTGGTAGCTAATATTCTAAAGTTAAACAAAAAAACAAATACATTTTGGTGGAGCTCTCGCTCTTACGTCTGTACGGTGTGACGGCAACATAGCGACTCTTTCTCGATTGAACTGGCACATAACAACGGAGAGGGGCAAGTACTCCGCGACAATATAGTTCCTATTTTTATTTAAGTTAACATTCTTATTACCAAAAACCATACGTTAATTATACACATATAATTTAAGTGAGTTATTTTAACTACTATTCGTGCCTTCAAATTTCTAATTATAAACATTATGATTTTTATATCTTCCTAAATTACAGACGACTCGATAAACACGTTGAGTCCGGAGTCAACAGGTCACCGCATGATGACTAGCAAAGGGTTAATTATGATAATAATAACTTTTTTACAATTCGACTTTTTAATTAGTGCTTCTGTTGATTTTCATTCACTTCTCATTCTCATACTGATTTAATACAGGGGCTTTAGGTTTAATAGTGCGATTTAAAAATACTTAATCGCTCGCAAACTTAATTTTTATTTATTTAAGATTACAGTTAGAATTAAATCGTCACATCCTTAGCAAAACAGTCTTTGTGTATCACATTCAGTTAATTCCCGAGCCAAGGCGTGAGGGCTGAGCTCTAAAAGTTCTTAGCCGACTTATTTTAATGAAAACATCTGGCAATGCACTTTTTTGAGGCTAAAAAGAGATTGTTTTATTCAGACATTATTTTAATATCATTTTTGAAAATATATCCTCTCCCTACTTGGTATCCTCCCACCGCGAACCGTAAGTATACTGCGAACTCGCTCCGCCTACCGTCTAATATAGCCTATGTTTATTTTCTGGAAAGCTTACTTTAACTATATTGTAACATAACAGGTCAGTTGTAAGCTAAAAATATTTTTAAAAAAAGGGTTCGGCCCATCAATGTTTTATTTAAGTTAAGAAATACGTCTTGTTGAAGTTGACCCATGCATTTTTTTTTCGCCCGGTTCTAAAGTGAAGAGGTAGGGCGATTTTCCTACGTAAATAACAGTTAGCTATGCAAACAAAATGAACGGGCTGTTTTACAGATTTGTTAATTACAGTTGTTTAGCGACAGATTCGATGTTTACAACAGTTGGTAGGTAGGAATTTAGTAGAATTATTTGATAAATCGTGCGAAAACCGTTGATTTGTAAGTTTGCTGATAATATCCTGTACAATATTCAAATAATTTTGCTAAAAGGTTATTAATGCCTGATTTCATTGCAATGATCTGGCGAGAGGATTCAGTTAAAAAAGACCTTAACTGTAGAATGAAGACAATGAGGGTAAAATGACATTTTACTGACTCACTTATGTATGAAACATCAGTTTTTATTGTGCAACAGTGTGGCCATCTATCATACTAACAGGTTGGTCAAGTGTGATTTCTTCCTCTAAATGAAGATGAAGTTCAAGCTGAAGGGACTTTTAATGACTGAGCAAGAATCGTTCAAGCTGAAGGGTCACTTTTAGTGACTGAGCAAGAATCGTTCAGCTGAAAGGTAACTTTTAATGACTGAGCAAGAATCGTAGATGCCACTTGGTTCACTTTTGACAACAGAATCGCCTTCATCAACTATATGACATTAACAGCTACAACACTCAGAGCAATAATACTGTTGTCTCTGTTATCTCTTCACTAGAAATGGAGTTCTTTTCCAGCTGACTGAGTGTATCAAAAATAATATCCTTACTGCAACCAGGAACTTGCTCCGAGACATTCTTCATGACTTGTTTGGTGAAGTATTGAGTAATACTAGAAGCATTTTTCTCTCTTTCTTCTTCCCGTTTTCTTTCATTTAATAAATGTTGATACCCGGAAAGTTTCTTTTTCTTTTCCTCTTGGGACAACTAATTAAAAAAACATACTCAATTATAATAAATTTTTGTTACTAAAATTCAAAATTTATATATTTTTTAAATAATTAATAAAAAAAATACAAGAAAATACAATACAAGAAAATACTGCCGCATATTCAAACAGAATCAAATAATTTTTGCATATATCCCTGAATTGTAGAGGTCTCGATGACTTTCGATTTTGGTGAAGATCGGTTAAGGGGAAGGGGTAGTTTACCAGCAACCTTTTACGTTTTAACAAGAGTAAAGTACTTGAAAATTTATTTAAACTTTTTGAAACAATGGTAATTGTTAAAAATAAAATAATTTTGTTGCCAGGCAATAAAATTATAATTTTTTCATTTTAATGTAATATAATATTTTTCATTTAATACAGCAATAAAAAGGCAGGTAAGACACAGCCTGGCTGTTTGGCTGAAAATGATTTTAAATATAAATCTTAGAATATGGAAGTCATGTATCGTTCTCCATACCGATATTTTTCTATGGTAAACGATAACAGCCACAGATTCAAACAGAATCAAATGATGTTTTGCATACAGCCCTGTATTGTAGAGTTCTCAATACCTATTGTTGTTGGTTAAGATCGGTTAAGGGAATGGGGTAGTTTACCAGCAACGTTTTATATTTTATAAGGGTATTTTCTATGGCAAACGATAAGAGCCGCAAATTCAAACAGAATCAAATACGTTTTTGCATACAGCCCTGTTTTGTTGAGTACTAAAGACGTATTGTTTTTGGTGAAGATCGGTTAAGGGAAACGGGTAGTTTACCGGACACGTTTTTTGTTTTATCAAGGGTATTTTATATGGCAAATGATAACAGCCGCAAATTCAAACAGAATCAAATACGTTTTTGCATACAGCCCTGTTTTGTTGAGTACTAAAGATCTATTGTTTTTGGTGAAGATCGGTTAAGGGAAAGGGGTAGTTTACCGGCAACGTTTTATGTTTTAACAAGGGTATTTTTTCTATGACGAACGATAACTGCCGTAAATTCAAAGAGAATCAACTAATGTTTAGCATACAGCCCTGAATTGTAGAGTTCTCAAGACCTATTGTTTTTGGTGAAGATCGGTTAATGGAATAGGGTAGTTTACCAGCAACGTTTTATGTTTTATCAAGGGTGTTTTCTATGGCAAACGATAACAGCCGCAGATTCAAACTAAATCAAATAATTGTTTGCATACAGGCCTGAATTGTAGAGTACCTAAGACCTGTCGTTTTTGGTGAAGATCGGTTAAGGGAAAGGGGTAGTTTACCTGCAACGGTTTTTTATCAAGGGTAATTTTTTTCTATAGTAAACGATAACAACCGCAAATTCAAACAGAATCAAATGATGTTTTGCATACAGCCCTGTATTGTGGAGTTCTCAATACGTATTGGTGTTGGTGAAGATCGGTTGAGGGAAAGGGGTAGTTTACCAGCAACATTTTATGTTTAACAAGGGTAATTTTTTATATGACGAACGATAACTACCGTAAATTCAAGCAGAATCAACTAGGTTTTTGCATACCTTTTTGAACTAAAGAGAACTCAAGGTCTGTTGATTTTGTTGAAGATCGGTTAAGGGAAGGGGTAGTTTATCAGCAACGTTTTATGTTTTAAAAACGGTAATTTTTTTATGACGAACGATAACTGCCGAAAATTCAATGAGAATCAAATAATTTTTTGCACCCCCTGAGTTGCAGAGAGCTCAAGGTCTATTGATTTTGGTGAAGATCGGTTAAGGGAAAGGGGTAGTTTACCTGCAACATTTTATGTTGTAACAAGAGAAATGTTTCCATGACGTACGATAACTGCCGCACATTCAAACAGAATCAAATATTTTTTTGCATGCTTCCCTGAATTGTAGAGGACGGAAGGTCTGTTGATTTTGGAGAAGATCGGTTAAGAGAAAGGGGTAGTTTACCGGAAACATTTTATGTTTTAACAAGAGCAAAGTACTTTATTTTTATAAATAATGTATCCTGATAAGAAGCTCATAGTAATCCACTGTAGAAACGTAGATGAAATATCTATAAATGAAGAAGTTAGGAGAACGGGGTGGGGGTAATTTTCTATTATTAAAAATTATAGTTGAAGGTGTAGGGGAGAATTTTTTATATGTGTACTACGTTATCGGCAACAAAGAAGTAGTTTTTTGTTAAAATTGGTTCCTGGGCTCTTTAGCCGTAGTCCTATGTTTTCTGCAAAACCAGACTTTTCGGCAGTGCCATCGACTCCCATCATCGGTGAAAATCGAGTGCGAAAACGTGAGGTGGTGGTGGTATACGTTAGTGAGCACAGTACTGTGGTTAATGCTGAAGCAATAAGTAGAAAGACGTAGTTTCTATGGAAATATTTCATTTCAAATATGTTTTTAAATGTAAATCTTAGAACATGGAAGTCGTGTATGGTTCTCCATACCGATATTTTCATGTTTTGAGTGTAGTACAATCAGAATCTGCAATAATCTCAAACACGATTTTTTTTGCCATCACCATACTTCCATTTCCTTAAGGAAAATGGAAGTAAAAATGACTTATTTTCATGTTTTGAGGGTAGTACAATCAGAATCTGCAATAAACTCGACCACGATTTTTTTTGCCATCACGATACTTCCATTTCTTTATGGAACGTGGAAGTAAAATGGGTTTTCGTCATGGCGAAAGTTAAATCCCCATATTCAGGATCATGAAAATAGTCGTGTTCATCGCTCTGCATTTTTTGAATGGAAGGAATTGGAACGTTCTTTAAACAAAGGAGGACTTATTGTTGATCTACTTCAGGAACAAATGAGTAAAGCAGTTAAGACATGGAAAAAAATCCTTGAACAAACTCTACAGTACAAACTCTTGCACAACAAAATCTGGCACTGATAGGGCCGACAGAAGTCAATTACTAACGACCCAAATCCTGGAAACTTTCTGGTTTTGTTAAAATACTTGGATACATTTTTATTGTATAAAAATATACTTTGTGCATAACGTGTTAAATACTTTATTATGCTTTCGATAAATAAAGCATTGACACTTCTGGAGACGCTAACGGATAAATTAAAAGTTTGGAGGAGTGACCTGTGTGACAATGTCGTTACTAAGGCAGAGCAGGTATGTAATGAATGGAGTGTCAGTATAACAAAAAGGATAAGAAGGAATCACATGATGCCAGGGGAGTATGCAGACGATTCTGCATTAACCGTTCTACAAGAAATGGGACGTTCTCTAATAGAAATTTGGACAAACTGTCAGTTGAAATTTCAAGCCGTTTCTCTAACACAAAAGAGTTAGAAAAACGCTTTGGGTTCCTCTGTAAATTTGAGGTGTACGTAAATGATTGGGATACACATTTTAAGGAACGGCTTTCCCAAATCAATATTAAGTGCACAGCGCTTGCAAAACTGTATCCACATCACCTAAACAGTGAAGAATTGTTCAGTGACTTGAAAGACGTCATATTTTTATTAAAAAGGGGCAAAAGTTATCGGAGAACAAATGGATTTTACACCTCAGGGACTGCTACAATACATTTCTTTAATGGGATTACAAAACACTAGCAACAGCTTTAAAAAATTTTTATTTTACCAGTGTCTGTGTTGTCTTGTGAAAGATAGTTTAGTAAGCTTAAATTGATTAAAAATCGTACCTATGATCAACAATATCTCAAGACAATATATCAAATCTAGCGATACTTTCTATTGAAAACGACATTGCTTCGTCTTTAGATTATAGTGATTTAATAACTCACTTTGCAGTAATTAAGACCAGGAAAGTTACATTTTAAAATGTTTCGTTTCAAATATTTATTAAATATTAAAAATAAATATTAAGTGTTTATTAATAGAAGACAGAACCATTAACCTGTAATGGTAAGTGATTTATTTTATCATACTTTTAATGTAATTCTTTGTTTAACTTTATGTTCCTTTAGGATACAGTTTTGACAATGCGCTTTAGATCTACAAGGAATCCGCATGTTTATTAGAACATATCTTCATTATAAATTTGTATATTACTACATTTGTTAATAATAAATGTATAATTTATGTAATGTATAATTTAATTTGTGATGTTTTCAATTTGTTTCTTCTGCAAGTAGATAATATTGTATATTCACTTTATTGTATATAATAATATTGTTATTAATTCACTTAGAAACCTCTGATGATACTGATATTTTTCAGTGAAACGTGCGTCAGGTGTTAAAAAGAATATACAATATTATCTACTTGCAGAAGGAACAAATTGAAAACATCACAAATTATATAATTACTGCAAGAAACATCGAGTTACTTATATAGAAAATAATGTATAATTTGTATAAATGTATGTATATTATAATGTACTTTATAATATTATATGTAATTTCTTAATTTTGACTTAACAAATATTGTTAAGACGTATGCTGGACATGCTTTCATACAAAAATCTACACATCTGCATTTATTAAGTACTTTGTTCACTGGATGAGCCTTCATTTTTGCTCTTTTGTCCTCCTTTAATTGTGAAGGTGAGGCGGGCGATGATCTCCTTGCCCCAGGCACCAAAAAGCGTAGCTACGCCACTGGCTGGGTTCAAAAGCTGAGCAAAGTGTCAATTTGAAATGTTTATTAAAATTGAACAAAATGTCATTGGAATGTTTTCAAACGATTGCTGAGGAAGACTGCACGTCTCATGCACATTTGTTTGAGTATAAAAGATTTATTGAAGGATGTCAGAGCATGAAAGATGATGAACGCCCTAGACAACCTTCCACTTCAAGAACAAATGAAACTTTAGACAAAATTAACCAGATTCTTTGGAGAAGACCACCAAATGTACCAGTGTGTAAGCATGAATGGGGGAACAATATGGAATGAAACAAGCACTAGAATTCAGTACATATAAATATCAGTGTGTTATAGTATCAGTCTCATTATTTAATAGGCACACTTCATACATAGTGAGAAACCTATTTGTATAAGCTATTTCCTTCAAACAAAGGCCACTACCATAATGTGGAACCAGAAATCAATAAAATGTACATATCAGGAGCTGGGATTAGAAAGGGTGAATATGAAAATCATGGTGTTGGGAAACTGCATTTAAAGTTTGTGAATACTCTTGGGATAAAAAGGGCGAATTAATATGTATTTCAGTATTAAAAAACAAACTGATTATTTTACACTTATTTTTAAATAGTTAATAAGTAAAATAAAAAATAATAATATAAAAACAAAAAAATTTAAGAATGTTCTAAAATTTAAATTAATTGAATTCGAAATTGTTGATAACTTAGCACTAGGTATTAATGTCAAATTTTTAGTAAATTATATGGTACCGTGTAAAAAATGTGGAGGCTAGTATATTCCTTGAAATTAAAATTAAATAATGATTAGCATGCATTGTTGAAAGTATATATTTAAAAATTATTTAAATGCTAGAAAACTAAAACTTAAAAATTGAAACAATTAACATTAATGATTAACAAATTTAAAATAATTAAGAATGTTAGCATTAAAAAATCTGAAGTCAGAGTAAATTATTTTATACTTTTTAAATTTTGTAGTTTCTTGCATTTATTAACAATCCAATTTTCTGTATGTTTCTGCCTTTTCACTGACCTATTGTTACTTGCCACTTTACAAAAGACCACACTCACACCCACTGTAGTATGGCACTACTAGAGTAACAGTATAATCAGACACTATTAGAGTAACAAACAAATAATGTATACAGTGTAAGAAAGAATGAACTAATCACATTGAAATACTGACTCATACTGACCAAACTTTTCATAGACATATCAGGTCAAGTATAACTACGACTAAGCGTGGTGGAGAAAGGGCGAACCTGAGAAAAATATAATGCCGACGTGTGATGTGCCGACGTATATTCGCCCTTACTCCTCCAATGTTACAGCACTAAGCTCTCAGCTAGTTTTATGCAGTCCATACATTTCAATGCTATTTACAAAATACTAGGGGTGAATATAGACTTGATAGTGGTATTACTGTGTTCTTGACATGTCAGAAAATAGGATTCTGTAAAAAAAATTGTTTTTTTTTTATTCGTCCTTTCTCCTCCAAGCTCCTGATATCCACCTTCAAAAAATATTTTTTCCCCATGAGTATTCAGTCAAAACTATGTGAATTAAAGAGGATGCTGGATCATGGGGTGCCGAATAAAGTAGTTTTTTTACACCACAGTGGACAGTAATTCAACACAGTGGACACTAATGGATTGTGACGTTCAACACATTGAATGCTTCAATGAAGATAAAAATTGCAATGGGATTGCTGCAGGATTAAATACAAACCATGAGAGTGATGATGAAGAAAGTGAAAATGAAGATGTAAGGAATCACACTGTGCTAATTGGCTTAAAGGACATGATTCCCATTATCACTACACACAGAGCTCTGGAAAACAAGTATGTGGAGGCCAATGTGAAAAATGAGTATGAAAACATGATCATACATAAACATATGAAGTAGCATGTGCAGGTGCCCATATCACCAATTTTCAAGAACATATAATAATGAAATGGCAGTACAGGTAAGTTCTTTAATATTTTACTGTATTTTTACATTACACTGTGTTACTGCATGTTTAACAATGAGTTTATTCATTGCAATTAAATGTCTAAGACGTCGCAAACTAACATTCTACAAATACATATACTACAGAGTATGAAGCCGTACGTTTAATAATAGCATTAGTATTGCAGTACTGCGTATACATATTTACTTTAACCCTCTATAAGAAGGCCACCCCTCAACGTAACCACTTTTAAGTGTAACTCCGAGTGGTTGGCTTAAATAGGTTTCACTGTATAAGGGAGAAATGAGGCCAGCACTATGCCCCAGGTAGTCATTTTGCTAGACTTAGTCATCCTAGGGGCTGGAAAAAGTAACCTTGATTTTATAATGAACCTATGTTAGTAGCCAATCATCACATCCAGAGACTACTTTAAGAGCTCAGGTAAAAAACTGATTTGTTTATATACAGTGAGCAACAAAATACAGGAAGTAACAATAAAAAATAGAGACAACACATAACATGAACAGAACAGTCCAGAATGGTGAAACATGTGATGAAATACAAGCCAAAAGGGAGCAGGAATGTGTACGAAGCAAAAAAAATATGGCTAAGAACAAAGACAAAACCAACTAGCAATCCATATCTTGAAGTAAAGTAACTTTTACCTTGAACAGCCCACAATAATGAAGCTGATGATTATGTTCAAATTGACTAGATAGTATAGTACGAACCAGTACTTTTATAAAGTTGTTTGATATAGAACAAAAGGTTTATCACCACCAAGGCCTATATGATTGCACATTGTAATTTTTTTTACCTTTACGACTGTAGTTAATTCATCAGAGTGGACTGTCCACATGAGGTCACTTAAACTGTTAGCGAGACTAACAGATTTAGTATGACATAACAGTACTGATTATAGATATTTTTGTTGAGGTAGGACAAAGTTGGTTTCTGCCCCTCCAATTATTACCACCAAGTCAGGAAATTAACAGTTTCAAACCAGTGACAGTGTTGAGTCAACGGAAGGACACCAACGCGTATATTGTTTTCGGACACATCAATGAAATACGAGAAAAATGAAATAACGCGCTCGAGCAATCGCCATGTGCCGGCAGGGATGGGTTTCTTTTTTAAAAAATGTTAAGGCTTTTTAAATAATGTACGTGAGAGTGTGTGTAAAAAATTGCAGGCTGGGCTGTTTGTGTTAATGTGTGATGTGATTAAGGTAAGCCAGTAGAATAAGTAATTACAAGTAGTACTCATGTAGCGAATCAAACAAAAGAAGAAATCATTAAGAAGCTATGTCAGATGCAAAAGCATGGTAAAATTTGTTGGAATTTAAATGATTTTACAAAATTAAAATATTAATTCTCTTCATTCAAAATGTGTATTAATACTTATTTCGTAACCTCACACTGTTTCTGACCTCGCTTATGAAAGAACCTGGGGACCCTTAGGAAGATCGAAATATCGGTAAGCAATGAACACTTAATAAATATAAATCAGTGTGTTTTTATACAATCCATCCGCACGTCGTGTATTTTTGAAGAATGTGCACGACGAAAAATGAGTCTAGCAAGACCATCAGCTCAACCCGCACATGCGGATGGATTGTGTGTAGTGTTGACGGATGTCAAGGAATCATGCATCGTGCATGTTTGATCATGCGTACGCTTGTTGTCTATCAAATCGTCATTTTCGAGCAAGTACAGTACATGTTTTTAGAGCACATTTGTTTAATAAATGTTTACTGTTTAATTTTACTTACATTCATTCTTTAGTTTATATTTAATAAGTAATGATTCAGATAAAATTTCAGTTTAATATTTAGTTTAGTTTATTCTTCGTTTACATAATGCATTCAAATATCATTAACATTTATTATTTTTAATATTGTTATTATTAATTTGTTTTAATTACAATTCAAAATGGGCCATGAAATAACATCAAAATTTATCGAAAAATATAAATTAAATAGATGTCTGTGGGATGTACCCTATCAACGAGAACGTCTGGCACGCTGGACGAGTTTCACGACAGTACGGTGCGCACATCCATTACCGACGTCAGGCATGCTGGACAGCGGCGATGGTTAATGCATGACCGGCTTAACTTAGTCCGGGATCTACCAGAGAATTAAGTACGTGATAAGCAGCAGAAGGTTTGACAATTTTGAACAGTAGACATACATCCCTGGTGCCAAAAACCATCGAGTCAGATGGCTAACAGGAAGAGTTTGGCTGTGGCAGAATTTCAAAATTCGAAAAAAGTCCCAAAAATTACGTGATCAGCAGCATCCAAAAAACTGGGTGGAATCATCTCAGACCACTTCCTAGGTGAATGATTTAATGAAATCTGTCAATTTTTTGGAAGCTTTTCACGAATCTGACGACTTTAAAAATTTCAAAATGTCCCAAAAATTACGTGATGAGCAGCATGGGAAAAATTGGGATCCGTTGATCCAGGTGCCTCCCCTGATGAACATTTCAAGCGAATCTGTCAGTTTTCTGGAAGATTTTGGTCAATCTGAGATACAAATTTGAAAATATCCCAAAAATTACGTGATCAGCAGCATTCAAAAAACAGAGTGGAATCGTCTCAGACCACTTCCTAGATGAATGATTTAATGAAATCTGTCAATTTTTTGGAAGCTTTTCATGAATCTGACAACTTTAAATATGTCAAAATGTCCCAAAAATTACGTGATGAGCAGCATGGGAAAAATTGGGATCCGTTGATCCAGGTGTCTCCCCTGATGAACATTTCAATCGAATCTGTCGGTTTTCTGGAAGATTTTGGTCAATCTGACAGACAAAATTGAAAAATATCCCAAATTAGCGGCATGCAAAAACCGAGTTATATTGACTTAGTTCACTTCCTTGACGAATAATTCAGTAAATTATTTAAATATTTCGGAAGTAGCCCATGAATCTGAAATTTTAAATATCTGAAAATGTGCCAAAAATAACCCATGTGATAAGCAAATTTAAAAAATTGGTTTGATAACGCTTAATAAAATATCTGGTATGTATTCCAAAATTAATTGATTAGGAGCATCCAAAAAACTGAGTTTGTGCGCATATACTCATACCTATAACCTACATATTATATTGGTGGTGAGGTATAAAATATTGAAGAAAGAAACAATAGTACTGATTAGGTTTATATTAGCAAAATATCGGTATGGAGAACCATACATGACTTCCATATTCTAAGATTTATTTTTAAAATCATTTTCGAAATGAAATATTACCATAGAAACTACTTCTTTCTACTTACTGCTTCAGCCTTAACCACAGTACTGTGGTCACTAACGTATACCACCTCACGTTATCGTACTCGATTTTCACTGATGATGGAAGTCGATGGGATTGCCGAAATGTCTGGTTTTGTAGAAAACATTGGACTACGGCCAAATATCCCGGGAAGGAATTTTAACAAAAACTACTTCTTTGTTGCCGATAACGTTGTACACATATATATCAGTGGCGAAGTTACATGGAGGCAATTGAGGCAATGCCTACCCTAAAACATTCTGTAGAATAAAAATTATAAATACGTATGAACTACATAACGTAAAGATTATACATTGTTACTGCGACTGTCAAATTTATTAAACCGAAACGTGCTTTATTGAGCGACCGCTAGATGGTGACAGGTGAGATTCGGCATAGTTCGTTTAAAGCGAATGAGGCAACCTGAACTTGCCTCAGCGTTTTTACTTCCATATTCCTTAAGCAATGGAAGTATGGTGATGGCAAAAAAAAATCGTGTTCGAGATTAATGCAGATTCTGATTCTACTACACTCAAAACATGAAAAAAAGTCGTTTTCCGAAAAGTGTCTGTGTGTGTGTGTGTCTGTCTGTGTGTCTCTCTGTCTGTGTGTCTGTAGATTTTTTTTCTATGGCAAACGATAACTGCCGCAAATTCAAACAGAATCAAATAATGTTTTGCATGCAGCCCTGATTTGCAGAGTACTCGCGACCTATTGTTTTTGGTGAAGATCGGTTGAGGGAAAGGGGTAGTTTACCGGCAACGGTTTTTTTTAGCAAGGGTAATTTTGTTTGTTTGGCAAACGATAACAGCCGCAAATTCAAACAGAATCAAATAATGTTTTGCATGCAGTCCTGATTTGCAGATTACTCGCGACCTATTGTTTTTGGTGAAGATCGGTTGACGGAAAGGGGTAGATTACCGGCAACGGTTTTTTTTAGCAAGGGTAATTTTGTTTGTTTGGCAAACGATAACAGCCGCAAATTCAAACAGAATCAAATAATGTTTTGCATGCGGCCCTGATTTGCAGAGTACTCGCGACCTATTGTTTTTGGTGAAGATCGGTTGAGGGAAAGGGGTAGTTTACCGGCAACGGTTTTTTTTAGCAAGGGTAATTTTGTTTGTTTGGCAAACGATAACAGCCGCAAATTCAAACAGAATCAAATAATGTTTCGCATACAGCCCTGAATTGTAGAGTTCTCAAGATCTGTTGTTTTCAGTGAAGATCGGTTAAGGGAAAGGGGTAGTTTACCTGTAACGTTTTATGTTTTAACAAGGGTATTTCCTATGGCAAACGATAACAGCCGCAAATTCAAACAGAATCAAAAGATTATTTGCATACAGCCCTAAATGGTAGAGTTCTCAAGACCTGTTGTTTTTGGTGAAGATCTGTTGACGGAAAGGGGTAGTTTACCTGCAACGTTTTTTTAACAAGGGTATTTTCTATGGCAAATGATAACAGCCGCAAATTCAAACAGACTCAAATAATTTTTTGCATACGTCCCTGGTTTGTAGAGTACTCAAGACCTATTGTTTTTGGTAAAGATCGGTTATGGGGAAGGGGTAGTTTACCTGCAACGTTTTTTTATCAAGCGTATTTTCTATGGCAAACGATAACAGCCGCAAATTCAAACAGAATCAAATAATTTTTTGCATACGTCCCTGAGTTGTAGAGGTCTCAATGACTTTCGATTTTGGTGAAGATCGGTTAAGGGGAAGGGGTAGTTTACCTGCAACCTTTTACGTTTTAACAAGAGTAAAGTACTTGAAAATTTATTTAAACTTTTTGAAACAATGGTAATTGTTAAAAATAAAATAATTTTGTTGCCAGGCAATAAAATTATAATTTTTTCATTTTAATGTAATATAATATTTTTCATTTAATACAGCAATAAAAAGGCAGGTAAGACACAGCCTGGCTGTTTGGCTGAAAATGATTTTAAATATAAATCTTAGAATATGGAAGTCATGTATGGTTCTCCATACCGATATTTTTCTATGGTAAACGATAACAGCCACAGATTCAAACAGAATCAAATGATGTTTTGCATACAGCCCTGTATTGTAGAGTTCTCAATACCTATTGTTGTTGGTTAAGATCGGTTAAGGGAATGGGGTAGTTTACCAGCAACGTTTTATATTTTATAAGGGTATTTTCTATGGCAAACGATAAGAGCCGCAAATTCAAACAGAATCAAATACGTTTTTGCATACAGCCCTGTTTTGTTGAGTACTAAAGACGTATTGTTTTTGGTGAAGATCGGTTAAGGGAAACGGGTAGTTTACCGGACACGTTTTTTGTTTTATCAAGGGTATTTTATATGGCAAATGATAACAGCCGCAAAATTAAAAAAGAATCAAATACGTTTTTGCATACAGCCCTGTTTTGTTGAGAACTAAAGACCTATTGTTTTTGGTGAAGATCGGTTAATGGAATAGGGTAGTTTACCAGCAACGTTTTATGTTTTATCAAGGGTGTTTTCTATGGCAAACGATAACAGCCGCAAATTCAAACTAAATCAAATAATTGTTTGCATACAGGCCTGAATTGTAGAGTACCTAAGACCTGTCGTTTTTGGTGAAGATCGGTTAAGGGAAAGGGGTAGTTTACCTGCAACGGTTTTTTATCAAGGGTAATTTTTTTCTATAGTAAACGATAACAACCGCAAATTCAAACAGAATCAAATGATGTTTTGCATACAGCCCTGTATTGTAGAGTTCTCAATACGTATTGGTGTTGGTGAAGATCGGTTGAGGGGAAGGGGTAGTTTACCAGCAACATTTTATGTTTAACAAGGGTAATTTTTTATATGACGAACGATAACTACCGTAAATTCAAGCAGAATCAACTAGGTTTTTGCATACCTTTTTGAACTAAAGAGAACTCAAGGTCTGTTGATTTTGTTGAAGATCGGTTAAGGGAAGGGGTAGTTTATCAGCAACGTTTTATGTTTTAAAAACGGTAATTTTTTTATGACGAACGATAACTGCCGAAAATTCAATGAGAATCAAATAATTTTTTGCACCCCCTGAGTTGCAGAGAGCTCAAGGTCTATTGATTTTGGTGAAGATCGGTTAAGGGAAAGGGGGGTAGTTTACCTGCAACATTTTATGTTGTAACAAGAGAAATGTTTCCATGACGTACGATAACTGCCGCACATTCAAACAGAATCAAATATTTTTTTGCATGCTTCCCTGAATTGTAGAGGACGGAAGGTCTGTTGATTTTGGAGAAGATCGGTTAAGAGAAAGGGGTAGTTTACCGGAAACATTTTATGTTTTAACAAGAGTAAAGTACTTTATTTTTATAAATAAAGTATCCTGATAAGAAGCTCATAGTAATCCACTGTAGAAACGTAGATGAAATATCTATAAATGAAGAAGTTAGGAGAACGGGGTGGGGGTAATTTTCTATTATTAAAAATTATAGTTGAAGGTGTAGGGGTAATTTTTTATATGTGTACTACGTTATCGGCAACAAAGAAGTAGTTTTTTGTTAAAATTGGTTCCTGGGCTCTTTAGCCGTAGTCCTATGTTTTCTGCAAAACCAGACTTTTCGGCAGTGCCATCGACTCCCATCATCGGTGCAAATCGAGTGCGAAAACGTGAGGTGGTGGTGGTATACGTTAGTGAGCACAGTACTGTGGTTAATGCTGAAGCAATAAGTAGAAAGACGTAGTTTCTATGGAAATATTTCATTTCAAATATGTTTTTAAATGTAAATCTTAGAACATGGAAGTCGTGTATGGTTCTCCATACCGATATTTTCATGTTTTGAGTGTAGTACAATCAGAATCTGCAATAATCTCAAACACGATTTTTTTTGCCATCACCATACTTCCATTTCCTTAAGGAAAATGGAAGTAAAAATGACTTATTTTCATGTTTTGAGGGTAGTACAATCAGAATCTGCAATAATCTCGACCACGATTTTTTTTGCCATCACGATACTTCCATTTCTTTATGGAACGTGGAAGTAAATGGGTTTTCGTCATGGCGAAAGTTAAATCCCCATATTCAGGATCATGAAAATAGTCGTGTTCATCGCTCTGCATTTTTTGAATGGAAGGAATTGGAACGTTCTTTAAACAAAGGAGGACTTATTGTTGATCTACTTCAGGAACAAATGAGTAAAGCAGTTAAGACATGGAAAAAAATCCTTGAACAAACTCTACAGTACAAACTCTTGCACAACAAAATCTGGCACTGATAGGGCCGACAGAAGTCAATTACTAACGACCCAAATCCTGGAAACTTTCTGGTTTTGTTAAAATACTTGGATACATTTTTATTGTATAAAAATATACTTTGTGCATAACGTGTTAAATACTTTATTATGCTTTCGATAAATAAAGCATTGACACTTCTGGAGACGCTAACGGATAAATTAAAAGTTTGGAGGAGTGACCTGTGTGACAATGTCGTTACTAAGGCAGAGCAGGTATGTAATGAATGGAGTGTCAGTATAACAAAAAGGATAAGAAGGAATCACATGATGCCAGGGGAGTATGCAGACGATTCTGCATTAACCGTTCTACAAGAAATGGGACGTTCTCTAATAGAAATTTGGACAAACTGTCAGTTGAAATTTCAAGCCGTTTCTCTAACACAAAAGAGTTAGAAAAACGCTTTGGGTTCCTCTGTAAATTTGAGGTGTACGTAAATGATTGGGATACACATTTTAAGGAACGGCTTTCCCAAATCAATATTAAGTGCACAGCGCTTGCAAAACTGTATCCACATCACCTAAACAGTGAAGAATTGTTCAGTGACTTGAAAGACGTCATATTTTTATTAAAAAGGGGCAAAAGTTATCGGAGAACAAATGGATTTTACACCTCAGGGACTGCTACAATACATTTCTTTAATGGGATTACAAAACACTAGCAACAGCTTTAAAAAATTTTTATTTTACCAGTGTCTGTGTTGTCTTGTGAAAGATAGTTTAGTAAGCTTAAATTGATTAAAAATCGTACCTATGATCAACAATATCTCAAGACAATATATCAAATCTAGCGATACTTTCTATTGAAAACGACATTGCTTCGTCTTTAGATTATAGTGATTTAATAACTCACTTTGCAGTAATTAAGACCAGGAAAGTTACATTTTAAAATGTTTCGTTTCAAATATTTATTAAATATTAAAAATAAATATTAAGTGTTTATTAATAGAAGACAGAACCATTAACCTGTAATGGTAAGTGATTTATTTTATCATACTTTTAATGTAATTCTTTGTTTAACTTTATGTTCCTTTAGGATACAGTTTTGACAATGCGCTTTAGATCTACAAGGAATCCGCATGTTTATTAGAACATATCTTCATTATAAATTTGTATATTACTACATTTGTTAATAATAAATGTATAATTTATGTAATGTATAATTTAATTTGTGATGTTTTCAATTTGTTTCTTCTGCAAGTAGATAATATTGTATATTCACTTTATTGTATATAATAATATTGTTATTAATTCACTTAGAAACCTCTGATGATACTGATATTTTTCAGTGAAACGTGCGTCAGGTGTTAAAAAGAATATACAATATTATCTACTTGCAGAAGGAACAAATTGAAAACATCACAAATTATATAATTACTGCAAGAAACATCGAGTTACTTATATAGAAAATAATGTATAATTTGTATAAATGTATGTATATTATAATGTACTTTATAATATTATATGTAATTTCTTAATTTTGACTTAACAAATATTGTTAAGACGTATGCTGGACATGCTTTCATACAAAAATCTACACATCTGCATTTATTAAGTACTTTGTTCACTGGATGAGCCTTCATTTTTGCTCTTTTGTCCTCCTTTAATTGTGAAGGTGAGGCGGGCGATGATCTCCTTGCCCCAGGCACCAAAAAGCGTAGCTACGCCACTGGCTGGGTTCAAAAGCTGAGCAAAGTGTCAATTTGAAATGTTTATTAAAATTGAACAAAATGTCATTGGAATGTTTTCAAACGATTGCTGAGGAAGACTGCACGTCTCATGCACATTTGTTTGAGTATAAAAGATTTATTGAAGGATGTCAGAGCATGAAAGATGATGAACGCCCTAGACAACCTTCCACTTCAAGAACAAATGAAACTTTAGACAAAATTAACCAGATTCTTTGGAGAAGACCACCAAATGTACCAGTGTGTAAGCATGAATGGGGGAACAATATGGAATGAAACAAGCACTAGAATTCAGTACATATAAATATCAGTGTGTTATAGTATCAGTCTCATTATTTAATAGGCACACTTCATACATAGTGAGAAACCTATTTGTATAAGCTATTTCCTTCAAACAAAGGCCACTACCATAATGTGGAACCAGAAATCAATAAAATGTACATATCAGGAGCTGGGATTAGAAAGGGTGAATATGAAAATCATGGTGTTGGGAAACTGCATTTAAAGTTTGTGAATACTCTTGGGATAAAAAGGGCGAATTAATATGTATTTCAGTATTAAAAAACAAACTGATTATTTTACACTTATTTTTAAATAGTTAATAAGTAAAATAAAAAATAATAATATAAAAACAAAAAAATTTAAGAATGTTCTAAAATTTAAATTAATTGAATTCGAAATTGTTGATAACTTAGCACTAGGTATTAATGTCAAATTTTTAGTAAATTATATGGTACCGTGTAAAAAATGTGGAGGCTAGTATATTCCTTGAAATTAAAATTAAATAATGATTAGCATGCATTGTTGAAAGTATATATTTAAAAATTATTTAAATGCTAGAAAACTAAAACTTAAAAATTGAAACAATTAACATTAATGATTAACAAATTTAAAATAATTAAGAATGTTAGCATTAAAAAATCTGAAGTCAGAGTAAATTATTTTATACTTTTTAAATTTTGTAGTTTCTTGCATTTATTAACAATCCAATTTTCTGTATGTTTCTGCCTTTTCACTGACCTATTGTTACTTGCCACTTTACAAAAGACCACACTCACACCCACTGTAGTATGGCACTACTAGAGTAACAGTATAATCAGACACTATTAGAGTAACAAACAAATAATGTATACAGTGTAAGAAAGAATGAACTAATCACATTGAAATACTGACTCATACTGACCAAACTTTTCATAGACATATCAGGTCAAGTATAACTACGACTAAGCGTGGTGGAGAAAGGGCGAACCTGAGAAAAATATAATGCCGACGTGTGATGTGCCGACGTATATTCGCCCTTACTCCTCCAATGTTACAGCACTAAGCTCTCAGCTAGTTTTATGCAGTCCATACATTTCAATGCTATTTACAAAATACTAGGGGTGAATATAGACTTGATAGTGGTATTACTGTGTTCTTGACATGTCAGAAAATAGGATTCTGTAAAAAAAATTGTTTTTTTTTTATTCGTCCTTTCTCCTCCAAGCTCCTGATATCCACCTTCAAAAAATATTTTTTCCCCATGAGTATTCAGTCAAAACTATGTGAATTAAAGAGGATGCTGGATCATGGGGTGCCGAATAAAGTAGTTTTTTTACACCACAGTGGACAGTAATTCAACACAGTGGACACTAATGGATTGTGACGTTCAACACATTGAATGCTTCAATGAAGATAAAAATTGCAATGGGATTGCTGCAGGATTAAATACAAACCATGAGAGTGATGATGAAGAAAGTGAAAATGAAGATGTAAGGAATCACACTGTGCTAATTGGCTTAAAGGACATGATTCCCATTATCACTACACACAGAGCTCTGGAAAACAAGTATGTGGAGGCCAACGTGAAAAATGAGTATGAAAACATGATCATACATAAACATATGAAGTAGCATGTGCAGGTGCCCATATCACCAATTTTCAAGAACATATAATAATGAAATGGCAGTACAGGTAAGTTCTTTAATATTTTACTGTATTTTTACATTACACTGTGTTACTGCATGTTTAACAATGAGTTTATTCATTGCAATTAAATGTCTAAGACGTCGCAAACTAACATTCTACAAATACATATACTACAGAGTATGAAGCCGTACGTTTAATAATAGCATTAGTATTGCAGTACTGCGTATACATATTTACTTTAACCCTCTATAAGAAGGCCACCCCTCAACGTAACCACTTTTAAGTGTAACTCCGAGTGGTTGGCTTAAATAGGTTTCACTGTATAAGGGAGAAATGAGGCCAGCACTATGCCCCAGGTAGTCATTTTGCTAGACTTAGTCATCCTAGGGGCTGGAAAAAGTAACCTTGATTTTATAATGAACCTATGTTAGTAGCCAATCATCACATCCAGAGACTACTTTAAGAGCTCAGGTAAAAAACTGATTTGTTTATATACAGTGAGCAACAAAATACAGGAAGTAACAATAAAAAATAGAGACAACACATAACATGAACAGAACAGTCCAGAATGGTGAAACATGTGATGAAATACAAGCCAAAAGGGAGCAGGAATGTGTACGAAGCAAAAAAAATATGGCTAAGAACAAAGACAAAACCAACTAGCAATCCATATCTTGAAGTAAAGTAACTTTTACCTTGAACAGCCCACAATAATGAAGCTGATGATTATGTTCAAATTGACTAGATAGTATAGTACGAACCAGTACTTTTATAAAGTTGTTTGATATAGAACAAAAGGTTTATCACCACCAAGGCCTATATGATTGCACATTGTAATTTTTTTTACCTTTACGACTGTAGTTAATTCATCAGAGTGGACTGTCCACATGAGGTCACTTAAACTGTTAGCGAGACTAACAGATTTAGTATGACATAACAGTACTGATTATAGATATTTTTGTTGAGGTAGGACAAAGTTGGTTTCTGCCCCTCCAATTATTACCACCAAGTCAGGAAATTAACAGTTTCAAACCAGTGACAGTGTTGAGTCAACGGAAGGACACCAACGCGTATATTGTTTTCGGACACATCAATGAAATACGAGAAAAATGAAATAACGCGCTCGAGCAATCGCCATGTGCCGGCAGGGATGGGTTTCTTTTTTAAAAAATGTTAAGGCTTTTTAAATAATGTACGTGAGAGTGTGTGTAAAAAATTGCAGGCTGGGCTGTTTGTGTTAATGTGTGATGTGATTAAGGTAAGCCAGTAGAATAAGTAATTACAAGTAGTACTCATGTAGCGAATCAAACAAAAGAAGAAATCATTAAGAAGCTATGTCAGATGCAAAAGCATGGTAAAATTTGTTGGAATTTAAATGATTTTACAAAATTAAAATATTAATTCTCTTCATTCAAAATGTGTATTAATACTTATTTCGTAACCTCACACTGTTTCTGACCTCGCTTATGAAAGAACCTGGGGACCCTTAGGAAGATCGAAATATCGGTAAGCAATGAACACTTAATAAATATAAATCAGTGTGTTTTTATACAATCCATCCGCACGTCGTGTATTTTTGAAGAATGTGCACGACGAAAAATGAGTCTAGCAAGACCATCAGCTCAACCCGCACATGCGGATGGATTGTGTGTAGTGTTGACGGATGTCAAGGAATCATGCATCGTGCATGTTTGATCATGCGTACGCTTGTTGTCTATCAAATCGTCATTTTCGAGCAAGTACAGTACATGTTTTTAGAGCACATTTGTTTAATAAATGTTTACTGTTTAATTTTACTTACATTCATTCTTTAGTTTATATTTAATAAGTAATGATTCAGATAAAATTTCAGTTTAATATTTAGTTTAGTTTATTCTTCGTTTACATAATGCATTCAAATATCATTAACATTTATTATTTTTAATATTGTTATTATTAATTTGTTTTAATTACAATTCAAAATGGGCCATGAAATAACATCAAAATTTATCGAAAAATATAAATTAAATAGATGTCTGTGGGATGTACCCTATCAACGAGAACGTCTGGCACGCTGGACGAGTTTCACGACAGTACGGTGCGCACATCCATTACCGACGTCAGGCATGCTGGACAGCGGCGATGGTTAATGCATGACCGGCTTAACTTAGTCCGGGATCTACCAGAGAATTAAGTACGTGATAAGCAGCAGAAGGTTTGACAATTTTGAACAGTAGACATACATCCCTGGTGCCAAAAACCATCGAGTCAGATGGCTAACAGGAAGAGTTTGGCTGTGGCAGAATTTCAAAATTCGAAAAAAGTCCCAAAAATTACGTGATCAGCAGCATCCAAAAAACTGGGTGGAATCATCTCAGACCACTTCCTAGGTGAATGATTTAATGAAATCTGTCAATTTTTTGGAAGCTTTTCACGAATCTGACGACTTTAAAAATTTCAAAATGTCCCAAAAATTACGTGATGAGCAGCATGGGAAAAATTGGGATCCGTTGATCCAGGTGCCTCCCCTGATGAACATTTCAAGCGAATCTGTCAGTTTTCTGGAAGATTTTGGTCAATCTGAGATACAAATTTGAAAATATCCCAAAAATTACGTGATCAGCAGCATTCAAAAAACAGAGTGGAATCGTCTCAGACCACTTCCTAGATGAATGATTTAATGAAATCTGTCAATTTTTTGGAAGCTTTTCATGAATCTGACAACTTTAAATATGTCAAAATGTCCCAAAAATTACGTGATGAGCAGCATGGGAAAAATTGGGATCCGTTGATCCAGGTGTCTCCCCTGATGAACATTTCAATCGAATCTGTCGGTTTTCTGGAAGATTTTGGTCAATCTGACAGACAAAATTGAAAAATATCCCAAATTAGCGGCATGCAAAAACCGAGTTATATTGACTTAGTTCACTTCCTTGACGAATAATTCAGTAAATTATTTAAATATTTCGGAAGTAGCCCATGAATCTGAAATTTTAAATATCTGAAAATGTGCCAAAAATAACCCATGTGATAAGCAAATTTAAAAAATTGGTTTGATAACGCTTAATAAAATATCTGGTATGTATTCCAAAATTAATTGATTAGGAGCATCCAAAAAACTGAGTTTGTGCGCATATACTCATACCTATAACCTACATATTATATTGGTGGTGAGGTATAAAATATTGAAGAAAGAAACAATAGTACTGATTAGGTTTATATTAGCAAAATATCGGTATGGAGAACCATACATGACTTCCATATTCTAAGATTTATTTTTAAAATCATTTTCGAAATGAAATATTACCATAGAAACTACTTCTTTCTACTTACTGCTTCAGCCTTAACCACAGTACTGTGGTCACTAACGTATACCACCTCACGTTATCGTACTCGATTTTCACTGATGATGGAAGTCGATGGCATTGCCGAAATGTCTGGTTTTGTAGAAAACATTGGACTACGGCCAAATATCCCGGGAAGGAATTTTAACAAAAACTACTTCTTTGTTGCCGATAACGTTGTACACATATATATCAGTGGCGAAGTTACATGGAGGCAATTGAGGCAATGCCTACCCTAAAACATTCTGTAGAATAAAAATTATAAATACGTATGAACTACATAACGTAAAGATTATACATTGTTACTGCGACTGTCAAATTTATTAAACCGAAACGTGCTTTATTGAGCGACCGCTAGATGGTGACAGGTGAGATTCGGCATAGTTCGTTTAAAGCGAATGAGGCAACCTGAACTTGCCTCAGCGTTTTTACTTCCATATTCCTTAAGCAATGGAAGTATGGTGATGGCAAAAAAAATCGTGTTCGAGATTAATGCAGATTCTGATTCTACTACACTCAAAACATGAAAAAAAGTCGTTTTCCGAAAAGTGTCTGTGTGTGTGTGTGTCTGTCTGTGTGTCTCTCTGTCTGTGTGTCTGTAGATTTTTTTTCTATGGCAAACGATAACTGCCGCAAATTCAAACAGAATCAAATAATGTTTTGCATGCAGCCCTGATTTGCAGATTACTCGCGACCTATTGTTTTTGGTGAAGATCGGTTGACGGAAAGGGGTAGATTACCGGCAACGGTTTTTTTTAGCAAGGGTAATTTTGTTTGTTTGGCAAACGATAACAGCCGCAAATTCAAACAGAATCAAATAATGTTTTGCATGCGGCCCTGATTTGCAGAGTACTCGCGACCTATTGTTTTTGGTGAAGATCGGTTGAGGGAAAGGGGTAGTTTACCGGCAACGGTTTTTTTTAGCAAGGGTAATTTTGTTTGTTTGGCAAACGATAACAGCCGCAAATTCAAACAGAATCAAATAATGTTTCGCATACAGCCCTGAATTGTAGAGTTCTCAAGATCTGTTGTTTTCGGTGAAGATCGGTTAAGGGAAAGGGGTAGTTTACCTGTAACGTTTTATGTTTTAACAAGGGTATTTCCTATGGCAAACGATAACAGCCGCAAATTCAAACAGAATCAAAAGATTATTTGCATACAGCCCTAAATGGTAGAGTTCTCAAGACCTGTTGTTTTTGGTGAAGATCTGTTGACGGAAAGGGGTAGTTTACCTGCAACGTTTTTTTAACAAGGGTATTTTCTATGGCAAATGATAACAGCCGCAAATTCAAACAGACTCAAATAATTTTTTGCATACGTCCCTGGTTTGTAGAGTACTCAAGACCTATTGTTTTTGGTAAAGATCGGTTATGGGGAAGGGGTAGTTTACCTGCAACGTTTTTTTATCACGCGTATTTTCTATGGCAAACGATAACAGCCGCAAATTCAAACAGAATCAAATAATTTTTTGCATACGTCCCTGAGTTGTAGAGGTCTCAATGACTTTCGATTTTGGTGAAGATCGGTTAAGGGGAAGGGGTAGTTTACCTGCAACCTTTTACGTTTTAACAAGAGTAAAGTACTTGAAAATTTATTTAAACTTTTTGAAACAATGGTAATTGTTAAAAATAAAATAATTTTGTTGCCAGGCAATAAAATTATAATTTTTTCATTTTAATGTAATATAATATTTTTCATTTAATACAGCAATAAAAAGGCAGGTAAGACACAGCCTGGCTGTTTGGCTGAAAATGATTTTAAATATAAATCTTAGAATATGGAAGTCATGTATGGTTCTCCATACCGATATTTTTCTATGGTAAACGATAACAGCCACAGATTCAAACAGAATCAAATGATGTTTTGCATACAGCCCTGTATTGTAGAGTTCTCAATACCTATTGTTGTTGGTTAAGATCGGTTAAGGGAATGGGGTAGTTTACCAGCAACGTTTTATATTTTATAAGGGTATTTTCTATGGCAAACGATAAGAGCCGCAAATTCAAACAGAATCAAATACGTTTTTGCATACAGCCCTGTTTTGTTGAGTACTAAAGACGTATTGTTTTTGGTGAAGATCGGTTAAGGGAAACGGGTAGTTTACCGGACACGTTTTTTGTTTTATCAAGGGTATTTTATATGGCAAATGATAACAGCCGCAAAATTAAAAAAGAATCAAATACGTTTTTGCATACAGCCCTGTTTTGTTGAGAACTAAAGACCTATTGTTTTTGGTGAAGATCGGTTAATGGAATAGGGTAGTTTACCAGCAACGTTTTATGTTTTATCAAGGGTGTTTTCTATGGCAAACGATAACAGCCGCAAATTCAAACTAAATCAAATAATTGTTTGCATACAGGCCTGAATTGTAGAGTACCTAAGACCTGTCGTTTTTGGTGAAGATCGGTTAAGGGAAAGGGGTAGTTTACCTGCAACGGTTTTTTATCAAGGGTAATTTTTTTCTATAGTAAACGATAACAACCGCAAATTCAAACAGAATCAAATGATGTTTTGCATACAGCCCTGTATTGTAGAGTTCTCAATACGTATTGGTGTTGGTGAAGATCGGTTGAGGGGAAGGGGTAGTTTACCAGCAACATTTTATGTTTAACAAGGGTAATTTTTTATATGACGAACGATAACTACCGTAAATTCAAGCAGAATCAACTAGGTTTTTGCATACCTTTTTGAACTAAAGAGAACTCAAGGTCTGTTGATTTTGTTGAAGATCGGTTAAGGGAAGGGGTAGTTTATCAGCAACGTTTTATGTTTTAAAAACGGTAATTTTTTTATGACGAACGATAACTGCCGAAAATTCAATGAGAATCAAATAATTTTTTGCACCCCCTGAGTTGCAGAGAGCTCAAGGTCTATTGATTTTGGTGAAGATCGGTTAAGGGAAAGGGGTAGTTTACCTGCAACATTTTATGTTGTAACAAGAGAAATGTTTCCATGACGTACGATAACTGCCGCACATTCAAACAGAATCAAATATTTTTTTGCATGCTTCCCTGAATTGTAGAGGACGGAAGGTCTGTTGATTTTGGAGAAGATCGGTTAAGAGAAAGGGGTAGTTTACCGGAAACATTTTATGTTTTAACAAGAGTAAAGTACTTTATTTTTATAAATAAAGTATCCTGATAAGAAGCTCATAGTAATCCACTGTAGAAACGTAGATGAAATATCTATAAATGAAGAAGTTAGGAGAACGGGGTGGGGGTAATTTTCTATTATTAAAAATTATAGTTGAAGGTGTAGGGGTAATTTTTTATATGTGTACTACGTTATCGGCAACAAAGAAGTAGTTTTTTGTTAAAATTGGTTCCTGGGCTCTTTAGCCGTAGTCCTATGTTTTCTGCAAAACCAGACTTTTCGGCAGTGCCATCGACTCCCATCATCGGTGCAAATCGAGTGCGAAAACGTGAGGTGGTGGTGGTATACGTTAGTGAGCACAGTACTGTGGTTAATGCTGAAGCAATAAGTAGAAAGACGTAGTTTCTATGGAAATATTTCATTTCAAATATGTTTTTAAATGTAAATCTTAGAACATGGAAGTCGTGTATGGTTCTCCATACCGATATTTTCATGTTTTGAGTGTAGTACAATCAGAATCTGCAATAATCTCAAACACGATTTTTTTTGCCATCACCATACTTCCATTTCCTTAAGGAAAATGGAAGTAAAAATGACTTATTTTCATGTTTTGAGGGTAGTACAATCAGAATCTGCAATAATCTCGACCACGATTTTTTTTGCCATCACGATACTTCCATTTCTTTATGGAACGTGGAAGTAAATGGGTTTTCGTCATGGCGAAAGTTAAATCCCCATATTCAGGATCATGAAAATAGTCGTGTTCATCGCTCTGCATTTTTTGAATGGAAGGAATTGGAACGTTCTTTAAACAAAGGAGGACTTATTGTTGATCTACTTCAGGAACAAATGAGTAAAGCAGTTAAGACATGGAAAAAAATCCTTGAACAAACTCTACAGTACAAACTCTTGCACAACAAAATCTGGCACTGATAGGGCCGACAGAAGACAATTACTAACGACCCAAATCCTGGAAACTTTCTGGTTTTGTTAAAATACTTGGATACATTTTTATTGTATAAAAATATACTTTGTGCATAACGTGTTAAATACTTTATTATGCTTTCGATAAATAAAGCATTGATACTTCTGGAGACGCTAACGGATAAATTAAAAGTTTGGAGGAGTGACCTGTGTGACAATGTCGTTACTAAGGCAGAGCAGGTATGTAATAAATGGAGTGTCAGTATAACAAAAAGGATAAGAAGGAATCACATGATGCCAGGGGAGTATGCAGACGATTCTGCATTAACCGTTCTACAAGAAATGGGACGTTCTCTAATAGAAATTTGGACAAACTGTCAGTTGAAATTTCAAGCCGTTTCTCTAACACAAAAGAGTTAGAAAAACGCTTTGGGTTCCTCTGTAAATTTGAGGTGTACGTAAATGATTGGGATACACATTTTAAGGAACGGCTTTCCCAAATCAATATTAAGTGCACAGCGCTTGCAAAACTGTATCCACATCACCTAAACAGTGAAGAATTGTTCAGTGACTTGAAAGACGTCATATTTTTATTAAAAAGGGGCAAAAGTTATCGGAGAACAAATGGATTTTACACCTCAGGGACTGCTACAATACATTTCTTTAATGGGATTACAAAACACTAGCAACAGCTTTAAAAAATTTTTATTTTACCAGTGTCTGTGTTGTCTTGTGAAAGATAGTTTAGTAAGCTTAAATTGATTAAAAATCGTACCTATGATCAAACAATATCTCAAGACAATATATCAAATCTAGCGATACTTTCTATTGAAAACGACATTGCTTCGTCTTTAGATTATAGTGATTTAATAACTCACTTTGCAGTAATTAAGACCAGGAAAGTTACATTTTAAAATGTTTCGTTTCAAATATTTATTAAATATTAAAAATAAATATTAAGTGTTTATTAATAGAAGACAGAACCATTAACCTGTAATGGTAAGTGATTTATTTTATCATACTTTTAATGTAATTCTTTGTTTAACTTTATGTTCCTTTAGGATACAGTTTTGACAATGCGCTTTAGATCTACAAGGAATCCGCATGTTTATTAGAACATATCTTCATTATAAATTTGTATATTACTACATTTGTTAATAATAAATGTATAATTTATGTAATGTATAATTTAATTTGTGATGTTTTCAATTTGTTTCTTCTGCAAGTAGATAATATTGTATATTCACTTTATTGTATATAATAATATTGTTATTAATTCACTTAGAAACCTCTGATGATACTGATATTTTTCAGTGAAACGTGCGTCAGGTGTTAAAAAGAATATACAATATTATCTACTTGCAGAAGGAACAAATTGAAAACATCACAAATTATATAATTACTGCAAGAAACATCGAGTTACTTATATAGAAAATAATGTATAATTTGTATAAATGTATGTATATTATAATGTACTTTATAATATTATATGTAATTTCTTAATTTTGACTTAACAAATATTGTTAAGACGTTTGCTGGACATGCTTTCATACAAAAATCTACACATCTGCATTTATTAAGTACTTTGTTCACTGGATGAGCCTTCATTTTTGCTCTTTTGTGCTCCTTTAATTGTGAAGGTGAGGCGGGCGATGATCTCCTTGCCCCAGGCACCAAAAAGCGTAGCTACGCCACTGGCTGGGTTCAAAAGCTGAGCAAAGTGTCAATTTGAAATGTTTATTAAAATTGAACAAAATGTCATTGGAATGTTTTCAAACGATTGCTGAGGAAGACTGCACGTCTCATGCACATTTGTTTGAGTATAAAAGATTTATTGAAGGATGTCAGAGCATGAAAGATGATGAACGCCCTAGACAACCTTCCACTTCAAGAACAAATGAAACTTTAGACAAAATTAACCAGATTCTTTGGAGAAGACCACCAAATGTACCAGTGTGTAAGCATGAATGGGGGAACAATATGGAATGAAACAAGCACTAGAATTCAGTACATATAAATATCAGTGTGTTATAGTATCAGTCTCATTATTTAATGGGCACACTTCATACATAGTGAGAAACCTATTTGTATAAGCTATTTCCTTCAAACAAAGGCCACTACCATAATGTGGAACCAGAAATCAATAAAATGTACATATCAGGAGCTGGGATTAGAAAGGGTGAATATGAAAATCATGGTGTTGGGAAACTGCATTTAAAGTTTGTGAATACTCTTGGGATAAAAAGGGCGAATTAATATGTATTTCAGTATTAAAAAACAAACTGATTATTTTACACTTATTTTTAAATAGTTAATAAGTAAAATAAAAAATAATAATATAAAAACAAAAAAATTTAAGAATGTTCTAAAATTTAAATTAATTGAATTCGAAATTGTTGATAACTTAGCACTAGGTATTAATGTCAAATTTTTAGTAAATTATATGGTACCGTGTAAAAAATGTGGAGGCTAGTATATTCCTTGAAATTAAAATTAAATAATGATTAGCATGCATTGTTGAAAGTATATTTTTTAAAAATTATTTAAATGCTAGAAAACTAAAACTTAAAAATTGAAACAATTAACATTAATGATTAACAAATTTAAAATAATTAAGAATGTTAGCATTAAAAAATCTGAAGTCAGAGTAAATTATTTTATACTTTTTAAATTTTGTAGTTTCTTGCATTTATTAACAATCCAATTTTCTGTATGTTTCTGCCTTTTCACTGACCTATTGTTACTTGCCACTTTACAAAAGACCACACTCACACCCACTGTAGTATGGCACTACTAGAGTAACAGTATAATCAGACACTATTAGAGTAACAAACAAATAATGTATACAGTGTAAGAAAGAATGAACTAATCACATTGAAATACTGACTCATACTGACCAAACTTTTCATAGACATATCAGGTCAAGTATAACTACGACTAAGCGTGGTGGAGAAAGGGCGAACCTGAGAAAAATATAATGCCGACGTGTGATGTGCCGACGTATATTCGCCCTTACTCCTCCAATGTTACAGCACTAAGCTCTCAGCTAGTTTTATGCAGTCCATACATTTCAATGCTATTTACAAAATACTAGGGGTGAATATAGACTTGATAGTGGTATTACTGTGTTCTTGACATGTCAGAAAATAGGATTCTGTAAAAAAAATTGTTTTTTTTTTATTCGTCCTTTCTCCTCCAAGCTCCTGATATCCACCTTCAAAAAATATTTTTTCCCCATGAGTATTCAGTCAAAACTATGTGAATTAAAGAGGATGCTGGATCATGGGGTGCCGAATAAAGTAGTTTTTTTACACCACAGTGGACAGTAATTCAACACAGTGGACACTAATGGATTGTGACGTTCAACACATTGAATGCTTCAATGAAGATAAAAATTGCAATGGGATTGCTGCAGGATTAAATACAAACCATGAGAGTGATGATGAAGAAAGTGAAAATGAAGATGTAAGGAATCACACTGTGCTAATTGGCTTAAAGGACATGATTCCCATTATCACTACACACAGAGCTCTGGAAAACAAGTATGTGGAGGCCAACGTGAAAAATGAGTATGAAAACATGATCATACATAAACATATGAAGTAGCATGTGCAGGTGCCCATATCACCAATTTTCAAGAACATATAATAATGAAATGGCAGTACAGGTAAGTTCTTTAATATTTTACTGTATTTTTACATTACACTGTGTTACTGCATGTTTAACAATGAGTTTATTCATTGCAATTAAATGTCTAAGACGTCGCAAACTAACATTCTACAAATACATATACTACAGAGTATGAAGCCGTACGTTTAATAATAGCATTAGTATTGCAGTACTGCGTATACATATTTACTTTAACCCTCTATAAGAAGGCCACCCCTCAACGTAACCACTTTTAAGTGTAACTCCGAGTGGTTGGCTTAAATAGGTTTCACTGTATAAGGGAGAAATGAGGCCAGCACTATGCCCCAGGTAGTCATTTTGCTAGACTTAGTCATCCTAGGGGCTGGAAAAAGTAACCTTGATTTTATAATGAACCTATGTTAGTAGCCAATCATCACATCCAGAGACTACTTTAAGAGCTCAGGTAAAAAACTGATTTGTTTATATACAGTGAGCAACAAAATACAGGAAGTAACAATAAAAAATAGAGACAACACATAACATGAACAGAACAGTCCAGAATGGTGAAACATGTGATGAAATACAAGCCAAAAGGGAGCAGGAATGTGTACGAAGCAAAAAAAATATGGCTAAGAACAAAGACAAAACCAACTAGCAATCCATATCTTGAAGTAAAGTAACTTTTACCTTGAACAGCCCACAATAATGAAGCTGATGATTATGTTCAAATTGACTAGATAGTATAGTACGAACCAGTACTTTTATAAAGTTGTTTGATATAGAACAAAAGGTTTATCACCACCAAGGCCTATATGATTGCACATTGTAATTTTTTTTACCTTTACGACTGTAGTTAATTCATCAGAGTGGACTGTCCACATGAGGTCACTTAAACTGTTAGCGAGACTAACAGATTTAGTATGACATAACAGTACTGATTATAGATATTTTTGTTGAGGTAGGACAAAGTTGGTTTCTGCCCCTCCAATTATTACCACCAAGTCAGGAAATTAACAGTTTCAAACCAGTGACAGTGTTGAGTCAACGGAAGGACACCAACGCGTATATTGTTTTCGGACACATCAATGAAATACGAGAAAAATGAAATAACGCGCTCGAGCAATCGCCATGTGCCGGCAGGGATGGGTTTCTTTTTTAAAAAATGTTAAGGCTTTTTAAATAATGTACGTGAGAGTGTGTGTAAAAAATTGCAGGCTGGGCTGTTTGTGTTAATGTGTGATGTGATTAAGGTAAGCCAGTAGAATAAGTAATTACAAGTAGTACTCATGTAGCGAATCAAACAAAAGAAGAAATCATTAAGAAGCTATGTCAGATGCAAAAGCATGGTAAAATTTGTTGGAATTTAAATGATTTTACAAAATTAAAATATTAATTCTCTTCATTCAAAATGTGTATTAATACTTATTTCGTAACCTCACACTGTTTCTGACCTCGCTTATGAAAGAACCTGGGGACCCTTAGGAAGATCGAAATATCGGTAAGCAATGAACACTTAATAAATATAAATCAGTGTGTTTTTATACAATCCATCCGCACGTCGTGTATTTTTGAAGAATGTGCACGACGAAAAATGAGTCTAGCAAGACCATCAGCTCAACCCGCACATGCGGATGAATTGTGTGTAGTGTTGACGGATGTCAAGGAATCATGCATCGTGCATGTTTGATCATGCGTACGCTTGTTGTCTATCAAATCGTCATTTTCGAGCAAGTACAGTACATGTTTTTAGAGCACATTTGTTTAATAAATGTTTACTGTTTAATTTTACTTACATTCATTCTTTAGTTTATATTTAATAAGTAATGATTCAGATAAAATTTCAGTTTAATATTTAGTTTAGTTTATTCTTCGTTTACATAATGCATTCAAATATCATTAACATTTATTATTTTTAATATTGTTATTATTAATTTGTTTTAATTACAATTCAAAATGGGCCATGAAATAACATCAAAATTTATCGAAAAATATAAATTAAATAGATGTCTGTGGGATGTACCCTATCAACGAGAACGTCTGGCACGCTGGACGAGTTTCACGACAGTACGGTGCGCACATCCATTACCGACGTCAGGCATGCTGGACAGCGGCGATGGTTAATGCATGACCGGCTTAACTTAGTCCGGGATCTACCAGAGAATTAAGTACGTGATAAGCAGCAGAAGGTTTGACAATTTTGAACAGTAGACATACATCCCTGGTGCCAAAAACCATCGAGTCAGATGGCTAACAGGAAGAGTTTGGCTGTGGCAGAATTTCAAAATTCGAAAAAAGTCCCAAAAATTACGTGATCAGCAGCATCCAAAAAACTGGGTGGAATCATCTCAGACCACTTCCTAGGTGAATGATTTAATGAAATCTGTCAATTTTTTGGAAGCTTTTCACGAATCTGACGACTTTAAAAATTTCAAAATGTCCCAAAAATTACGTGATGAGCAGCATGGGAAAAATTGGGATCCGTTGATCCAGGTGCCTCCCCTGATGAACATTTCAAGCGAATCTGTCAGTTTTCTGGAAGATTTTGGTCAATCTGAGATACAAATTTGAAAATATCCCAAAAATTACGTGATCAGCAGCATTCAAAAAACAGAGTGGAATCGTCTCAGACCACTTCCTAGATGAATGATTTAATGAAATCTGTCAATTTTTTGGAAGCTTTTCATGAATCTGACAACTTTAAATATGTCAAAATGTCCCAAAAATTACGTGATGAGCAGCATGGGAAAAATTGGGATCCGTTGATCCAGGTGTCTCCCCTGATGAACATTTCAATCGAATCTGTCGGTTTTCTGGAAGATTTTGGTCAATCTGACAGACAAAATTGAAAAATATCCCAAATTAGCGGCATGCAAAAACCGAGTTATATTGACTTAGTTCACTTCCTTGACGAATAATTCAGTAAATTATTTAAATATTTCGGAAGTAGCCCATGAATCTGAAATTTTAAATATCTGAAAATGTGCCAAAAATAACCCATGTGATAAGCAAATTTAAAAAATTGGTTTGATAACGCTTAATAAAATATCTGGTGTGTATTCCAAAATTAATTGTTTAGGAGCATCCAAAAAACTGAGTTTGTGCGCATATACTCATACCTATAACCTACATATTATATTGGTGGTGAGGTATAAAATATTGAAGAAAGAAACAATAGTACTGATTAGGTTTATATTAGCAAAATATCGGTATGGAGAACCATACATGACTTCCATATTCTAAGATTTATTTTTAAAATCATTTTCGAAATGAAATATTACCATAGAAACTACTTCTTTCTACTTACTGCTTCAGCCTTAACCACAGTACTGTGGTCACTAACGTATACCACCTCACGTTATCGTACTCGATTTTCACTGATGATGGAAGTCGATGGCATTGCCGAAATGTCTGGTTTTGTAGAAAACATTGGACTACGGCCAAATATCCCGGGAAGGAATTTTAACAAAAACTACTTCTTTGTTGCCGATAACGTTGTACACATATATATCAGTGGCGAAGTTACATGGAGGCAATTGAGGCAATGCCTACCCTAAAACATTCTGTAGAATAAAAATTATAAATACGTATGAACTACATAACGTAAAGATTATACATTGTTACTGCGACTGTCAAATTTATTAAACCGAAACGTGCTTTATTGAGCGACCGCTAGATGGTGACAGGTGAGATTCGGCATAGTTCGTTTAAAGCGAATGAGGCAACCTGAACTTGCCTCAGCGTTTTTACTTCCATATTCCTTAAGGAATGGAAGTATGGTGATGGCAAAAAAAATCGTGTTCGAGATTATTGCAGATTCTGATTCTACTACACTCAAAACATGAAAAAAAGTCGTTTTCCGAAATGTGTGTGTGTGTGTGTGTGTGTGTGTGTGTGTGTGTGTGTGTGTGTCTGTCTGTCTGTGTGTCTCTCTGTCTGTGTGTCTGTAGATTTCTTTTCTATGGCAAACGATAACTGCCGCAAATTCAAACAGAATCAAATAATGTTTTGCATGCAGCCCTGATTTGCAGAGTACTCGCGACCTATTGTTTTTGGTGAAGATCGGTTGAGGGAAAGGGGTAGTTTACTGGCAACGGTTTTTTTTAGCAAGGGTAATTTTGTTTGTTTGGCAAACGATAACAGCCGCAAATTCATACAGAATCAAATAATGTTTCGCACACAGCCCTGAATTGTAGAGTTCTCAAGATCTGTTGATTTCGGTGAAGATCGGTTAAGGGAAAGGGGTAGTTTACCTGTAACGTTTTATGTTTTAACAAGGGTATTTCCTATGGCAAACGATAACAGCCGCAAATTCAAACAGAATCAAAAGATTATTTGCATACAGCCCTAAATTGTAGAGTTCTCAAGACCTATTGTTTTTGGTGAAGATCGGTTGACGGAAAGGGGTAGTTTACCTGCAACGTTTTTTTAACAAGGGTATTTTCTATGGCAAACGATAACAGCCGCAAAATCAAACAGAATGAAATAATGTTTTGCATACAGCCCTGATTTGTAGAGTACTCAAGACCTGTTGTTTTTGGTGAAGATCGGTTATGGGGAAGGGGTAGTTTACCTGCAACGTTTTTTTATCAAGCGTATTTTCTATGGCAAACGATAACAGCCGCAAATTCAAACAGAATCAAATAATTTTTTGCATACGTCCCTGAATTGTAGAGGTCTCAATGATTTTCGATTTTTTTGAAGATCGGTTAAGGGGAAGGGGTAGTTTACCAGCAACCTTTTACGTTTTAACAAGAGTAAAGTACTTGAAAATTTATTTAAACTTTTTGAAACAATGGTAATTGTTAAAAATAAAATAATTTTGTTGCCAGGCAATAAAATTATAATTTTTTCATTTTAATGTAATATAATATTTTTCATTTAATACAGCAATAAAAAGGCTGGTAAGACACAGCCTGGCTGTTTGGCTGAAAATGATTTTAAATATAAATCTTAGAATATTGAAGTCATGTATGGTTCTCCATACCGATATTTTTCTATGGTAAACGATAACAGCCACAGATTCAAACAGAATCAAATGATGTTTTGCATACAGCCCTGTATTGTAGAGTTCTCAATACCTATTGTTGTTGGTGAAGATCGGTTAAGGGAATGGGGTAGTTTACCAGCAACGTTTTATATTTTATAAGGGTATTTTCTATGGCAAACGATAAGAGCCGCAAATTCAAACAGAATCAAATACGTTTTCGCATACAGCCCTGTTTTGTTGAGTACTAAAGACGTATTGTTTTTGGTGAAAATCGGTTAAGGGAAACGGGTAGTTTACCGGACACGTTTTTTGTTTTATCAAGGGTATTTTATATGGCAAATGATAACAGCCGCAAATTCAAACAGAATCAAATACGTTTTTGCATACAGCCCTGTTTTGTTGAGTACTAAAGACCTATTGTTTTTGGTGAAGATCGGTTAAGGGAAAGGGGTAGTTTACCAGCAACATTTTATGTTTTAACAAGGGTATTTTTTCTATGACGAACGATAACTGCCGTAAATTCAAAGAGAATCAACTAATGTTTAGCATACAGCCCTGAATTTTAGAGTTCTCAAGACCTATTGTTTTTGGTGAAGATCGGTTAATGGAATAGGGTAGTTTACCAGCAACGTTTTATGTTTTATCAAGGGTGTTTTCTATGGCAAACGATAACAGCCGCAAATTCAAACTAAATCAAATAATTGTTTGCATACAGGCCTGAATTGTAGAGTACCTAAGACCTGTCGTTTTTGGTGAAGATCGGTTAAGGGAAAGGGGTAGTTTACCTGCAAGGGTTTTTTATCAAGGGTAATTTTTTTCTATAGTAAACGATAACAACCGCAAATTCAAACAGAATCAATTGATGTTTTGCATACAGCCCTGTATTGTAGAGTTCTCAATACGTATTGGTGTTGGTGAAGATCGGTTGAGGGAAAGGGGTAGTTTACCAGCAACATTTTATGTTTAACAAGGGTAATTTTTTATATGACGAACGATAACTACCGTAAATTCATGCAGAATCAACTAGGTTTTTGCATACCTTTTTGAACTAAAGAGAACTCAAGGTCTGTTGATTTTGTTGAAGATCGGTTAAGGGAAGGGGTAGTTCATCAGCAACGTTTTATGTTTTAAAAACGGTAATTTTTTTATGACGAACGATAACTGCCGAAAATTCAATGAGAATCAAATAATTTTTTGCACCCCCTGAGTTGCAGAGAGCTCAAGGTCTATTGATTTTGGTGAAGATCGGTTAAGGGAAAGGGGTAGTTTACCTGCAACATTTTATGTTGTAACAAGAGAAATGTTTCCATGACGAACGATAACTGCCGCACATTCAAACAGAATCAAATATTTTTTTGCATGCTTCCCTGAATTGTAGAGGACGGAAGGTCTGTTGATTTTGGAGAAGATCGGTTAAGAGAAAGGGGTAGTTTACCGGAAACATTTTATGTTTTAACAAGAGTAAAGTACTTTATTTTTATAAATAAAGTATCCTGATAAGAAGCTCATAGTAATCCACTGTAGAAACGTAGATGAAATATCTATAAATGAAGAAGTTAGGAGAACGGGGTGGGGGTAATTTTCTATTATTAAAAATTATAGTTGAAGGTGTAGGGGAGAATTTTTTATATGTGTACTACGTTATCGGCAACAAAGAAGTAGTTTTTTGTTAAAATTGCTTCCTGGGCTCTTTAGCCATAGTCCTATGTTTTCTGCAAAACCAGACTTTTCGGTAGTGCCATCGACTCCCATCATCGGTGAAAATCGAGTGCGAAAACGTGAGGTGGTGGTGGTATACGTTAGTGAGCACAGTACTGTGGTTAATGCTGAAGCAATAAGTAGAAAGACGTAGTTTCTATGGAAATATTTCATTTCAAATATGTTTTTAAATGTAAATCTTAGAACATGGAAGTCGTGTATGGTTCTCCATACCGATATTTTCATGTTTTGAGTGTAGTACAATCAGAATCTGCAATAATCTCAAACACGATTTTTTTTGCCATCACCATACTTCCATTTCCTTAAGGAAAATGGAAGTAAAAATGACTTATTTTCATGTTTTGAGGGTAGTACAATCAGAATCTGCAATAATCTCGACCACGATTTTTTTTTGCCATCACGATACTTCCATTTCTTTATGGAACGTGGAAGTAAAATGGGTTTTCGTCATGGCGAAAGTTAAATCCCCATATTCAGGATCATGAAAATAGTCGTGTTCATCGCTCTGCATTTTTTGAATGGAAGGAATTGGAACGTTCTTTAAACAAAGGAGGACTTATTGTTGATCTACTTCAGGAACAAATGAGTAAAGCAGTTAAGACATGGAAAAAAATCCTTGAACAAACTCTACAGTACAAACTCTTGCACAACAAAATCTGGCACTGATAGGGCCGACAGAAGTCAATTACTAACGACCCAAATCCTGGAAACTTTCTGGTTTTGTTAAAATACTTGGATACATTTTTATTGTATAAAAATATACTTTGTGCATAACGTGTTAAATACTTTATTATGCTTTCGATAAATAAAGCATTGACACTTCTGGAGACGCTAACGGATAAATTAAAAGTTTGGAGGAGTGACCTGTGTGACAATGTCGTTACTAAGGCAGAGCAGGTATGTAATGAATGGAGTGTCAGTATAACAAAAAGGATAAGAAGGAATCACATGATACCAGGGGAGTATGCAGACGATTCTGCATTAACCGTTCTACAAGAAATGGGACGTTCTCTAATAGAAATTTGGACAAACTGTCAGTTGAAATTTCAAGCCGTTTCTCTAACACAAAAGAGTTAGAAAAACGCTTTGGGTTCCTCTGTAAATTTGAGGTGTACGTAAATGATTGGGATACACATTTTAAGGAACGGCTTTCCCAAATCAATATTAAGTGCACAGCGCTTGCAAAACTGTATCCACATCACCTAAACAGTGAAGAATTGTTCAGTGACTTGAAAGACGTCATATTTTTATTAAAAAGGGGCAAAAGTTATCGGAGACCAAATGGATTTTACACCTCAGGGACTGCTACAATACATTCCTTTAATGGGATTACAAAACACTAGCAACAGCTTTAAAAAATTTTTATTTTACCAGTGTCTGTGTTGTCTTGTGAAAGATAGTTTAGTAAGCTTAAATTGATTAAAAATCGTACCTATGATCAACAATATCTCAAGACAATATATCAAATCTAGCGATACTTTCTATTGAAAACGACATTGCTTCGTCTTTAGATTATAGTGATTTAATAACTCACTTTGCAGTAATTAAGACCAGGAAAGTTACATTTTAAAATGTTTCGTTTCAAATATTTATTAAATATTAAAAATAAATATTAAGTGTTTATTAATAGAAGACAGAACCATTAACCTGTAATGGTAAGTGATTTATTTTATCATACTTTTAATGTAATTCTTTGTTTAACTTTATGTTCCTTTAGGATACAGTTTTGACAATGCGCTTTAGATCTACAAGGAATCCGCATGTTTATTAGAACATATCTTCATTATAAATTTGTATATTACTACATTTGTTAATAATAAATGTATAATTTATGTAATGTATAATTTAATTTGTGATGTTTTCAATTTGTTTCTTCTGCAAGTAGATAATATTGTATATTCACTTTATTGTATATAATAATATTGTTATTAATTCACTTAGAAACCTCTGATGATACTGATATTTTTCAGTGAAACGTGCGTCAGGTGTTAAAAAGAATATACAATATTATCTACTTGCAGAAGGAACAAATTGAAAACATCACAAATTATATAATTACTGCAAGAAACATCGAGTTACTTATATAGAAAATAATGTATAATTTGTATAAATGTATGTATATTATAATGTACTTTATAATATTATATGTAATTTCATAATTCTGACTTAACAAATATTGTTAAGACGTTTGCTGGACATGCTTTCATACAAAAATCTACACATCTGCATTTATTAAGTACTTTGTTCACTGGATGAGCCTTCATTTTTGCTCTTTTGTCCTCCTTTAAATGTGAAGGTGAGGCGGGCGATGATCTCCTTGCCCCAGGCACCAAAAAGCGTAGCTACGCCACTGGCTGGGTTCAAAAGCTGAGCAAAGTGTCAATTTGAAATGTTTATTAAAATTGAACAAAATGTCATTGGAATGTTTTCAAACGATTGCTGAGGAAGACTGCACGTCTCATGCACATTTGTTTGAGTATAAAAGATTTATTGAAGGATGTCAGAGCATGAAAGATGATGAACGCCCTAGACAACCTTCCACTTCAAGAACAAATGAAACTTTAGACAAAATTAACCAGATTCTTTGGAGAAGACCACCAAATGTACCAGTGTGTAAGCATGAATGGGGGAACAATATGGAATGAAACAAGCACTAGAATTCAGTACATATAAATATCAGTGTGTTATAGTATCAGTCTCATTATTTAATAGGCACACTTCATACATAGTGAGAAACCTATTTGTATAAGCTATTTCCTTCAAACAAAGGCCACTACCATAATGTGGAACCAGAAATCAATAAAATGTACATATCAGGAGCTGGGATTAGAAAGGGTGAATATGAAAATCATGGTGTTGGGAAACTGCATTTAAAGTTTGTGAATACTCTTGGGATAAAAAGGGCGAATTAATATGTATTTCAGTATTAAAAAACAAACTGATTATTTTACACTTATTTTTAAATAGTTAATAAGTAAAATAAAAAATAATAATATAAAAACAAAAAAATTTAAGAATGTTCTAAAATTTAAATTAATTGAATTCGAAATTGTTGATAACTTAGCACTAGGTATTAATGTCAAATTTTTAGTAAATTATATGGTACCGTGTAAAAAATGTGGAGGCTAGTATATTCCTTGAAATTAAAATTAAATAATGATTAGCATGCATTGTTGAAAGTATATTTTTTAAAAATTATTTAAATGCTAGAAAACTAAAACTTAAAAATTGAAACAATTAACACTAATGATTAACAAATTTAAAATAATTAAGAATGTTAGCATTAAAAAATCTGAAGTCAGAGTAAATTATTTTATACTTTTTAAATTTTGTAGTTTCTTGCATTTATTAACAATCCAATTTTCTGTATGTTTCTGCCTTTTCACTGACCTATTGTTACTTGCCACTTTACAAAAGACCACACTCACACCCACTGTAGTATGGCACTACTAGAGTAACAGTATAATCAGACACTATTAGAGTAACAAACAAATAATGTATACAGTGTAAGAAAGAATGAACTAATCACATTGAAATACTGACTCATACTGACCAAACTTTTCATAGACATATCAGGTCAAGTATAACTACGACTAAGCGTGGTGGAGAAAGGGCGAACCTGAGAAAAATATAATGCCGACGTGTGATGTGCCGACGTATATTCGCCCTTACTCCTCCAATGTTACAGCACTAAGCTCTCAGCTAGTTTTATGCAGTCCATACATTTCAATGCTATTTACAAAATACTAGGGGTGAATATAGACTTGATAGTGGTATTACTGTGTTCTTGACATGTCAGAAAATAGGATTCTGTAAAAAAAATTGTTTTTTTTTTATTCGTCCTTTCTCCTCCAAGCTCCTGATATCCACCTTCAAAAAATATTTTTTCCCCATGAGTATTCAGTCAAAACTATGTGAATTAAAGAGGATGCTGGATCATGGGGTGCCGAATAAAGTAGTTTTTTTACACCACAGTGGACAGTAATTCAACACAGTGGACACTAATGGATTGTGACGTTCAACACATTGAATGCTTCAATGAAGATAAAAATTGCAATGGGATTGCTGCAGGATTAAATACAAACCATGAGAGTGATGATGAAGAAAGTGAAAATGAAGATGTAAGGAATCACACTGTGCTAATTGGCTTAAAGGACATGATTCCCATTATCACTACACACAGAGCTCTGGAAAACAAGTATGTGGAGGCCAACGTGAAAAATGAGTATGAAAACATGATCATACATAAACATATGAAGTAGCATGTGCAGGTGCCCATATCACCAATTTTCAAGAACATATAATAATGAAATGGCAGTACAGGTAAGTTCTTTAATATTTTACTGTATTTTTACATTACACTGTGTTACTGCATGTTTAACAATGAGTTTATTCATTGCAATTAAATGTCTAAGACGTCGCAAACTAACATTCTACAAATACATATACTACAGAGTATGAAGCCGTACGTTTAATAATAGCATTAGTATTGCAGTACTGCGTATACATATTTACTTTAACCCTCTATAAGAAGGCCACCCCTCAACGTAACCACTTTTAAGTGTAACTCCGAGTGGTTGGCTTAAATAGGTTTCACTGTATAAGGGAGAAATGAGGCCAGCACTATGCCCCAGGTAGTCATTTTGCTAGACTTAGTCATCCTAGGGGCTGGAAAAAGTAACCTTGATTTTATAATGAACCTATGTTAGTAGCCAATCATCACATCCAGAGACTACTTTAAGAGCTCAGGTAAAAAACTGATTTGTTTATATACAGTGAGCAACAAAATACAGGAAGTAACAATAAAAAATAGAGACAACACATAACATGAACAGAACAGTCCAGAATGGTGAAACATGTGATGAAATACAAGCCAAAAGGGAGCAGGAATGTGTACGAAGCAAAAAAAATATGGCTAAGAACAAAGACAAAACCAACTAGCAATCCATATCTTGAAGTAAAGTAACTTTTACCTTGAACAGCCCACAATAATGAAGCTGATGATTATGTTCAAATTGACTAGATAGTATAGTACGAACCAGTACTTTTATAAAGTTGTTTGATATAGAACAAAAGGTTTATCACCACCAAGGCCTATATGATTGCACATTGTAATTTTTTTTACCTTTACGACTGTAGTTAATTCATCAGAGTGGACTGTCCACATGAGGTCACTTAAACTGTTAGCGAGACTAACAGATTTAGTATGACATAACAGTACTGATTATAGATATTTTTGTTGAGGTAGGACAAAGTTGGTTTCTGCCCCTCCAATTATTACCACCAAGTCAGGAAATTAACAGTTTCAAACCAGTGACAGTGTTGAGTCAACGGAAGGACACCAACGCGTATATTGTTTTCGGACACATCAATGAAATACGAGAAAAATGAAATAACGCGCTCGAGCAATCGCCATGTGCCGGCAGGGATGGGTTTCTTTTTTAAAAAATGTTAAGGCTTTTTAAATAATGTACGTGAGAGTGTGTGTAAAAAATTGCAGGCTGGGCTGTTTGTGTTAATGTGTGATGTGATTAAGGTAAGCCAGTAGAATAAGTAATTACAAGTAGTACTCATGTAGCGAATCAAACAAAAGAAGAAATCATTAAGAAGCTATGTCAGATGCAAAAGCATGGTAAAATTTGTTGGAATTTAAATGATTTTACAAAATTAAAATATTAATTCTCTTCATTCAAAATGTGTATTAATACTTATTTCGTAACCTCACACTGTTTCTGACCTCGCTTATGAAAGAACCTGGGGACCCTTAGGAAGATCGAAATATCGGTAAGCAATGAACACTTAATAAATATAAATCAGTGTGTTTTTATACAATCCATCCGCACGTCGTGTATTTTTGAAGAATGTGCACGACGAAAAATGAGTCTAGCAAGACCATCAGCTCAACCCGCACATGCGGATGGATTGTGTGTAGTGTTGACGGATGTCAAGGAATCATGCATCGTGCATGTTTGATCATGCGTACGCTTGTTGTCTATCAAATCGTCATTTTCGAGCAAGTACAGTACATGTTTTTAGAGCACATTTGTTTAATAAATGTTTACTGTTTAATTTTAATTACATTCATTTTTTAGTTTATATTTAATAAGTAATGATTCAGATAAAATTTCAGTTTAATATTTAGTTTAGTTTATTCTTCGTTTACATAATGCATTCAAATATCATTAACATTTATTATTTTTAATATTGTTATTATTAATTTGTTTTAATTACAATTCAAAATGGGCCATGAAATAACATCAAAATTTATCGAAAAATATAAATTAAATAGATGTCTGTGGGATGTACCCTATCAACGAGAACGTCTGGCACGCTGGACGAGTTTCACGACAGTACGGTGCGCACATCCATTACCAACGTCAGGCATGCTGGACAGCGGCGATGGTTAATGCATGACCGGCTTAACTTAGTCCGGGATCTACCAGAGAATTAAGTACGTGATAAGCAGCAGAAGGTTTGACAATTTTGAACAGTAGACATACATCCCTGGTGCCAAAAACCATCGAGTCAGATGGCTAACAGGAAGAGTTTGGCTGTGGCAGAATTTCAAAATTCGAAAAAAGTCCCAAAAATTACGTGATCAGCAGCATCCAAAAAACTGGGTGGAATCATCTCAGACCACTTCCTAGGTGAATGATTTAATGAAATCTGTCAATTTTTTGGAAGCTTTTCACGAATCTGACGACTTTAAAAATTTCAAAATGTCCCAAAAATTACGTGATGAGCAGCATGGGAAAAATTGGGATCCGTTGATCCAGGTGCCTCCCCTGATGAACATTTCAAGCGAATCTGTCAGTTTTCTGGAAGATTTTGGTCAATCTGAGATACAAATTTGAAAATATCCCAAAAATTACGTGATCAGCAGCATTCAAAAAACAGAGTGGAATCGTCTCAGACCACTTCCTAGATGAATGATTTAATGAAATCTGTCAATTTTTTGGAAGCTTTTCATGAATCTGACAACTTTAAATATGTCAAAATGTCCCAAAAATTACGTGATGAGCAGCATGGGAAAAATTGGGATCCGTTGATCCAGGTGTCTCCCCTGATGAACATTTCAATCGAATCTGTCGGTTTTCTGGAAGATTTTGGTCAATCTGACAGACAAAATTGAAAAATATCCCAAATTAGCGGCATGCAAAAACCGAGTTATATTGACTTAGTTCACTTCCTTGACGAATAATTCAGTAAATTATTTAAATATTTCGGAAGTAGCCCATGAATCTGAAATTTTAAATATCTGAAAATGTGCCAAAAATAACCCATGTGATAAGCAAATTTAAAAAATTGGTTTGATAACGCTTAATAAAATATCTGGTGTGTATTCCAAAATTAATTGTTTAGGAGCATCCAAAAAACTGAGTTTGTGCGCATATACTCATACCTATAACCTACATATTATATTGGTGGTGAGGTATAAAATATTGAAGAAAGAAACAATAGTACTGATTAGGTTTATATTAGCAAAATATCGGTATGGAGAACCATACATGACTTCCATATTCTAAGATTTATTTTTAAAATCATTTTCGAAATGAAATATTACCATAGAAACTACTTCTTTCTACTTACTGCTTCAGCCTTAACCACAGTACTGTGGTCACTAACGTATACCACCTCACGTTATCGTACTCGATTTTCACTGATGATGGAAGTCGATGGCATTGCCGAAATGTCTGGTTTTGTAGAAAACATTGGACTACGGCCAAATATCCCGGGAAGGAATTTTAACAAAAACTACTTCTTTGTTGCCGATAACGTTGTACACATATATATCAGTGGCGAAGTTACATGGAGGCAATTGAGGCAATGCCTACCCTAAAACATTCTGTAGAATAAAAATTATAAATACGTATGAACTACATAACGTAAAGATTATACATTGTTACTGCGACTGTCAAATTTATTAAACCGAAACGTGCTTTATTGAGCGACCGCTAGATGGTGACAGGTGAGATTCGGCATAGTTCGTTTAAAGCGAATGAGGCAACCTGAACTTGCCTCAGCGTTTTTACTTCCATATTCCTTAAGGAATGGAAGTATGGTGATGGCAAAAAAAATCGTGTTCGAGATTATTGCAGATTCTGATTCTACTACACTCAAAACATGAAAAAAAGTCGTTTTCCGAAAAGTGTCTGTGTGTGTGTCTGTCTGTCTGTCTGTCTGTGTGTGTCTCTGTCTGTGTGTCTGTAGATTTTTTTTCTATGGCAAACGATAACTGCCGCAAATTCAAACAGAATCAAATAATGTTTTGCATGCAGCCCTGATTTGCAGAGTACTCGCGACCTATTGTTTTTGGTGAAGATCGGTTGAGGGAAAGGGGTAGTTTACTGGCAACGGTTTTTTTTAGCAAGGGTAATTTTGTTTGTTTGGCAAACGATAACAGCCGCAAATTCATACAGAATCAAATAATGTTTCGCACACAGCCCTGAATTGTAGAGTTCTCAAGATCTGTTGATTTCGGTGAAGATCGGTTAAGGGAAAGGGGTAGTTTACCTGTAACGTTTTATGTTTTAACAAGGGTATTTCCTATGGCAAACGATAACAGCCGCAAATTCAAACAGAATCAAAAGATTATTTGCATACAGCCCTAAATTGTAGAGTTCTCAAGACCTATTGTTTTTGGTGAAGATCGGTTGACGGAAAGGGGTAGTTTACCTGCAACGTTTTTTTAACAAGGGTATTTTCTATGGCAAACGATAACAGCCGCAAAATCAAACAGAATGAAATAATGTTTTGCATACAGGCCTGATTTGTAGAGTACTCAAGACCTGTTGTTTTTGGTGAAGATCGGTTATGGGGAAGGGGTAGTTTACCTGCAACGTTTTTTTATCAAGCGTATTTTCTATGGCAAACGATAACAGCCGCAAATTCAAACAGAATCAAATAATTTTTTGCATACGTCCCTGAATTGTAGAGGTCTCAATGATTTTCGATTTTTTTGAAGATCGGTTAAGGGGAAGGGGTAGTTTACCAGCAACCTTTTACGTTTTAACAAGAGTAAAGTACTTGAAAATTTATTTAAACTTTTTGAAACAATGGTAATTGTTAAAAATAAAATAATTTTGTTGCCAGGCAATAAAATTATAATTTTTTCATTTTAATGTAATATAATATTTTTCATTTAATACAGCAATAAAAAGGCTGGTAAGACACAGCCTGGCTGTTTGGCTGAAAATGATTTTAAATATAAATCTTAGAATATTGAAGTCATGTATGGTTCTCCATACCGATATTTTTCTATGGTAAACGATAACAGCCACAGATTCAAACAGAATCAAATGATGTTTTGCATACAGCCCTGTATTGTAGAGTTCTCAATACCTATTGTTGTTGGTGAAGATCGGTTAAGGGAATGGGGTAGTTTACCAGCAACGTTTTATATTTTATAAGGGTATTTTCTATGGCAAACGATAAGAGCCGCAAATTCAAACAGAATCAAATACGTTTTCGCATACAGCCCTGTTTTGTTGAGTACTAAAGACGTATTGTTTTTGGTGAAGATCGGTTAAGGGAAACGGGTAGTTTACCGGACACGTTTTTTGTTTTATCAAGGGTATTTTATATGGCAAATGATAACAGCCGCAAATTCAAACAGAATCAAATACGTTTTTGCATACAGCCCTGTTTTGTTGAGTACTAAAGATCTATTGTTTTTGGTGAAGATCGGTTAAGGGAAAGGGGTAGTTTACCTGCAACATTTTATGTTTTAACAAGGGTATTTTTTCTATGACGAACGATAACTGCCGTAAATTCAAAGAGAATCAACTAATGTTTAGCATACAGCCCTGAATTTTAGAGTTCTCAAGACCTATTGTTTTTGGTGAAGATCGGTTAATGGAATAGGGTAGTTTACCAGCAACGTTTTATGTTTTATCAAGGGTGTTTTCTATGGCAAACGATAACAGTCGCAAATTCAAACTAAATCAAATAATTGTTTGCATACAGGCCTGAATTGTAGAGTACCTAAGACCTGTCGTTTTTGGTGAAGATCGGTTAAGGGAAAGGGGTAGTTTACCTGCAAGGGTTTTTTATCAAGGGTAATTTTTTTCTATAGTAAACGATAACAACCGCAAATTCAAACAGAATCAAATGATGTTTTGCATACAGCCCTGTATTGTAGAGTTCTCAATACGTATTGGTGTTGGTGAAGATCGGTTGAGGGAAAGGGGTAGTTTACCAGCAACATTTTATGTTTAACAAGGGTAATTTTTTATATGACGAACGATAACTACCGTAAATTCAAGCAGAATCAACTAGGTTTTTGCATACCTTTTTGAACTAAAGAGAACTCAAGGTCTGTTGATTTTGTTGAAGATCGGTTAAGGGAAGGGGTAGTTTATCAGCAACGTTTTATGTTTTAAAAACGGTAATTTTTTTATGACGAACGATAACTGCCGAAAATTCAATGAGAATCAAATAATTTTTTGCACCCCCTGAGTTGCAGAGAGCTCAAGGTCTATTGATTTTGGTGAAGATCGGTTAAGGGAAAGGGGTAGTTTACCTGCAACATTTTATGTTGTAACAAGAGAAATGTTTCCATGACGAACGATAACTGCCGCACATTCAAACAGAATCAAATATTTTTTTGCATGCTTCCCTGAATTGTAGAGGACGGAAGGTCTGTTGATTTTGGAGAAGATCGGTTAAGAGAAAGGGGTAGTTTACCGGAAACATTTTATGTTTTAACAAGAGTAAAGTACTTTATTTTTATAAATAAAGTATCCTGATAAGAAGCTCATAGTAATCCACTGTAGAAACGTAGATGAAATATCTATAAATGAAGAAGTTAGGAGAACGGGGTGGGGGTAATTTTCTATTATTAAAAATTATAGTTGAAGGTGTAGGGGAGAATTTTTTATATGTGTACTACGTTATCGGCAACAAAGAAGTAGTTTTTTGTTAAAATTGCTTCCTGGGCTCTTTAGCCATAGTCCTATGTTTTCTGCAAAACCAGACTTTTCGGTAGTGCCATCGACTCCCATCATCGGTGAAAATCGAGTGCGAAAACGTGAGGTGGTGGTGGTATACGTTAGTGAGCACAGTACTGTGGTTAATGCTGAAGCAATAAGTAGAAAGACGTAGTTTCTATGGAAATATTTCATTTCAAATATGTTTTTAAATGTAAATCTTAGAACATGGAAGTCGTGTATGGTTCTCCATACCGATATTTTCATGTTTTGAGTGTAGTACAATCAGAATCTGCAATAATCTCAAACACGATTTTTTTTGCCATCACCATACTTCCATTTCCTTAAGGAAAATGGAAGTAAAAATGACTTATTTTCATGTTTTGAGGGTAGTACAATCAGAATCTGCAATAATCTCGACCACGATTTTTTTTGCCATCACGATACTTCCATTTCTTTATGGAACGTGGAAGTAAAATGGGTTTTCGTCATGGCGAAAGTTAAATCCCCATATTCAGGATCATGAAAATAGTCGTGTTCATCGCTCTGCATTTTTTGAATGGAAGGAATTGGAACGTTCTTTAAACAAAGGAGGACTTATTGTTGATCTACTTCAGGAACAAATGAGTAAAGCAGTTAAGACATGGAAAAAAATCCTTGAACAAACTCTACAGTACAAACTCTTGCACAACAAAATCTGGCACTGATAGGGCCGACAGAAGTCAATTACTAACGACCCAAATCCTGGAAACTTTCTGGTTTTGTTAAAATACTTGGATACATTTTTATTGTATAAAAATATACTTTGTGCATAACGTGTTAAATACTTTATTATGCTTTCGATAAATAAAGCATTGACACTTCTGGAGACGCTAACGGATAAATTAAAAGTTTGGAGGAGTGACCTGTGTGACAATGTCGTTACTAAGGCAGAGCAGGTATGTAATGAATGGAGTGTCAGTATAACAAAAAGGATAAGAAGGAATCACATGATACCAGGGGAGTATGCAGACGATTCTGCATTAACCGTTCTACAAGAAATGGGACGTTCTCTAATAGAAATTTGGACAAACTGTCAGTTGAAATTTCAAGCCGTTTCTCTAACACAAAAGAGTTAGAAAAACGCTTTGGGTTCCTCTGTAAATTTGAGGTGTACGTAAATGATTGGGATACACATTTTAAGGAACGGCTTTCCCAAATCAATATTAAGTGCACAGCGCTTGCAAAACTGTATCCACATCACCTAAACAGTGAAGAATTGTTCAGTGACTTGAAAGACGTCATATTTTTATTAAAAAGGGGCAAAAGTTATCGGAGAACAAATGGATTTTACACCTCAGGGACTGCTACAATACATTTCTTTAATGGGATTACAAAACACTAGCAACAGCTTTAAAAAATTTTTATTTTACCAGTGTCTGTGTTGTCTTGTGAAAGATAGTTTAGTAAGCTTAAATTGATTAAAAATCGTACCTATGATCAACAATATCTCAAGACAATATATCAAATCTAGCGATACTTTCTATTGAAAACGACATTGCTTCGTCTTTAGATTATAGTGATTTAATAACTCACTTTGCAGTAATTAAGACCAGGAAAGTTACATTTTAAAATGTTTCGTTTCAAATATTTATTAAATATTAAAAATAAATATTAAGTGTTTATTAATAGAAGACAGAACCATTAACCTGTAATGGTAAGTGATTTATTTTATCATACTTTTAATGTAATTCTTTGTTTAACTTTATGTTCCTTTAGGATACAGTTTTGACAATGCGCTTTAGATCTACAAGGAATCCGCATGTTTATTAGAACATATCTTCATTATAAATTTGTATATTACTACATTTGTTAATAATAAATGTATAATTTATGTAATGTATAATTTAATTTGTGATGTTTTCAATTTGTTTCTTCTGCAAGTAGATAATATTGTATATTCACTTTATTGTATATAATAATATTGTTATTAATTCACTTAGAAACCTCTGATGATACTGATATTTTTCAGTGAAACGTGCGTCAGGTGTTAAAAAGAATATACAATATTATCTACTTGCAGAAGGAACAAATTGAAAACATCACAAATTATATAATTACTGCAAGAAACATCGAGTTACTTATATAGAAAATAATGTATAATTTGTATAAATGTATGTATATTATAATGTACTTTATAATATTATATGTAATTTCTTAATTTTGACTTAACAAATATTGTTAAGACGTTTGCTGGACATGCTTTCATACAAAAATCTACACATCTGCATTTATTAAGTACTTTGTTCACTGGATGAGCCTTCATTTTTGCTCTTTTGTGCTCCTTTAATTGTGAAGGTGAGGCGGGCGATGATCTCCTTGCCCCAGGCACCAAAAAGCGTAGCTACGCCACTGGCTGGGTTCAAAAGCTGAGCAAAGTGTCAATTTGAAATGTTTATTAAAATTGAACAAAATGTCATTGGAATGTTTTCAAACGATTGCTGAGGAAGACTGCACGTCTCATGCACATTTGTTTGAGTATAAAAGATTTATTGAAGGATGTCAGAGCATGAAAGATGATGAACGCCCTAGACAACCTTCCACTTCAAGAACAAATGAAACTTTAGACAAAATTAACCAGATTCTTTGGAGAAGACCACCAAATGTACCAGTGTGTAAGCATGAATGGGGGAACAATATGGAATGAAACAAGCACTAGAATTCAGTACATATAAATATCAGTGTGTTATAGTATCAGTCTCATTATTTAATGGCCACACTTCATACATAGTGAGAAACCTATTTGTATAAGCTATTTCCTTCAAACAAAGGCCACTACCATAATGTGGAACCAGAAATCAATAAAATGTACATATCAGGAGCTGGGATTAGAAAGGGTGAATATGAAAATCATGGTGTTGGGAAACTGCATTTAAAGTTTGTGAATACTCTTGGGATAAAAAGGGCGAATTAATATGTATTTCAGTATTAAAAAACAAACTCTGATTATTTTACACTTATTTTTAAATAGTTAATAAGTAAAATAAAAAATAATAATATAAAAACAAAAAAATTTAAGAATGTTCTAAAATTTAAATTAATTGAATTCGAAATTGTTGATAACTTAGCACTAGGTATTAATGTCAAATTTTTAGTAAATTATATGGTACCGTGTAAAAAATGTGGAGGCTAGTATATTCCTTGAAATTAAAATTAAATAATGATTAGCATGCATTGTTGAAAGTATATTTTTTAAAAATTATTTAAATGCTAGAAAACTAAAACTTAAAAATTGAAACAATTAACATTAATGATTAACAAATTTAAAATAATTAAGAATGTTAGCATTAAAAAATCTGAAGTCAGAGTAAATTATTTTATACTTTTTAAATTTTGTAGTTTCTTGCATTTATTAACAATCCAATTTTCTGTATGTTTCTGCCTTTTCACTGACCTATTGTTACTTGCCACTTTACAAAAGACCACACTCACACCCACTGTAGTATGGCACTACTAGAGTAACAGTATAATCAGACACTATTAGAGTAACAAACAAATAATGTATACAGTGTAAGAAAGAATGAACTAATCACATTGAAATACTGACTCATACTGACCAAACTTTTCATAGACATATCAGGTCAAGTATAACTACGACTAAGCGTGGTGGAGAAAGGGCGAACCTGAGAAAAATATAATGCCGACGTGTGATGTGCCGACGTATATTCGCCCTTACTCCTCCAATGTTACAGCACTAAGCTCTCAGCTAGTTTTATGCAGTCCATACATTTCAATGCTATTTAAAAAATACTAGGGGTGAATATAGACTTGATAGTGGTATTACTGTGTTCTTGACATGTCAGAAAATAGGATTCTGTAAAAAAAATTGTTTTTTTTTTATTCGTCCTTTCTCCTCCAAGCTCCTGATATCCACCTTCAAAAAATATTTTTTCCCCATGAGTATTCAGTCAAAACTATGTGAATTAAAGAGGATGCTGGATCATGGGGTGCCGAATAAAGTAGTTTTTTTACACCACAGTGGACAGTAATTCAACACAGTGGACACTAATGGATTGTGACGTTCAACACATTGAATGCTTCAATGAAGATAAAAATTGCAATGGGATTGCTGCAGGATTAAATACAAACCATGAGAGTGATGATGAAGAAAGTGAAAATGAAGATGTAAGGAATCACACTGTGCTAATTGGCTTAAAGGACATGATTCCCATTATCACTACACACAGAGCTCTGGAAAACAAGTATGTGGAGGCCAACGTGAAAAATGAGTATGAAAACATGATCATACATAAACATATGAAGTAGCATGTGCAGGTGCCCATATCACCAATTTTCAAGAACATATAATAATGAAATGGCAGTACAGGTAAGTTCTTTAATATTTTACTGTATTTTTACATTACACTGTGTTACTGCATGTTTAACAATGAGTTTATTCATTGCAATTAAATGTCTAAGACGTCGCAAACTAACATTCTACAAATACATATACTACAGAGTATGAAGCCGTACGTTTAATAATAGCATTAGTATTGCAGTACTGCGTATACATATTTACTTTAACCCTCTATAAGAAGGCCACCCCTCAACGTAACCACTTTTAAGTGTAACTCCGAGTGGTTGGCTTAAATAGGTTTCACTGTATAAGGGAGAAATGAGGCCAGCACTATGCCCCAGGTAGTCATTTTGCTAGACTTAGTCATCCTAGGGGCTGGAAAAAGTAACCTTGATTTTATAATGAACCTATGTTAGTAGCCAATCATCACATCCAGAGACTACTTTAAGAGCTCAGGTAAAAAACTGATTTGTTTATATACAGTGAGCAACAAAATACAGGAAGTAACAATAAAAAATAGAGACAACACATAACATGAACAGAACAGTCCAGAATGGTGAAACATGTGATGAAATACAAGCCAAAAGGGAGCAGGAATGTGTACGAAGCAAAAAAAATATGGCTAAGAACAAAGACAAAACCAACTAGCAATCCATATCTTGAAGTAAAGTAACTTTTACCTTGAACAGCCCACAATAATGAAGCTGATGATTATGTTCAAATTGACTAGATAGTATAGTACGAACCAGTACTTTTATAAAGTTGTTTGATATAGAACAAAAGGTTTATCACCACCAAGGCCTATATGATTGCACATTGTAATTTTTTTTACCTTTACGACTGTAGTTAATTCATCAGAGTGGACTGTCCACATGAGGTCACTTAAACTGTTAGCGAGACTAACAGATTTAGTATGACATAACAGTACTGATTATAGATATTTTTGTTGAGGTAGGACAAAGTTGGTTTCTGCCCCTCCAATTATTACCACCAAGTCAGGAAATTAACAGTTTCAAACCAGTGACAGTGTTGAGTCAACGGAAGGACACCAACGCGTATATTGTTTTCGGACACATCAATGAAATACGAGAAAAATGAAATAACGCGCTCGAGCAATCGCCATGTGCCGGCAGGGATGGGTTTCTTTTTTAAAAAATGTTAAGGCTTTTTAAATAATGTACGTGAGAGTGTGTGTAAAAAATTGCAGGCTGGGCTGTTTGTGTTAATGTGTGATGTGATTAAGGTAAGCCAGTAGAATAAGTAATTACAAGTAGTACTCATGTAGCGAATCAAACAAAAGAAGAAATCATTAAGAAGCTATGTCAGATGCAAAAGCATGGTAAAATTTGTTGGAATTTAAATGATTTTACAAAATTAAAATATTAATTCTCTTCATTCAAAATGTGTATTAATACTTATTTCGTAACCTCACACTGTTTCTGACCTCGCTTATGAAAGAACCTGGGGACCCTTAGGAAGATCGAAATATCGGTAAGCAATGAACACTTAATAAATATAAATCAGTGTGTTTTTATACAATCCATCCGCACGTCGTGTATTTTTGAAGAATGTGCACGACGAAAAATGAGTCTAGCAAGACCATCAGCTCAACCCGCACATGCGGATGGATTGTGTGTAGTGTTGACGGATGTCAAGGAATCATGCATCGTGCATGTTTGATCATGCGTACGCTTGTTGTCTATCAAATCGTCATTTTCGAGCAAGTACAGTACATGTTTTTAGAGCACATTTGTTTAATAAATGTTTACTGTTTAATTTTACTTACATTCATTCTTTAGTTTATATTTAATAAGTAATGATTCAGATAAAATTTCAGTTTAATATTTAGTTTAGTTTATTCTTCGTTTACATAATGCATTCAAATATCATTAACATTTATTATTTTTAATATTGTTATTATTAATTTGTTTTAATTACAATTCAAAATGGGCCATGAAATAACATCAAAATTTATCGAAAAATATAAATTAAATAGATGTCTGTGGGATGTACCCTATCAACGAGAACGTCTGGCACGCTGGACGAGTTTCACGACAGTACGGTGCGCACATCCATTACCGACGTCAGGCATGCTGGACAGCGGCGATGGTTAATGCATGACCGGCTTAACTTAGTCCGGGATCTACCAGAGAATTAAGTACGTGATAAGCAGCAGAAGGTTTGACAATTTTGAACAGTAGACATACATCCCTGGTGCCAAAAACCATCGAGTCAGATGGCTAACAGGAAGAGTTTGGCTGTGGCAGAATTTCAAAATTCGAAAAAAGTCCCAAAAATTACGTGATCAGCAGCATCCAAAAAACTGGGTGGAATCATCTCAGACCACTTCCTAGGTGAATGATTTAATGAAATCTGTCAATTTTTTGGAAGCTTTTCACGAATCTGACGACTTTAAAAATTTCAAAATGTCCCAAAAATTACGTGATGAGCAGCATGGGAAAAATTGGGATCCGTTGATCCAGGTGCCTCCCCTGATGAACATTTCAAGCGAATCTGTCAGTTTTCTGGAAGATTTTGGTCAATCTGAGATACAAATTTGAAAATATCCCAAAAATTACGTGATCAGCAGCATTCAAAAAACAGAGTGGAATCGTCTCAGACCACTTCCTAGATGAATGATTTAATGAAATCTGTCAATTTTTTGGAAGCTTTTCATGAATCTGACAACTTTAAATATGTCAAAATGTCCCAAAAATTACGTGATGAGCAGCATGGGAAAAATTGGGATCCGTTGATCCAGGTGTCTCCCCTGATGAACATTTCAATCGAATCTGTCGGTTTTCTGGAAGATTTTGGTCAATCTGACAGACAAAATTGAAAAATATCCCAAATTAGCGGCATGCAAAAACCGAGTTATATTGACTTAGTTCACTTCCTTGACGAATAATTCAGTAAATTATTTAAATATTTCGGAAGTAGCCCATGAATCTGAAATTTTGAATATCTGAAAATGTGCCAAAAATAACCCATGTGATAAGCAAATTTAAAAAATTGGTTTGATAACGCTTAATAAAATATCTGGTGTGTATTCCAAAATTAATTGTTTAGGAGCATCCAAAAAACTGAGTTTGTGCGCATATACTCATACCTATAACCTACATATTATATTGGTGGTGAGGTATAAAATATTGAAGAAAGAAACAATAGTACTGATTAGGTTTATATTAGCAAAATATCGGTATGGAGAACCATACATGACTTCCATATTCTAAGATTTATTTTTAAAATCATTTTCGAAATGAAATATTACCATAGAAACTACTTCTTTCTACTTACTGCTTCAGCCTTAACCACAGTACTGTGGTCACTAACGTATACCACCTCACGTTATCGTACTCGATTTTCACTGATGATGGAAGTCGATGGCATTGCCGAAATGTCTGGTTTTGTAGAAAACATTGGACTACGGCCAAATATCCCGGGAAGGAATTTTAACAAAAACTACTTCTTTGTTGCCGATAACGTTGTACACATATATATCAGTGGCGAAGTTCTCCATGTACAGCCCTGAATTGTAGAGTTCTCAAGACCTATTGTTTTTGGTGAAGTTCGGTTGAGGGAAAGGGGTAGTTTACCTGCAAAGTTTTTTTAACAAGGGTATTTTCTATGGCAAACGATAACAGCCGCAAATTCAAACAGAATCAAAAGATTATTTGCATACAGCCCTGATTTGTAGAGTACTCAAGACCTGTTGTTTTTGGTGAAGATCGGTTAAGGGAAAGGGGTAGTTTACCTGTAACGTTTTATGTTTTAACAAGGGTATTTCCTATGGCAACGATAACAGCCGCAAATTCAAACATAATCAAAAGATTATTTGCATACAGTCCTAAATTGTAGAGTTCTCAAGACCTGTTGATTTTGGTGAAGATCGGTTGAGGGAAAGGGGTAGTTTACCTGCAACGTTTTTTTAATAAGGGTATTTTCTATGGCAAACGATAACAGCCGCAAATTCAAACAGAATCAAATAATGTTTTGCATACCGCCCTGATTTGTAGAGTACTCAAGACCTATTGTTTTTGGTGAAGATCGGTTAAGGGGAAGGGGTAGTTTACCTGCAACGTTTTTTTATCAAGCGTATTTTATATGGCAAACGATAACAGCCGGAAATTCAAACAGAATCAAATAATGTTTTGCATACAGCCCTGATTTGTAGAGTACTCAAGACCTATTGTTTTTGGTGAAGATCGGTTAAGGGGAAGGGGTAGTTTACCTGCAACGTTTTTTTATCAAGCGTATTTTATATGGCAAACGATAACAGCCGCAAATTCAAACAGAATCAAATAAATTTTTGCATACGTCCCTGAATTGTAGAGGTCTCAATGACTTTCGATTTTGGTGAAGATCGGTTAAGGGGAAGGGGTAGTTTACCTGCAACCTTTTACGTTTTAACAAGAGTAAAGTACTTGAAAATTTATTTAAACTTTTTGAAACAATGGTAATTGTTAAAAATAAAATAATTTTGTTGCCAGGCAATAAAATTATAATTTTTTCATTTTAATGTAATATAATATTTTTCATTTAATACAGCAATAAAAAGGCAGGTAAGACACAGCCTGGCTGTTTGGCTGAAAATGATTTTAAATATAAATCTTAGATTATGGAAGTCATGTATGGTTCTCCATACCGATATTTTGTATACATCGTATGTAAGCAATGTAGTGGTGTGATAGGGAAGTGTAGGGAGGGGGGATTGTCCCGCGCTGTACACATAGAGCGTTGAGGCATGCCTCACTTCTGTGGTCCAAACAGTTAAGTTAAAGCACCTGTGTTGTTTCTAAGTGTTTATTTTATGCGGTTATTAAAAGTGTCACTGTTATTCCGCTGAACTAACAGATGATCAAGATTGTTATTTGAATTATTTGTAACATTAAACATATATATAGAAACTAATCAAGTTTAAAAATTTGAAGTTCAATCAGTTGTATTATTGTGTATGACTAATACAAGGATTGTTCAATAGACACACGTATAGAGCTGTAAAGCATTTTTTATTCAACGATTTTAAAAGAAGTCTCCAATAACATTAAAGACATGAGTTCCACTGTTGCGCTAACCTGTAGATTCCCTGCTAGTAAAATTCTTACGGCTGTTTGTGGAACCATTCGGTTACAGCAAACTCTACCTCAGCGTCCGATTTGACCCACCGTCCTTTTAGTGATTCCTTAAAAAAAATTTAAGATAAGATTTTTGCCTACCCATTCATTAACTACTAGCTTCGCCAGTAAGCAAATTGATGTCCATTTTTTCGGCTTGCACGCATTATGTTGGTGTGGGTTTCGGCACTTTCATTTAAAAAGCGTGCAAACGTAAGAAAATAAACATGAGTGAGGCCAGAAATAACGTGAATTGTGTGTGTGTGTGTGTGTGTGTGTGTGTGTGTGTCTTACCTGCCTGTTTATTGCCGTATTAAATGAAAAATATTATATTACATTAAAATGAATAATGAGTTCTCAAGACCTATTGTTTTTGGTGAAGATCGGTTAAGGGAATGGGGTAGTTTACCTGTAACGTTTGATGTTTTAACAAGGGTATTTCCTATGGCAAACGATAACAGCCGCAAATTCAAACAGAATCGAAAGATTATTTGCATACAGCCCTAAATTGTAGAGTTCGCAAGACCTGTTGTTTTTGGTGAAGATCGGTTGAGGGGAAGGGGTAGTTTACCTGCAACGTTTTTTTAACAAGGGTATTTTCTATGGCAAACGATAACAGCCGCAAACGGAGAAAAAAAATTAAATAATTACTCACATAAGAACGCTTGCAACAGCCGGTGAACGCCATTTTCAGACTACGTAATGTCTTGATGTAATGTTTACACCGGTACAACGGCGCGTGACGTCACCGCTTGCACATCAGCTGTCACTCCAAATTGGACTTTGGGATGTATATAATTCTTGCAAAAATGAAGGCGAACCATTTTCCAAACATTTACAAGCGAGTTGGATGAAAAGCGAGTTGAGCCGATACCTGCCGGTTAGGTTCGGAAGGGCGGCCCGAAGGGCCGCGGGATATAGTTCATTGTCCCGGTACCTGCCGGTTAGGTTCGGAGGGGCGGCCCGAAGATAATTCTTGCGAAAATTGGGCTGTATTGCTGAAATCCGGACAAATCTTCCCAAACGCCAAACTTACCAAAGGCTGATGTAATGCTGGCTTATGGTTGGTGCTTAGACAACAATCAACGGCTGGGTTTAAAATTTTGTAATCTCTTATTTCTAATTGCTATTTCTAATTATTAATATTGTGTACTGTTGCCGCGTTAGGTAGTCTGGTGCGTGGATGTTTTTGTGATTTTTAGTGCTTTAGTTTGTGTTTGTGTTTTATTTATGTGTTATTGATTATGGTTTAATTATTTCTGTTTAGGGGTATTTACTATACCTGTAACATTGTCAATTTGGCGTGATACCTAACATTTGTATCCACACAATGGCCTGCTCAGCTATTCCTTGCGAGAAGAAGCCAGACGAATGCATTCGGATGAGTGAATCCGAGGTTATTGACTTTTTAATAGCCCACGAAGTTATTAAAGGGTCAATAAATTGTCCTTCGTGTGGCTCCTTGCTTGAATTGAATAGACAGACATTATTATTTCGGTGTCAGAATTTGCGAGAAGTGGTAGCTAAAAAAAAAAGGAGGTGTAACATCACGTATTCCGCACGAAAAGGGAGTTTCCTTTCGAATACCCGCCATCCTGTCTCAACCTACTTCAACCTGGTCTGCCATTTCCTACATACCAAACCGCCTCGCCAACGCTTTCTCATGTGGAACTGTGGTGTGACCTCCCGCTTCATCGTCGACTGGTACAGTTTTTGTCGGGAGGTATTTGTTTTCGACGCCCAGCGCTCCTCAGCCAAACTGGGGAGCCCTGGAAAGACTGTAGAAGTCGACGAGGCCAAATTTGGACGCCGGAAGTATAATCGGGGCAGGCTCATTAAAGGGCAGTGGGTGTTCGGGGGGGTGGAACGCGGTTCTGGAAAGTGTTTTATGGTACCGGTGGAGCGCCGGGATTCCACTACTCTGCTCGAGATCATTGAGGAGTGGATTCTTCCAGGCACAACTATCATGAGCGATTGCTGGAAATCATATGATTGCCTGGAAGAAGCGGGGTTCATTCACCAACGTGTGAATCACCAGCTAAACTTCGTGGACCCCGCAACCGGCGCTATACTAACACCGTGGAGAGGGCATGGAGAGAAGTCCGCCATGGTATCCCACGATTCGGGCGGAGAGAAGATCATTTCGTTGGATACCTGGCGGAATTCATGTTCAAGCGCCGGTACCCGCTATACGACGGCCATCGCGTGCACGCCTTTTTCAGAGCCGCAGCGGAGTTGTATCCCCCGGCACACTAAGGTAAGGTTTTCATCTTTTCATAATTATATGCATGGATTCCATGTCGCCGTGTGTGTGTGTGTGTGTGTGCGTGTGTGAAATATTTCTTTTCCTATTCTTCTATACTGTATAAACACCAGAAAAATAATTTTAAACGGCGGTCGAACCTATTTACGGAGAAAAAAATTAAATAATTTATCCCGTAAGACGGCAAAAAACGATGCGTTATTTGCCGCGTGAACTTAGGAAGTACAGCGCCGAGTACTCCGCGCAATGACGTCGTAACTCGTCATTCGCTGTGTATCCGTGCGCCGTGGCTGAGTTAACATGGCGGTCATTCATTTTACATGCGTGCTTATGGGAGTAATTATTTAATTTTTTTTCTCCGTGAATAGGTTCGGCCGCCGTTTAAAATTATTTTTCTCGTGTTTATATAGTGTAGAAGAATAGGAAAAAAAATATTTCACCGCAATTTGGGGTTACGTAGTATCGTAAATAATTACCAAGGTTAATAATATTACAGTTAACCCTTTAGTAAATCATCATGCGTTGACCTGTTTAATTCCGGACACAGCGTGCTTAGCGAACCGTCTGTAACTTAGAAATATTTGAAAATCGTAATGTAAGTAATTAATAATTTGAAGGCACAAGTAGTAGTTAAAATAATTCCTGTACACTAAATAAGTCTAAATAATTTGTTTCATCTTGCTATAAGAATGTCTATTTAAATAAAAGTTGGAACTATATTATGGCGGAGTACTCGCTCCGCTTCGTTGTTATGTACCAGTCGTATCAAGTTAAGAGTTACGATGCGGCGTTCAGACAGTACACACCTCCAAACGAGGGCTCTTCAAAAGTGTGTTATGTAAACTTTAAAATAACGGTTAGCTACCACAAACAAAAACGTGGGGAGCTAGTGATTTTTAAATGTATATGATGTAGAAAAAGTTTGTTCAAGAAATGTAGTAATATAAGAAAAATTATCAACACGTAAACAAGGTGACGTCTCTACTTAAGATGTAAACTCCAGTACAACTCTACATGTGAATATGTGACCTGCCAAATTGCACATACGGACGTCTACAACCCATACGCGCTGACCAGGACCGGCGTGGATCAACCCAACTTCATGCAGCATTACATCAATCTACTCACTAATACGGCTATTAGATATTCACCAGAGACACGACACAAATGACTACCCCGACTACCAGAATTCCGAAGAGTCACACCCCAGGACGAGGACAGCAAAGCTTATTTTAGAGGTGACTCGATAGCTTGGCTATCGAGAATTAATTACATTTGAAACATAACTTTTATAGATGAAAGAGACTTTTCAAAGACAATAATTTTCTCTAAGCAATAAATAAAACCAAAGAAATGTAAACTGTAGTATTGAAAATCATACGTTGTAACGTTAATATTGTAACGATAAAAGTATTTATATATGACGATTGAATCTTATCGAAACGTAATGTAGCTTCACTTCTGGTTCGTCAGCTTGTGACGACGAGAATATTTCGTTACGTACAATGTTATTGTGAATAGGTTACTTGTATATATGTCGTGTGCACTTGGATTACATCACCCGTAGGAAGTGTGAACTTGTAATATATATAAATAATGTAGCGACAAACTCGCACTGGAGTCGTCGATGTGTAATTATGAATGTGTTATGTTGAACGGCGAATAATTTTGTAAATTGCCGCTTCTCCCACTATGCTGCTTTTTTTTCCGTGACGTCACTCAACGATGCCAACTATCGGGTCCGTTGCAATCTGTGAATTCTATTTACTAAATGTAACAGCAATAATAACGACACACAAATACTATCAAACATATATCCTTGTGGAATCCTTTATTCGGAAAAAACACTGGTTGACTGTTTTAATAAATTTAAACAGAATAATCGCAATTGTAGCGCAAACTATAATTCTTCCTTTACCAGTTGGCAGCAGTAGCCAAACGTTTAGTATTCCTTCCAGACCAAAACAATGCTTTTTGTTAACGTTTTTAAATAAAATATTAATTATCTCAGGGCGTATATGGTTCGGGGATTATAAATTAAACAAAATATTACACTATTAATCAAAATACAAGTTTACAATTACAGGATATTACACCGTTAGTGATACGTGCACACAGAAATTGTATAGTGGTTGCCAGTTTTATAAGGTTATGTCCAGTTCAGGCTTTGATAGTTATTATGTAAATTAAAAGTTCTCGTTGTGTTTAAAAAGGTGTTAGTCTTATATGGTGTTATTAGTGATTGTTTTTAGTGTTAGTGTTATATGGTGTCTGTAGTTTAATTGATTATTACTTAAAATACGTGTATACAAAGGTGTGTGTTGAAGTACAATATAATGAGATGTCAGAATCACCAAATCCTCTTCTTGTACTCTTCTTGGTTGAAGATAGGGCCCACGTACACGTCAGATCTTCTTTCTCGTCCCTCGTCCACTTCAAATCTTCTTCCTGGTTATTATATCTTCTATTCCATGTAATGGGTGTTCTTCTGTTATTGCAAAAAGTTCGTGTAGTGTACCTCTAACTGTATTTATCTGATTGTATAGTTTTTTCACACTTTATAACACAAAATGTAAGACGATTTAAAAACGCGTCTATCTACTAAGATCGTTGTCAAAGAAGTCCCATTTTATTTATCCAAAATTTCTGGTTGCTAAGGGTAAACTTGGAATCTGGTTGGCCAATTCGAATATACATTGTCATATACTTTCATTATTTCGAAGTCTAAAATTTGTTCAAAATCTTTAAATTAACATAACTTTTCTATACTTAATGGGAATTTAAAACCATTATCAGCATTATTTTGATCTTCACATTTGATATATTTAGACACCAAACATGCCTATTTTTGCTTAAGAACTATGGATGTTACAATTTTGTTATTTCCTTAAATAACTTGATATGTGTTATTTTGTTCCTATATTCTTTGTATACATTTTTATCTATAAATACATATACCCTCTCACATTTGCTTTACAAAATTTCTAATTTAATTGTTCAAAATTTACTAAAGTTGGTTTCACCTGGCCTATGTAATAGTATTATTTTCATCACCATGTTTTAACATCTTTAACAATTAAATTAACTTCTAACACTCATCAAAATGGTTTAACATATAATGTTATTTTAACAACACAACAGATATATTATTCTAATAGTTAAATTCATGCCCACATGGCTATGATTATACCAATTCCTTGCACAAATAACTGTTTTCTACTCAAACTGTATAGGTGTTTGACACTTAACAAAACATCTTTTTATAGTCCATTCTGCTTGGTCAATTAATTTACCATGGTTTAACATCAGCTCTATTGTTATATTTGTTAACACAACATAAAAAAATTGAATTAATATCATTAAATTGACATTCCTTTAAACTAACTGTATCATCTGTTACATACTAAAAAACACAACACAAATACTATGATATAACACTGTGCCTAAAACATAAAACATGCACATTTTACAAAACAAATTCTATACTAATTGGTTAGTCCCTTGTCAGCTAATTTACTCATTATTCTGACACTGTCTATGTCATATTTACTATTTATATGGGTTTCAACATCTGTATACTTACTGATGTCCGACTTACAAAAATTACTATAAAGTGAACACTGTTGCTTTACCTCACCACACAGTTCTAATAATCTTGTTACATTTACTGTTTATCTGGGTTTTACTCTTGTTATATGTTATTGTGACCATGTTATAATTTGTTGTTTACTGGACAACCCTATGAACTCTATATGTGACAATTATTTGTATGGTTCATGTATCTATAATCAGGTGTATTTATATTTTTGTTACATCAATTAACTTAATTATTTACTAATATTTCTCTTACATAATATTACATGTTTGGGCCTATTATCCCTCACTTTGTATTTTGATTATCTGGATATAATGATACGTTAACTGAAACCATTTGTTCTTTATAGTCCTGGTTCATAAACCGTTTGTCTTTATAATTCTTTGTTTGGTCAATACTGAAAGTTCATTGTCATAGTTGGGGTTAAAGGTGTTCTGCATCACTTAGCCTAAATCATTAATTTGGGTACGGTCAGTTGTCTTACTAGTCAGTCTAAAATTGTTAGTTGTTCCTCTTCACTATCATCTTGGAAGATATTGTTCTCCTTGTCAGCTTCTTAACCAAAGTCTTCATTAAATCAGGTACGATATTATGTTGTTCCAAATGTAATGTTACAATATTGAAATGTAAATTATAATCCCTTTAATAAATAATACCATTCTTCAAATGGTTAATGTAATCTTGCAAGTTCTTAGATGAGCATAGTATAATTCAGACGTCTTTACTATATTTAAAGCAGACTCGGATCCGAGGTAAATTACATGATCAATATGATCCCTTGTTTTACAGAAAACCCTTTTTAATTATTTCAGTATAAATTTTTATGTTATGGGATCTTTTTTATATAATTTGTTAATAAAGAGATGTCATCTTATTACACTTTGAAGTGAGTGCATAAATCAGTGAAATACCTTCCCCTTGTGTCCTAATAAATAGCGTAAATATTATTGTTGTTTGTGTTGAGTTTAATTTCAGTTCGTTACAACGTAGGCAGCCTATATAATTGGCTAGCGTCAATTATGATGCGTTCCCTGGATTTGTAACGTAGCCCGGAACGTTACAGTAGTTTTATCGACATTTGAAAAGATTTATTTAGAAATTTGAAAATAATTGTGATGATCATCACCAATTTATGGTTATTCAGGCAACTAATTTTATAACAAAAAAATTTTAATTTAAAACAACATGACTTTGAAAATTAATTTATTTTTTCAAAATAACAATCAATAAAAATCTAATCTATTATAAAACTTATTCTAATTTTCTATAAAACCTTTCTATTTTATTTTAATCATGGCCCCCACATTCGATTGCGGGCCCTGCAACCAGGATCAGGCTCGCCCCCCCCCCTTCGTGTATTCGGATGGTATGCTGTATTTCAAAAATTAATTTTTTTTATTGTATTTTAATACTACACAAATTTTATTTAAACTGGTCATTTATGGAAAGAATAATTAAGGCTACCATTTCAATCTAAAAACCAAACTTTATTGACAAAATAATAAGATTAACATTATGGGAAAGATAGGAGCTAAGCAATTAAAATTAACAGTTAAAACTAAAACATTACTAAGATAGGAGCCACTGATAGTTGAAATACTTTATTTCAATATAACTTTCCTAGCTTTCTTTTCACTAAATTCAGTTATAACATCTGAGAAGTCGACAGTTTTGGCTAACTCATTTTCAATTGCCAAAATTGCGAGATGGTTCAATCGGGTTTGTCCAGTTGTGCTTCTTTGCCAAGTTTTTAAAGAATTTGACAATCTACTGAAAGACCTCTCAGCCGTTGATACTGTCACTGGAATAATACAAAAAAGTTTAATAGCTGTACAAAAGTTCAAGAAAATGGGCTGGAGGTTTTTTTCATTTATAGAGTTCAAAAGCTTTAACGGGTCCTTTTCCGAGTGGAACACTGTTACAAAAACATTCTTCATATGAAGAGTTTCTTCAAAGAGAGCTTCTGAGTCAGCAAAGTCTGAAGGGTAATATGCGACCAGATTGGCAGATTTAAGCTTCAGCTCCTCCTTGTCTAGATCCATGAATGCTAAAACTGGAGCAAAAAGTTCACAAATTTCTTTACAGCTAGCAAATCTGGTTTTCAAATCAGCCATTATAAAATCCAAAACAGGGAAGACAACTGACGATTTGAAATCCTGTGAAGCTTGTTGCTGAAGTTGCTCTGGCGTGCTTTCTGGAACACTGGATTTTCTTTTGAGAGGGAATTCACATTCAGGTATAATACCAACTGCTTCGGCGACGTGTTTTGCTTCGTTGAGGATGGTTTCCCATGAATCCCTTAGAGCCTGCAATTCAGACAACAAGTCTTTAATAAGTTGAGTTTCAGTGTTTAAGGAAATTCCTTTCCTTTGTATGATCTCATTTCTTTGATCAATGGAGGCTAAGATCTTGTGCCAAAACGATGATGTCAAGAGGCCTTTAAAAGACCCAAAGTACCTCTTCAACGCCAAAGCAATGTTTCTAGCTGCTGGTGTCAATGCAGGCAAATCATTTTCTTCCAGAAGCAGGTCCAAAACCCTGAGAATCGAAGGATAATGTTTGACGATCGGTCGTACAGCTTGAATTCTTTCACTCCAACGAGTCTCGGAAAGGCTTTGCAAAGACAAAGGAACGTGTTGCTTCAATAATTCCCAACGGCCAGGGCTACTGGAGAACAAAGAATAGAAACTATCAATGTTACCGAAAAATGTCAATACGTCATGGTTCAGTTTTGCAGCATTTACACCAACTCTGTTGAGGGAGTGTGCTCCACAGGGAGAAAAAATAGCAGACGGATTTTTTTCAAGTATTCTTGATTGTACACCTTTAGTGTGTCCACGCATGTTAGAGCCATTGTCATATCCTTGAGCTCGGCAGTCGGGAAGTGGGACTCCAATATTGTCTAAAGTAGACAGTAATTCGTCAGTTATTACCTCACCTGTTTTCCCATTAAAATTCATGAATTCAATGAATCTTTCACATACTTCAAATGTATTTTTTTCTTCATTTTGAAAAACGTACCGTAGAATTAGTACATTCTGCTCCTGATGGGAAATGTCAGGAGTGGCATCAACAATAATCCCATAGAAGACAGACTCTTCTCGTTGGTGCAGAATAGTTTTCAATAGTTTTTTGCCACAGAGAGAAATAAATTCATTCTGCGAGTACCATGAGAGATAGTGAGCTTGACCTATCATACTTTTTTTATTCAATTGATTTTCTTTAATCTTGGCTAAATGTTCACGAATTACTTCGTCGTATTTCCCTAGTAACTCTAACACTCCTAAAAAGTTTCCATTGTGAACATCGCCGATCTGGGTATTTTCACCTTGGAAAGCTAAACCTCTACTTGTTAAGAATAATGTAGTGTCCAGAATTCGTTGAAGTATAGCTTTCCATCTTGTTGCTTCACAGTTAATAATCTGTTGCAGATTACTGTCGACTCCATGTCCTTTCAATGATATCTGAAGACTTTTCCATTCTAGGTAGTGTTTTCTGTGGTCAGAGCTTCTTTCGTGCTTTGACAATATTTTGTATAGTCGTTTGTATGGTTGTTTTTCCGGGGAAAACCCTTCTTTTGCAAGTTTACTTTTGTTTTGGTTTGAATAGAATATGCTACAAGGCAAACAATGAATGCTGTTTTTCGTTTCACTCCACATTAACCAATCACGTAAAATTGGTTTACATGCTCTGTTTTCTGTTTTCATGTACAACAATGTTTCAGGGAAATGTTTTCCTGACGGGTCAGCTGGAAAGGATTTTGAACTGGCCTGAAAAGCTGAAAAACCACCGTAGCACGATATTATTTCCTGCCGTAGTTTATCACTCATCACCGGTGGCCACGTACTAGGACTAGGATCGTCAAAATTACATGTTTTATTGTCATCAACAGTATCCTTACTAAGACTTGGATCAGCACCAGCACATTTGTCATTACTAGCTTGACATAGGCCTACAGTAGGAGTAGAACCATCTTGGATTGAAGAAGGGTGAGTCTGAGTGGCTGGGGTTTTACTGCCATCATCAGTATCCTTACTAAGATTTGGATCAGCACCAGCACATTTGTCATTACCTCCTTGAGATAGGCCTACAGTAGGAGTAGAAGCATCTTGGTTTGAAGAAGGTTTAGTCTGAGGGGCTGATGTAGGTTCTGCCATAAAACCCGGTTGAAATTCTTGCAATTCTTCTTGTTCATTCCTCTTGAAAAATTTCTTAATATCCTGGCGACCTTTAGCGGATTGTTCTAATTTTTCTTTCTGAAGCTTTCTTTTCAAAGCTCCAGATTTATGTTTATAGCTTGATGCCATCTTAAATTATTATTTTTTCATAAGAGTGTGTGAACCTAAAACAAAACACGACGGATAAAATAATAATAACAAGATTTAATGTTTTTTCGAACCTAAGCATAAGCATACATATAAATATTAATATCTTTTCAGCTTTCTGTTGTACATATCCCACTATCTATAGAATATGTTTAAATTGACGATGGTGGCCAATGCTGTTTTAACCTTTATGTAAAAATTTGCTGTAATTTTTTTGTTTGTAACAAAATCGATTCCGTGATAATATGTAGCTACGATCTAAATTTCTTTTGTCACAAAATTCAAATTTATTTGCGAGCACTCGTTCAATTTTTATGCCAAATGTAAACAAAAACAATACTAGAAAGATAATTTATTTATTTAATAAAAAGCATGGAAACCACAAGGGTCAAATCATGCATGCATGACAAAAAAAGAAACAAAATATAAACAAAAAAAGAAACAAAATATAAACAAAAACGAGCCAATGGCCACTTCAGTGTGTAACCTGCCTCACAGTATTCTTATCTCTTGAATACTGCAATGAAAAACAATCTAACGCAAAAGACAGCTATCGTTGTAAACAAACAGCATTAACTGTTTAAATATATTTTTGCTTAACATCATTACCTGTCAATAATAAAAGTAGAGCAGAGTAGAGCGCAAAAATTAAACAGTTCAGTACTTGTCAAACAGCATCAAGAGGCTAACTGAGGACTGAGCGAACTGACGAACGTATGCGAAGTGTCAATTTTTAGAACAAAGCGGAGAGATAAAGCTCGATTAGCCGTGGCGGGGGAAGTAGGGGCGGCGAGGTGCCTGGTTGAAGGGGAAGGTAGAGGGAGTGTGTTAGGCCCGCGCCGGCTGTTATATGTAAACAAAAGTAACTAGTACAAACACACTTAATTAAATTGTAACTAACATAGAATTTAGGAATAATATTATTTTACGAAACTTGCCTTTGTCATAATTATATATTCGAATTTATTTATCTTCGAAACCGTTAAATATTCTCTCTAAAAATAAATTTAAAAAAAAATAAAATAATTATGGCTAGGCCCGGGCCCCCCGGGGGTCCGGGCCCTGCACCCACAGTTGCGGCAGCCCCCCCCATGTGGGGGCCATGATTTTAATAACCTTTATTTAAAAAAAATTTTCTTTTTCTATTTTTATTGTTTCTGTTTTATATTTAAAAGGTCTATGAGTAATTGTTTCCCGCTATCCTTTGACGTTCTCGGAAAATTTTTCTTTCTACTCACCTGTTTTATTTTCTCAGTCTGTGTTTAAACTTTTTGTTTTATTATTCGTTATTTTTAAATCAAAAAGTTATTTTGTGTTACCTACGAGATTTTGTGATTTCGCGTGTTGTGAATTAATTTTTATGAACAATGCCAAAAAGAAAGCGTGCTGTCCTTTCCCTTGAAGATAGTGAAAATTATATAAAGGTTAAAAAAAGGAGAAAATGCTATTGCCCCATTTATATCCTGTGTAAATATTTGTTCTTAGTTCCAATAATTGTTTCGTTTATCCAAACTATTTCAGTATCCGGACATAGATATATTTCAGTATGGCTGGTATGGATTAGTCCGGATAATCGACGCTATACTGTATTGTTATTTTTTTTCTTCTTAAATGTTATGATCCACTTCCTACACAATTTTTTAATTTCATTTTTCATCATCCATTCAATGTTTGTTCCTACCATAATTTTCAGGATACTCAATTTTTAGTTTAATTATTTCAAAAAACAATTTTTTTATAACAATTTTCGTCTGTTCAATCATACTTTTGTTTAAAAGCATGATTGAACAGACGAAAATTGTTATCCCAAAAATCTGTTTTAGGAAATATTTAGAAATTTGGTATATTCTGATTACAGAGTAATTTACTGAAAGCTGGTAGTAATGGAAGAAGTAGTTTGTGTCTTGCATATTGGTGATGGAGCATGAGAGGGTAAAAGGTCCCGATTCACTGAACATACTCTCACAAAAATTAAGCAATGCATGCTTTGGCATAAAAAGATGAAGACGTCAAAGTACAAAACCGTTATTGACAACTTTCCTCAGTCGCTTGAGGGGCATCACGGATATCACCAAAATTGTTACAGGTACTTTACCGCGATTAAAGAAACTCCTGAGCTTGAAGAATCCAGTAGTTCTACTCTACCCCCAACACAACATACACTTTCTCCTGATTTGCCTGTTAAACGAAAATACCTCAGGTCGTGTACATCAACAACTCTTACTAAAGGGGGACTGGTGTTCTGTCCAAAAAGTGTATCTTCTGTAAGAAAGAGACTAAAGTTTTGAATCACCAAAAGGAACGCCTAGTACAGTGCCAAACAGTGGAAATTGAAACCAACATACGAAATGACGTGAGAATATTACAAGATGACCAGTTACTTATATCTGTAGGAGACAAGGATTTTGTCGCAGCTGAAGTGCGTTACCACAATTCATGCAGGAAATATTATAGACAGAGAGCAATATCAAAGTTAGAAACTGGCAAGAATCGTAAACACATCTTGGCATGCAATTCGTGAAGGTCACAGCGCAGCTTTTGTATCACTTGCAGATTTTGTTAAAAAACATGTAATTTTGGAAAATCAAATAGTTCTTTTGACGGAACTACACGAAAGGTACTTGGCTTGTGTGCAGAGTTTGGTGTCGAAATAGACAATCTGAGTACGTACACTCCACATTTGGAGGAAAAATTGGCTACTCATTTCAAAGACAAAGTCATATTTAGTAAATCACCAAATCGCAAGGGCACACTTGTTTTCAGCAAGAATGTAGAAGTAGATGACGCTATTAGAACTCGTTATGAAGCCTCTTCTGCCGATCCCAAATTAATGGTGCAACGAGTTGGCTACATGCTAAGACAAGAAATTTTGAAAGTGGATAAGACTAATAAGTATGGTGAGCCTTTCAATGTTGACAAGCTTGCAACAAGCGATGACCATATACCTGAACTTGTTACCAACTTTTTTGATGCCTTAGTAGGTGGTCCACAATTTAAGATTCGGTCACCCAAGGTTGCTAGAAGAATAACTACAATTGATGAGGAAGAACAAAAAATTTAGACATATTTTCCAAACTCGGACTATTTGACACAATTCCTGAGGAGGACATATTGGAATTCGAAAAATATACATGCCTACTGTATGGCCAAAAAGGTTGCGCCGACATAAATAAAGCCAGGGCCAATATTTTCCTAAACAGGTATTTATATTGTACATTTAACATGTTTGTGTAATAATTCATATTGCAAATCAAATGTTTGTACTGTTCATGCTATTTTTCTATTTAGGTACGACAGAATGATTTTTCTAAGTTGGCGACAAGTACTTCAAAAGTTGAGGCAGCAAGTCTCCCACCAAGCAAGAGAGAATTGCTCCAGAAGCTCAAAAGATGCAATTATATGGGTTTTATATGGAACCACGCCGACATACCACGGCCAGAACTACTAACCAGCATGCGACCAGACAACAGTGGATGGTTTATTTCAGAAGAAGGTGATTACTCACCACTCTGGTTTGAAGGGCCTCAATTGCCAGAGGAAATTACCAACATTGACGACATAGAAACTGAGGACGACACTGAATATGAAATTGAGCAAGACACAGACTCTGACACTACAGACGACAGTTTTTTTCTAGTTTATTCTTGTAATTTTCAATAACAAATTAATAAATTGAAAATGTGACAGAGAAGTTATGTGTTATTTTTGCTAATATAAACCTAATCAGTACTATTGTGTTTCTTTCTTCAATATTTTATACCTCACCACCTATATATTATGTAGGTTATAGGTATGAGTACATGCGCACAAACTCAGTTTTTTGGATGCTGCTAATCAATCAATTTTGGAATACATACCAGGTATTTTATTAAGCGTTATCAAACCAATTTTTTAAATTTGCTTATCACATGGGTTATTTTTGGCACATTTTCAGATATTTAAAATGTCAGAATCATGGGCTACTTCCGAAATATTTAAATAATTTACTGAATTATTCGTCAAGGAAGTGAACTAAGTCAATATAACTCGGTTTTTGCATGCCGCTAATTTGGGATATTTTTCAATTTTGTCTGTCAGATTGACCAAAATCTTCCAGAAAACCGACAGATTCGATTGAAATGTTCATCAGGGGAGACACCTGGATCAACGGATCCCAATTTTTCCCATGCTGCTCATCACGTAATTTTTGGGACATTTTGACATATTTAAAGTTGTCAGATTCATGAAAAGCTTCCAAAAAATTGACAGATTTCATTAAATCATTCATCTAGGAAGTGGTCTGAGACGATTCCACTCTGTTTTTTGTATGCTGCTGATCACGTAATTTTGGGATATTTTCAAATTTGTATCTCAGATTGACCAAAATCTTCCAGAAAACCGACAGATTCGCTTGAAATGTTCATCAGGGGAGGCACCTGGATCAACGGATCCCAATTTTTCCCACGTAATTTTTGGCACATTTTGAAATTTTTAAAGTCGTCAGATTCGTGAAAAGCTTAAACAAAAAATTGACAGATTTCATTAAATCATTCACCTAGGAAGTGGTCTGAGACGATTCCACCCAGTTTTTTGGATGCTGCTAATCACGTAATTTTTGGGACTTTTTTCGAATTTTGAAATTCTGCCACAGCCAAACTCTTCCTGTTAGCCATCTGACTCGATGGTTTTTGGCACCAGGGATGTCATGTCTACTGTTCAAAATTGTCAAACCTTCTGCTGCTCATCACGTGCTTAATTCTCTGGTAGATCCCGGACTATAAATGAACCAAATTAAAATGAAAATGAGTTTTTCTTAAAGCATTTTAGCAATGTTTATGATGACAAATGTAGAAAAGATTTTGTAAGCTTATTTTTGACAAATTATGAAACTTTTCTGACATACTTTTATTAATTTAATCAACAGGGTGGATACCAGTATCTTCATAATCACACAATTTTTCTTTACCCATGGAATCATCATCGCTGTCGCTTCCCATATTCCTTCACTGATGGGTGCTTTCCTTAAAATCCCCATGTATGAAGAACGACTTTTCCCACTTCTTGGAAACATAAATTTTCCCACTTACTGCCTCATGCATAAATTTTCTTACACGACTTAAACTGTACACTCCGTTATATTTAGCAATGTAACACTTTATGCACGCCTACACGAGGTCTATTCCATTAAAATGGCAATGATATGAGGGGCACCAAATTGCTGTGTGCCCATGTTTTGTAGCAGTTTCATTTATTTTTATGTTGGGGAGAAGAAGGTTCTCAAAACAATTTGTTAATACATCTGCTGTCATTTCTTCACAGTAGTCTCCAGATTTTTCTGACCTAAACAACAAAATAGCACTAGAGATAAATCCCTTTTCTGTACAAGCATATAGGAAAGTAAGTTGTTTCCCTTTTCAATAGGAATTTTCATTGTACAGAGCAATGAATTGTTCAGTCCATCTGTGATCCACAGGATGACTTGTGTTAGATACCCCAGGTTGACATATGGAAAAACTGTAAAGATCTATTTCATTAACTTCAGACTGTCATATAGCAATTTATAATATTAAAACATGGTACTGAACACATCTTACAAAATAAAACACAATTTTTTAATTTGTACTTCAGTTGGCTTAGTCACAAGTAGTAAAGTTATTAATTTTTATTGATAAATCTATACTTTCTATTTCTATACTAGGGTTTATGTAAGGTAGGAGCAGTTGTGGCATTGCTACGCTGTCAGCGTGAGTTCGATTCCCACCAGGACTAATTTAGATATGACTGTTCCCCCTCGCAAGGCGATGGCAAACCAGCAAGAGGTATCCTGGCTAGTATAAACCCTCCCCAAGTATGCCATTCGGATCTGGCATTAAACTGTAGGTCCCATATACCTGTGAGAGACTCCGTAACACACACACACCACGGGCATATGTGGGGAGGGTACAAACCAGTCGAAAGACTGAAGGACCCAATAATAATAATAATGTAAGGGAAACCATCATGTTACAATATATATCCTGAGTATATCGTATATCTTCTGGGCATATTTTTCTGGCAAATTTTTAAAAACTATAACTGTTTACTCCACAAACAAAAATAAACAAAACATTTAACATAAATTTAAAACTTAAGGTTTTAGCAGTTATGGTAGACTTCAAATAAGCAAATAAAATATTCCAAAATATGGTATATTTTGACTTTCAGGTCAACAAAAACTGAATTTATAAACTGAATAAATAAAAAATCTGAGTCAAAATATGTAAACAAAAATCTTACCATTACTTCTTAAAGCATGTCATGGGCACCAAACACTCATGTACATCATGGGCAGTGTCACAGGGAGGCCAGGTGGGCCCAAGCCTCCCAAAATTTTCTTGGGATAATCCCACTAAAGGGAATAAATTTAGTGTAGCTAGTTTTGATTCATTTTAGGGAAAAATAGTTTGCAAAATATCTGTGTGGAAAAACATAATATAAATTACGAAAACATATGAAGTTAATCTTTGAGTTGATCCTAAATTTATTCTGCAATATGCTAGAAGACAGGAATTTTCTGGACAGGGATCAGAAATCTCACGTTGGTGATTCTTAGTCCTGGTTCCATAAATATCCTAGAATGTTTTCATGGCACCTAGCTCTCTCTCTTTCTCTCACACGCACGCACGCACGCACGCGCGCGCGCACACACACACACTTCTTTATTTGTTTTATAATTTATTATATATGTACAGTAACAATATACACAAAATAAATAACCCATAAAACAATAACAACCCATTACAAAATAGAATTTACACAGTGAAACAAAATTTACAACAAGAAAACAGGTTTTATATAAGCCAGCATAAATAAATATCAGTATACCCGAATATTTAAAAGCATAATATAATACTCAACACATACAAACATAATTGATGAGATTTCAGCAGCATTATTTTGATGAAACTTCAATGATTCTGATACGCTTTTTCACATACTGATATCCCATCACTGACTCACACTAAATATTTTTTCATATACACTGATATGGACAATACTTCATAAACCTAAAATGACTTTGTGTAAAAGTCTTAAAGTATTCAGAGATTTTAAACAGAAATTATCAATGGGACGAAGTGATAATTTCTAAAACTTCCGTCACTAATCACTGGATTGATTGATACTGCAAGGACAAAAACCACAAAGTTTTGGATTCATTCTGTTGTACAAGCATAATTTTCCAGTCCTGTCAAGAAATAAGGTGTATTTTAATAACCATATTAATATAAACACATATTATAGAACCGTTTTTTATTATTTTAAATATTACAGCAATAAATTAATAAACATCACAGTGTTTTAGCATCTATTATATATTGTTACATCAAATATAATTTATTAAAAACTTTCAACATTATTACAATCAACTCAATGAACTCATAATAGAACAATTATAAAGCTAAAGTGTACTTAAACTCATATTCATGCATGATCCAAAATGTTATAAATAGGTGGTGATGATTAATTAATGCAATCTTTCATTTTCTTTTTTCAACCACATTCATGATATGATCACTATGCAAGCTCAATTACCTATGTGTGGTTTTACAAAGAGAACGACAGGTAAATAATCTACTGTATGAAAATTAAAAACACTGGCATATTAAAGCAATTGTGCTACTTATATAATAATGGGACCCTTCACGTACGAAAGTGTATTGGTTATATAAGTTAAAGGAAAGTGTTTATTGTAAATGAAGAGCTGAGTATGAATCTCCACTGTTATTATCCTTAATTAAGTGCCGTTGATGTCAGGACGGCAACACCTCTCTCGTAGAAACTGTGCTGTTCCTGGCCTGGAGCTATGTTCAAGTCTACTGTAAACAACAGTTCAGTTCTCGTAGAGTTCAGGTATACAGGAAGCGACAGCTTACCTTGCCGTATGTCCGTTGATCCTGGTGTTACTCTGAAATAACAACACACTCAATTGTTTGAATAGCTTTATTTTACTCACTTTATGATAATGTTAATAGATAAAGGCATTTACTAGGGTACATTTAGGAAAAGCAGCTGCACTTACAAAATTAATTGTTTTCAAAAATAAACCTACGAAAAAAAATACTTGGCTGAAATATTCCTTCCAGTCACAGCTTGTTCAATATCACCACTCTACAATACACAGGCACGGCAGTGGTATCAATTAAAAAATAAAATTATATTGACATCAGTGGCAGCCGTAGGGGCAGTGACACGGTGACATGTCACTCCCCAGTGGCATGAAAATAAAATGAGAATAGTTATTTATTGTTAAAATATGTATAACAATGTTTAAAAAAGTAAAATTCATTAACAACCTCACTAACGCAACGGCTCACTTTCGAGTGACAGCCACAGAGTGTCACATGCTGTGGGTTAAGCTGCAGCATTGGTTTCAATGTGGAGTGCGCGCGCATCCTTGGCATTCGTATAGGAGGGAGTAAGCGGAACACAGGTATTCCATGTGACACGTTAGGCTTGTCACCCAGCCAGCGTTGCTCAGTTGAGAGTGGCTTTCCTTGTGGTGTATAGTACGTAATACGATTTTCTAAGTGTTGCATGAATTTGGTAGGCGCTCTCCTCAGGACTCCGTTTTCTACACTATCATACGATGATAAATTGAAAGTGAAGCAGTTAGAGGTAGGCCCGTGCCAAAATTAAACATAGTGTACAAACAGCAAAGTACCAAAGTTGATAGGTGGCGGAAATTTAACCCTGAAGTGTATAAAAAAAACAAATGGTTATGTGGCTGTGACGAGAAAAATGCGTTTTTCTGTTTTCCGTGTGTACTTTTTCGCGGAGACTGTTCCTGGTCAAAGGACGGTGTTACGGATCTTATTCATCTCAATGACAAAATTAAAAACCATGAAAAATCAAAGTAACATATGAATGCTGTAATGAGTTTATCTATGTTGGGGAAAGTAAATATACAAACTCAATTAAGTTCGCACTATCAACAGTCAATTGAGAAACATAATGAGAAAGTAAATAAAAACAGGTATATCCTTAATTTAATTATCAATTGTATTCGTTTTTGTGGTGCTTTCGAGTTAGCATTAAGGGGTCACAAGGAGTCCGAAGACTCGGAAAACAGGGGGATTTTTCACGGGTTGATAAACTTTAGTGCTCAGTTGGATAACGAATTAAAAGAACACCTTAATAAATCATCAGCATTTACAGGTACATCAAAGACAATTCCGAACGATTTGCTTGAATGTATGCTGAAAGTGTACCATGATGAAGTTACAAAGGAGATCAACAATGCAGATTATACAGCAGTGATTGCAGACAACACAATTATATAAATTTGTGATGTTATTCAATTTGTTTCTTCTGCAAGTAGTATAATTCATATATTCTTTTTTATAAGAATATACGAATTATACTACTTCCAGAAGAAACAAATTGAATAACATCACAAAATATATATATATATATATATAATTTATAAAATTTATATTATATTGTAATATAATATTGTGTGTGTACGTACGAACATAGATGTTTCTTGCCAATTTCAATTAGTGATGCTAATGCGCTACATTATTGGCGGAAGACCCGTAGAAAGGTTCTGGAAGTTTCTGAATCCCCAAGACCATGATGTGCGCGCTATTTCAAATTGTATTTTAGAGGAACTTGAACCGTTAATCGGTAATAATCCAAATAAACTTGTAGCACAAAGTTACGACGGCACATCCGTAATGAGTGGGAGGTTCAATGGTGTTCAAAAATTAATACAGGACAAATATCAGTACACAAATTTTATACACTGCTATGCACATTAAGTCAATCTAGTCATGTCTAAGGCAGGGTCAATCAACCAGCAAGCTCGGATCTTTTTTTCAAATTTGACTGGAATTTGTGCTTTTCTCTCGAATTCCTCACAAAAGACTGAAATTCTGGATGCCGTTGTTCAGAGAAGGTTACCGTGAGGTTCACAAACCAGGTGGAACTTTCATTCTCGCAGAGTAAAGACCGTTTACGATTACCGCAAAGATTTAATCACTGTTATGGAAATCATTGAAAACAGAGACGACATAACGTTACAGACAACAATAACGCAAGCATCTTCGTACAAGCTATTGCTGAAGGATGAACATTTTGTATTTTGGCTGTCATTTTTTAACAGGGTTATGCCTCATGTTGAAATCATTTTCAAACAACTACAAACAAAATGCACTGATCCTGTCAAAGTTCGGGAACAAGTGTGTAACTTTCAACTTAGTATGCAGTCAGTTAGGCAACAAGTTGACGACATTACTCAAGATGTTGAGACCGAACTAGGAAATACAAAGGAAGAAAAGTCCCTAAAACGACGAAGAAGTGAAGTTTGCAGTAGTGACAAGAAAAGACAAGCGTTAGAAGTCTGTGACGCCATTATCCTGGAAGTAGAATCAAGGTTTCAATTTACTGAACATCTTGTAGCTACGAGGTTATTTGCAGTGGAAGAATTTGACAAATACCAAAGAGAGTTCCCTGATAATTGCCTTTGTGAAATGGTTAAAATATATCCATTTCTAGAAGAAAAGAAATTGAAAAGCGAACTTCAAGTGTGCTATTGTAGACTCGAACTGAGAAACGTTTCTGGTGCGATATCTTTCTTGTTATTAATGCTGAATTGTGTGACACTTTCGATGAAACAGTTAAGCTTTTAAAGTTGTTGATTACTATGCCTATGTCGACATCAGAAGCAGAGAGGTGTTTCTCCATGATGAAATGAATAAAGAATTTCCTCAGAAACACAATGAAGGAAGAAAGGTTAACTGCGTTGGGCATGCTGTCTTGTGAAAAGGCATTCGTTAATGAAATAGATAACTTTAACAAAAAAGTTATAGATGTGTTTGCCAGCAAGAAAGAACGACGCATGGACTTTAATTATCGTGCATGTTAACCACATACTGTACAATGTTCACCTGATAAATTCAGACGATAGTGTTTTCGTGTTTTGTAAATAATGTAATTTCAAATACAGTAGGTTTGGTAGACTAACAAGACACATAAAACACAAAATAAAATACATAATAATAAAATACAAAACATTATTATTATTATTACTATTATTATTGTCACTACCAGTCAAATTGTCACCGGCCGCCACTGATTGACATTGTTGTTTATATGTTTCATAAAATTACACGTTAATGTGTTTGCTATGGAAGAATACACAAAATATTACCATTTATAGAAATAAACATTTATTTCATATAAAAGCATATTCAGTTAATAGTTACCTGATCCAACGCAAAAGAGTCACAGGCAAATCAGTCATTATAGTAGATGTAAGAAGTAGCTGGTTGTTACGGCATTGAGCTCCTTGTAGTTTTAAGCCTAAAACAAAATCATATTAAAAGCTAATGTAAGACCAGACTGTAACACAATCTATTCCACTATAATGCAATCACTTAATACAAACTTGGTTTGCCCTAGATCATTCCTCTGTCTGTCTGTCTGTCTCTCTCCCCCCCCACACACACACACTCTCTTTATGGGTTTACCAAACAAATAATGTTGCATTACAGAATTTTTTATAACAATAAAAATCTGTCTATCCTTACCACATTGAGACCTGCCCGCTGATGGTCCCTACATACTGCTGTGTCCTTAACATTTTTGTAAACGTTTTAGCGTTAATAAAAAATTTGTATCTTACTTACATCCATTCTGTAAACAGTGCAGAAAGTACAGGTCTTCTGCTTTAAAATTATACATATTTTGTTATGGTGTTTTGTACTTTACTTTTTTTGTTAAGTTGAAAAAAAGTACAATTTTTCACTTGAAAAAAAAAAAGTCAGCTCAACTCAATTCTTGAGCAGTACATTAATTTTAAACACAGATTCCAACTATACACATAATTATATTGTTTATACCTAAACATTGTTTTACCAAAAAATTTACTGAAATAGTCGAAAACAAAAGACGTCTTATTAATTGAGGTTAGGATATGACTCTTTCTCACACAAGGGTAACAGTGGTTGTTCATCTAACTCACACATGAACTTGAATTTGATATAAGAAATTAACTTGTATTATTACTATGTACATCTTTTAAGTTTTTAATAGTTTCAACTAAAAACTGAGAAGTGTTAGTTATATAATTAGCTTCACCCATCACAATGTCACTATCATCAACACACATTACCACTAATTTCTGATATGAATTTGATGAATCGATGTCAGAGACAGAACGGTTTATGATTTCATTAATTTCTTCTTCTGCAAGACAATTCCTGGAATATATTTGCAATAAACAAAAATATAACAAAACACAACTATCTTATGCTTAAGTTGTAGGTAAACAACAAAAATGGCTGTCCTCATTAAAACACGTGTGCATAGCACAACAGAAATATTTTCCCCCATGTTTGTTCCAGTGCATACTGCCATCTACTTATATACGTCTTTAGGATTCTGGCGCTTGTTTGACTTGACCATACTAGGTACGTCCATAGGGCTCAATGTGTTAAATGTAATTTGAACTACAACTATAATTATAATTACAATGATTTATTGTCTAAGACACCATGCTTCTTGTTTAAAGGGAAGTCATATAACTACTTTTGAACACTTTATCCAACAAATATTAGCTGAAATAAGTTTGATGTACTTCATTCTCATATTAGAGAAAAACCACAATCAGACAAGAAATGTGCCTTACACACTTAAATTCGTTACATTCATGTTTATATGAAACTGCTATTCATTCTGCAAACGATATGGTGGTATCAGTGAGAAGGGACAGATGTTTGAGAGTGTGTTACCAGGGCTGTCACAGGGAGCAGAAACCAGAGTACTGATGGTAAATCAAGTAAACACAAAGTACATGAAATGCTCCAAAGTTATTCCTGTTTCCAATTGTTTCTTGGAAACAGTGAGTAAATGGGAGAAGCTGATCCAGAAACTATACTAAAAACATCACACACGGCTTCACTACAGAAATGTGCAGTTTTCGTTTGTCTCTTATTTACCACTATACTAGAAGAGTAAGTTTATGTATCATAATAGATTCAAAGGGAAAATTGTATGTAAATAAATGTACTGTACTGTACGACTTGTATATAAAGTCTATATAAATTTGTATTCAATCAAGACAATACAAAATTTATTTGAGTTTCATATGATCTGACATTTATGACTTCAAAAAAGTAGAAAGGAGGATTTAAAAAAAATTTTTTGGCCAAACTCAGAGTGAGAAACTTGTAGACAAAATTTACAATTTATATTTTGCTTGAAGAAGTTTTTGATATGAACACCTGTTTACCCATAATAATGAGATGATTATGAAATTCTCTAACAGTGTCTTACTTGCCCTATCTGTTAAAATTTACATTATTAAGGAACTCTGATAACTACTTACTAACTACTCTTTATTTAGCTTTGTAATCAAACAAAACACAGATTGAATTCAACACAGGTTGTATATTAGATCATTTATACTGTATCAATGGTGACATTCATTTTTTAATGTTGTGCCATTTGATGGAACGTCAGTTAAACCTTCTGACTTTACTGGGGCTTAAATTTATAGTGCCTATGCTGAAATAGTTCCAGTTCAACATGGTTTTAATATTCAATTATAAATAAACATTTCACCACCATCTCTGTAAAGAAACTGATTAAAAAAACTGTATAATTAGGAAATAGATTTTACCTTAAGTCAAATTATATGAGCCCCACAAAAATTGAAACAATAGATGGAGAATGTGCAAAATAATGAAAATGCTTATGGCGATGGCAAACTGTGTGAATTAAAGTGGGAAACTCGACTCATTAATAGTAACCAATACAATTCACAACTGACCTACAACTCCAAAACTGCATTCATCAAATGTTGCTTCATTTGAATCAGTAATTGTAACATCAAGGACTAATTCTTCCAGTGGCCAACTATTTGATTGGGCTATACACTGCCTGGTTGCCGTTACATACGCTTCAGGATTCAACAATCCTCCAAGCCAAACAGGAATTGTCTACAAGCAAATTCAAATAAACATCAGTTTACATTATATTACACAAACAAATTTTATTAATTATACACTTACACCACTCACCACTTGATCAACTACATTTTATTACGCATTTAATACTGTTGTACTATCCAAATTTAATGTTACCAGTATCTTTTCTTTTTACTTTGACTCATAACATACTTATTTCTATGAAGTGATAATTACAACAGTACTATTTTTAAAGGAAACAAAATTAACGAGATTTTACGACCAAATACATTTTCATATTATTTCAAACAGAAAATTGAACCGAAGCAATAAGTGACGAAAACAAGAAATTTTGATTGTAACTAACCTTTATTTCCTTTGCACCTCCTTGAGACACCAGAAGAGACACCTTCTGCAGCTGTTTCACCCTGTGGCTGAAATCAGTAACCCACTGGATGACTGTACATCCACGAGGCACAGTATAGCGTCTCCAATTTGATGGCAGTATACCCTTTACTAGGTCACTTAGCATGGCACGGTGATAATTGGTCTGTTTCTTCTCACCCTACACAAAACATAATACATCCAATGTTATAACAGCAAGCTTTGCAAGTTCATAACCACAAAAATTTTGTGATTAGCTTCATGAATACTTTGTTTTTACGTGCAATTTAGAAAATTCAATACCCACGAGCATTATGACACGAAGTAAGAACTTAAAAATGCAATTTGGTTGTGCTATATACAATACCTGACAGATCGCGACAACATCCTCCAAATCGTGAATAACATCTCGCAAGAGGCGAGAACCAGAATTTACTTCCCTTTCAAAGTAGCGGTACAGAGGATCTTTAATATTTTCCACAGTACGCCTTAGTGTCTGAAACATTCACATATAGACATAAATTTTATTATACAAAAACGAACATGATAACATTTATACGAAAACATTATAAGAACATCTGTTTATAATGTTTATAACATCTAAACAATATAACCTCTTTTAGTTAATTTAACACTATAATGTACACTATAATTCTAATAATGTTACTTCTTCATATCACTTTATACAGAAGGTCTGATCAAAACAGTTTGTGCATTTTTTTTAAAATTTCTATACAAGAATTGTCAGATTCAAATTTCTTTTTGTGTGATTTCGGAACACCCATCTGTAGCAATTAACTAAATATGTACCTACATTAGATGTGGTCTTTAGATCAGACAGCTAATTAAGTAAGTTGTGATTTGATGTGTTTCACAATAATTTACATTTCTACTAGTAATTTTATACAAACCACTATGTTGTCTTTGGTATTGACAAGCGCTTTCGGCAGTCCCATCTTCAGCTCATTTACCAAGCCCTCTTCAGGTCAGGTTGGTAAATGACCTGAAGATGGCTTGACTGCCGAAAGCGCTCGTCAATACCAAAGACAACATAGTGGTTTGTATAAAATTACTAGTAGAAATATTTGAGACCACTAACACTCCAATATAACAATAAAATAATTTATATATATTTTACAATGCAGAATCAAAGATATTGCATTAAATTTTGTATAAAATTATATAAAGTGTTGCTGAAGTTAGACAGTTGTGGAAGGCATTTGGTGAGTAGTATAGACTAAATGGTTAACAAATAGTACAGACTGGTCACGCGCAGATTTCCCACAGCCGAAGACAGCTTTACATATGCTCTGTGCATGCGCCAGTCACTATTCCAAACATGAAAACATTTAGTGCTTACACCACGTGGACTCAAGGTGTTGTTTTTGTTTACGAGAATTTATTTTGTGTGCTCATTTAAATTTGTGTTTTAGGCTTACTGTAGTCGAGTGTTATATTGATAGTATAATGTAGTGTTGAATTAACAGTGTACACAGTGTAGTGTATTTAACTTTAATACTTGACAATTATTTCTTTTTATAATAAACGTGTTAGTAAACTGAAACACTATTAGCGTATTAGTGTTAATATGCAAATCTTAAACAATAATAAACAAAATTTCATGTGATGTAGAATATACTTAATAATGGACAGCATACAAAAAAATGGAAAAACCATTCACAGCTGAGAGAACATTAATTGCCCATGTATAACTGCTGTGAAGAGGAAGCTAACAAAAAGGAGCCTGTTCGTGGCCAACGTAACGTGCAGCCTATTATTGTAAAGTGTCCTGCAAAACAATTAGAAAAATAAAAAATGAAATCAAGTCATCACCAAGTGGGGTTCTGGGCACACCCGGAAAAAATCGAAAGCGATCCGAACACAACAAGGCTATTATTGACGATTTTGACAGACGTGTTATAAGAGACATTAGTGAAGATTTTTACGTAAACATGAAAATTGTTCCCACCACTAGAAAAATACTTCCTGTAATAAAAGACAAAATCGATTTTCCATGGGAGGGGAGCGACATATTTTATTAAAAATATTAAAGGAAATGGGATTACGTCGAAAACATGGATTCCTAAAAGAAAGATCTTAACTGACAGACAGGACATAGTTAACTGGAGATATGCATACCTAAAAAAATATAAAAAAACTGAGAGCAGAAGGCAAACCACTGTTTTATTTTGATGAAACTGGAATAGAGACCAACCTGAACTTTAACAAGTGCTGGCATAGTAAGGATGTCACAGGTGTTTTGAAGAATGGTTCCGCCTCAAATAGACTGACAGTTGTCAACATTCGTTCAATGGATTTTAATGGGGGGGGGGGCAGAACTCGTTTTTAAAGAGCTGGCTGTACCACTGGGGATTACCATGGTCAGATGAACACTGACAATTTTGAGAAGTTGATTGTGGAAAAGGAACATCCTCACCTACATCCTAAAAGTGTCCTTGTCGTGGACAATGCACCATATAATGTGAGACAGATCAACAAACCGCCAGCAAAGTCTTCTCTGAAGCATGATATGATGGACTATCTAAGGAGAAATGGTGTTATGTGTGACAAAGTAATGAGGAAGGCAACACTATTTCAACTACTCGAGGGAATCAAACCGTCACTGAAAACATACAAAATTGATCAGTTGTTATCTCCTCATGGACATATGGTTGTTAGGCTCCTCCTTACATGTGAGAATTAAATCCAATTGAATTGGCATGGGCAAAAATACAGAATTATGTGCAGTCTCAAAACGTATCTGGCGACACGTCATTAAAACAACTTGAAGACTTGGCTGGAACATACAACCAGATTGGGCTGGATTCTGCAACCACGTTTTGAAGATTGCAAGTGAGTATTGGGAAAAAGCTGGCATTATGGAGGATGCAATGGACAGTATGGTTATCAGTCTTGGTGGAGCAGCAATTACTTTTTTTTTAAAAGGTACTTGTTGAAGCTTGTTCAATAATAACAATTAAAATGTGAGTAGCGGTTTCCTAATAAATTTTGTTACTGAAAAAGCGAACATTTCAGTGAGTCGTGCAATATTAAAAAGTGTAAACATTAGCAGTTCTTCGACTCGTACAAACTGTATTATTTTTGAACTAACAATGTTCTAGTTTGTACTAATAATTCGCAGGTTTAGCGGTCATTTAATTTTTATTACAAGTTTTTCATTATTTTCAAAACTAATTTTATACTTAAAAATGAATACGCTCACTTCACATTTATTGTGATGCCAAAATAGCAGCCATCAGTGTAGTCTAGTATTACAGAACAAAGTTGAGCAAACTACTGTTTGCAGGTTAGATAGGTGTTTGTTTATGTCACACCAATTCCATCTCTCCCACGTGAGAATTGTTGGCATGACCACCCTGTACAAACACTTCTAAGACTGTTGTGAATCAGCTGAATAAACTGACAGAGTGAAAAACCAAGCATGCCAACAACTGATCAAAAAGGGACAAGTTAAAGAAAACGTGGTTGGTAAATCACTATTATGGAAGTTGCTGAAGAAATTATTTCATATATTTTATGAGAAGCTGTTTTCAATTATGTTTTAGGCATGAGGTGAGCAGCAGCAAAATTTATTCCAAAATTGTTGAATGTTCATAAAAAATTTCATCATAAATAAATTGCCAAGGAAAGGGTAAATGAAGTCATTAATTACCAAACATTCCTCAATGCATTGTGGTCATTGATGAATCATGGTTATAACATCAAAACTAAAAGGACCAGTCATTTCAGTGGAAGCTCTCAAGTAACCCAAACCCAAAAAAATTTGCCAAATGCAATCTATTATTAAACGTTTTTCTTTCTGTATTCTTCGACTATCATGTACTGTGTGTCATAAATTTTTACCAGAAATTGCTATGGTCAATCCAAGAAGCTATACATGAAAGCAGTTAGATTTACAGAAAGGCAGTTTCTGATGTACACTGCGAGAATATCACAGCTCACATAGCATTGCTCGTTCATCAATTTTTAGTCAAAATAGTAATACCACCATGATATTCCAACAACCATGTTCATCTGATATATCACCATGTGACTTTTCCTGTTCTCATGCATAAAAAAAAGAAAAGATAACATTTCACACCACTAAAGATATAAAACAAAAATGGCATGAGCTCAAGCCATATCACGAAGTGCAGTATTCCACAAAGTTTTTGAAGACTTGAAGAAACTTTACCATAATCGTGTTGTATCCAATGGAGGTTATGTGGAGGGGACAATATAAATTTAGAATGAAGACAATTTTTGTAATATACAAAAATTAGACAAATTTTTTTATCAACCTCAAATGGCCCTACCCAAATATGTAGAAAAAATAATTTTCCAATACACAGTCTATTTTTTATGTACATTACTGAACTCAAAACATTTCAGCAACAGAATTTCAAAACATCTGTACTGAAATATTTGTTCTCAATTTTAGCTAGTTACAAGTTTCAGATATTTGGAGAAAACGATAATAAAATGAATAACATATCACACTGAAATTAATATGTGACTCTTGTTACATGTATTAAACATTTTTTAATTGAAAGATAAATTAAGATTAAAATAGACCAACTTCAAAATCTGTAGAAACAGAAAAAATAGCCTACTCTTTTAGCTTATTAAACTGCCCACCGAACACTTTTAGTCAAATAAACTACAGGGTCCGGTGGAGAAACCTGATGATTTTTAAAGTAGTTCTGTGGAGTATAGCATGGAGCCCTGTGATCGAACTTGCACTCATGTGTTCAACAGCTCAAAGCATTTCAGTCGCCACAGAGCATTCGTCGGCAAAACATCGCGTTTGTAGTGAAAACGTTTTTTAAAAGCAAAGAATCAGTTATTGTTATGCAGTGTGCTTTTCACTATCATTTCAACATTAATCGAAACGACCGTATTCCAAGCCACAATACTATACTGTTGCGGCCATGTGGGTGGCGAATTTCAGGAAACAGCTTGTGCCATAAAGAAGTGATCACCAGGGAAACAGCATACTGTTCGAACACCAGAGAATGTTGAATGCACGTGTCACACTGTTCTTAACAGTTCTCGGCGATTGGCATTAAAACAAGCAAGTGCCCTAAGGATTTCGGACAGCCCAGTACACAGAATTTTGCATTTGGAAATCGACTTTCATCCCTACAGACTTGTTATAGTGCAAAAAATGAGTGCCCAGGATAAGAAAATTTGCATGCGTTGTTACCATGAACTTCAGAATATTGTGAATGACCAAGTGCTAAACAATCTGCTCATTTCCAATGAGGCCTGTTTCCATCAGTGTGGTTATGTCAATATGCAGAACTCCCAGTACTGGGCATGGCAGAAACCTCAAGAGTTGTTTGAACGACCGTTACACAGTGAGAAGGTTGTTATGTGGTGAGGCTTACTGTCTTCCAGGATAATTGGCCCCTACTTGTTTGAAGATGAAAAGGGGAATGCAGTGACTGTAAATTCACAACGTTAAGTTCACATGCCTACAACATTTCTTGCACCTGAGTTACAACAACGTAGTACTGCATTGAAAACCATGTGTTTCCAGCACGATGGGGCAACTGCTCTCACTGCAAGGGCTTCCCATGAATAAACTGAGAGAGATGTTTGGAGCCCGAGTGATCTCACACTGAGGGGACATTCAGATGTGATCGTCTGACCTCAACGCTTGCTATTACTTTCCGTGGGGGTATCTCAAGAGTAGAATGTACCTGGACTGGCTGAGGACAATGGTGAATTTGAAGTAGAATATTCCGACAGAAGTGGTGGCAATCTCTCCAGAAGTTCTGTGGCATGTAATGCACAGTTTACTGTTACAGCACCAAGAATGTGTTGAAAATGAGGGACACCATCTAAAGAATGTGATTTTCAAAAAGTAATTGATGTAAGAAATGTGCTTTGAGATGTACTTTAATTCTGAAATAAAATATTGTTTACAAACTATTTATTCTGGTCATAATTTCACTTAAACTGTCAGGTTTATCTGCTGGACCCTGTATAACCACAACAGGCTGTGCAATGTCCGACTTACAATTGACAAACATACACTGAATAATAATCATTATGAACAAACAATTCTACTCAATGGTGTTTTATCATTACCTGTAGTGACTTCGGCAGCAGCTGAAGCCATGTTGTTGCAGAGTTGTGCAATGTCCGCATCCATGCAGGACGGCCATCTGATTTACGTTCCGTCTCTGCGTGAAGATGTGATGCCTCTTCACCAGAATAAGCCAGTTCATCTTCATCTTCCAGCTGTTGCATCTTAAGCAGTTTACTTACAAGGTCAGTACCTATTGCATACAAAAATCAAGTTTGTTAGTACAAAAAATTGTAACTATTGTTGTTTGTTATATACATACTGCCAGTCTATTGTACTGCATTATAATTTAATTCTGAATTATTAAGTTCTCACAACTTCATTTTGAACAATATTGACAACACTAAACAATACACGACAACCCTAAACTGATAATAAATTATATTACCAAAATGTGAATATAATATACATAACTGACAAATAAATTTTACTCATTTAGTGACAATAAAAATATAAAAATAGTGCTATATAACTCGCTAAGACTATTAAAAGTACCTCGTGTAGTGAGAAGAACTTTCTCTGCATTGTTGGGCAATCCCAGCCAAGACGGTGTTTGTCTGTCAGAGATATTCTCTATCCAGTGTAAGAAGTGATCTCGACGAGTACCATCAGGCATAGTTATATGTCTACAAAACACACAATTTAAATAAACAATAACCCATTATTGTTCTTCATTTCACTAAAGAGTACCATTAAAATGTTTATTTAATCTGTAATTTTTGTTACACTGACTGTCAAACTTACAGTTTGTTGTTTACTAATATTGTTGTTGTTGTTATTATTATTATCAATTAAATTCTGTGTAAACTGAAAGTTTTATTATGCTGTGTTTAGAAACTATCAATTTATGTCATTGTTGTTGTTCTTTATTTTGCTGGCCCCTACCTCAAAATTTTAAAATGCAAGGGTAAATCAATACAGATACTTACAGTTTGTTGTTCACTAATATTATTGTTGTTGTTGTTGTTGTTATTATTATCAATTAAATTCTGTGTAAACTGAAAGTTTTATTATGCTGTGTTTAGAAACTATCAATTTATGTCATTGTTGTTGTTCTTTATTTTGCTGGCCCCTAACTCAAAATTTTAAAATGCAAGGGAAAATCAATAAGTATCTGCAAACAAAAAACATCAGAAAGTTTTTTAGGTAAGCAGCAAGCCACGTATGCACCACTTCCTTCACTTCCTGGTCTCAGGAGAATCAACAGCCCCTTAAGGCATCTTTAAGTTCACCAATGAAATGGTAATCTGATGGGGCAAGATTTGGGGCTGTATGCTGGATGCTCTAACACCTCGAAACACAATTTGTCAATCAAAGGTTTGGAGTGTGTGGGTGGCAGTATGTGGTCCCTAAGGTTCACGATTCACTCACTGTTTTGAGCAAAATACATGCTACACATTAACTTTTAACATTTTTGAAAATTTTTTCATTTCATTTTTGAGCTGTGTGTGCATTTTTGTCCTAGGGTTAAAAAACTTTCAAGGTAAACACTACATTCAAATTTAGTTTTAAAATCCTTTAATCTGATAGCTGACACAATTTTACAATTTTTCCCTATTTCTTATCCCGCTTTTGGGTTCTGGTGTCCAAAAATTTAGTAATCTTCAAAACTCATACTATCTTCATTTTGTGGTTAAAATTCTTTTTAATTTGATACTCTATATGGATTTTAACGATTTATTTTTTAAAGTTTGATCCCTAACATTTTTACCTCCTGCCTTTTTTTTTTTTTTTTGGAGAGGGATCCATCTAAAAAAACAAAAGTTTTATGAAAATAATTTGATATATTCAGAAGTTATCATTTGATATTCCCTAGACAGACAGACAAATGATCAAGTTACCCCTGAGAATTTGTTTTGCTCTTTCAATTACAGCCAGTACATCCTTTTTCACATTGAATTGGCTACTGCCTAAAATCAAATCCTGGTGTTGCCATCACATACACATATATTCTGTTTCTTTATACAACTACAGTGGAACTTGGTTATTACGGCCTCGGCTGTTACGTCAACTCGGGTGTAGCGTTATTTTGTCATAAGTCCAGTCAAACTGATATCTTTAACACTATAAAAATTCCCGGTTTTAATGTCACTAAATATTGTACTACTCTGTTATAGCGTCAAAAATTTCTGAGATATTTTACTCTAAATTTCATATAAACGTATATATGTGCGCGCGCTACGCCCATGGCGACAGACATACATTGTATGCAAGCGATAAGCACTGTAACAGGACCGCCGGCGCCATGCCCAAGATGGAGACAAAATTAAAAAAATTAGGAAATGCGAACATGGTGATGTGGATGCAGCATTATTGAAATGGTTCAAACAGTGTCAATGTTCAGATATTCCTGTGAGTGGACCAATTCTGAAAGAGAAAGCTACAGAATTCGGAATTTGTGGTGAGGCAAAATGCGTAGATCTGAACGTTACAGGCGATTGGGTGCGTAACACTTGGCCACAAATTAGACGATCATATAAAGATGAAGACATCTTTAATGGAGATGAAGCCGGAATTTTTTATAAATTAACTCCAGATAAGACTTTCAAATTTAAAAATGAAAAGTGCGTTGGTGGGAAGCTCTCTAAACAAAGAGTTACAATTTTTGTTTGTGCGAACATGACGGGAACCGAAAAAAGGAAACTTTTAGTTATCGGGAAAAGTTTGCATCCTAGATGTTTTAAAAACATCAAAAAACTTCCTGTAAGTTACACTGCCAATAAAAAAGCGTGGATGACTTCTAGTATTTTTGAAGATGAACTAAGAAAGTGGGATAAAGAACTGTCATCGAAAAACAGAAAAATTCTACTTCTAGTTGACAACTGTGCAGCCCATCCAAAGTTAAATTTAACAAACATTAATCTGGTCTTCTTACCGGCCAACTGTACGTGTACGAGTGTCCTGCAACCTATGGACCAAGGCGTCGTTAGAAGCCTACAGTGTCACTACCGCAAGCAACTTTAAAAAAAAATTATTTTCCGTATGGACACAGCGCAACCTGCCACAATTTCACTCTTAGATGCAATACAATTCCTAGACGACTCTTGGAAGAGTGTAACACAGAAGACGATAGCAAAATGCTTTAGTAAAGGACAACTCATACATGAAAATTTACCTGATGATGACTAAGACGACGACTTGCCGCTCTCGGAGTGGATTAAGAAATTCGACGTAAATGAATTTGGAAATGAACTTGATTCCTATGCATCAGTGGATGACCAAGTAGAAACATTCCAAGTGTTGAGTGACGCAGAAATTATCGCGGAAGTAAAAAACATAGAAGCAGAAGATAGTGTTGAAGAAGATAAATGAAATGCAGTTTGTAAACTTTAGAATAAATATCACGAATAATGTTAATAATGCAAAGATCTTTTTTTTTATTTCTCCTTCCTTATTAGTGATTAAAAAGGGTCTTTTATAACGTCACTCGGACATAACGTCATTATTTTTTTGGTCCCTTCAATGACGTTATAACCAAGTTCCACTGTATTTTTAACTTTCTTGTTTTCTATTCCTCTATTAGCTTCCTTATCAAATGCTCAATATCATCATGTCTTTTGCGATTACTATTTTGCTATCCACAAATATCACTGCATAAATTGTACTGTTATTTGTGAGATGACTATGAGGTGTGCTCAAAAAGAATCAGACCTTTTTTCATGCGTGATCAAATGAAGCATGGGCATTGGCCTTCAGTATAGGCATGCAGTGAACCCTAGTGCGCAAGCGCTGACTGCCACCGTCCCACTACAACAAATCAGTCGCTGTCTGGCTGCATGTCAGTAAGTACGTGTATCGAGTGCCCATCGGGATTTCATTTATTGTAAAATAACAGAAAAACTTGAGCAGTGGTACTGCATTAAATTTTGCCAACAACTTGGTGATACCCAAGTGAATACTATTCGAAAAATTCAGTAGTCTTTTGGGGATGATGCTATTGAGTGTCACACGTATTAAGGAGTGGTAAAATCACTTCAAAGATGGCTGCACATCAGTGGACAGTGAACCCCGTTCTGGCAGGCCATCAACAAGCCATAATGATGAAACCATTGACCAAGTGGAAACTTTGGTCATGAAGGATTGTCGAATTACCGTCCGAGAGATTGCAGCAGAGGTGGGAAGCATCGATTCAGCATTCCATTTTGACCAAAAATCTGGGTACACGAAGAGTGTCTGCAAAATTTGTGCCAAAGCTGTTAACGATGGAGCAGAAGGGACTCTGTTTGGAAGTTTCGCACAACATGTTGGACTGTGTAAAAACTGACCCAAGCTTTCTCAACACTGTGATCACTGGCAATGAAACGTGGGTGTATGGGTATGATCTCGAAAAAAAGTTCAGTCTACACAATGGAAATATTCATCATCCCCGCTGCCGAAAAAAGCAAGACAAGTGTGCAGCAAAACTAAAGTCATGCTGATTGCGTTTTTTGACTCACGTGGGATAGTGCATCATTAGTACACACCACAAGGCCAAACAATTACCAAAGAATACTATTTAGAGGTTATGCGTTACCTCTGTGATGCTGTGAGGTGCAAAAGGCCAGACCTGTGGACAGTGCAAACTTGGCAACTCCATCACGACAACGCGCCTCCCCATTCTTCTCATCTAATTCAGATTTTCTTAGTGAAACACAACACTCATCAGATAAGTGATTTTTGAGTGCTATTATTAATAGCACTCAAAATTGAAGAATGTGACCAGGAAACTATTGACAAGTTAACTTCACAATATTTTATTTTTACTTCCATAGAAACTTAGACTACAATAAGATACATACAACATGAGCAAAAAACAATTTACTTTTACTGGTATATTATTTAGAGCACTAATACATTAAGTTACCTATGTTACTAAATTGTATGTAGTAATGTAAATAACTTACCTGTGGCCTCCAGGACCACCTATTCCATCTACGTTTGCCACCAGTGCAAAGTCAGTTTCAAAACTCCTGGGTGTAAACAATTTTGCTAAGAAAGACATCAACAGTCTTTGATCAAAATCATTGTCTATTTTCCCACCATAAATACACTGAGACAGCAGTGTTACCAAAGCATCCCAAGGCACTTTCTCTGGTGGCAAGTTAGTACGTCCCTGATGTGAATAACAACAACCAAAACAATTTTTTACAAAATGTCATAGTATTTAGTGAACACACGCGAGCGCGCACACGCACGCACGCACGCACGCACGCGCACACACACACACACACACACACACACACACAAGGATAGGTATGTATTTATTCAAAACACTTCTACTATTGTTTGCTTGATTAACAAAGCTTAGCTTCAGGTGAACTAAAGAAATTTTTTTTCAACAGCACCGAGCAGACTGGATACTGAAAAATTACAAGCTATTTAAGTTTGAAAACAGAAATATTCAAGTTTTTGTACTAAAACATAAGATGAACTTGATTTTAAAGTAAACTTAGAAATTAATAAGTAATTTCCTAAATGAATAATTTAGTTAATCTATGCTAATAACTTAGTTGAAAACTGTTCCCTAATGGTTCAACATCAGGAGTAAAACTCCTACATTGAACAGAATCCATCATATTTTCTTTTTTGTACTGGCGTTTTGGCCTCTGCCTCAGGGATAGATATTATTCTGAAGACAATGCGAGACTATGGCAGGTCAAAACATTACCAGAGAGAAGAAAATATGATAGATTTTGTAAAAAGAAGAAGTTCAGCTAATACCTTCTTCAGTAATTAGATCAGATTATCCATCATTTTTTATAAATTTATTGTGTAAATCTACATTTGTATCTAAATTTCATCATACATCTAAACTCAATGAGAATATTAAAAATTTTTAGAATCAAGTTTTATGACCTTCCAAATTTACAGACTAGGAATTTTCTATACCTCAAATTGACAATGTGGCGTACATTTTTTAATTTCTTTAATATTTTGTAAAAACATTGATTTTCAATATATCTCTTTATATATTATTCTCACTGAATATTGTAACTAAGTTCAATAAACAAACATATTAGTTATTCTTGAGAAAAATGTATGTAAAAAAAAGAAAATTTTTTCTTAGTGTAGCCTATTCTATTATGTAGTGTCAGCTGACATAATAAAACATGTACAGATTCCCTCAATATAGAACAACAAATATGATGTGTTTCTGTAATTAATTCATAATTGGAGCACAGGGTCAACAAATGTCTGCCATCTGGTCTGATTTTGACCTACAACCAGTCTGTTTACTTCATTGGTATAAAGTCCAAAGGACTGAAGTTTCATTAATAAAAGCAAAATACTAGTAAATAACAAAGTAAAGAATATAGTAACTTGCAAATATATAACAACACTGTATAATTTTGTAGAACCCTCTGTACAATGACTTGTAGTTTTACTGTTAAGACTGAAATTAAACTTGTTTATGTGCAATCATTTATAAAATATTAGTAAGCATTGTAAATAAAGTGAATAAGGAGTATACCATTGCAGTGGTTTCTATCCAAGTGTCCAGAGTATCACATGCCACTCTTAGGTCTGATTCGTTGAATTCATAGTGCTTAGCCCAACCCAGTGGGACATATCTCAAACGTTCTTGTACAATGGCATGGAACCAAGCCAGAAGGAAATATAGGCGAGCCCGTTCATTTGGAGCTTTCATCATTCTGGATGCTGGAACCTAAACACACGCACAATTGTTTACTTAAACGTGCTATCAGCTACAAAAGTACAAAATACACCAATGATTTTTAAACTGTGAAGTGTAAAGATGTTGTGAGGACTTCAGTAAAATTACTTTCTGGGGTGTTGGGTTGTGTTCGTCTTCTTATAAATACAGACATTCCGACTGCAACTGTGGTAGTCATCTTCAGCTGGTCTATTGTTTACCATTCTGCTCCTCCAGCAACTGATAACATGACACTCCCAACTGTCATACTTATATAAATGTCTGCATCCGGACTGCTATCTGATTGGCCGAGAACTTAACCACTCCCATATGGCTCACCTGTGTCAACAACGGAGTTAGATGTTATATCCAAGGTAGTGATCCGAGACCTCTCAGTGCTGGATACCAGGCCTTATTCAGTCTCAAGCTGTCCTCTTTCCTGTTGAGGCTGTTATTGTGTACATGTACCTCAATCGCTTCCTGATGCAGCTGTGTATAATAGTGCAATGTAGATGACAGAATCTTTCTCTCTTCAAACTTCACCACATGGGGGTCATTAACCAGAAAGTGCTCCGCAAGTGCTGACTACTACGACTCCCCTGACAGGCCCGCATGTGTTCAGTGATGTGCGTCCTCACATTGCACTTTGTTGTGCCAGTGTAAACCCATCTGCACAGATAGTGACTCGAAGCCAACAGTTTCTCACATCCTTACCTGACTTCAGATATTGCCAGATGCTCTTCTGATGGTCTTCACAGTACCTTCCTGTGATATAATTAATATTTCATATATTTTTTTTTAATTTTTTGGGTTATTGCGAGGGAAGTACGCCAGCAATTAGAGCCTGTTAAAAGTGACACTTGTTAGTGTTGTTCGAGGGTGGGCGGCGAAAGGGAACAAACCTTTCCTTTCCAGTAAGACGTCGTAAAAACTATTCTCGAACAATGAGCTGTACGGCACATGTTGCAGCCAGCTGCACCATGCGTGGGAATGCCCGACTCCACAATTAGGACAAAAGGAGGCTACCGTTACATCTGTCCAGTAGCGAGAAAAACACAGAACCAACGGTGAGAGTATTGTTCAAAACCATGTGTGCGACTTCTCAAAGACAATGGTTTATGCAAGGACAATAGGATAGGCGACTAAGTGACTCTAAGGGAGAGCACAGATGTTATGCCACCCGCAAGTCGACGGAGGAAATCGTCAGCTTACCAACAATAAGAGAATTCGACACGCTCCACCAGAAGTAGCAGATGTGATTTTGAAACAGAGCCTTAACACTGATTCCAGGAACGGAACAACGTACGTAAGACAGCGACTCATCTAGTCCACGTGGACTATGTCAAATTCAAGTCGAAAAAGCCAACCAGCCAATGAGGAACGAGAATTCCGGAGGGAACTTCTGTAGGGGATGGTTCAGAGATAAGCTTGAGACCAGAGAGCGAATCTCGTGTATGAACGTCCCTCTCCAAACGGCACTGGGTGGAGAATTCGTTGGAAATACAGACTGGAGACGAAGAGACACAAGGAGGTCCATGGAATGAACCTATCAAAGATGAATTGGTGGGAAGTTTGAGTGTTCATCAGAGTCCCAAGAGTGGGAACAGCAGAAGAAATAAAAACCTTTTACACGGGGAGACGCGAGCTCAGTTCATTCAATTTTTAGCCCAGTTCATTCAATTTTTAACCTCAGTTTACTACAAATTTTGTCTCAGTTTATGGCAAATTGAACAGTCTATTGAACTTGTATTTCATTTTATAATGATTCAGTTATAAGAACTTAAAGCAGTGCGTAAGTTAAAATGCATTTCGGTGGAGACGATTAAGACACTATTACGAATAAATGGAAGTGCGCGAATAAAACTCAGAGCGTAAACGGAACAGTAGTTTTCGTGATGAAACGCGAGTAACAATCTATATAATTTCTATGTAATTCATCGTCATAAAGACACGGACATTGTGAAGCGATATTCTTGAACAATTATAGAAAAAGTAGTGATACTACAATGTTTAGTAATTAACTCAAATAAATAGAATTGTGAAAAGTGCCTAATGAACTCGAAAACGACCTAGGCGCCGAAAAGAGTTGTCGTGCGGCATAGACAGTTATTAGAAGCATACGGTAGCGAACTGTGTACGGCGAAATCGATACATAAGCGCGTAGAACTCAACCGACCGATTACGAGTACAATGCTACTACTTGTATTATATTAAACTCAAAGCTCGAAGTGACTGTCGCGGAGTGTGGGAGTGTTTACGATCAAGTGTCCTATGGATTAACTTCACTCATCAATGCAGGGAGACAGCACGGCAGAACGAGTAAAGTACAAAACCAATCTCTTCTTATAATTAGTAATTTATCAAACACCACTGACCTGACACTTAGAACCAAAACCACCTGAGAAAGTTATATAAATATGAGTCAGATACATACGAATCCATAAGTAGGGAATATTATGTTCTAGAATATTATACATGTCTTCTTGTTAATATATTTCGTACTATGTATGTATTTTGATGTGTTTGTTGCAGGAGCAGGATTTTATCTATGTATATGATTGATTATGTATTATTAATTATGATTATTTCATGCATATAAATGTTCAATGTGTTTTAATGTAAATACTAAATATGAATTATGAGCACACCACATTTTAGTTAGTAATGTCATTGCAGACGAAGAAGCGTCAATATTTGATCGCTCACCTAATTGTTTAAATTTGTTCATTGAGTTGTTAAATGTGGAATCGAATTTTATTGTTTTGTTGAAGAATTGTAAGTGCTCTTAAATTGATGTTCTGACATGAAGAAGAATGATTATGATTTAATAAATATAAGTTAGAATGGATTCGTTAGCATTCTATTGATTTATGTAACAAACCTGACTCACAACTTAACCTTTCGTTAAACAGTATCTATATTAATAATTCAAGGTAACGATTATCAATTCAACTAATCAGAAAGATGCACAAAATAGAAGTTTCGAAGACAGTTAAAGTCAAAAGTAAATTCATATGTAGCAAGTTGGAGTGTGAATAAATAATTAACTCTAACTCAATTCATACAATTATTCGTTATTTAAAGAAATGAATTTGTTAACATTACATATGGGAGATCAACACATGACATTAATTACATCGTATATGCTAACCCAAGCTCAGAGTTAGATACATGTAAGTACGACAAAGTTCGTACCGACAACAATTTCATAGTTACAGATCAATAAATTTATAATTAATAATTAATCAATTTATGCAAATAAGACGCATAAATTATTATCATTGTATATGGCGTCCAACTGCGGGGCTATATGAACTGAGATACGATAAATTTCGTACCCATATCACCTTCATAAACACAAATTAAATTTATAATTGAATAATTAAATTATGCAACAAATTTGCATAATTAATAACGTTGTATATGGCTCCCAAAGAACGTGGGGCATAACAAACTACATATACAACAAATATAACGTTGTATATGGCAGCCCAACGCGCGGCACGAGAAGAATTGTGCTATTAAATCATTGTAAGAATGAGAAAATTCACTATCAATAATAGGCATAATAATTTATGTACTTAATTAATCAGGCATAAATTATTAACGTTGTATATGGCGCCCAACCTGATGGCCGATTAATAGGGATAATCCTTGTTAAACGAGTTGGTTAAGTGCAGGCAGTGGTATAGTAGAATAGCTAGTAGTTTGATAAAGTATAACATAAGCATTAGAATAAAAAAACAAATACTTGTAAAACAACTCTGAATGATTACACGAAGTCGAGCAAGAATGGCGACTAATAATAATAACTCAGAAAGTCAAGAATTCGACATTCACAATGAGTTAAACATAGAAGGACGAGAGGAGAACGCGACGCCCAGCGACGACGTTAGCGCGTGTGAATCTGAGATAAGGGCGGGGGGACAGGTGTCCCAACCCGGCGAATTAAATCTACAAATGCTACTCGAGAAGCTGACCGAGAAGTTAGATCAGCAGAAGAATGATCTGAAACAGATGCAGGAAAAACAAAACGAAAAACAAAACTTAATTACGGAGAAATTGGAACAGCATATCAGGGAACAAAAACAAATGCATGAGGAACTAAAAAGACACAATGAAGAACAGATCAGCAAAATAACACTAGATCTGCAGGATTACGCTAAGAAGTGGGATGAGAAAATTAGCGATCTACAAAAGAAGAGTGAAAGTGGTATAAAAGAGTTGAAGAATGAACTGAAGAAACAGGTAAGAGAGAATAAAGAAGTGAGGGAGAAAGACCGTCAAGAGTGGCAGGAAGTCGTAAATAATACACAGAAGGTATTCGAGCAAGTCGACCAAAAATTAGATCACCGAATCCAAGAGACGAACAATAGAAACGAGGAATGGAGAAGAGAAGTACAGAACAATATAATACAACAACAACAAGAGCAGGGAGAAGCCGTCAAAGTATTAAAGCAGAAGATCGTTGAAGTGGACGACCGTCAACGCACGGTGGAACAGAAAACCACAACAACGGAGAAGGGGAAGGATGTGCTAATTGAAGAGTTAAGAAGTCACATCAATCATATTAAAAGTGGACAAGAAAGACTACAGCGACGGATAGCGGAAACTGAGATAGGACCGTCCACGAGAGCTAATGGAAATAATAACTCCGAACTCAAATATAATGGAACAGACCGTTTTCCTATAGAGTTCCTAAAAGAATTATCCGAGCACCAGCTGATGTACTACCCGGCGGATAATGTGAAGTGGATTGGGAAACATCTCGAGGCCGATGCAGCTATATGGTGGCGTGTGGTACGTGACCAGATCAAGAACTTCGATGAATTTAAAGAGATCTTTACGCAGAAGTATTGGGGCCCGGAGAAGCAGGATGATGTCCGGAACAAGCTGGAGTATGGTCGTTTCGACTGGCGTGGGAGTATGTGCGCTGCCCAATACATGGAACGACAACTTCTGGAAAGCCGTCAGCTTACACCGCCACTCACGGATTATCAACTGATTAGGAAGATAACGCGACATTATGGACGAGAACTAGAGATAGCGAGCGTCACAAGGGACGTCAGGACGATCCAGAATCTCGAATCATTGATTTCTGAATATGCCATGATCCGGCAAAGAAACAGTAGAGATGATCGGTTTGTGCGTCAGACAGACAAGTTGAACGACCGGGACACAAGAGGGGTGCCTCATGGTCAACAGAATAACGCCGTAAACAAGGTAATTACGGAGCCAAAACCTTCACACTGGCAACATTGAAAGGGGGAAGGAGGGAGCTACCGACAACCCCAACATTTCAGTAACAAGCCGGCAATAAATACCATTGAATTTGTAAACAATGGAGCCTCAACGTCTACCGCTAAGGTTAGTGGAACAGTAGAAAAAAAAAATTAAGTGGGTCACATGGAAAGATAGCCGTTCGTCGACATACACTACAACAGTACGAGACTGATATTTTGTTACCTGATTTACGACATGAGTTTGTCCTAGATGAACAAACGCAACTGGAAAAGCGAATCTCAAAATGTCCAGAGATTGAGGTAAAATTTAATGGTGATGTTACAGTTTTAGCCTTGATTGATACGGGTTCTGCCATTAACGGAGTATCAGAAGAATGGTTTAACAGAAATAAACAACGCCTGCGTCCATACGAAGAACTCCGCATGAACAACACGTTAATTGTAAGTGCCGTCGGCGGAAGGTCTAAATTAATTAGAAAACAAATTATGTGTGAGATTTATATTGACGAAGTTAGGTTAGATTGTGTTTTCCTAGTAATACCGAATTTAATTAGGGACTGCATATTAGGAATCAGCTTTTTAAAGGAAGAGGGATGCGTAATCGATATGAAGAAGGGAACCATCGAATTCGAAGGGAGGACTGGTGAACAGGAACTGCGGATACCAATCATACATATGGAACTGTTAGAAGAGGACTGGGACAAAATCGAGAGGAGGATTGATGAGAAGGTTGACAGTGTGACATGTGAAGACGAAATGACGAGGGAGGAACTAAGAAGGATTTTAGTAAAGTATCAGAAGGTATTCCGGGAATGTCCAGGACGGATGGATTGCTACGAACATGAGTTTCGAGTGACGGATAAAACACCATATTTCCAATGCGGGTGGCCAATCCCAATAGCATATAAGGAAAAGGTGGACGCCGAAATCAGCAAGATGCTAAGATATGGCGTGATTGAAAGGTGCAGTAGTCCATACGTCAACCAAATGGTCACCGTAATATAGAAAGATGGGAATGTACGTTTGTGTTTAGATGCGAGGAGGATAAATAGTGTCACTGTTCCAGACTACGAAGGACCGACTCCGATTCAAGAAATCCTGGCGAGATGCAGTAACATGAAATACTTATCAACAATAGATTTAACGAGTAGTTTTTGGCAGGTTCCGTTGAAACAACAATGCCGAGATTACACCGCATTTCTGTACGAAGGAAAGTGTTACAGATATACCGTAACTCCATTTGGACTTGTACCAGTTCCGCAGCCCTGACGAGAGGTTTAGATATGGCATTATCCGAGGAGGTGAAAGAGAATACAATCATCTACGTCGACGATTGTCTTTGTTATTCGTCTAACGTAAGCACACATTTGGAGAATATTGAAACATTACTTAAAAATTTATTGGCAGCCAACCTAACAATAAATTTGGAAAAATCACAATTTTTTCGCAAGGAGATCGGGTATCAGCTTACTACAAATGGTATACGAGCATCCGAAGAGAAAGTAGTGGCAATCAGGAAGTTCTCGACCCCGAAGAATCAAAAGCAGTTAAAGGGATTCCTGGGACTTACAAATTTTTACAACAAATTTACAAGCAAATATGCAGAAGTCACACAACCTTTATTAAGTCTACTTAAAAAGGGTCAGAAATTTAATTGGACGCCCGATCTTGACCAGTGTTTCCAACAGGTCAAGGACTTGTTTATCAATACTGTTATCTTAAGTTTTCCGCAGGTAAATAAGAGGTACTTCTTACAATGTGATGCGAGTAATTTCGCATACGGAGGACAATTACACCAGTTGGACGACGATAAAAACATCTGCGTGGTAGCGTATACTAGCAAAACGTTCAAAGGTGCAGAACTAAACTACTTTACGACGGAAAAGGAGCTTCTAAGCATAGTTCGATGTCTGGAAAAAATTCCGAATTTACGTTTTAGGACAACCATTGACCATAATAACAGATAACAAGGCACTGATTTTCATTAGTAAGTGTCACCTAAACAACTCAAGGATCACACGTTGGATACTGAGTATTCAAGAGTATAACTTTGATATCATTCATTGTAAGGGAAAGGAGAATATTGTGGCCGACATCTTGAGTCGTTACCCAAAGGATTTGACGACGGATGATAAGAATGAATTATGTAAATTTTATAAGTGTAGTAATGGTAAGTTATATAGGAAAAGTAAGGGTCGATGGAAACTCTACGTACCGGAAAGCGTTACGGGGAGACTCATCGAAGAAATAGACACAATGTACGGTCATGTTGGCAGTAAGAAATGTATAAAGTTACTGCAGGAACATTTCACTTTCGACCGAATGTCGAAGCGCGTACAGGCGTACGCAAGGACGTGCGATAAGTGCCAAAAATGTAAGGATTCAAACAATCGTAACTTATTCGATGGCACGAAGCCAATTATACCGACGAGTATAAAGGTGAATTGATTAGTGGCGATTTTTATGGACCGCTTCCAACAGCAGCAGCAGGAGTAAAGTATATCCTTGTCATTATAGATAACTTTACCAAGTATATAAAATTATACACACTTAGAAGAGCCACAACAGTAGCTACGCTTCGTAGACTCCGGCAGTATGTAAATGAGTGTGGAAGACCGAAAGCAATACTCACTGATAACGGTACGCAGTTTACGTCCAAACAATGGGTTAGAGGACTAGACGAACTTGGAATTATACCTAAATACACGGCGATAAGAAACCCGCAAACAAACCTTGCCGAACGCGTAAATAGGTAACTGGGTAACCTATTTAGGATATTTGTAGGGGACCAGCACACAAAATGGTCAAAGTTTATAAATACCATAGAATGTTGCATAAATGAGGTCTACCATGAAACAATAGAAGTTACACCGTATAAAGCACATCACGGAAAAAAGCCGAATCGTGTATGGGAGAAATTCATAAAGGAAGGCTGCGATACGAAAGAAGAGACAGTGGATAACCACCAGATATTCGTTAGGATTAAACGGAAAAGAGAGCGACACGCAAAACGCGTGAATGAAGCGAACAATATGACGAGATTTCAGGTAGGAGACTTGGTGTTAGTGCGTGGACACATTACCAATCTGATGCGATGCAGAGAAGAATCGAAAAATTTTGTGAGTTATACACAGGATCTTTTAAGATTAAAGATATTGTAGGCGAATCTACATATATATTAGTAGATAACTGCGACGAAACTAAAATACGCGGCAAATTCAATGTAAGACTATTGAAACCATATTATGTAAGGGGAGAGTAACTGTGGCGGAACACGGCACCAGCATGCGTGCGAGGTAAAAGTGTTTGTTGAAAGGCGAAGTAGTAAATAAACAGAGAGGGAGGTGTGAAGTGATGTAAGCCCAGCTGGCGAGGCTGACGACAACAGGTAGAGTTGTAGTTAGTAAGGACACTCTCCATGCGAGACAATGTTATAGTCGGACTATACGTACTTCACTAATAGACAGCAGAAAGAGAAATGAGCTAAGCGTCAGAATAGGAGGAGAAAAGACCGATCTAGATGATAAAGAATAACGGTAGTAGGCGCGAATGCAATCTACTAGTTAATTCATTCAGAATTGTCTAGACGAAAACTTAAACTTGTAATAAATTTAAAATGTCAGATTTTATATATTGCATAGAGTGTTTAAATTAATTAACAGACATACTTGTTATACTAGTAAAATTTGTTTACTGAAGGACAGATATAAACAACTGAGTTGCATAACAGAATTAAATATTGTAATAAGTTATTAGAATTAATTATTGAACTTAAGATTGTATTAGAAGCATAGAAAGAAGGGATATAAAGATGTTTATTTGACCTGTAGAATTATACAAATTCGATTTATTTTGTTGTAAATAATTATACGTGTGTTTAACAGAAATGTAGATTCAAAGTACCAGAGGGTAGGAAGTACGATGAATGTTTGTAAGTAAGTATATGATGTCTTGAAAAAGAATGTTTTTAATCGCAAATTAATTTTGAAGGTAATAATAAAATTGTTTGAAGTATCTATAAGCAATAAATTACTGCTAGTATTTATATAATTTCCAGTGTATACGTAAGTAAAAAGATAGCTTGTAAACAAAATAAGTACCATTTGTTTATGTAATGTATGTGTATAGACAGATCTAGGAGCGCACTAGAGCGTATAGTTTGTAAATGGATTCGTATTTATATTTGGTGAACAATAAATTAAACACTCAGGTGAATGAAAAAAAAGGGGAGAGAAAAACGGTTCTAAACAACAGTAGGTCAGTCGAGAGGAAGATATAGGTCAGCTATACTCGTTCCAACGGGTGATGGCCAATGTACTTAGTGATCGTACGCGAGTAAGGGCAAAATATGAATTAGTCGTTCCGATAAATCTGCACGACGAATCATATTTGGGGACACTGTGATATAATTAATATTTCATATATTTTTTTTAATTTTTTGGGTTATTGCGAATGAAGTACGCCAGCAATTAGAGCCCGTTAAAAGTGACACTTGTTAGCATTGTTCGAGGGTGGGCGGCGAAAGGGAACAAACCTTTCCTTTCCAGTAAGACGTCGTAAAAACTATTCTCGAACAATGAGCTGTACGGCACATGTTGCAGCCAGCTGCACCATGCGTGGGAATGCCCGACTCCACAATTAGGACAAAAGGAGGCTACCGTTACATCTGTCCAGTAGCGAGAAAAACACAGAACCAACGGTGAGAGTATTGTTCAAAACCATGTGTGCGACTTCTCAAAGACAATGGTTTATGCAAGGACAATAGGACAGGCGACTAAGTGACGCTAAGGGAGAGCACAGATGTTATGCCACCCGCAAGTCGACGGAGGAAATCGTCAGCTTACCAACAATAAGAGAATTCGACACGCTCCACCAGAAGTAGCAGATGTGATTTTGAAACAGAGCCTTAACACTGATTCCAGGAACGGAACAACGTACGTAAGACAGCGACTCATCTAGTCCACGTGGACTATGTCAAATTCAAGTCGAAAAAGCCAACCAGCCAATGAGGAACGAGAATTCCGGAGGGAACTTCTGTAGGGGATGGTTCAGAGATAAGCTTGAGACCAGAGAGCGAATCTCGTGTATGAACGTCCCTCTCCAAACGGCACTGGGTGGAGAATTCGTTGGAAATACAGACTGGAGACGAAGGGACACAAGGAGGTCCATGGAATGAACCTATCAAAGATGAATTGGTGGGAAGTTTGAGTGTTCATCAGAGTCCCAAGAGTGGGAACAGCAGAAGAAATAAAAACCTTTTACACGGGGAGACACGAGCTCAGTTCATTCAATTTTTAGCCCAATTCATTCAATTTTTAACCTCAGTTTACTACAAATTTTGTCTCAGTTTATGGCAAATTGTATTATAATTCTTAACTCGGTTTACTCAGAATCTCGAACAGTCTATTGAACTTGTATTTCATTTTATAATGATTCAGTTATAAGAACTTAAAGCAGTGCGTAAGTTAAAATGCATTTCGGTGGAGACGATTAAGACACAAGACACTATTACGAATAAATGGAAGTGCGCGAATAAAACTCAGAGCGTAAACGGAACAGTAGTTTTCGTGATGAAACACGAGTAACAATCTATATAATTTCTATGTAATTCATCGTCATAAAGACACGGACATTGTGAAGCGATATTCTTGAACAATTACAGAAAAAGTAGTGATACTACAATGTTTAGTAATTAACTCAAATAAATAGAATTGTGAAAAGTGCCTAATGAACTCGAAAACGACCTAGGCGCCGAAAAGAGTTGTCGTGCGGCATAGACAGTTATTAGAAGCATACGGTAGCGAACTGTGTACCGCGAAATCGACACATAAGCGCGTAGAACTCAACCGACCGATTACGAGTACAATGCTACTACTTGTATTATATTAAACTCAAAGCTCGAAGTGACTGTCGCGGAGTGCGGGAGTGTTTATGATCAAGTGTCCTATGGATTAACTTCACTCATCAATGCAGGGAGACAGCACGGCAGAACGAGTAAAGTACAAAACCAATCTCTTCTTATAATTAGTAATTTATCAAACACCACTGACCTGACAGTTAGAACCAAAACCACCTGAGAAAGTTATATAAATATGAGTCAGATAGATACGAATCCATAAGTAGGGAATATTATACATGTCTTCTTGTTAATATATTTCGTACTATGTATGTATTTTGATGTGTTTGTTGCAGGAGCAGGATTTTATCTATGTATATGATTGATATGTGTATTATTAATTATGATTATTTCATGCATATAAATGTTCAATGTGTTTTAACGTAAATACTAAATACGAATTATGAGCACACCACATTTTAGTTAGTAACGTCATTGCAGACGAAGAAGCGTCAATATTTGATCGCTCACCTAATTGTTTAAATTTGTTCATTGAGTTGTTAAATGTGGAATCGAATTTTATTATTTTGTTGAAGAATTGTAAGTGCTCTTAAATTGATGTTCTGACATGAAGAAGAATGATTATGATTTAATAAATATAAGTTAGAATGGATTCGTTAGTATTCTATTGATTTATGTAACAAACCTGACTCACAACTTAACCTTTCATTAAACAGTATCTATATTAATAATTCAAGGTAACGATTATCAATTCAACTAATCAGAAAGATGCACAAAATAGAAGTTTCGAAGACAGTTAAAGTCAAAAGTAAATTCATATGTAGCAAGTTGGAGTGTGAATAAATAATTAACTCTAACTCAATTCATACAATTATTCGTTATTTAAAGAAATGAATTTGTTAACATTACATATGGGAGATCAACACATGACATTAATTACATCGTATATGCTAACCCAAGCTCAGAGTTAGATACATGTAAGTACGACAAAGTTCGTACCGACAACAATTTCATAGTTACAGATCAATAAATTTATAATTAATAATTAATCAATTTATGCAAATAAGACGCATAAATTATTATCATTGTATATGGCGTCCAACTGCGGGGCTATATGAACTGAGATACGATAAATTTCGTACCCATATCACCTTCATAAACACAAATTAAATTTATAATTGAATAATTAAATTATGCAACAAATTTGCATAATTAATAACGTTGTATATGGCTCCCAAAGAACGTGGGGCATAACAAACTACATATACAACAAATATAACGTTGTATATGGCAGCCCAACGCGCGGCACGAGAAGAATTGTGCTATTAAATCATTGTAAGAACGAGAAAATTCACTATCAATAATAGGCATAATAATTTATGTACTTAATTAATCAGCCATAAATTATTAACGTTGTATTCCCTATCCAGTCCACCACTCTGTTTATATATGGGAGAAAAGCCTACCCTGCTTCTGTTTGTTCCTGTATTTAGGTAGAACAACTGTAGAATTACGTTTCGTTTGAATAAAGTGCTTAATAAAGCCTGCTTCCTATCTATAGAACAATATGACAAAAATATCAAAAGGCCATGATAGTGAAAGGACTGGAACAGTCTATTGCAGGCACTAGGAGTAGAAGAATATATAGATATATATAAATTAAAATTTACCAGCACTTCATTAAATCTAACACTAAATTAAATATAATAACAATAATTTCCACTGATATAATGTAAAATTATCCTATGAAGTCTTAGTTCACAGGTCTGTAAAACACCATCATGTAATGGTACACAACGCTAATTGAAAAGCATGCGTGCTCCTGTATCGAAATGCAGTATGCAAGTTGAGGTTACGAAAACTGATGATATAATATTAAATTAAAGAGGAGTACACCAAACTTTTTGTTTAGTATACATATGAAAAAAAAGCTAAAATGTGTGTAAAAAAGTGGTTTAGCAAAATAGCAGTGGAAGATGGTAAAGCTTTATATGTACTGCCGATACAGTAGGCAATGCTGACACTGGTGTAGTGACATTCATAATCCGGAACAAGAAACAACCGCCAGTCAATCGGCTACTGTTGAACTAAGCACAGCTGACTGTGCTGGAGAAAATGTCGTTTTTAAATACGCAGAACTCAAAACTGTGATCCAAATGCGTGTGTGTGGCAAAGAACAGTGTTTTAAAGTTTTAAAAACTGAATGTGATACAAATCTAACTGTACTGAAAAACTTAATCAGCTAAAAAGCGCATTTGAAAGTATTGGCTGCCACACTCTGTTTTCTAGGCAGCGATTAAAATAAAACACTCGTATCACTCTCAACACCTTGTTTATTTACTGGTATCACAAATAATTTTTCACAAATACATACATAACAAAGAAAATACAATTTTGATCCAAAACTGTGATGTTGATTATTAACACAATTGTTATTTTGTACAAACTGAAAGATAACACACAAATACAGAGTGGGCCAAAAGTCACTACCCATTGTGAGTTACTGAGTTACCCATTGTAAACATTAAGATAACTTTGGTTGTGATCTTCCCATCGATTTTAAATTACGCGCCTTTGGTTTGCGTCTGATAGTTTCTTATGTAAACACTAGAGTGCAATTTTATCGACAAAGATGGAAAACAATTTGAGAAACAATTGAGTAACTCAGTAACTCACAATGGGTAGTGACTTTTAGCCCACTCTGTATAATCAAACACATGCACTAACTCTGTAACTCATTAATTGAATTCTGAATCTCAACTGCCTGACTCTCTGTGTCTACAGTCATACAGTTGGTAATGACAGTATTTACAAATATATGTCACTTGTGGTTAGTCGAGAGCATTCAAAGCACTATAACTAGAATCTTGTTGAAAATAAACTATGTAACTATAAATGTACAGCTCCCGCCACTAGCCTGTGTGCGAGGAGCTTAGGCGCCTGCGACGGACGGGGGGTGGAGAGGGGCGCCTTTTCTACAAACATTGGATGACTCATGCGGCGCTCCCGACCACACCAGCATTTCCGAGAACACTCGACTTCCTTGTGTTTGTCATAGCTTCCAAGGAAATATTATTATTCACCATCCTTTCTCAGCTTGAAATAGTCATTAGTCTGTGCTGGAACATCATTTAGGCGACAGTGATTACATGCTCGTGTTCGTGTTTTGCTTTTCGTCGTGAGTGAACTAATTTTTTATGTTTGACTTTAACTTGTAAATTTTATTTGCAAACTTTCTGAAATAGGGGATTTTTTCAAATCAATATTAGGGGGAAAGTAATTCATAGCCAGAGCAGGGAAGTGGTGTGCAATGTGTATAAATTTATGAAAGAGGAAGCAGACAACAAGAGTGTGACATTCCGTTAGTTAAGGTTCGCCAAACAACTGCAGCGACTACCGGTGTTAGTGAGCGCGTAGTAACAAAAATAAATAGTGAACTGAGTAAACTTAACGAAAGTGATGGTAATGTGAAGTCTTTTTCAACACCGAAAAAAAATTCTGATCCCCGGAAAAAGTCAGTTACAGAACTGGATGACTTTGATAAATGTGTTGTGAGAAGAATAGTGTACAATTTCCATCTGCAAGAAAAGCGACTACCTACTCTTAAAGGAGGAGTTAAAAGGTGCCATTGACTTTAAGGGCAGTGAAACTAGTGTAAGGCGTATTTTAAAGCAACTTGGGTTTAGGTGGCAGAATACTAAAAACAATAGAAAGTTGTTGATTGAAAATCTAGACATTAGGGAAAAACGATTAACATACTTAAGATCCATTAAATGGTACAGAGAACAAGGTTGGCCAATAATTTTTTTAGACGAGTTGTACATTCTTTCTAGCCACCTTTCAAGTAAATCGTGGTCGGACAGTTCAAATAGTGGTGCATGTTGTCCAATTTCTCAAGGGGATAGGATAATTATTATACATGCTGGTGGCGAAGCAGGCTTTGTTCCAGGCGCACTTACTGTGTGGAAAGCCAGCAGCAAAAGTGGTGATTACCACGACAATGTTAATCGCGACATGTTTGTAAAATGGCTACAAGAAAAGTTGTTACCAAACTTGAACCCAAACAGTGTTGTAGTTGTAGATAACGCGCCTTATCGCAACGTACAACTTGAAAAGACCCCCACATCTAACAGTAGAAAGCAGGAGATGAAAGATTGGCTTACCAAGCACAATATCCCATTTAGTGACAGTATGTACGTCCCAGAACTGTACAAGCTTGTAAAAATGTACAAACCTAGGTTTCATCAGTACCTAATTGATGAAATAGTGAAAAACAAAGGGCATGACGTTCTGAGACTTCCGCCTTATCATCCTGACCTCAATCCTATTGAGCTGGTTTGGGCTGATATTAAAGGATACGTGGCGAGCAGAAACGTTTCTTGCACTATTTCTTAAGCGGAAATGTTATCCAAAGAAAGTGTCATGCATGGGTCCTGAGGATTGGGTAAGGAAATGCCAACATGTTGAAACAATTGAAGACCTAGCTCAAGAACCAGCCATAGACAATATAGTTGAATCACTTATAATTTCTACAAACAATGACAGTGAATCAGATTCCGAAAGTTCAGATGATGCTGATGAAGGCTTGAGTGGAATTGAGGAGCTGGAATAACAGAATCCAGGCGAATGAACAATAGAGTGAGTTTAACTGACACATTACAGTAAAATGAAATGTCGATTGTGCGAGAAATGGTCGCGAACGCTGGAGTGACTCGCCACGATTTATGTTTTCAGAGTGAGTAGTACGATTGTAGCCGCGCGCACAGGCTAGTGGCAGCAGCTGTATGTATTGGTTGATTTAATCAACACAATTTAACTTGATTTCATTTTACTTGAAATCAATTAATTAACTATCACATATAATCATTTCCAAATATTGTTTCATTTGTTTCTCAACATAGATGTCTAATTGTTAAACCAGAATCAATGAATGATTAACATGAGAAATTATATAATTAAAAGTAAAAATTATTAACATGAACGTGTGTTAAGTCTCTGTCATTTCACCTTGGCCTAACCTGTGCTTGACAAGTTTGGTTACACATTCCTGGAATCAGATAACTTCTGTAAGGGGATTATTTTGATAATTTAGTATTTTTGTTGTTGTTTGATAATTTAGGTAGGTTGTTGTTTTGGTTGCTGTTTTTGTGGGGACAGTAAAGTGGTTTCTCACATACCGCCTTTAAAAATATGAGTAGCAACCCTGGGTTTTTGTGGATTACAGTCACACAAATACTTCTTCAGGTTTTCTACCATTACAATCAACTATGGACATTGTGACATTGTCAAAGTATTGTAATTTTTGTATAGTATAGCAGCTGAATATATCAACTGTAACCTTTATATCTTTTCTCCTACTGCTGCTATTCCTAAAATAATGACAAACCCTATATATAATCCGATTCAAACTTGCTAATGGTTAAATGAAAGCAAACAAAATTGTTACCTCTAATAAAAATAAATTAAAATATATTTTTAAAAAACTTACCGTACTGAAGGTTCGCAACAGGTTTGCTTTGATGCCTGGAGGAGGTTCAAAAACAAAAATACGACCAGCCCGAAGCAGATTAACTGGTACTTTGGGGTTAATTTCCATTGTCAAAAATAAACGGAAGTTGGCATGTGGCTGAAGACTGTGTAACTTCTTTTCCAACTGTACCAACCACTGAGGTGCCAAGTGGACGTTCTTTAGAAGTACCCACCTGAAACAAATGCAAAATCAAAACTTGTACTAAAAAGGAATGTAAATGTGCACGCATATGTGAATGAGTAATAACTTACACTTACTAATTATAAAACAGTTGTTCACACTATATTTTCTGTGTTATCAAGATAACAATGACAGATACACAACTTACGCTATAGCAATCTTTCTTCAAAATATTAGGCCAATACTCTATCATAATTTAGGAATTCATGGACTAGCATCACCTTCAGAATATGCATTTACAAACACACTAGCACTGGGTCAGCCAGTATGAAGTGTAGCACACTTACAGTAAACCTGTGCTCAACGAGTTAAACATATGCTTATTAAAGATATGACGATGGATATTCCTTCTGAATCCCTGCCCACAGTTCAAACTGAACTGAACAATGGTAGATTCTGTTTTGGTTACACAAGAACAAATCCTGACTACAACTGCCAACACCAAAAAGAAGTAATCACAAACAAGTGATAAAATACTGAATGAAGTCTCTTCCATTAACCAGACATCGTTTTAAATATTGGAATAAACTACTGTGGTATTCAGTACCTTAATAAAGCAGTACAAAGAACTAATGTCATATAGTGTGAGTGTTTGTATATTACTGCAGAGGGACATGCATGTCAATGTAGATGTTCTGACTACTATTACAGTACAATACTGTATGGAATTTAACTCAATTTGTTGTTAACACAACAACAATACATGTTGTTAAGAGTGTATCTGTTATAATATGAACATATATGTGTTAAGAACATACGTATTGTCATCGGACAAACGGCTTGTCACATGACAAATGGCGCCAATTGTACAACTCTTCGTTATTTTGGTGACCCTAAAAAGGGCCGATGGCGAAAACGCTGTGGTGTTTGTTCCGCCGGAGCGACGCTGAGATGTTCAGTGGCTGTGCCCGCTGTTCGTGGCGTACTGCAGTCCTCCTCTTCTTTCGGCACCAGTTGCATCGAGTCCGCTGCCAGCCCAGAGAAACCCATCGCTGCTGCATTACAGGGTGAAGAATGCGAAGAACTGTTCTGTTCTACTCTTCGGCTGTTCCTTCCGACTGACTCTGCGTCGATGTCATCCGATAGAGGAGAGGAGATGAAATGCGTCCGATGGAGTGGTGAGTGCGCCAAAAAATTCTAGCAGCGTTCTTTTTATGCCCTGACTGGAATCGCTGATTGGCTCGCTCCGAACACGTCAGGTGTCACGTGCCGCCATGTGTTCGCGGCTGGTTCCGGGGAGCAGATGTTTTTACTTCGATGCCATCACAGTATATATAAGTGTACATGTACTTATGAACTCATAGTCATAATTTTTCTGAAAGGTATTTAAATGTAAGTAGTAAAACTTGGCGGAGCACAGCAAATCTTGTGTACATGTGTGCGTTTTTGTAACACTGTAGAGTTGTTGTTTGACCAGCAGCCACAGTATATGTTAGTGTAACAGGTGACTGTCACATTTTTATTTTGTGTATAATGACATAATGAGTTTACAACACTGTCACATAAAGTTCCGCCAAAAGATTGGCGTCACCTAAAGTAAAACAATTTTTACATTTATCCAGGCTTTCAGAAACGTAGCTATGGCGACTATACAAATTAACACTAGCATAACTCCTGTTAATAAACCAGTAATTGTCAGCAACCCAAAATCCAAATGTTAACGGTGTGTACATTCTGTATTTTAAGTTTTCTTATAGTACAGACCACAGTGAATATGTCATCTCAAACAGTGTTTCAGCCATATTACAATACACATCTTCATATCTATGTGAGGATTAGGTTAGCATGCAAAGTCACAGCAGGTATTATTTGAGTGTTGCTTGGTCAACTCCTGTACAGTCAGGCCAGAAACTAAAGGATACTTTTTTGTACTTAGTGTTTACTGCTGATGATACCTTTGTGTTTAGTAATACTCTAGAACTTCTAGAACCATTTTGTCATAATGTCTATTGCACAGCCTAAGAACAGATTTAGTCTTAAAGTTGATCACATGACTAGTTGAGGGGAATGTGCTGAGTGTGTGTGTGGGGGGGGGGTCTTGGATCCTTATAGAAAACAGAAAGCCCAGCTGGCTAATACAGATCTTACTGCAGCTACACAAAATTCTATAGATGCCTTCAGTATTCTATGGGAGTCTGTCTTTAATTGGTTTCAAGAATTGTGCTAATTCTTATGTTGTTGAACAACACTGTTTTTATACCACATTTCCTTAACAAATTGCTAATTTTGTTTTTAGCATGGCAGAACAAAATTTATAACACTTTGGTTATTATATTCTGCTGTAGCATTTACTGAAGGTTTTTCAACATTCTAAAATGCTTTTCCTATCGAAAAGTGTGTTGAGCATGGCTTCCTTTTGTGCTGAGTGACAATGAGAAACTGCATGAAGGTATCTATCAGTATGAGTAGATTTTCTGTAAATCTGATGACCCAGAGGTATATCTGGTGATGACCTTCGTGAGGAAGGACTGTACTTTTGGATAAAATGTCTGTATGTCGAACGAAGAGCTAGCTAAAGGTAGCTGCAATCTGATTCCTGTAATGAAATTGGACTCTCGCTGCGAGGGGCCGAGGGATGTCTATAGTGTTATCAAAGTCTTTCCTGTCAATACTATACTAGTCATTTTTACTTTTTTAAATCGAGTCTTGATTTCTTTCTTTCCATTTGTCTTCTGATTTCCTAAACGACTATTCTGTTCACCCGTAAAATTTTAATTTCTCAGCAAAACATTTCTTCCTTAATACGTTTGTGTCTCCTGTTTAACACCCACCATTCTGATCCATGTCATAACGCTATATTCCACACAGGCTAGTAAATAACTAGCCATCAGGGAGGTCAAAATATTTTCAAGGAGGGGCAAACAATTTTCCAAAGGAGGAAAATATTTATATATATTTCATACATACACACATGCACATATTAGTTTATAATTCTCATATCATAATTGAAATAAGTACACAGATTGTATTAATTGCTTTAATACAACAACACTGCCCAGCGATCCACAGGAAGCAAATCGATGTCCACCTTTTCGGCTTACACGCGTTGTGTTGGTGTGGGTTTCAGCACTTTCCATTTAAAAAGCGTGCAAACATAAGAAAATAAACACGAGTGAGGCCAGAAATAACGCGAATTTTGTATGTGTGTGCGTGTCCTGCCGGCCTTTTTATTGCGGTAATTACAATAATAAAACTTTGGAAAAGTAAACATTACATAATTGAGATATGCTTGCCTGCCAGGAACGATATATTTTCACTCATACGTGATTTAAATTAAAATTAAAAATATAGAATTTTGTTAAAGTGAAATGAAATGTTTCCATAGAAACTACTTTGTTGTCAATAACATAGTACACATATAAAACTTATAAAAATTTACCTCCTCCATCAACTACCATTTTAATTTATAAAAAAAATTACCCCCTCACCCCTTCAACTACCCTTTTCATTTATAGATATTTCATCTACCTTTCTATAGTGGATTATTATGATATGACCTTCTTTTCAGGATACTTTATTTATCAAAATTAAGCACTTTACTCTTGTTAAAATGTAAAACGTTGCAGGTAAACTACCCCTTTCCCTAACAGATCTTCACCAAAAACAATAGGCCTCGAGTCCTCTACAATTCAGGGCTGTATGCAAAAAATTATTTGATTCTGTTTGAATTTGCGGCTGTTATCGTTTTCCATAGAAAAAATTCCACACACACACACACACACACACACACACACACACACACACACACACACACACACACACACACACACACACACACACACACACACACACACACACACACACACACACATTGAAAAACGACTTTTTTTCATGTTTTGATGGTAGTACAATCAGAATCTGCTGTTATCTCGAACACAATTTTTTTCGCCATGACCATACTTCCATTTCCTTATGGAATATGGAAGTAAAAGGAATTTCAACATTTGATTTTAATTCCGTAATAAAGTTAATATGAAGTTATGTAGCAAATTTGGATACTGAAAGAAAGTCCGTGTAGTAGATCTCGTCTGTGCAGCCACAGTACACAGATAGGTATTGTCCAGATATTTCTAAACATGTGTACTTTTTACCCTCTTGAATACAGTATGCATCTTTCAGATTTCTCTAATTAAATATTGGCTATGATTGGAGACAAAGGCTGTACTCTATCACAATCCCTAGGCTGTCCCTATCTTTCACAATTTTTGCCATCCCAATAAAACTATGTCTACTTTACACATGCTGAACCTGAACAGTACAAATCAGGGATAGGAGAGGTTCATAAGAAAAATACAGTCCTTAACTTTGTGCCAAGTAGATATTTTGATTACCTTTGACATTGTTTCGCTTTTCACCAACATCCCCACAGATGATGCCTTATAGCTTATTGAACCTGCTTCTGCTACAGCATAAGATAATAACCAAAGAGCATTCTTACCTTATGTAAAATCTACTTCAGATAACATTAGCAATATGTAAGGGAAATATGGTATAAAAATAGCGTTTCAACCACACAATAAACTACCAGAATTCATGAAACCAATTAAAGGCAGAATCCCGTTCAATACTGAAGGTATTTACAGAATTCCATGCAGCTGTGGTAATATCTATATTGGTCTGTTGGGCTACCTGTTCTTTATAAGGATCCAAGAATGTGCCAGACATACAAAAACTTAGCAGCATTCCCTAACCACTAATCACATGATTTACTTTGAAGACTAATCTGTTCTTAGGTTATGCAACAGATATTATGACAGAATTGTTCTAGAAGTTATAGAAACTACTAAATACAAAAATTTCATCAGCATAGAAAGAATAACACTAAGAACTCAGGTATCCCTAAGTTTCTGACCTGACTGTACAAGAATTGACTGACTTCGCAAACAATGCAAGCAACACTCAAATAACATCTGCTAGACAGGGTCCACTTACCGGACCTCCCACTACCACCTCTCTACAGTAGTATATAACTGAGTTTGCTTGCCAGCCTCATCATCATATACAACCTAAAGGTAACTATTGTAATATGGATGAAATATTGTTTGACGTGAAATATTAAACAAGGTCCATGCCAAAAGAAGACTTGAAATACAGAATGGACATTGGCCTATGTGAGAATAACAATATGTGTAGTTTTCCAATGAAAAATCATTAGCTGACCATCATACATTGCAAATGGCACTGGGATTAATGAGGCATGCATGATTTTGTACACATAGTTTGCATACTTGAGTTTGGTGCAGAATATGTGCCACAGATACTTTCTCTTCAACACATAGAGACCCATTCTAACATGGGGGGGGGGGGACATGTTGAAAGGCACCAATGGTGATCCTGACTTCCATAACTGACGGTGAGTCTTGGGTATTGAGTATGAAATACCACAAACCAAGGATCAGTCATCACAGTGGAAGTTACCATCATCCCCAACATTCACAAAAGTATGACACTTGATCAGCAAAGTGGAAGTTGGACTACAGCAAAGTTTGGCATCATAAATATATACTAAAAGGCCAAACTGTCAGCAAACACTACTATGTGTACGTTCTGTACTGAAGTTTGTTACAAGAAACCAGACCTGTGGGACTTCTGCAAGTGGCAGGTCACAATGCTCCTATTGGTCACATCTCATTCAAGATTTCCTGGTCATAAGGGAATTACTCAGATTCACATTTTCTTACAAAACAAGGAGCCCAGTGGTTTTTAGTTGTTTTCAAAATTGAAAATGCCACTGAAAGTGTGCCAATTCGAAAATAACAAATGCTACCTAGTAGCCATACCAAAAGAGGCCTGTAAAAGATGTTTCCAATGAAAGACCCTCTAGATTAAGTAGTAGGTCACAAAGGAACTACTTGAAAGGAGATTAGGATTCTCAGCAACAGGTAAGTAGTGTTTCCTCCAGCCTATGGTAAGATACTTTTTGAACCTCATATCATCAAAACGCTAAAAATGAGCAGATAAATGATTAAACATTTCATGTTTTATATCATGTGATGAAATTAAGAAATTTCTTGAGTATAAAATTACATTTCATTTAATCTAAAATATAAACACAGAACCACTTACTTTCCAGATCTTACAGCAACATTGATAACGTTGCTGGCTTGATTGAACCCTTCCGCTGAACCAATAGCAATGCTTGCAATTTGTTTCCCCTTTTCTGCAGCCAAATCATCCACTCTTGAACTTGCATCAAAGCCTGGCACTGAACATAACAATGCAGGAACATTTGCACTTAATTCTGATTCAACAATAGTGCCCAAATCTATTTCTCTCTCCGCAGATGCTGTAAAATCTTCGCCTAAAACTGCAGAGACAAACATGTGGCCTGCTGCAATTACTCGATCTGGTCGGAATGCCTGAAATTTCAAAAACCAATAAAAGTTAATATTCAATATTCCAATGGAACACACTAACTTAAAAAGCTGCAGCTTTACATGATTAAACTTCACTAAAAATTTCTTTTAAGTGACCGAGTATTTTTAAAGGATGTGCTGGTAACTAAATTACTGTACTTCTACAAAAGTACATTTAAAATATTTAAACAGAAGAGGACAATGGAAACAACATAGTAGTAAAATGGGTGGAAAATCTAACGTAAAGATACCTGATGAACAAAAATACAGTGATATAAGCTAACAGAATAAAAACATGATCAGCCAGAAAGTAACACATGTTCCTCCACAGTGTTCGCATTTTTAATCAGTTAATCATACAATTCCAATTACTCATATTGCCTTAGTTTAGTCTGTGTCAAGTTTTGTAACAGTAAGTACAATATTATTTTGTCAACACATATTTTAATGAGCGAAAAACTGCCAAGTTTGAAATTTGAAATATGATCTGCTTTTTCAATGCAAGAAAAATCTGCTCTGTATAAACTCACAGACAAATAAAGGAAGAGGATGGTAATAAAGTTAAAAATGAAACATATGTGAGAATACAAGCGTATCATGTTCACTGAAGGAAGTCTGAATATTCACAGCATAGATCTTTCTAGATATCATGTCTCGTGACTAATGAACTAAAGCAAACAATCAAAACGTTCATCTCGATTAAACATGATACATCCATTTTCCCATGCTTACCTCATCCAAAACATTATTACAGGCACCGAAGAAGTTATTTTAGTTTTCTTTCCTACAGGGTAATATTCAACTCTGAAGTACATAGCAAAAAACAAATAAATATTTTTATATACCTGTATTGCAAGCAGCTGATACATTGCAGTGCCTATCGGTGTCAAAGGTTTTTCTTCCTCCCACAGTCTAGGTACACACTGCTCTGGAGTTCCTTGTTGTAGCCACGCTCCAAATTCAGGCATTTCTTCAATCTTATGAGACAACGACTTGAATGCATTCAACCTAGTCACATTACACAAACCATAATATTATGAATTAAACAAATACACTGTTACAGTTTTTAGACCAATCAGAATACCTGCTTGATAGAACTGTTGTGGAAACAACTGTATTACCTATTGTACCTGTTATATTATAGAGTTTGAAATAGTAAAATTGGTTTAATTTTTGTAAAAAGTAAAGGAAATTGACAAAAACTGAACAAATACGAAATTACACAGATCGACTATGAAGTTGATGGGCAAGGTAGAAGCTCCTAAACCAATTAGAACATATATTTTTTATAAAATATCTATCATATAAAAGTCTGTAAAAAAATATAAACACAAATAACTTCTTACATGGAGGCCATTAATGCAACTATTTGTGCGAGGCTTCTCCAGAAAATAAGTACCGTTTGGGGATTAAGAAAATGATACAAATTATTTTCAAATTAATTTATTTTTCAAAAATTCTACATACCTTAATCTACGTTTCTACATAGTCACCATGCAAGTTGAGACATTTGTCGTATCTTGGTTTAAAACTTCTGGCCGGCAAGAAATTTCTTCAGATGCAAAAACAAATGGAAATTGCTGGGAGCCAAATCTGGACTGTAAGGAGGATGACTGAATTGTTCCCAGCGAAATGAATCAACAAGCGCCGTCATTACACGTGCGGTATGCGGTCGCACGTTGTCATTAACAAACACCACTCCGGAAGTCAGTAGTCCACGCCTTTTGTTTTGTATTGCTCGCCGTAACTTTTTGAGTGTTTCACAGTAAACTTCTGCATTGATTGTTGTGCCTCATTCCATAAATTCCACTAACAAAATTCCCTGACAGTCCCAAAAAACGGTGCACATGATTTTTTTTGCAGAAAGAGGTGGTTTTGCTTTCGGGGAACCAGTATGCCGCCATTGCAGCGACTGTCGTTTAGTTTCTGGTGTCTCGTAAGAAACCCATGTTTCATCACCAGTGACAATTCTTTTCAAAAAACAATTTCGATCTCTTTCATAACACTGCAAAAATTCTAAGGCTGCTCCCATGCGTTTCATTTTGTGACCGTCCGTTAGCATTTTCGGCACCCATCTCGAACAGTTTTTTTTTTAGTGTAAATGTTCAGTCACAATTTCGTGTAATAAAGATCTAGAAATGTTTGAAAAATCCATTGACAAATCAGAAACTGTGAATCACCTATTGGAACGAACCTTCTCGTCAACACTGCGCAGCAATTCTTCGTTGACTACGGACGGGCGACCACTACGCTCCTCATCGTGAACATTTTCTCTTCCATCGTTAAACATCCTAACCCACTTTCTTACCATACCTTCACTAATCCCATTGTGTCCATAAACTTCACAAATCTGACGATGATAAGATCAGATTGAAAACCTGAGATCTGATCTGAGTCTTCATAAGGACGAAGATTTTTCGCATTCAAAAACCTAATAACTGTTCTTATTTCACAACTGGCGGGCCGATTGCTTTTTTTAAACATGATTACCGATGTGTAGTAAACGTAAATCGGAATGTAAACAAACAATATTGCTTGGCTACTTCATCGTCGAATAGAAGGAAGTAACTACGCATGCGCGGGATATATGCGCAGACGGTACTTACTTTCTGGATAAGCCTCGTAGATATTGCAAAATTTAATGTGAACCAAAAAGGACAATTGTAAACTTCAATTATCTTAGCAACGGCAACTTCTTTTATACAGGCAGGTAACAGGCCCGGATTTAGGTGTCCTGCCGCCCCTAGGCACTATTTTTAGCCCCCCTCCCCAACAAGTAACTTATATATATTCAGTTCTCCTTGACTGCTGAAAAAAAGTTGCTGAAAATAGTCATTTCAACTATCTCTATTGCAAATATCTCATTTGATCTTAAATATAAAAGGGAAATGTGATGGAATTGTGAAAAAGACTACATTTTTACTTCCATATTCCTTAAGGAATGGAAGTATGGTGATGGCAAAAAAAATCGTGTTCGAGATTATTGCAGATTCTGATTCTACTACACTCAAAACATGAAAAAATGTCGTTTTCCGAAAAGTGTCTGTGTGTGTGTCTGTGTGCGTGTCTGTAGATTTTTTTTCTATGGCAAACGATAACTGCCGCAAATTCAAACAGAATCAAATAATTTTTTGCATACAGCCCTGATTTGTAGAGTACTCACGACCTATTGTTTTTGGTGAAGATCGGTTGAGGGAAAGGGGTAGTTTACCTGCAACGGTTTTTTTTTATCAAGGGAAATTTTTTTTTTTGGCAAACGATAACAGCCGCAAATTCAAACAGTATCAAATAATGTTTCGCATACAGCCCTGAATTGTAGAGTTCTCAAGACCTATTGTTTTTGGTGAAGATCGGTTAAGGGAAAGGGGTAGTTTACCTGTAACGTTTTATGTTTTAACAAGGGTATTTCCTATGGCAAACGATAACAGCCGCAAATTCAAACAGAATCAAAAGATTATTTGCATATAGCCCTAAATTATAGAGTTCTCAAGACCTATTGTTTTTGGTGAAGATCGGTTAAGGGGAAGGGGTAGTTTACCTGCAACGTTTTTTTTATCAAGCGTATTTTCTATGGCAAACGATAACAGCCGCAAATTCAAACAGAATCAAATAATTTTTTGCATACGTCCCTGAATTGTACAGGTCTCAATGACTTTCGATTTTGGTGAAGATCGGTTAAGGGGAAGGGGTAGTTTACCTGCAACCTTTTACGTTTTAACAAGAGTAAAGTACTTGAAAATTTATTTAAACTTTTTGAAACAATGGTAATTGTTAAAAATAAAATAATTTTGTTGCCAGGCAATAAAATTATAATTTTTTCATTTTAATGTAATATAATATTTTTCATTTAATACAGCAATAAATAGGCAGGTAAGACACAGCCTGGCTGTTTGGCTGAAAATGATTTTAAATATAAATCTTAGAATATGGAAGTCATGTATGGTTCTCCATACCGATATTTTTAACTTTTATTAATGTAAAAGCTACATTTTTTTAATTTTATTTACGTGTACACTTTAGTAACACATAGATTAGTTTTATAACAAGTAATATACGTAGGCCTACTTTTTTTTATAGGTTTATTTATAGACCTACATGGTTTGGTTTTATCATCAAACATAGTAAATATCGGTATGGAGAACCATACATGACTTCCATATTCTAAGATTTATATTTAAAATCATTTTTGAAATGAAATATTACCATAGAAACTACTTCTTTCTACTTACTGCTTCAGCCTTAACCACAGTACTGTGGTCACTAACATATACCACCTCACGTTATCGCACTCGATTTTCACTGATGATGGAAGTCGATGGCATTGCCGAAACGTCTGGTTTTGTAGAAAACATTGGACTATGGCCAAATATCCCGGGAAGGAATTTTAACAAAAACTACTTCTTTGTTGCCGATAACGTTGTACACATATATATAAAAAATATGCATAAAATTAATGGCTTGTATAAGTTAATGATTGATCTCCATTAAGTAGTGCTCAAGTTTCCAAAGTTTTAATATTATGATGTCTGTAATTAAAACATCAGAGCAGGTTTAGTGTGTATGAGGGTACACCGTAGACAAAAATTTTCAAAATTTCCTATTGAGCGTTGCTTAGAATAAAGCTGCGAATCTACAGTGTACGTTTCACAGAACAAACACACGGAAAAGAAGGAGGGCTCCGAAGTCACTTATGGACCCTCAGCATCTTGCAGAGGGTTCATTCCCTAAAGACGAAAAGTCTGTCTATGAATCGTTCCTCTGCAAACACATGCAGTTACACTGCCCAGCGATCCACAGGAAGCAAATCGCTATCCACGCTGGACAGTTTTTCGGCTTGCATGCTTTATGTTGGTATGGGTTCAGCACTTTCCATTTAAAAACCGTGCAAATGTAAGAAAATAAACATGAATGAGGCCAGAAATAACGCGAATTGTGTGTGTGTGTGTGTCTTCCCTGCCTTTTTATTGCGGTAGTGATAATAATAAAATGGAAACGTAAACAGTACATAACTGAGATATGCTTGCCTGCCACGCACGATGTATTTTCTCTTATACATGACTAGCAGAATACCCGTGCTTCGCTACGGAGTTTCACGTTGTACGTAATAAAAATGTTAGTTTAATTAATAAAGTTTAATTAAAGTTGGCTTCTTAAAAATAAATAGCTGTAGCCCACAACTTCGTTCGCGTGGTCTTCAATTTAATGCGATAATATATTTAGAACAGAATCTATTCTATTGGGTTGCCATAGTAACCAGATCTAATAGTTTTTTAAGACCGCAAAGGACCCCCCAGAGGATCGTATCGAAAAAAACACCTGTCCTATGTTGGTTCTCCCGTTGCGTAAAATATTTGTGCCAAGTTTGGTTGAAATCGGTCCAATGGTTTAGGTGGAGACGTGGAAGACCCCAAAGGACCCCCCAAAGGATCGTATCGAAAAAAAACCACTTGTCCTATGTTGGTTCTCCCTTTGTGTAAAATATCTGTGCCAAGTTTGGTTGAAATCGGTGGTACAGTGGTTTAGGAGGAGATGTGGAAGAAACCTTCGCGGACGTGCGCACAACAACTCACTGAAGTTTCATCGCAATCGGATGAATGGTATAGGAACGCATACGGGACAAACAAAGAAACATTCATTTTTATATATAAGATGTAAACTATACCACTTACTTGACATAAACCGTGATAGCTAAGCTAATGTACAACATATATGTATTAATTATACACATAAATGTTCCTCGATAGACACTCTATCTATTGGTGAAAACTTGAATAAAATCCGTTCAGTACTTCCTGAGATTAGCGATTTCAAACACAGAGAGAAAACGGACCGACTGTACTTTATACTATGTACAGATTTACATTAAAATGAAAAAATTATAATTTTTAATGTAACTTCGAACTTAATGACTTCGAATTTTGTTGCCAGGCAATAAAATTATTTTATTTTTAACAATTACCATTGTTTCAAAAAGTTTAAATAAATTTTCAAGTACTTTACTCTTGTTAAAACGTAAAAGTCTGCAGGTAAACTACCCCTTCCCCTTAACCGATCTTCACCAAAATCAAAAGTCCTTGAGACCTCTACAATTCAGGGACGTATGCAAAAAATTATTTGATTCTGTTTGAATTTGCGGCTGTTATCGTTTGCCATAGAAAATACGCTTGATAAAAAAACGTTGCAGGTAAACTACCCCTCCCCCTTAACCGATCTTCACCAAAAACAATAGGTCTTGAGTACTCTACAAATCACGGCTGTATGCAAAAAATTATTTGATTCTGTTTGAATTTGCGGCTGTTATCGTTTGCCATAGAAAAAACCCTTGTTAAAAAAACGTTGCAGGTAAACTACCCCTTTCCCTCAACCGATCTTCACCAAAAACAATAGGTCTTGAGACCTCTACAATTTAGGGCTGTATGCAAATAATCTTTTGAGTCTGTTTGAATTTGCGGCTGTTATCGTTTGCCATAGGAAATACCCTTGTTAAAACATAAAACGTTACAGGTAAACTACCCCTTTCCCTTAACCGATCTTCACCAAAAACAATAGATCTTGAGAACTCTACAATTCAGGGCTGTATACGAAACATTATTTAATTCTGTTTGAATTTGCGGCTGTTATCGTTTGCCAAAAAAAAATTTCCCTTGATAAAAAAAAAACCGTTGCAGGTAAACTACCCCTTTCCCTCAACCGATCTTCACCAAAAACAATAGGCCGTGAGTACTCTACAAATCAGGGCTGTATGCAAAAAATTATTTGATTCTGTTTGAATTTGCGGCAGTTATCGTTTGCCATAGAAAAAAAAATCTACAGACAGACACACAGACAGACAGACACACACACAGACACTTTTCGGAAAACGACTTTTTTCATGTTTTGAGTGTAGTAGAATCAGAATCTGCAATAATCTCGAACACGATTTTTTTTGCCATCACCATACTTCCATTCCTTAAGGAATATGGAAGTAAAATCAATGAAAGTAATGTAAACTGGATAAATAGAACAAATAATTTTTCACCTCGTGCCCCCCCCCCCCGCCTGCTGCCCCTAGGCACATGCCTAGTGTGCCTAGTGGGAAATCCAGGCCTGTCAGGCAAGCTGGAAAACATGTAGCTTATGTCACAAACTTATTACTATTATTACACCATTACAGAACGTTCTACATGTTTCTTGGCTATCCTAGCAGAACCAGCTGTAATGTTGTGTGTGTACGTGAATCTTAACGTGGGTTAACAAGACTCTTCCAGAATTCAGTGGTCCGCGCGCACTGTGTTCAAGGCTGCAAGCAATTGTGGTCTAGTGTTTTCTGGTAGAGTTGATGCGTATTAAGGATTATTCTGAAATCTCGGCAGGGTATAAATATAAGCATTCAGTGATGCTTAGTTTCAGTGTAACTGGCGATATGTTCAAGTGAGGTTCGAGTTATTGTCGGGCGACATACACAGTATGTCTCAAGTCGTGTATTAGTGAAAAGTGATAATAGTGCGGAATTCTTTACAGTTGATCCTATTATTTGTGTGAACAGATTAACTTGAATTATTGTACAGGATAGTCTTGTTGAATAACTTGTTGATTTCAAACTCTTAAATGAGATTGATTAAAGCTGGTGATTAGTGACTTAATTGGTGTCTTTTATTTTGTTTTCCACTTTACCATATGACGATCAGTTAGACCATTGTAACACTATTAGCTGCCTAGTCATTCGTACAAAAAATTTTGATGATCATTTTTGTAAAATAGGGTTAATATTTGATTAAATATCATAATCAAAACTAATATAAAATACATGTAGGTGTGGATACCTTGTAGTGAGTCTCAACATAGCATCCACTTGTTCCTGAGTGAGACCTTCAATTAATGGAGGTCGAGTATTCAACACACCTTCTTTGCCCCTCAGGAAGAACTGGAATTCAGTATCCAATGATGGCTCAGTAGGGACGCCCTTTAGATGGATACGACATAGCAGTATTGCCAAAGTCAGTCTGTCGGTGTGGAGCATTCCTCTCGCAACTCGTTCGTAGCATACCTGTTCATTCAAATATGTGTTATACATGCTTCAAACAACAACATACTACTACCTAACTAATAAACTGTATAAATATTTATAGTTCAAATATATATATTTTATTAATCATCCATTACGAACACACAATACAAATTGAATAACAGTATATCAAAATTATGGCATGATGTACATTTAAGTAAAAAACAATAACTGGACAATTTAAACTCAACTCACAGCAAATAACTCCTTGGTTATTGCAGCAAGGCGAGAATTGTAGTCTGTTAATCCATTCAGATTTGGGTTACTGAAAAGCACAGAATTGAAGATATCCAAGAAGAATTTAAGTGAATACTGATACAAGAAATGGACTTGGTTCAAACTATCCATTGTGAAGTACATATTACTGCAGGCCTGAAACAGAAAATCTGTCATTAAAATAACAATCTAAAAAATAACAATATTTCAAATTATGCTATATAGATTTATGAATTTTTCTGATAACATGTACACTTCACATATGCTAAAACTGGAGGCTGGTGGATTATAAGATTCTGAAGTCACCAGGAAGTAATACCATGTATCCCTGTTTTCCTTACAGTTATTTCTGCAACCACTGTTCAGAGAACTCTTCTGTTTCCCTTCAACTACCATTTCTCCTCCTATCAATATCATGGTCAAGTAGCTATCAAGTCTAATTACACATCTCAGCCATCAACACTTCTTTCTCATGTACTCTCTTAAAATGTATCCTTCATGAAACACTGTGCATTTCCCTATAGCACTATGTTTCTGAATTGTCTCACTGTTCCTCAACTCCCTCCACATTGTGCTACAATTCAGTGCCATACAAAGCCACTCTATATTCAACATATTTTATTAATCTCTCTCTCACTCTCTCTCTCTCACACACACACACACACACACACACACACACACACACACACACACACACACACACACACACACACACACACACACACACACACTTTTACTAGAGAAATATGTTCTATCCTGTTGGAATGATAATATCTAGAGAAAGCTGGGTCAAGAGGCATGATACTATTTATTGGTCAACCACTTTGTAATACTCTGATTGGCTGTTATGCTGGCTGTCTCTGCTGTTCTTGCATCCATACCAAAATTGTTTCCAAGATTGCTAAAGGCTGATACCACGACTCTTGTTAACAACTCTGATGCATTTCTGAACTCCCAACCTTTCTATTTATGGGCGGGGCGGGGGGGAGCTGAAATACAATACCTCAGAAAGATCAAGAGTACTGAGAAGGGTTGTAGGAAACAAATACGTAGAGTCCCATTATCCAACATGAACTTATCCAACATTCTGTTTTAACCAACACAGTTCCGAAATAATTAATAATTAAAAATAAATAGAACAATAAAACGTGTTTTTTCAAACATAAATAAATGACACGTTTGACAAAATGATCGATAGCGGCAGTGCGGGCAGTTTGGTTGGCGTGACTGTGCATTCAGCTCACAGCTGTGAGTAGTACTACAGCTGATGTGATGACTTATTCTTCCATTACTACTGTGAATTCCTGGATGTGAGGGACCTATAATGGAAGATGTTGACAAATGGATGAATAATGATCAGCAAACTGAAGTGACATACAATGAAATAGTTCAGCTTGTTAACTGTGGCAAAAATTAAGTCAATGATGAGCAACCAACTGGGACCAATAATAATGATGAAAGTGTTAAAATGACTCTTGCTACTGAATGCTATTGAAGCTATTGAAACAATGGCCTGAATACTATTGAAGCAGGCTTAAAATACATTGAGCAGCAAGAGGAACCCTCCAGCACAGATGTGAGGCTTCTAATGAGATGGCATGACATAGCGGCTAGAAAACGGCAAGCAGCAGGAAAACGGTTATCAATTACAAATTTTTTTAACGAACATAACTGTTTTTGTTTCGAGATAGGCCTCGAACACATTTTTTAAATGTACTGGTATATGTTTACACACAAAAATACATGTATAATAAATGCATTGTATTTCTTTTCTAACATTTTTTTCAATTGTATAATATTTATTTTTCATAAGTGCACTGTACTGAATAACTTTCTTAAAACATAACTGATTTGACCTGAATTGGGTCTACTGTAAATTTATATGTTTACAAATAAAAATACATTTGATAAATGCATTGTATTTCACTAAAACTGTTTATAGTTTTGTTTCCCTATTATGGGACATTTTCACTTATCTCGATGCTGATGTGGCCTGCTTGTGTCATATAACTGAGACTCTACTATAGAGAAGTAAAGAGGTTAAACAGAGGTTGTATCATTGGGGAAGTGCTAGTTGAAAAATTTCAAATGTACAAATAGGAGATGATAAGCAAGTGAAATGTCTGGAACAAAAAATAAGTGGGAAATTTATTTTACAGAGATGAAGATCCAATGAGAATGCAGAAAACTAAAGACAAAACTACAATCCAGAAAGTAGGGAGCGAATGGAACAGTGAAACTACTGGTTAATTATAAGAAAAATTGGAAGACTTTTATCAGAAAAAGGAAGCAGTAGAAGACATATCAACGTTCTTGGCACAAGAGAACTGAATAACATTCATATGTTATGATAATAAAAAAAAAACTCAAATAGATTTGTTAAAAATACGTTTACAAGACACTTTCTAAATAATTTGCATAATAATTATTTAATTCTCTCTGACAACCTAGTAAAACACACCGGGTTAATTTATTGCCAACATAACTTAACAAAGACTTTAACTTGCTATTGTCAGAATTAACTAACATGAAGTAGGTAATGTTTCTTCTTAATAAAGCAGTTATATACAGTACCTGTGAAAGTGGTTTGTACTGCTGTGATACAGTCTCAATTTCAGCTATGACTTTGTCTGTTTCTTCCACTTTCTTACTGATATCAGCAGCTTCCTGCTTCAGAGTTTCCAGTGTGGTGATCACAGAGTCATCATCAAGAATCTTGCCCTTTGCTTCATTCAGAGCTTGCAAAAGTGATTTCTCCAACTGACGCAAACGTAAATGGAATTCACCTGTAAAGAAGCATTTGATTGATAAAAATCATATTACATATATTTGTACATATCTCGTGTACACTATTATAGTATGTAAGAATATTTGCTTTCATAACTGGAGAATATCCCATAACATACTACAGAGGATGATAATTGGCCACGGGGTCTCTTTACAGCAGTAATAAGACAATCCACGTTCAGAAACAGAATGCACAAATCCAACAATACAGACAGAGAAATCCCCCTTACACCATGACGACAAAGTTACAGTTGTGTTGCAATGTGGTGATGAGTAAACAGAAGATGATGATGAGACATGTACAGAAGTAGAGACAACCTCCAAAGACCCAAATAGTCCAATCAGTGCGGGATTTAAGCACAGGCTACATAGGCTCCAGCCTAGGGATCCGCACCACAAACAAAAAGAAAAAAAAAGAACTGTCACCTTGAATAAAAATGATTTGGTTCGCGTTTCAGAGAACAGTAGAAGTTATTAGAAAAAAAGATGGTATTACGAGCCATTATAGGGTAGAGTGGGGCAAGAGTGCACACTTAAATTTTAAATTCATCTCAAACTGCACTCATTGCATTGAGACTCATACTTCGACAGAAATATCATGAATCCCTTAAGGATGGATGAAGACCCCCTTCTTATGATTTTAGCTACTGCAACACATGTAAATAAATATATTTCCAAAACGTGTCAAATGGGTACTTTTGCCCCATAGGTAGGGCAAAAGTTTACACTTAAATTAATTTGAATAAATTAACTTTATTTAACTTAACAATTTTATTAACTTTACTAATGATTTTTTTACTTTATTAACATATTTGACAAATTTTTTAATTTATTAACTTTACTAACAAATTATAATTAGAAAATCTGAAATAATTATAGTCATTTTGACACAATGTATATTGTAAAATATTACAATGTTGGAATGACATATTACAGTTGAACAAATGTATTACAGTAGAAAAGATGTAAGAAACTAATAATGCTCACTTCAAATAGTAGTGGGGTATGATTTATAATGCAAGCTTTTCCCCCACCAGTCTGTGCGAACTTTTGCCCTGCACGCTACATTTTTGCTATTTGATCAGTGCTGTTGTCTATGGCATCGTACATTGAGAAACCTTCAAACCATTAAATTGTTTAACATAGTATTGAAAAAAAAAAAACTTTCCCAATTTAATTTGTATGGTTAAAAACGATTTTGTTTACTGTTCTGAAAGGTATGAAAGGTATAGTTTTCAAAATTTTCTGTGGGGGGGAGTATTCCATACCCTCCAGACCATCCCCGGTAGTTTGGGGGCCCACACATGTTCAGCCTAGGGGCTTACTACCTTTAAATCCGGCCCTGGGTCAAATGACAAAAAAAAACTGTAAAAACTTGGATACAGGTTGTACACATTCAAAGGAGATGAAAGAATTAACAAACTTATGTCCAGGAATAAAATATTTTAGCTACAAATAATGATAATGGCAATAATGGTGGTGTCAAAGTAACACAATACTTCATGAAAGATTTTCACATGATTCAATGTATTACTAACAATGGACGGTACAAAAATTTCAAAATAATGGGCTCACAGAGTCAAGTAGAAAGATATCAGCAGCGAAGATAAAAGTAATTCTTCACTGAGGTACAGACACTTTTGTTCTAAAAGAAAAAACTCTGAACAAGATTTGCACCTTAACTATCTTGGATATGACATCACTTATAGATACATAGAGATTTTACCAAAAGTTAATACATAACAAGCTGTACATGAAATAACTGTAAACACATTTAAAAATCAAGTCCCAATAGTAATATACAAGAGTGTGAAACATGGACACTAAAGTAGGAAAAGTTTCCCAACATTTGACATAATTTTTTTAAGAGAAAGAATAATTAAAGAATATATAAAAGATGATAAAATAAGAATCAAAATGATATGGAACAAGTTGAACGTGGAGCCACTAAAAGAAAAAGAATGGAGAAGCAAAACAAATTTGGAAGAATTCCTGAACAGAATGGCTGATGACCATATACTTAAAATGTTGTGGCCCTATACATCTGCAGGATACTCTATTTAGTATGGCTACTGATCCACTTTTGAACCAGACACAACTGAAAAAGGAGACAACAATCAGAACAATGGCGTCAGGAGGCAATGACCAATTTACATTATATCATGCAACTGTTACTTAATAACTGCTTACACATGACAGGAAGAGTAACTCAAAAAAAATGAATGCTGGTGAAAAGTGCTTGCTTTTTTATTTCTTAACTGTATTACTAGGTGTAGTGACCTTGAAAATAATCGGAATTTAAAAAAAAAATCATCAGTCTCAACAAAGAAATGAGATAGGTTGAAACACACACATTCTCTTTCATATTATTATTGTACACACTATACTTCACTCAAACTAATAAAATTGGTCACGACGATACATATGTATCCTACGCTAATTAGCTCAAAAGCTAGTGCTGACCTTCATTGCAATCGAAAATGAAGCAATATGAAAGCATGTAAAGACAACATGATCTAAGAAACCGACATTAAAAAAACCAAGAAAAAGTAAAACAGACATGCGTGACATACAGTTTGGATTTAATAATGGCACTACAGAAGCATTATGCATGAAGTACATATGCCTGTTTAGTGGATGAAGGGAACACATTTGACACACCTTGCAACATGATCATACAAGTTGTATTTCTTTTTACAGAAGAAGGAATTAGATACCTGAGTTATTAGAATTATAGAAATCTATATCACTAACAGCAAACATCAAAATAGATAAGGTATAATCAGAAGACATCAAGATTAAAAATATGGAGTACCACACAGATATTCCTTTACCATGCAATGTATACTCACAAATCATCATGAGAGGAACGTTACAATAAAAAATAAAATTTATGATATAATTAATTAATTTTCTTTCTACTTGAAATCACATAAGGTGATTTGTTTGGGAAAAAGATATCTCAAATATGGGTAGAGTAATATTTTTACAATCAAACATGGCACAAGTAAATTGACTTTGTAAGGTACAACTATCACAATTAAAACCTATTGTCTGAAACAAATGTACTCATACAGTTGCTGCTCATACTCACCCTGTAATTTAAGTAAATCAGATCTCTTTTCGTCGATGTCTGGTCTCTCAGCTTTCAGCACCTGGTTCAAACACTGTGACTGAAGTGAACTCCTTGTCACTGTGAAGTTGACAAATGTTACTCGTGAACAAATGTCAGGTGGAAACTCAACTGTTGGGTCTCTTGTTGACAGGAATATCACAAATGATGGAGACAAATCAATATCTTGATCACCCAAGGTGATCAATACACGACCACCAGTACGACGTAGTTCTCTGTTGAGCACTGGATTCAATATTGGATCATAGTTTTCTACATCCTGAAAATAAATTAATTGGTACATGCCAAACATCAATATTATAATAAATTGCATGCACATGCATTGTATGTGTGTGTGTGTGTGTGTAGCACACATATTGTCTCTAATGTATTACTAATAAACCCAACCCAAATCTTAGCTTCATTCACCCATCATTTATCTTTCATTACCACTTATAATGCACATTAAGTAAATGTGCATCATTTTTTCTTTTTAACACATTAATCAATATAACAAATGTTATTAAGTAAACAAAACTAATTTACCTGTACAAGAAGTGGATTACCAAAACGAAGTGCTGATTCCAAGTTCTTACGGAAGGAGTCATCCAGGAAACTTGTTTTTGTGATTTTACGATCACGGAATTCATTCAAAATAAATTCTGTAGCTTGGCCGGAAGGATCAATTATAAGTGGGTATCGGTTGAAACGCTACAAACGTGCAATAAAGTTATCAACAAACATTTTGTATCCATATTAGTTATATTAAAATATATGAATATTATTGAGGAATTAATAATATAGTAATATTATTTATGCATTACACTGAATTTTTACAATTTTGAAGTTTCAATACGTTTCTGTTTTGCCTCGTAGGCTCTATTTACTATAGACTGTAAAACATATGTGTAACACCACAAGAAAAAGTGTTCACACATCATACTGAGAATTTATTGCAGTATGTTTTTATTATTTTATTTTTAATTGTAAGTTCCACCTGGCTTTTAATTATAAGCCAAAGGTGTATGTTTTGACAGCTTATGACTCAATAACAATTAGTGTTTATGGTATAGACAGCAAATTTTCAGTAGTGCATTTATCCATATGGCATCATGTGTTATTAGATTGTTTATGCATTAAATTTATAAATGGTAAACTTTATTTTATTTTATTTTTTTGTTTACCTGCATAATTAATCAATCAGTATGTTTAAATATGCATCAACTTAAACTTTTGGAAAGATAAAAAACTTCATTGCAAATGTCATGCAGAAAAATGCTATTTATTTAATTTTCAAGGCATGGAACATATAAATATATATATATTATCCACTTTAACCTTTTTTTTTTTTTTTTTTTTTTTTTTTTTTTTTTTTTTTTTTTTTTTAAGGACTGAGAAATAACCTTGTTTACAGAAATTTATTTGAAATCATGTGATGAAGCAAATAAAAATCAAATAAAACAAACATAAAATTATTTAAAAAATCACTTTATAAGATTTTAAAATTTCAGATTTTCAGTCAGTTTCAGTGGCATTTATTGTAGGTTCTACCACACACTGCATTCACAAACCCATATAAACTAAGTCTTGAAAAATGTCCTATATTGCAAAGGATTCCAATGCAATGACTTGTACTGTTTCAAGCGCTATATGTCACACACCAGCAATATAAACACAACAGAAATATTTAATAACTTACATAGTTCACATTTAATTCAACAGGTAATGGATCTATTTAGTATCACTTAAAACATATTACTTTTCTTAAGGTATTACTTGAGTACCCCAAATCCCTAGCATGGCACAGAAACTGGCTTCTAATTGGGAAGACAGCTGCATCTTTTCAAATGTTGCACTGTACATAAGTGATACAGAGATACCTGTACATTGTGTGGCATACCAGCTAATTGTGGGTACTTTGTAACAATATAACACTGTGCTGTATTTAGTGAAAAGTATATTACCGGTAAAAACACAGACAAATAGACATCAAACTTGCCCACTGAATAAGCATAATTGTTCCACTGCTCACAAAATGATTAATAACAATGTTGTAAATACATCAATCTGCAAACTGTCTTTAATCTAAAAGAACCCTGTTGACAACAAATTGTTTGTAAAATAGCATATATTGTACATCTACAGGCGAAACTGTAATCTTTGTACACAGCTGCCAAATTTGTCATTATCTTTTTTGTAGCCTGAACATAAACAAGATTATAACAACAGTTAGTCAAAATATTACAAATACCGTATTGGCCTGAATACAAGACGATGATTTTTTCCTTAAAATGCCCTTCCAAAAACCATACTCGTCTTATATGCACAACCTAACATTTAAAAATTTTGTGTTAAGAGCCTAGCGTATTTTGTAACATTTGCCAGCTGCACAGGCTTGCCATATGCGTAGCGTGAATCAACACACACATTTTATAATGAGTTCAAGGTGAAAATCCCAAATATGCTTTCACCACTGCACTGAAGTACCGTATCGTATCACAGACATTAAAAGTTGTTCACTTTACGGCCTTTTATGCATCCAATTCAAATCGTACGATAAGTTTTGCATCCGTAATATGATTACCTTCAACATGATAGCGTTCTCTGTACAGAGATCGTCAGTTGGCAAAGCATTGGCCTGCCAACGAAGTCTCTCATCAGGATTGGACAGATACTCAGTAAGTGCTATGTCAGGACGGAACTGCAATCCAGCCTGAGTTAGGTGGTGACACCACGTTGCAAACAGGTTATGACGGTACTGTGATAAAAAACAAACATAAATTAAAATGCATTTTAAACCTACTTATACATTAACAGCTGTTGCACTCAAAATTTTCTATTTTTAATGTATGAACTAAATTTCTATCTACTAAGTTATTTTTAAAAACACAGAACAATAATAACAACATAAGATGATTTATAAGAGCAGATGGTCATAAACTTTCCTCACAAACTTTTTCTTTTCTTTGTGACAAACAAAGAAATAAACTGTGACACAATTATTTAATAATATGATAATGTCAAAAACAGCTACTATACCAAATTATAGTCTACACCATGAACATATTTTGTTTTGTTGTTAAACATACAGTTTTTGCTGCAAATAACAGCTTTCCTTAAAAATTAGGACACAACTCAGGAAATTTAACCAAAATCACTGTTTTCTGAATTAACACGCATACAAGAAAAACCACACTAGTTTGAAGTATCTCACTTTCACAAACAGCTTCACGAGGAAAACGTGTTGCATGTGTGTACTTACATGAAAGACTGTTCACTTTCCCTATAATAATATAATAATTTTTAGGGAAATAAGGCCCAGTTCCATCTACTCTAATAAGAGAATAGAATATCTTTGTGAATTTGGTATTGTAACTATTACCTAGAGTTCCGATTATGTTTTTACTGGGACAAAAAATTAACAAAAATATATCTACTCTGAATGAGAGTATTGTAGTTTTTATTTCACTTTTCAAGAGAAACACGATAAAAGAATTATAAAAATATTAAAAATTTTAAGCAGAATTATCACTGTTCCACACCACTATATAAAAATTATTCCGATTAGCGCTTTCAAGCTTCACAGCTCATCGTCAGATCGGATATGAAACAAATAACCTGAAAACAAACCCCTTCACCCTCACACAACTCCACCCTGCTCACACACAACACGCTATAATTCAATGTCCCTTCCCCACCCTCAGCCCTGTCCCACCATCTGGACAGTTACATATTTTTCTAGCAAATTCCTTGTGTGTGTGTGTGTGTGTGTGTGTGTGTGTGCGTGCGTGCACATTCCTTTTAAAACTAGTATTTCTCTCCACACATGTGGGACAGTCACACAGCCTTATTTTAAAAACAACTAATTAGTCCTATGCTATTTAATTCTTAATCTTATCTATCTGTCCTCTATCATTTACTTCTTAATTATGTTATAAAATTTTTCTTCATTATCAAATTTAATTTTAGTATTAATTAAATTGTCTAACCCTTTTTCTCTTTCTTTCAATATTTCTAACTCCTCCCTAAGCTTCCTTTCAACTGTGTTATTTACTACTTTTACAATTTCGTAGTCTTCCAAAGGATTCACAAACTTATGGTTGTCTTCTATGAAATGTTTTGCATATAACGAATTCGTTGTTCTATTACCTTCTCCACGTTTGTGGTCAGACAACCTGCATACGAATTTTCGTCCTGTCTCACCTAGGTACACTTTGTTGCAGTCTTTACATTTTAATTTATAAATTCCGCTTTTCTGTAATACTGGGATTTTTTTCTATATTTTTATTCCTTATCTTATCAAATACCGTTTCACATTTTTTAATAGCTATATCTACTCCGTATTTATTAAAACATTTTATAATTTTTCTAGTATGTGAACCTATGTATGTCAATGACCCTGCATAATTCTTTTGTTCTGGTTCTATTTTAGCTTTTTGTATGTTAACCCTTTTCATAACTTTATCCACTATGTTGGTGTTATAGTTATTATTGCTTACAATTCCCTTTATTGTTTTTAACTCCCTATCTTTTGATTCGGAACCATATAATTATGGAAATGTCCAGATGGTAGGACAGGGCTGAGGGTGGGGAAAGGACATTGAATTATAGCTTGTTGTGTGTGAGCAGGGTGGAGTGGGGTGGGGGTGAAGGGGTTTGTTTTCAGGTTATTTGTTTCATATCCAATCTGACGATGAGCTGTGAAGCTTGAAAGCGCTAATCGGAATAATTTTTATATAGTGGTGTGCAACAGTGATAATTCTGCTTGTGATTTTAACCACTAACACAACTTTCTTCATTAAAAATTTTGTTACACACAATCGAAGACATTCCTAAAATACCATTTGAATTAATATGTTTAAATCAGATTTTTGGATTTGTTACATTTCTGATTAAAACTATGAACAAGTAAAGTTTTTAAATGTGTTTTCACTACTGTCAGAGCTTTCATTATCTCTATTTTAAGTCTGCTTTTCATCACACTAGAATACATTTATTATAGACAAAAATCCTTTTTACAGGTGGACTGCTCCTCAAGGTTTCTCTTTCACGGAATGAGTAAACATTCACACCGTTTATCACTGACATAACATGTTTGTTTCACACTTCAGACTTTTACAGTACTCCACTACACATGTAAATTCATCAAATAATTAATTCTTGTTTATTGTCGGGTTTGGCACAACTGTTTTTATAAAAACTTAGTTCTATTGTACACTTATCTAGCTTGTCTTATCTACTTGTTATATGGATTTTTTTCCAGTCCTTGCCACTGATTAGACACCACTGTTGTTAGACACATCTCTGATTATCTATTATTTAAGTTACTTACAAGTATAATCATTTCACTTTCACCTCAGTTACTATAACATCTTTTTTTCAATATATTTTATGGTGTTTGAAAAGATGGTTAATTAGCTAGTATGAAAATAAAGGAGTTTTGAAGGAAGGTCTTCAAAGAAATTCTGAAGGCTAACAGGACACTATACAAAGGGAAAGAAAATATGATTTCCATGCATGAAACATGTCAATTATTCTCAGTACTGATGGCAGGAGAGAAAGCCAACTTGTTTTGCTGTGACCGAAAACAGTTTTAGACTGTTTCAGTAAACTCACTCAAATGATTTCAGTGCCTCAACTCGTACAAAATAAATATGGAAATGTTGATAACTTTTGCTTATTACTAACTGGAAATCAATATATAGACAGTCTGCACCTGTCTCAATAATGTTATGCACAATATGTGCAGAACAAAGCAATACCAATTAGATTGTTGACTGTATTTTATTGAATTTTGTAGTAAAAATTATTTTTTCCCTTTCCTCTTCCTGCCACTAAAATTTATGTTTGTATTACCAGCTGACATACCAATAAGTTTTTCTTAGAGTTCAAATTACTTTAACACACCCAGCACATAAGAAAGTAGCTGATCTAAATTTTCCCATTTAACCCTTTCACGGCTCTGGGCATACAATAACCCTTTCACGGCTCTGGGCATACATGTATGCCCCGCAGTTAAGAGGCCGAGACTGCACTGGGCATACATGTATGCCCTGCTGCTGGCAAGCCCAGCCGGCTCTGGGCGTACATGTATGCTCACGGAGTTTTCGATTCGCGGCTCTTGGCATATACTTATGTTCGCCGTTAGTGGTATCTGTTAGCCTTCATATGCACCTTTTGTTTGGATATACACTCGATATAGTGCGTATGCGTCTTTGTTTAAAATTCCCTACCACGGGTATTGTTCTCAACTCTGCCTGCCCTGTACCGTTACTTTCTGTCTGTTTTAGTGCGTATGAGTCTTTGTTTCAAATTCCCTACCACGGCTATTTCCAAAGGATTTCCTATTACTGACGTCGATATTTCCCCAAATTATAGCTAGGGACAGATTTAAACTGATTTGTCTTTTACATTTTTGTGACAATTCGACCCTTACTCAAGATAGCCTTGTAAAAATACGGCTTATAGTCGAACACACAAGAAAAAAATTTAGAGAGCCTTAAATCCATTTGAGAATTTAGTAATTGATGAAAGTTAGTTGCTATTCAAAGGTCGTCTCCAATTCAAACAGTATATAGCCAAATACGTAGCTGTTTCAGTATTAAAATTTCTGTTCTTTGCGATGTACTGGTGCTGGTATGGCATCTACGCTGGTGCTGGAACAGAAATTATGTCTGGAAACGCTGACTGGGGAAAATCAGGTGATGTTGTTGTAAGTCTGTTGTTGCCATATTTGAACCGGGAGCGCACCATTTATCTCAACAATTGGTATTCGAGTCCTGATTTGTTTTTATGGCTCAATGAAAAACTGACAAATGCCGTCAGCACAGTGCGAAAAACTAGAAAAAAACATCCCCCCCCCCGATGTCTGAGAAACTGAAAAAGGTGAAATACAGTTCAGGTCATCTGGAACACTTCTTGCACTGAAATGGATGGACAACACAGAAGTTTGGATGCTTTCTACTGTGCATAGAAAAAAAAGAACATACAACGGGCCGAAAAAAAAATTAAACCCGCATGTGTGGTAGATCATAAATAAATCAATGGGTGCCGAGGACAAAACAGACATGATGCTTAGTTTGGTACAGTGTATGCGTAAAACACAAAGTGGTATACAATTTTTTTTTTCATATGACGGATTTGTGTGTGCTCAACGCAAAAACAATGTTTGAAATACACAAAAAACAAAAATTGCCCCTTGCTAAATTTCATTTAGAACTTATCCGCCAGTTGCTAGATACATTTCATGAGGAATTAGAAAAAAAAATGGGTGGACGAAAAACAAGAGAAGAGGAGTCTCCATTTCGACTGGAACACAATGATGGTCATTACGCAGGGTTTCTTTCAGGAACAGAAAAAAAGAAATACCCCAAAGACGGTGCATGGTCTGTGCATCTCATTCGCAACGAAAAATGACGCGAAATAGATGCAAAAAGTGTGATGTTACACTTTGCATGGTGCCGTGTTTTGAAAAATACCATATGTTAATAAATTATTAGATATAATAATTAAAAACATTTATGTTTTAACAATGTAATGTAGTAATTGTAGCCTTTATGATAAATAAAAAAAAATTAAATTAAATTAAATTTAAAAACAGTTTTTAACTCAGCCAGCGGCAGTCCAAAGCCTGCGTCAAAAATGAGGATAACAAACTTTTAAATAAAACAAAATAATCATTACAATACGTAAAGTTTGAGTTAGTGTAAGCAGCAGGAAGAGCGCTGTAATTGCTTAGCCTACAAGCGCACCACTGCTGCTACAGCTGTCAGCCGTTCCGTCACCAAGGTCGCTCACCACTCCCCGCTGCGAAAAGGTTAAATGAAGTAACTCCAGCAACCGCACCATCATCCCTTTTTCTGAATCATAGCACCTAACAAGCAGGGGTACTCATTTTGTGTCCAAGTGGTTAGATGAATCGATCACTGGTTCTTTTAACTCCTGGCGTATTTATTATATTACAAATGGTGCAATTATGTGCATTAGAACTGTTTTAAATTTGGTTTGTGAATATGTAAATTTATCATTAAAAAACTGTTTCAAGACAGGTGTACTAATAGTTCATAGACTTGAAACTATGGTTATGCACTACCATATGATAGGCAAATGTCACTTCCTGAGCTGCAAGTGACAACAGACTTTCCGTTACTTTTGCCATTACTTCTACAGCAATATAAAGTAACATTAATGTTTCAAGCTCCGCTTTGAAGGGCACATTTGAGTTTTTGTTTCTATGTGTTTAATGATGCCATAGTGTCCACCACAGAAAATACATTTTGCGTTGCACTATGTGCATTCTCCATTTTCACCAAAAAAGGACATTCATAACCTTTCAGCATAATTTTGATGGCAAATTACAACACTGATTATTAAACTGTCACACTACCACTCACTGCACAAAGAAGTACTAATCATTAATCATTTCCGCACACTAAAGCCATTGCTTGTACATTTCTTGTACAAGACACATAAAGACATTTCTTGTACAACTGTGTTCAGTGTACTCTATTTTGTCCTATACTCATTTCACAGAATGTGCATCTGTAAATATTTGATCATGCACATTCAGTCTGTCCAATGTACATCAAACAAAATAAATATATTTGCAGAAGAAACTACTTGTAACTGTGATGTTTGTGACACAACTAACATAAAATAACGGTATGGAGAACCATATATGACTGCCATGTTCTAAGATTTATACTTAAAATCATTTACGAAATGAAATGTTTCCATAGAAACTACTTCTTTCCAGTTATTGATCCAGCCTTAACCACAGTACTGTGGTCACTAACGTATACCACCACACGTTATCGCACTCGATTTTTACTAATGATGGTAGTCAATGGCACTGCTGAAATGTCTGGTTTTGCAGAAAACATTGGACTACAGCCAAACAGCCCGGGAAGGAATTTTAACAACAAACTACTACTTTGTTGCCGAGAACGTAGTACACATATAAAAATTATCCCCCTCCCCCTTCAACTATAATTTCATTTATAGAAAATTACCCCCACCCCGTTCAACTAGCCTCTTCATTTATAGATATTTCATCTATATTTCTACAGTGGTTTATTAAGATCTTCTTATCAGGATACTTTATTTATCAAAATTAAGTACTTTACTCTCGTTACAACAAAAAATGTTTCAGGTAAACTGCCCTTTCCCCGTAACCGATCTTCACCTAAATCAATAGGCCATGAGTCCTCTACAACTCAGGAACATATGTAAAAAATTATTTGATTCTGTTTCAATTTACGGCAGTTATCGTTCTTCATGGAAAACGTTCTCTTGTTACAACATAAAATGTTGCAGGTAAACTACCCATTTCCCTTAACCAATCTACAACAAAATCAACAGGCCATGATTTATCTACAATTGAGGAAGGTATGCACAAAATTATTTGATTCTGTTTAAATGTGCAGCAGTTATCGTTCGTCATAGAAACAATTACTCTTGTTAAAACATAAAATGTGGCAGGTAAACTACCCCTTTCCCTTAACCGATCTTCACCAAAATCAACAGGCCTTCAGTCTTTTACAATTGATGAACGTATGCAAAAAAAATTTGATTCTGTTTGAATGTGCGGCAGTTATCGTTCGTCATAGAAAAAATTACCATTGTTAAAACATAAAATGTTGCAGGTAAACTACTCCTTTCCCTTAACCGATCTTCACCAAAATCAACAGACATTGAGTTCTCTATAGCTCAGGAAGGTATGCAAAACATTATTTGATTCTGATTGAATTTATGGCAGTTATCATTCGTCATAGAAATAATTACCCATGTTAAATCATAAAACGTTGCAGGTAAACTACCCCTTTCACTAAACCGATCTTCAATAAAAACAATAGGTATTGAAATCTCTACAATTCAGGGCTGGTATGCAAAACATTATTTGATTCTGTTTGAATTTGCGGCTGTTATCGTTTGCCATAGAAAATACCCTTGTTAAAACAAAAAACGTTGCAGGTATACTACCCCTTTCCCTTAACCGATCTTCACCAAAGACAATAAGTCTTGAGAACTCTACTATTCAGAGTTGCATGCAAAAAATTATTTGATTATGTCTGAATTTGCGGCTGTTATCGTTTGCCATAGAAAAAAATTACCCTTGATTTAAAAAAAAACATTGCAGGTAAACTACCCCTTACCCTTAACCGATCTTCACCAAAAACAATAGGTCTTGAGTACTCCACAAATCAGGGCTGTGTGCAAAAAATTATTTGATTCTGTTTGAATTTGCGGCTGTTATCGTTTGCCATAGAAAAAATTTACAGACAAGACACCAAGACACAGACACTTTTCAAAAAATGACTTTTTTCATGTTTTGAGGGTAGTACAAACAGAATCTGCAATAATCTCGAACACGTTTTTTTTTTGCCATCACCATACTTCCATTTCCTTATGGAAAATGGAAGTAAAAACTTTGAAATAAGACTCACAATATAGCAATATTAGTTGTAATTTGTGATGCATTTTGATCTCTTAAATAATGAAAGTTACTGCTACCCTGAACCAATCAACTCGCATAACCTCACATAAGTAAGCTCCTACTTTAACTAAACATTCCAGGAATGCTGCCTGCCAGATGTGCTGGGATTATCAAGCAAGGTCAATCAGTGAACATCAACTGTACAATAAAATAATTAGCTGAACCTATTAGATAAATTTTATCTTATACCTAGTTAGTTAATACTATATTATATTATTATGTATTCTACAAATTTAGTATACTCATGCAACAAATATAATTAGTTTACATAGCGACTTCTCCATCTCTCCCATTCCAACACACACACACACACACACACACACACACACACACACACACACACACACACACACACACACACACACACACACACACACACACACACACACACACACACACACACACACACACACACACATTTTGTTCTCCTTTTTAAGAAGAAAAAATTATTTAATAAAAAATGCTTACATGTTGATCAAAGTATCCAGCATATGCAAGGTACGCTGAAGACAAAAGGACATCTCCTATAATTGTCGCCATCTGAGATTTGAAAGTCTCACTTGTTGCTTCCCAGCGCTCTCGTTCTATTCCCAAAGATTTTAACAAAGCAATTGACCGATCCACCTGCAAGCATCACAACAAATGGTATATAAATTAGAAATTAAAAACCACTTATGGCAATTTTACAATACATATGTTATTTATAAACTCGACACTTAATGCTGCAGAAGGCATTTTATGACTCTGCAGAAATAATCCACAACATTGTGTAAACATTCACTTTCTTTGCAACAGCTGATGAACAAGCTTATATATTACTTTTATTACTTTCGTGGAAACTGCTGTGTACAGAATCATATTACAAACTATTTCTTCAAAAATTATGAGGGTGACCTGGAAAGTAAAGATACAAAGCACGCAAAATATTTCTTAAGTACTTTACTTTCAATTTCACTTAAAAGTATCTTCATAACATAACTTTGAACTTTTCTATATAATCACCATGGATGGACATACCTTTATTGGACCCAGTGAAGCTTTTTTATTCCAACATCATAGACATCTCTCACCTACACTCTCAACCACACTGACATCATCTCTTGAACCTAGTCATCATCTACAAGTCTTTCTACCCAGCCAGATGATCCTTCAACTTAGGAAACTAATGACATTCACTTGGTGCGAGATCTGGACTGTGCTATGTATGTGCCAAACCTTACTACCTGAAGGATTGTAACAGTTACTGTATGCCATGAGCAATATGCAGATAGGCATTGTAATGCAGTATCCAGACTCCCCGCATCAACATTCCTCACCATTTGTTTTGAATAGTGACTGACACAGCTTTTTCAACATCTCATAGTAACCAGCAGCATTGTCAGGTAAAAATTTGACACAATGTGGTCCGTTTCAGTCCCAGAAAATGGTTGCTGTGATTTTTCAGGCTAATGCTTAAGTTTTGAATTTCTATCGTTGATGGTGAGTGTGTGTGGTATCACTGGATTGATGGTCACTTATTCTCAGGTGTGTGGTGAGATATCAAAGTTTCATCGCCCATCATAATGCAGTCAAGAAAATCATCTCCTTGTTCTTTGTAATACGTGAGAACTACCTGTGCCATAGCCACTCAATTTTGTTTATGATCTCCAGACAGTACTTTCAGCACCCAACTCGCACAGTTTCTAATAGCTTAAAATGTCTTTGACCATTTCATGAAGAACAGATCTTGGCACTTCTGGGCATTGTTCATAAAGTTAATCGATAATTAAACACCTGTCAGTTTGGATCATTTCTTCAGTCTTTTAGACAATTTCACTGCGTACAACATACGGCCTTTCACTCCTTCCTTCATCAAGAACATCATGTCTAACTTCTTGTAATTTACACTATTGCTACAATTACTTAACGCACTCAAAAATTCTAAAACATCATTCGACATGTTTCTTGACTAGTCCACCAAAAATTATAAAACATCATTCGACATGTTTCTTGACTAGTCCAGCGTGTGCAGCATCTGTGTCAAGGTCATGCACTCTTGTAGCCTTCAGACTGTTCAAGCTCTTGTAACTATGAAAATTATATTGCCAGGCCACCAGGAGTATGGAAAATTATTCTACAACCTCTGTGGGATCTATATAAGTATCAGTGGCTGGCTTAATCAGTCAGTTACAGTTGGCTATTTATTTAGTGTGGATCAAGTGATTGTTGCAGATTAGTGGAAAGTGATTGTGTTAATTAGAGTGGTACTATAATAAGGTGACATTATTGAGTGTGACCAAATTTAATTTGAATTATTGTATTAGAGTACCTTGTTGATTTCAAATTGAAATAAAGCCGGCTGATTTTAAATTGTTATTTGTGACTAATTAGTGACTTCATTGGTGCCTGTATTTTGTTTCCTCTGTACAATACGACGATCTGTGAGACTGTCGCAACACTATTTTGCCACATTTTGACTAATCATAACATTTTCACCATAAACAGAAACGAGATGGTCATAAATTTCAGCAATGGTTTCTCCTTTCATGTACTGAAAACGAATCACAGCACGAACCTCCCACTTGGCATTATTTGGAATTGACATAGCCATTTTGAACTAATGCTGTACTAATGAAGTCTGGTGAATTGTGTCTCATCATGCAGACACTAGGGGACACAGCACTGCTGCCTACCATGAAAAATCAAACAACTATCCTTGCATTTTATCAGACTTATTCTCTTTTACTTTCTGTATATCTCTCAAATCATGTTCAAACTGTTTCATTAAAAAATTATAATTACATAATTACAAAATTATAATAACTTACAAAACTCATTTGATTACAAACGATAGTTACATAAGATACTGCTTACTATTTTGAGTTTTTAACACTAGTTTTTACACTTTTGAAAACATGGACTTGATAAATAACAATTACAGAATCTAGTCACTTTCACTCCATTGCTGCCACCGAAAAAGTAATCTGATTTTGAGTAAAAGTTGTATTAATTTCAACAAAGAGAAATTTAACTTCAATAATGATACGCTAAGTTCTGTACAGTTTGCAACAGAAACAACAACTGTTAATTACAAGTGACACTAAAGGGTTACCTAACGATGTTCTTGCTGTTAAACTTATGTTGTTTAGCTGGATTCATCTGAGAAAATAACATCATACAGAGGCTGCACTATTTTGATCATTTAACATGACAAACCATATTATGAGGTTACTATATGGTAGATCTCTGATGTTTCTGTTCAACAATGTCAGTAATTTTAGTAAATTAATTTTATTACCAGACAATGTATTAATTTTATATACTTATAAAGTGTATATGTACTCACTAATAAATAATTTAATTTGGTTTTAGTATGAGATGTGTTCACTGTTTTACTTATACAATAAAATGTAAAAAAATGTTCTTGCACACAATACGGTAACAGAAGTACAGTAACTAGTGTAACAAAATCTAATATATTTTAGTACAATACAATAATATGTTAATAAAATATGAATTGGTAATCTGTACTATAAACAGTGTGAAATAATAATACCCTTTTTAGGTTACAATGAAAAAGAAATCTATAACAATATATTTTTTTGTCTATGCAAGAACAACACTTTATTTATTTTATTTTATTTTTTTGTAATAGTGATAAAAACGAAAAAACTATTCTCCAGTAATTAACAGTATAACATTTTCCCAAAGGAAAACTTAAAATTTGTTTGATTGATAATATGATAATACCACAAAATTATATATGGTATAAAATTATACCACAAAATATGATTACTCACACAAAATAATAATAATAATGACACGTCAGCTTTATTTACCTTAGCCTGAACACTCTCGAGATCTGCTTTAATGGCTTGGGCCTGTGAAATCAGCTGAGCATATTCCTCTTTATAAGCAGCAATACTCTTCTCTAACTGAGCTATCAATGTTTTGACTTCTTCACCCTTTTCCTTATTTTCATTGGCCTGGTGTTCCAATGAACGCAGTTCTTCTCGAAGTGGTTCAACTTTCTTCAACATATCTGCATAGCTAACCTACAGAATTTCATGTTTTGTATGTATGAGTATTTTACGGCAAATACAATTTCTTCATAAGTATACAAAGTTCTATCTTAAATAAACATTTATCTGCTTTCCTTTACAAAATGTTAGAATACGAATATCAAGTTTTATTTGTGCGCACATTAGGATTTACAATTTAGTTACAGATTTTTCTATATTAATATAAAATTTTTACTGTTTATAGATTATACTGTTCTGATAACTCATTCTTCAATAGAATTAAGTATATAGTGTTAATTTTATGATTTTAGCTAAGAGAGGTTTCCATTTTAATTTTAAAATAATAAATAGTTTTATTCTGGGTTCTTAAAAATGTTGATTTATGTTTTTATATACGTACTTCAACAAATTTCATTCATTATTTCAGGAGATAATTTTTCTTATTTGATCTGTTTTCTGTTGACTGAATTTTCTGATTTATATTTTTGCTTACAATTTTGTTATTTGTTAGTCATGATTTTCTAAGAGTTACCATCTTATTATCAGTGAAATTAAAATTATGAGGAGCAGCTGACAGTCGCATATACCAGGAAAACAAAACAATGTACAGCACGATGCATGCTGCCATCTTGAAGCGACATTCTTGTATTACAAACGTCCCAAATCTCATTGACCAACTCCTTCTCGATTTCTGTCAGCCACCACTGTTATAGAGTCGAGTGTGCCAGCTATGTAAACACGTCTAAAAAAACGTGCAGTGATTGAAATTTTAACAGATGAATAAGTGAATGCTAGTGACATTCATCGTCATCTAAAAGCCATTTATGGTGATGAAACTGTTGTTTGAAGTACCATAAGAATGTGGGCAATAAAATTCCGTGTATCGGAAGCTAATAAAGCGAATATCGAGGATGAACCTCGTAGTGGTCGACCAGTTTCTGTGACTGATGAGAAGCACCAAATGGAGGTGAATGAAATTTCATTCACCCTACAACAATTTTTAAAGAAAGACAAATTGTTTGAAATTTAGTTAATCTACACTAATTTATCCACTCTGATTCCACAATAATAACTGTAATAAATTTTTAATAAAATTTAAACTTCTACACCATCAGAACTACTTGTACAATTTTATAGAAAGAAACATTAAATGGTTTCTTTTTAATGTACAGATTAGTATGTAACATACCAAAAAATAATTTAATTTCAAGTCGTGTACTGCTGTATTTAACACAATGTCAAATACGTAATTATTGTTCCTCATGATTTTGTTCTTTCTAAATCTGTCTTTTCAGCAGTTCAGGTTTTTATTTCTATACTAACTACTTGTTTTTAATTGTTTTAACATTTCAGACTTTGAAAATGATCTGCGTTTTATAGAACATGTTATAATACAAAGAGTATTTACTTACTATTCCATATATATTAATTAGTGTAAACATAAACATATTAGTTATTAAGACAACCACATTCTGTATTGCATTGCATTGGATGTTTTTGATAAATCTGTCTAAATTGTTGCATTTTTAAAATTATTTAAAAATATTTTCATAAAAAAAGTATCAATCTGAAATTAAAAGTTACAAAAGTTTTCATAACTTTCACAAACCATTAAGCTTCCCTAGTAGACAAATATATGCATATGAATTAATATTACAACTAACAAAATATGCTAAACAACAAAAATAACTTAATTTGGTAAATTTGTTGAAAAACAGTTCACATAACAATTTATTACAAACGAAACCATCTAAATCAAAATTACCTGAGCCACAGCCCATTTTACCATGGGCCCACAAGCCATACTTGCTCTGTTCACTTTCTCAAATGTATACTCAGGATTGCTCAAGTAACGGGCATGCATCTTTTCACGAACGTCATCACTATGAACAAAAAATACATTAATTATTCACTAAATAACATATGAAGGTCTTCTAATTAGTGAAAACATCTAATAAATTTACACTGTATGTTACTTTACCGAAGAGTACTGTTATTTATTAATAACAAACATGTTATTACATAAATTAAAACTTCTTTACTCCTCTCGGATAACTCATTGTGTGTGTACAGTTTCACAACAAAATTAAGTTTATGCTGAACACAGTTATTAGTAATTATTTTTTCTCAACTGTATACAACAAGTATGCTCAACCTGTAAGTCACAGTCAACTGTATGATCACCATAACATCCTAAAACAATCGTAATCTACTTTTGAATTTCCATATTTATCTATGACTGATAACAGGCACAAAACAGTCCACTTAAAGCAACTGTTACAAGGATCTGAATTTATAGTAGATATTTCTATCTAGCTGAGAGTACTTTCTAACAAAACTAATACAATCAGAGTACTCAATTTTTTAAACCTGTACCAAAAATTATGCCACAAACAGCATGTTTTTACCACAAGTAATGAAGACAGTATTAGAGTTGAAAAAGCATTACTTGAGAGCACTGAATGTTTTAATAAATAAAAATGTTTATTTTTGTATTATTAAAGAGTATCTGCCAAAAACAAGTTGGATTTAAGCAACAATAGAGTAGCACGCAGGCAAGTAGGTAGGGTTAAGACATTTAAGCAGACAAGTTACATTCTATCTAACCCTTTGGGTGCAGGCGGCTAATTCCTGTCTCCTACCCCTGTGGTAGGCCATTTTCTATGAAATTTGTATATACATCATTACCTGTATTACAGTGTTTATCATATCTTCTTAACTGTCATTATTTTGTTTTTAAAATAGGGTATGTCACTTTTCTATAAGTCGTTGTGTTTCTGAATTATGTTGGTTAGTTTAAAAAACAGTTTTTATTAAAGTAAAATTAAAAATTTGTTACCCATTTACCCATCACCTAAAATAAAAAGAAATGTGGTATGTAGCACAACCAAATCTATTAGAATAAAAAATAGTTTACCTACTTATATTTTACATTATATTGGTACATCACTCTACACAATAAACTGGTACATGTAAAACATGAAATGAGAGTGACAACCACTTGGCTAGAGGTCAGAAAAATGAACGAACTGATTGACGACCTTGATATTACCATTACAAAAACACACTGAATACCCAAAAAATCTAAAAAAAAAAAAAAAAAAAAAAAAAAAAAAAAATCCACTCTTGTTACTATTTTCCGCATGATCCCAGGTACACCATATTAAATTTGTTTACATTAAAGACAACTTAAAATATATTAAAACAAAACTCATGATTAAATGATACAAAAAAACAAAAGTACTTTTCATGAGCATACAAGAAACACAGATGTCCGGCAGGAACTGAATATTATGAGTAAACTCGACAGGATCGCCCAGTATCGGCTGAATTGGTGGGAACATCTTTGCCGAATGGATGACTGTCACATCCCCAAACAACTATGGAACTAAGCCAAGGGGACGGAGAGGTGTGGGACATCTGAGAAAGCTGGAGTGACCAGCTCTAATCTGTGCCTATTTGAGACCGGAACAAATAAATAAATTAAATTTGGTTTAATCCTTGAAGATGATGATGGAAATAAAGTACGGGGTTGTTAAGTTCACAGCCCAATACAATGTAAACAAACAACACAACCGTAAGCCCATTACCCATTAGCCCATTCGACACTATTGCCAGCTGTAATAACGTAGTTCTGTTTCACTAAAATCCATTACACTGCATGGATCTGCCATCTATTGAAACAAATACGAATAAAATAATTCAGTGAACATTACTATAGTGTTTTACGTTGTAAATATAAAATAGCACACATTGGAAATGATGAGAAATTTCACATCAAAATACCAAAAACTTTTGCGTCGCAATCTTACGATACCCGTACACAAAGGGTTACAGAATTATCAGGAAGAAAAAGGTTGAGTATCCCCGTTGCACACAATTGGCTGCCTTTTTTATAGAAACTAGATTTAATTTCATTTCCTATTACAGGATAATCCATTTATTATATAAAAAATTTAGCAAAGCATTTATAGATCACATTTAATCATGCACAGTCAATATAAATACAAAATACATTTTCAGGTTTACATGTATGTGAAAAGTGGCAACCGTATGTTTTGATAAGATACATTTGTCAAATGTTCAAAAACAGCAAACTACTTACAAACAGACAAATAGTACAGAAAGCAAAATTATAAAATAAAAACAATATTATACAGATACATGCAGTCCATTAACGGATGTAATATACTTCTGCATTCAATATAAAACTATTACATACAATATTTCTTACCTTTTCTATCATGAACATTGAGTAGTTTATACATAAAACTTGCTTTTAACACTTAAATTTAATTACAATATTCACAACAATTTTCAAGATTTTTTTATTTCAATAAAATCATCTAAAAATTACAGTATTTGTACACAGCTCACTTTACTAGAACAACACTGTGTTTTGGAGGTTTAAGACATTGTATATAGCTAACATTGATGGTCTTACCCATTCTATCATGAGAAATCATAAGTGCCTGGGTGAAGAATGTCTCAACTACAGCACTGAAGATGCTCTCATCATACAATAAGTGAAACATTTGATATTTAAAAAAAAAATAAAAAGTGTGATTGAAAAACGTGTTCACTGCTGTTTTCATAAAAAAAGCACAGTTTTCGTTAGCTACCATTACTTTCCACCAACTGCCAAACAATCAACTAAATCAAGTCTATCTTGATTACCAATAGATATTGGTATGAAGCTTACGTGATATTTTCTGTATTGAAGTTGGAAACAATAGAGTTGATGAAGTTTTCTCTCATAACAACCGTTCGTATAGCTTTCCAGTCACTCGCATTCTCTCCGAGCAGCAGGCATATTGACTCGAGAGCCAATTTGACAACAGCTGGTGGATTGGCCATTGAACGTACCTCAACCAACTGCTGCTTCTTGATCTCTTTCACAGCTATAAATAACATGCAACACATGACACGAAATTACATAAAGCTCTACAGCGTTTACACATTCATGACTGGAAAATGTATGTTCATTCATGATTTAAACTTATCCCAACACACAGCCACATGCGTTTCAAAATCATATCAATAAACTACAAGCATGTTATTCTATGAATGAATACAAAAAAATACCAGTAAAAATAGAAAAAAGTGATATGTCCAGTATATTTATAAATCAGAACACAAGAACACAATTAGAACATTTGTTCAAAGAAAACTGAAACGTTTATACGATTTACAATATAAAACAAAGACAGAATCAATACAATTAGTTACCCATCCGCAGTATTTTCTGGTAAACACAGACATAACCCAGTTACTAAATTTAATGAGAAGCTACAATTATTTTAATGTTTTTGGTTTACAAGATGCAATACAGAGTCAGACATCATATAAAAGTTGAGAAACGCTCTGTTCACCAAACGAATGGCAAACGCTTTTCATATCAAATAATAACACAAGACATTTGGCTAGTGAATAAACAACATTTGCAATGAACAAACACTTTGAGTGGAAATAGGCATCTTGAAGACGAACACAGAAAAATGTGAATAATACAAATACAACTAAAAGCTCTCAAGGTAACACCAAACAGAAACAGGAAATGTGAAAAAGTTATGGAACAAAGTTATCGTTTTGTAAATAATGAAATATCAATGGCTTTCCCATTAATCCTGAAATATCTTGTTGTAAGCAAAACTCTATGTGAATTAATGTTTTCTGTCCGAAAGTGTCCTAATTTTATACAGAACCTATGTCCTCCATTAAAGATAACAAGAGAAAAGGAAACAATAGGCAATGAAATTATCTGAGCAAGGGCTACACCTTAATTATCTCAGCTGTAATGTCAGTAACAACTGGGATGCTCATGGTGTAAACAAAATTCAGAAAGTTAACAGCATCAGCAGTACAATAATCCTGTAAGACGATCACACAGAATAAAAATATATAATAGTCATACATGGAATATAATAGTCTACACGGAAGCAAATCCTGGACAAGATCCAGGAACAGTTGGCAGGGTTACCCAGGGACAGTTGCACAGGTTGGACATGACAGAATGAAGTTTTTAAGAAGAGTTAAAAAGTATACGAACCAGGGCTGAAATAATATTAGAAATGAACTTAAATACCCATTGTGAGATTAGTAACTGATGGTAACATGTCCACAGGATGGATGGGAGTTACAAGGATTCCATTAAACAAACATTTTTAACTACTATCCGATAGGTATAAGTGATGTAAGCAGGCCAAGGATATACTGGTCATCAAGATTCCTTGAACTGAAGAAATAAATGAAGAAGAAGAAAAATAGTAAAAATATTCTAAAAGTCAATTGTTTGAATAAAAGAAAAAAGAAATGAAATTGTCATTTTACACTAAAATTGATTTTTGAATGAAGCACCATGGTTTCAGTTAAACTGCAAGCTTTCCAAACAGGAGTATGCAACAAAATGTCATATATTAACGAGTATTGGAGAGATATAACTATATAACTACAGGTGCACAACTAAAAATAAAAACAAACAAAAATAGTGACATGGAACGAGCTCATGGTGCATGAAAAACCCAACAGAAAAGCTGATTTAGTTGTAACAAAAATATGAAATATGAATACCTATAATTCAAATAGAAAACGCATATTGCTTGAAGTTTCTCACACTTTTAGTCTAGTGATTTAAAAACAAAAAAAACTTTCATAATAGAAACTAACGTAATCTCTACGTGTTTATGTAACATACAAATTCACATTTCTGATACTAAATTTGTTGACATATACAATTTAGTATCCAAAAATTATTAGTAGAATCATTTAGAGAAATTCAAAAAGCAGCTTTTCAGTTTCAAGGTAATAACAATATTTCTCAGCTCTGTTGATTCTAATTTTGTTCAGTACTGTAAAACCTCATTTATGTATCATTTATACAAACATTTTATTCACAAAAAACATGTATGTCAACATAAACTAAACATTTCCCTCTTAATTTTTCATTCAGTTTAGAAAAAAAATTGGCTTCAAATTCAGTCATTAAGCCAACTGTCTACTGCAACTTGAGACATAGTATTTGTCTCAAGATAAATAAATACAGCAAAGCTGTAGCACTGCCTGTCGCTGAAACAAAGGGGAAGTGAAAACAAAGAGGACTGATGTGATGTCAGAACTGAAAACATTTTTCATTTCAATACAATGTTCTGAATGTAAATATACAGCATACAGTGAGGGAGGGAATGTTTTTGGTTAAACTACTATCAGATTGCTGACTATGTCACTCAATCATGTTATGATTTAGAACCAAAAATTAATGTAAATTCCATAATGTGATATGAACGGCAGTAGGGAGATTCAGATGTACATGAACCCTTTGATATTTTGTATATGATGTAAAATGTTACTATTACCATAATAGTAATATACACTTGTCTTCACAGCTTAGTTCATCTGTATCACTCACTTTCAGTAAACAATTTACCAAATCTAATGAGAAGCAAGAGTAATAATATAAAAAAAATAGTATATAAAACAGTATTAACACTAATGGTAGCATACACAGCAAGGACTAGCACAAATATGAAGAAATTGAGTGTTTGAAGGAAACAAACTAATAAAGGGAACAAGTGTACAGTAGAAAATAAGAGTCAAATTGTATAGAAGATTAAATAATCATAAGACAGACATGAAATGGACATGTAAATAGAAAGGAGAGATCAGAAAAGATCATGAAATTGACTATTCTTGTAAATTTCTGCTGCTGACTGTATCTGACATACGTATAGAAACACTGAACATAAAAATCCAACAAAACAGAGCTGTTATTTTCTGTAACTACTATATTTCAAATCACATATTTCAAAGACATTATTTATTCATCTGAGGTTTCACTTTACTCAAGAAAACTTTTTTATATTCACAAAAGCACATTCAGAATGAAGAGGCTGCCTACTTAATTATTTTTTACACAAATTTCAAACTATGAGCAAACATTATCAACTGCATCAAGGATAAGTACGAATAAGAATAAAATATGAATTTAAAAAATTTTAAGTGCACAAACTTAAGATCATCTGTGTTGAAGTTAACAATTGTTGAAATGAAGTTATCCCGCATAATCACTGATCGAATTGTTTTCCAGTCGGCTGGTGAAGTTGTTCCCTCGCCGAGAAGAAGACATATGGACTCTAACGTCACTTTGACTATTCCTGGGGGATTTGCCATAGAACGTACTTCCACCAGATGCTGCTTCTTTATAGATTTGACGGCTTCATCATAATATTACAATGTTGTAATAATTGTGTCTTATAATATGGTACATATTAAAAATTAACATTCATTGATAACCATGTTTAACATACAATGTCGTTTATATTATTCAAAAATTTGCTTAACATACTTTAAGTTTTTTACATCTTAATTAATATAGTTGCTACAGACATATTATTAAAATCCTGCAATTATTAAAATCCATACAAATAAAATCCTGCAAAAATAGTGTGCTAAGAAACACCAAACATGTTTCCTGACTGATTTAGAGGAAGCCTACAACAGTGTTCCAACATTACAGTTTACGGAGGCACTAAAACAGCTAGAAATTTCACCTGCAGTCAAAAATCCAAATGGGAAAATTCATCCAAAAAAGAATATAGGAATCCATACATGAAAAAATCAAACATCATAAAGTGACATGAAACAAAGTTGTAGCCTTTTTCTTTACATTTTTTCATGCATATCGAGGTAAAAAAATAAAAAAAATAAACCTCTGCTCAACAGTCCGTACAGGACCAAGGCATCTTGGGTTTAGTGGGACGGTTGCATGGCTAGTACAATGCATTGCCAGCGGCTAGCTGCGGTATTCACAGCCTGGAGACACCGCTGTTATTTCAGTTGGCTACTCAGTTTTACCTCACAACGCTGAGTGCATGCTGTACAGAGCCTCAACCGGGAATTGAACCCGGGACCACGTGCACATGACTGCCCGTGCTAGCCACTAGACCAACTAGAGGGTCATATCTAGGTAAAGTGTGGAAAAAAGGATGAACAAAGTAAAAGAAATGAGGTTGCAGATTGAAGATACAACATTATTTTGTTTGTATCCCGCAGACAATCAAGTGGTAGTAACAAATTACCAGGATGATGTTACAAATATGATTAAAATATGAAGTAGCAGGTCTCACAATTAATATGGACAAATCAGAGAACATGACTGTTGGAAACAAACTGCAGAAAATTTTATTTATGCTGGATAACAGAGATATCAAAGGTGACTACTTGTAAATATTTAAGGTTATCTTCCCTTTTGTTTTTTAATAAATATAGAAGTACTGGTGATGAAATAAACACATGTGTGAATAAAACCAAAAATGCAATACAAGTACTAAATTCAATTTTATGGTATAGAACATAAGACTACAATATATAAAACATTCTTGTACATAAAGTTACATATCGAGCTAACAATAGGGAGATTTTAAACGATAAATACAATTTAGTGGTTAAGTCTAACTTATGCTAAGCTTGTGTTGCTACCACTAATACTCACACTTCCATGAGCGGTTGTTTCCATCTGAAGATGAGCCGAGAGGCTTGAAAGCGCTCAACACAAGTTTAGCATAAAAGGGAGATTATTAAAAAATGAAATAAGTTTACTCTGATGGAAACAGATTTTACTTGACACAATGAAGCAGTAAAGTGTATGAATTAGAATGACTGTGTGAGCAGGAAATGAAACAAGAAGAGAAAAAATGAACATAGATAAAACACAGTTGAAGAGTTTGATAGATAAAATGGTTGGGCACGCAAAACAGGCAATTGACGTGAAATGAGCTGGTAAAATTAATAAATGGACACATGCCAAAAAAAGAAAAAATTTAGGGTAGAAGGAATTGGGAATACAATACTAACAATGCTATGAGAAAGAAAGAGACGAAACCATGTGTATCAATGTATCAATAAACAAGAATGGAGAATGAAGATGAAGAGATAGTAAAAGCAACAGAAAGTATGCTTTTATTGTCAATTAATATAGGGTTCCTAAAAATAGTGTAGATAATCACTGGCTACGTTCTCACTGCCTGGTTAGTCACGTTCCAGACATAAGCTTATAGCACCACATAACTGTGCAATCAACACACGCCAACATCCGAGCAATTTAAGAAACCAGGAGCCAAGCCCCCCCAATGCCAACAATTATTTTTTTTTATCACACAATACAGTAATCCCATAATTCCTTCCGATCCTTTTTCCTTGGGGAACTGCTCTCCCTTGAACTTTGAATTATCTTCAAGCAAGGGGCATTTTTTTTTTTAAGTAGTTCTCCATTTGTTCGAGTCTCACCAGATGAGATAATTTTAAAACATACAAATTAACATTACATATGGTTAAATACAAAATACGTAAAATGCATGTGTTTAATTTATAACCTAGTGATCCCAAAACCCCACACAGATTCTATCAGCAGAGATTACCAACTGATACATTTTTAAGATTGTTTTAATTATTCTCAAGCTATAAAGATTGTTTTGGAACTGTGCCTTTTCTCCCACGCTTATTAATGTTTTGTGTGGTCTTAATGAAGTTGTGTTCTGTCCTGAGGTATTAATTGCCTCACGCTTTTAATTTAACATAAAAATATTGACTGTTAAGGATATTTTTCAAGATGTTATGCCAGTCTTTCTTGTCACCATTACTGTCAGTAAGGATTAAAACAAAAACGGGTTTCTTCTGGTCCCAAGCAGATAGACTAGAGCTAGTCACTCCAAAACTTCTGAGAGGTTGCCCCACACCCCTCCATCCTTTTGGCTGATAATTCAATAGTTGTTTGGGGATGTGGCAGTCACCCATTTAGTTAAGATGTACCAGGCAATACTGGGCAATCCTATTAAGTGTACTCATAATATACAATTCCTGCCATACATCAACATTTCTTACGTGTTCTTGAAGAGTATATCCTGCCACGAGTCTGAGAAATCTCATTTCAGCCTTAAATAGGACTGGCCTAGGATTTCATCGAAGTCCAATTCTGAGATCCATAGAGAAGTGTGGGTAGGGCCATCATTTAGTAGAACTTCATGTGTGTTTCTTTACTCGTTGATTTTACAGTTCTCCTGATGGTCCCACACATACGGTTAAACTTGTGCAACTTCTTCGCCACATCACTGATTGTAATGTAAGACACATCAGAGCCCAGATATTAAAAATTACTGACCTATTAAAAGATTCAATGGCATTGCCTATCTCAGCTCAGTAGGGTCAGATCTCTGAACCTATCAGCAAATGTTTGTGTCTGTCATGATCCTTAAGGGGGCAGGGTCTAATTTTATATATTTTATTGTGATTTAGTTTTTTATATTTTATTTGAGCATTCTGGCATGATCAACTTTACAATTTATTGATCTATTTGTTGAGCGTGCGTGCGTGTGCCCGTGCACGCATTCACGCATGCGCGCGCACACACACACACACACATGTATTGTATTTCTGACCCTGTTGTAGTCAGTTGGCTACACAGGATTCTGGCCAACCCTGATAGCGATCTCGACTATCTGACCAACCAAGACAGTCAATCTCGATTATTAAGTATGTAGATTCACTCCTGTGCCCTGCCAAATGCTTCCAGCTATGCCCTCCTGCCTGGTTTAGTTATGTTCCAGATATCAAAGTAGCACCACTGCATGACTATTCAATCGTGGCCAGCACCCTAGCACCCCCCCCTTCCCAGCTGTCAACAATTATTTCTTTTTAATCACATAATGCAGGTAATCCTGTAATTCCTTCCAACCAATTTTTTCACAGGGATATCTGCTCACTCCTTTAATTTCTCTTCAAGGAAGGAGTTACCTGGAATAAAGCGAGTTGAATTTTTGTTTTTTATAATTTTAAAATTATAAACTATGGAAGTAGTTTTCCATTTCCTTGAGTTCTCACATATTGGTAAAATACAAAAACTAACATTATGTGGGATTAAATATGAAATACACACGTTCAATTTTTAACCTAAAAACCACACACAATATTAATTCCCAAATATACGTGCTTAATATAGTTTATATACAGCAAGTATACAGTAATTAATATAGTTTATACACACTAGTATTAATTTTCAAATCACAGATGACCAAGTACAATTTTTTGTGCATTTTATTTATGGTGTACCTATTCTTTAAATGAACTTAAAATTTTATGTTAATAACATACGACAACATAGATTCACATAAGAATCTGAAATAACTTTGTTATAATTTGAATATATAAATTATATAAAGAATTTATATTTACCTTGTTGGGCTTCAATAACAGCTGGCTCTACCTGAGCTAAATCAGCCATTACATCCTCACGTTTCTGAGCAATCTGTATGGTTTGCTGTTCAATCTCCAACTGAATCTCTTGACTCTGAACTTTTTTCTTTTCTGCCTCCTGCTGATCTTTAACCATCTGTCGTAATTTTGCATTTGCAGCTTCATTTTTCGCTTGTAATTCCTTCAAGCACAATAGAAAATAGCATTTTAGCAACTACACATTAGCACAATACCTACATTGACATCAGCTTGTGTCTCGATCTGTAAGTTACAGAGTGTAACTTAAGAATTATGAGGCACTGAAAGGCCTTGTCCAGAACGACCAAGAAAATTAGCAAATTAGTAACATAAACTGATGAAGATGGAGACTGCTAAGAAATCAATGTCCTATATGAAAGAAAGTTCTGTACATTCCAACTGTCAGAAGTAAACAACACTCACATTTCTCCTTCATTGCATTTTACTATTTACATACCTGTGACTTTACTGCCAGTGATTTTTGCATTTCTTCCACTTGTTCTACTGTTTCTGCAATTTTTCCAAGACCAACATTAAGATGAAGCTGTTGCTCTTCAAGTTCTGAACACTTTTCTCTATGCAGCTTCACAAAATGATTGATGAAATCGAGATAATGTCTACAAACAAAATGTTTATACATATGTAAAACTATGTCTACCACCAACAGATGGAATTTAGTATTCAAGAAATAATTATATGAAACTTTACCTTGGTGTAATAGCCATAGTGCGACCCCCTCGTTTCGCAAGTCTAGCGTTTGCTGTGTGCAAAGTTTGATGTACATACACACATGCATTGATAACTGCATCACGATGAGTGGGTGTTGGATTAATACCAGAATATGCAGCTGGGAAAAAGTCTGGAGCTTTCCAACTTGAAGGCCCATCAAGATCTAAACGATTTGTGAACTCTCTTCCTACCTAACAAATAAAAATACATTATATATAAATTTAAAAAAATGCTGACTGGTTAGTTAATAGTGTTAGCTATGTGCTGCAAATGTTTATATGATTTAGATGTTTACAGGTTCTCCTTAGCAAAAAATTATTTTGTAAAAAACTTTATTGTTCCTCACAGAATGCAACTTACTTTTGTATCGTATAAAAAATATTATTTTGATAAACTGAAATACAAGTTTTTCTGTTTTATGACTTACCATGTGTTCTGAGACAGTCTTACAAGGGTTTTATCAAACCTTTTAAGATTATTAAAAACATTAAGCTCTAAAACACACAAATTTCCAGAATACGCAAAAGATTGCAGATGTACACAACGACAATGGTACACCCTGAATACTCAGAATGCATGGTAGAGATCATGTGGAATACACATCCACATCTTTGACATCACTGATGCGACTGTCAGCTGTTGACCGCTTTAAACTTTGTGTTTCAATTTATCTGTACAAGTAATATTCTAGAAGCGAAGACAATATTCCAACGATGAAGAGTTGGATATTTTGAAAAAAAAGAAGAAAATTCATTTTTCAAGGGCAAAATGAGAAGATACCTATTGACTTCTGCGAGGACAGACTCACTCTCTTGAAGGACAAATTGAACAAATTTGAGTATCTGTTCGCAAACTACAAAGAATCAATTATTACCAAAGTAATTTGCGTGAATTTGTCATCAGAGAACATTTCAAAAGGAATTACAGTAGACTCTCGGCTATCCGGCCTATTTTTGAACCTACGTGTCGTGTTTAAACACAAGATGCGACATGAAAAGCGCGGATTTCCTCCTGCCCTGCTACCTGGTCTTTATTTCATCATTTGTGTATCGGATGTCAACAAATGCGGAATACGTTTGCCACTGTTCCTGGTTACGTTTGTAAATTGTTTTTGGTGTCCTTCGTTGTTTTTTTATTGAAGATTACGAAATGGGTGATAAACGAAAAAAGGTTGTAGTGACTATGGAGGAGAAACTACGTGCTATAAAACGACTGGACTTTAGGGTATTTATTCCATAAAACTATTGCTCTGGATTTAGGAGTTGGGAAAAGTACATTTGGTGACTGGAAGAAAAATCGAGCAGAAATTGAAAAGTGGTGTGCTGCCCAAGCTAGTAGAAGTGGAATTAAAGTAAGAAAAACCATGGTGAAAGGTAAGCATACAGAAGTTGAGGAAGCTTTATTTTTGTGGCATGAACACTTTAGAGGAAAAGGCTTGCCTGTTACTGGGCCGATATTGCAGGAAAAATCATTGCAATTTAAGCGAAAAACAGAAGGAGAAGATTCAGAATTTACTGCCAGTGATGGATGGTTAGATCAGTGTAAAAAACCATTTGGTATTCGCCAGATTACCATAAGGGGGGAGGCTTTATCTGCTGGTAAAGAAGCTGTACTTTTGTTCAAAGACTATCTTTTTTTATTGAAAAGGAGGGAATTTCTGGGGAGCAGTTGTACAACTGCAATGAGACCGGTTTAAATTATAAGAAGCTCCATAGAAAAATGCTTTTATCAAAAAAAGAAACCGGTGCACTAGGATACAAGAAAAGCAAGAAACGACTCACCATCTTGGCTTGTAGTAATGCAACCGGCAACCACAAGCTTAGGTTGACTTTAATAGCAAAATCAAAGAAACTGGAAAGCTTTAGAGCTTTCAAAAAACTGTAAAATCAGGAATCACTGCCCCTATATTACACACATCAAAAGAAAGCATGGATGAATTCATAAATCTTTAAAACCTGGTTCCAAAATGAAAGACAATTTGCCGAGAAAATCTGTGGTAATTCTTGACAAAGCACCTTTGCAGCCGGCCACTGACGAACTCACAGATGGAGACATCAAAGCTTTATTTTTACAAGGCAATGTGACGGCTGTTTGTCAGCCAATGGACCAGTGCGTCCTTGAAATGCTAAAGAAAAAGTATCGCCGGCGACTTCTCAGTTTGTTGATATCAGCGACTGATATTAATGAAGACTACTTAACCACTCTGAAAAAGATTGACAAGCATGATGTCATAAGGTGGTTGGCCGAAGCATGGGAAGAGATTCCAAACATATCACTTGTAAGGTTTTGGAAAATTCTTTTGGATCATGAAGGTGGACATTTCAACCTTGAACCCGTGTGTGAAACTGAAGTGGAAGATGAAAACGATAAACTTGTTTCATTGCTGGAAAAAGTACTGGGCTGTGACGATGTCAATGCAGAGTACATTAGAGAATGGATGGCAAACGACGAAGTTGATGAAATAACTGACAAAGATATTATGGAAATGGTAACACAGGTATAAAAAATAGAAGAAGAGGGGAGGAGGAAACATCTTCAGATGACAGGAAAAATCTCATTCCACATTTGGAAGGGTTGAAGATGATCGAGGCAGCACTGCAGTACATTAGTCAGCAGGAGGAAGCGACGCCAGCTGATATCATCTGGTTGCATAAGTGGAGGGACATTGCGTCGTGGAAGAGGGCTAAAGGGAGAAGGAAGTATCAAGGACTTTTTCAAAAACTAAAAACTGTAAGCTTTGACTTTTATCTTAGGCCTACCTTTTCACATTTGTGTAATCATTTATCAATGAACAATAAAATAAGTTTAAATCATTTTTTTAGGAATTAAGCCTACGTTTTAAGTTAATGGTTTGTGTATTTTAAAATTGTATGTATTCATACTGTAGATTGTACATTTTATGTTTCCTGGAATTAAGTTAGACAAAATTTATCTTAAAATGTGTATACAATATTTTTATTCTTGGACTTCCTTTTTCTGTAATAAATTTTAAAAATGTACAGTACATAACAAACATTTATAAAGTACTGGCCTGTACTACAAGGTCAGAATAAGATCGGGTTCTGGCATAAAAAGTGTGTTTTTAATGGTATGGGTGGGGCAGGAAGTGAGTAATTATAGAACTCAAGCCTATCCGGCTTTTTTGTTATCTGGCCTGTCCTTCCGCCACATTAGGCCGGATAGTCGGGAGTCTACTGCACTTCGAGGTGCATATGCAACAAAGCGTTGAACTGTGTACATATTTTGAAATATCCAATCCATTACCTTATCCAGTTTCTCAGTCTTCATAGATACATATACCCAGTTTCTATACACAGTTCAGTTTCAGTAGTTTGAAAGTCCACATAAGTGTATTTACAGATTTTGAGAAAGTGTGATTTTATGTTTTGTTGAAATGAAAGTCAAATCAAATCTCTGCTGCAACAGTGTTGTGTTGATTTATGTCTAATTTGAGGGCCACTCATAATTGTCTACCTGTAAATATATTAAGGTTTCAACAAAGCAGTGGATAAAAAGCTATTTTATGTTGTTAATAAATGGTAGTGTCACCAACATTTTGGGTACATAAATTTATTTCCAGTATGGGACCGTCAAACTGAAACCTTTTGTCAGAACTTGGTATAATGTAAGATAATATTAGCTTACAATGGTGCACAACTTTGAAGCTGTCATGTAATATGTGGCACAGGGGCGAACCTAGGATTTCATTTTGGGGGGAGGGGGGATTTTTCCAACCACATATCGTTTTCTTAGAGAATCGTTTTTTTCATGTTATAATGAAAATTGTACCAAAAATTAAAACTAATAGGCAAATAATAGCTATAATTTAATAATATAAAAATTCACTAATTTCATTAAAATCAATTAAAACCATATATCAGATAGGCTTCCAGTTTGTCTTGCAAGCCTAATAATACCTTTCTGTGGAATATAAATACTTTAAAGACAACATTAAAATTAAGAAAGTAAAAAAGTGAGGGTTACCAGCACATATATAATTGCTGTAGATATAAATGTATCCAACAGTGTTGTGGATATAAATTTTACAGTATGTAAAAAAATGTTAAATAATTTTGTTAAAAAAATAATGATTATAAGTCTTTCTCAACTAATTACATTAAAAAAGAAACGCGCAACCACTTTAAAATTTTTGCTCCAACATTTTCGGATTTCGGGAGGGGATATATCCCCCATATCACCCACCATAGGTTTGCCCCTGATGTGGCACATGTTGTCTGCTGTGCACTGTATTTCAAACTTTTAAGAAATTAGTGATAGGTATCAGCTTTCTACATCACTTTGTCAGAAAAGAAGTGTTTGAGGAACTTATCAACTCGCAAGTGAACCTGAAATTTATTCATAAGGTCATTTCTAACCATTTCCTTGTAACATACACAGAAAGATTGTCTGCAGTTTGTTAGGTTGTGGAATCGCTGTCAGGTACGATTGCATCTACTGGATACTCCTCAAAGGATAGGGCAATTTAGTATAATTTGTACAGACTGTGAACCTGGATTCAATGTGTTAAATTTAATAACACCATTATCGTTCTACAAGTAAGATTAAAAGCACCTATGGAACCTGTTTAGAGGCTGAACCTTTAAATCAACTTCATAATCTACATCAGTCCATGATAGTAATAGAAAATTACTCTTTTCAAACAAGCTTTGTTACATCTATCCCATCCTCTTCAAGAGATTTGTAAAGAACTACAATTTGAAGGATATGCATACTTGATGTCTGCTAAATTCAACCAAGATATTCTAGACTCTTGTCAAAAATTAGAGACCTGATATTTTATTATCATCCATTACCAACAGCAGCAAGTCAAAGAATGCAATCTCTTCTTCTGAACAGGAAGATCTACAATAATAATTAATAACCCATAATAATTATTATTATGATAACTCACTGCAAACTACTTATGTGATGACTTCACTATACTAAGTGCTTATGAAATTCATGAGCATCACACTGATGAGACATTTAATTCTGATACATGAGGTGAAGCTTATGACACCGATGGCATATAGCCACATGAGAAAGAATGTACATCTGCCACTGTTATTTACATCTGAAACTGTAAGGACTGAATGTAACGGTGGCACAATCTTTTACCTGATAAAGTGCGCCATCTGACCAGTCACCAAACCAGTTGAGAACACATCTGTTAAAAAGTGCTGGCGATGTTGCAGCTCGATCTTTCAGGCCTTCTGACGATGGGTTCATTGTGAAGACAACATGTAGATTCTTCATTACTTGTCCTGTGAACCACTTGTACAACTCCTCATTTGAATCCAACATTAATCCTTCTCGTTGTGCACCTTCCTTACACTGGGTCATCAAAGTAGTATACTCATCACCTGGAAAACAATTATTCAGTATAAACTCTTAAGGATTACAGAGAGTTCAAAAATTAATTAACAGACTCCTATTTAAACTGTCTACAGTTATTCTTACTTAAAATATAAATTAACTTTCAGTAAGGATACATGTAATTACAGACCATAAAACTATTAAGAAATACTATATCTGCTTACATAATATAATGCACACTTTTCCATTTAAAACCAATGTGAATTTTAAGATAACAGTATGCACGAATTTTTCATTATTACGATAATAAACCTGTAATTTTCATTACTTGGGGGGTCACAAGTGATAAACAGCGTGGTAAAGTAAGTAAACGCCCTAATTAAATGTGGTAACAAATAAATAAACAAAAGCTATTTAGCGGCATCGGAACTGTACATTTATCCGTTCCTCCAGTACATTTTTGATGTTTTATATAATATGCGATTGCATCGATATATTACGATGTGGAAAGTGTACTAATTGTAAATTGTCCTATTACTTAATGCAAAGTGAAAATACGTGTTGTTTTCATTTGTGAGGTTAGATGACAATGGTTTTTGGTTTTTAGTTTACTGCTGAAATAAATAAAAGCCATGGTTGAGGAAAACATAACATTTAATGTGTTATACAATGCTTCTAACACAGTAACATTTAAAGTAAAGCATTTAGCGTTTTTGATTTAACAGGTACTTTATAAATATCTTCAAAGGCTTTATAAACGGGTACGTTTAAATCTCCAAAGGCTGTTGCACTACCATAATAATTTAGTACAAGTTAAAATAGTACAAGTGCTGAAAACAGCTTTGGAGAGAATTTGACTAATGAGTACAAAATTGTTATACAGGGTCCGTCACGGGAATCGCATGGTTTTCAAATAAGATGCACTTAGTCAGTTTGGCTTAAAAAATATTTTTATTTATAACAATACATAGTATATATTGGGAATTTCATTGTTCATTTATGTTTTGAAGATCACGTCGCTCAGATGTTGGCCATTTATGTTTATGCATGATTGTAGCCGGTCCCGAAAACTCCGAGTAGCGTTAATTAACATCTGACGTGGAATACGAACGATTTCCTCCTGGATTGTCGTCTTCAGATCTTCAAGGCAGCGTGGCTTGTTAACATATACTCGGGACTTGAGATATCCCCACAAAAAGAAGTCACATAAGCTTAGATCAGGGGAGCGAGGAGGCCAGCGAAGATTGCCATATCTGGAGATAAGGTGGCCTGGAAACTGATCCCGTAAGACAGCCATTGAATTACGAGCTGTGTGTGCAGTTGCTCCATCCTGTTGAAACCATACTCTCCTCATTGCCCATCTGCGACGTCGAAGTTCTGGGAAGAAGAAGGTTTGGAGCATCGTAATGTAGCGCTCTGAAATAACAGTCACAGTAATGTTGTTTTCCTCAAAAAAGTACGGGCCAATAATGCCCTTCTCCCCAACTGCACACCATACTGTTACTTTTGGGCTGTGAAGAGGGGACTCATGTAACATCTCAGGATTTTCATTACACCAATATCTACAGTTTTGTTTGTTAACGAACCCATTTAAATGAAAATGGTCTTCATCACTCATGAGGAAAATCATGTTTTCATTATTGACCATGGTTTCAAGCATGGTTTCACAAAAGACACGACGCTGTTCATAATCACCTACACTAAGTTGCTGACATACCTGAATTCTGTATGGGTGATAATGAAGATCTTTGTGCAGAATCCTTCGCACTGTTGACTCGTTAATCCCTAAACTCGCAGCACGCATGCGAACCGACCGTTTAGGGCTCTGTATCACAGACATCCTAACTCGCTCGATGTTTTCGGGCGTACGGGCTGTGTTGACAGGGCCAGGTGGTTTTTTCTTCATTACGGAGCCAGTTGTGTTGAAGTTTTCAACCCATCTCAAAATGGTGTTGCGGTCTGGAACAGGTCGGCGGACCGGAATATTAAAATGGGTGCGAAAGTCACGTTGTGTCTGCGTCACTGACTCACTGTTTACGAAAAACCGCTGGAGAGCGAAAGTACGATGCTCCACATTCCACGACATGGCGGCAACTAAACTTCCCACTCTACTGAACAAATCAAGGCCAACCCACACTCACTGATGCCAACCGCTCGGCCGTACTACCCAATACAAAAACATGCGGTTCCCGTGACGGACCCTGTACGAGCTGACAGAACGCCATTAGACATAGACAATAAAAATTATATTAATATACTTAGTAAAAGTCAAATATTTGTGTGCAAAACCGCGGGTAACAGCTAGTAAACTTAATTTACCCAGTCTAATTTAATCTTAATTTAATCCAGTCTATTAAGTCTACCTTATGGTAGTCAAGCCTGGAGCCTGACAAAGCTGATGATTCAGGATATTTTAAAGGAAGTTCTAAGAAAAATATGCGTATCAGTTCTAGAAGCAGATGGTTCCTGAGAATGATGATGAACCACAAATTGAACCATGAGAGGGAATGAAGACAATCATACAAGCCGTTAAAGGGTAAATACTCAATATAGTTGGGTCACATCGAAAGAATGGATCCATCATGCATTATAAAGATGATCTCAAATTAGAAACCATAATGACAACAGAAGGAGAAATAGTAATTGAAAACCATAATTGAAAGAAACTGCCATGGGGAAAGATAAAATGAAAGAAAACTGTTCTGGAAGCTGAAACCCATCCTGGCTTGTAGTGGTCGATTAGAATGGGACAGCAGATAGTAAACCAATGAAATAAAATGTAAATAAATAGAGTCCACCAACATACCAATCAAATGTGCATGAAACTGAAGTAAACAACTTGATATAGTTGGGTCACTAATGCACAAGAAACTGAAGTGAATTCTTGAGTAAACACGTTGAGTATATGAAGTACTTATACAACCTGTAAACAGTTTCTAACCATTAGTATTAATAACAATGGTTGTCATCAACATAACCAATGCCAGACAATACTGTGTACATTTAGGTGTTTCATCAGAAAACATTCTATAGTGCTATTGTCTGTAAAGGATGAATTGTATTAAGAATTCCTTTAAACATCTCGTATTTTAAAATGCCAAAGACTTACCCTGATAGGTAAGAATTCTGTTAACAGATTTGTAATGGAAAATGAAACGGTCTGAAATATATCCAACATTGCGCCCTCTTACCTACCTGCTCTCAATTGTCGTCGGTGCATGCAGTCAGAAGTAATATATTACACAAGATAAAGTACACTGTACCTTCAAATAAACCTGGTACTTCTCCATTCGCAAGCAAAGTGTTCATTCTCTCAAGGAAACCAGATTCCAGTACATTTGACTCATCTAAAATGAATGCTATCTTTTCATTTTTACAACCAGATCTTCTTAATACTGAACGCAAATCTTCATCAAAGTCTTCTCCTGTGTATTTGTTATGTGCCTAAGAATAAAATTTTATACTTAATTTCCTTACTACTTTCAACAATTTTAAATATTTTTGTATAATTAATATAAGCTGTATAATTAATCTGATGAAATTGTATAAATTAGTGTAAGAATTTTTTCTACATATAATAACTGTTACATGATTTTAAAATCATTACTTGTCATAATTTATAACCAAACGTTTTATAACAAAAAATACTATAAAATTATTTTTAAGTAATATGTTAAATGAGTATATAAACATACAGGTATTCACAAAATAACTATTTACCACTGATAAAACAATCTATAATTTTAAAAATTAATATTTAAATGCCATACAATGTAACGGAGCAGATTAGGCAACCAGTTTTAACCAATCGATATACAACTTTTGGGGAACGGCCTGTAGCGGTACTAGGTACACGCTGGTACCAGCACGTAAATTCGCAGAACAAATACACCTTAGAAATTCGTAGAGTCGACCAAGTGGCGAAAGAAACAAATTTCCATCTCCAGTCTACCGAAACATACGATGAAAAATAACCAATCAGCGAACAAGTTGACGCCACGCGGCCAACGCCTAATGCCAGGCATGTGGGCAACCGCGCGCATGAAGTTCGCCCAGTTCGTCACCATTAGTCAAACAGTGCAGTCGAAAGTCCAGCACCGTCTCAGTAAAAAAGTGACGGGAGGCCCGCGCGTGTAAGTACGTGCAGCCTACCCCAAAATTATATAAAGTAAGAAAATAGGGAAGAGTAAGTGGAAGTGACATAAAAAGAAAATGTAAACTAGAATTATAACAGTGTCAGTGAAAGTGAACTGAAAGACGGCGGAACCATTTTGGATAGTGTGGACAGCTGTTAAGTACCGTGAATATATTGGCCAAAAGGGTGTTGAATATTTAAATTAAAGAGCTCATTAAATAAAATGGGGGTTATAACAGTAATAAATGTAAATAGTATGAGAGTGTGTGTGTGTGTGTGTTGTAAAAGGTACTGGTTCGTATAGAAAGATTTATTAGTAGTTCATAAAATTTATTGGCATAGAATTATTAAAAATACAGATATAAAGAAAGAAAGAAAGAGAAAGAAAGAAATTTGAATAAAATAATATTTGATTTTATATAACATGTGTTAGTTGTAGTTATTACGCCGTAACCATTTCCTATACTTTGTGCTGAAAAACTCGTCTTAACGTTCCGGGGAATTTTCTGAATCATGGGAAGTCAAATAGCAAAATTGTTCCAGTGTTTTTAATTAAGGTAAAGTGTAAAGGTTTCCATATCTATCCTTTTAAAGATATTGGTGGCAGCCCTGAAGTTCTGATGGTGTTTGGAATAAGGTAAGTTTGTGAGAAAAGATCGCAAGACAGGTAAGATTCTGGTAGGGTATATTTATTAAAAATGTTTGTTTAGTTACAACTGGCGAGCCCCTGCCAGGATATTCGTATAAATATTATATGAATTAGACCTGTTTTGAAGCACAGAAAGTAGGATTTGGTAACGGCATAATTTAAAAAAATTATCGTATATATATTTATGTTATGTATGTGTGACTAGGTTATGTTTGGGTAGTGTAACGTATGTGACTATTGTATGTTTACGTCTACATATTGATTACAATTTAATGTGTTGAGTATTTGAATAATGTGCATAATTATCGTGTATAAGGAGGGTTGTAATTGTTTTATATAAAGGGGATTATAAAAAAAAATTTTGTTTAACATGGCTGAGGTACAGGAGGCCAACGTAGGTACATCAAAAGACGATATAATGAACGTTTTGAGGAAAGGGAGGAACTGATGGATAAGGGTTTTAATAAGTTAGTTAATACACAAAAACAAATAATTAATAATATGGAAAACTATCTAATAATATCAAAGAACGAAATGAAAGGTGGAAACTAGAGACAGATAAATTAAAAGAAAACAAAGAAAGTGACCTAAACCAGGTAAGCGATCCTGATAGTGGACGAGATAGTGCTATTAGTCTAACTACAGATAAAATAATAGATACAGGTAAGTGTGGTGAGAATATCAATAATGAAGTAGCGGAGAACAAGGTGAGTAATGTGGTTAAAATAAGTGATGATTCTAATGGTGAGATAATAACGAATAATAATCAGGTGATGAATTACAAGGTAAGTGGTGGTGTTAAAATAAGTAAAGATTATAATGATAGTGAAATATTGAATAAAAATAATGGTGATACAGTAAATAATAGTAGTGATGAGAATATAATGAGAGTTGAGGTTAGAGGAGTGTTATTGAGTTAGAAAGGGAGTACGAAGAGAGTGTAAGAGGATATCGAGTGCAGAGGGTAAATTGTCCCTGGGTTATATGTGAAGTAGAGACTTTACAAGTGTTTTGGAGGACGAGAGTTCCTCAGTGGAAGGCAAAAGGTCTTCAAAATGTCCCTTGGTTTTTTGTGCATCTGGTAAGGCCAGATGGTGTTTTAGTAATGTTGTATTGCCCTCTGCGTGGAATGATAGAGAGAAAGTGAAATGGTGTTATAATGAGAGGTATTTTGAGAGAGAGATAGAGAGGTAGAGATGTTCAAGTTAAATAGAGGTTATGAAGGGTTGGTAGAGAGAATAAATATTGAAATAACGGATAGTTATATTGTTAATAATACAGACTTACCTTATGAAGTAAATAGCACAGTAGCAGATGATGATTATTTTGAGGGTATCTTATATATTAATACGTGAAGAGAAAACTTTGTACCCGTTTTTAACCATACTGCACGCACGGAGGAGTGTGAGATTTGGCATAGTTAAAGTTTATATGGAGAAGGAGTGCAGAAAGCTAAAATTTATATATAATATGTGTTACAAATACATTAAATAAAATAAAATAAAACATTCATTTGCACTTGAAAATTCATTTAAACTTTTTCAAACAATGGTAATTGTTAAAAATAAAATAATTTTGTTGCCAGGCAATAAAATTATAATTTTTTCATTTTAGTGTACGTTCATACTGCCAATGTCAAAGACATAATAGTCTGTGGTCAAACAGTCGCACAGAGTAGAGATTGTCGCCAAAGAATTTTAAAATGTTGCCAACAAATAAACTGACAGATTGACTGAATGAGCTGTGAATTTTGTGTGATTTCAAATGTTCCTTTTTCAATAGTCTGTGGAGTGTATGTCAAGGCAAAAAAGCATTTATTTTATATTTTGTATATTAGATATCTGTGTTTTATATATTAATGTGCAGTTGAAAGTGAAATACAGCTTGCTTAATATACACCTGTTGCAAAAGGAAAATTTTGTAGCAGCAATTTGAATTGACTTACTCTCGCCTAATTATTACTGGTGGTTTCAAAAAAGTGAGTACATTTTATTATTTTTAAATTAAACCCTGTCTAATTTAGTTTCAGTAATTTCATTACATGTTTTTTTTACATTCAGATATTCGCACCTACTTCCATTATGCCTCGACATAGAACATTGATGGGTCGGAGTGAGAGACAAAGAAGAAGGAATATAAATTCGCGTGAAAGTCAAAATTATAATAGACCAAATGCAAATTTAAATAGTTAAATAGTATACAAAATGATGAAATTATTTTGAGGGATACATTTAAATGTGCACTGAATGTCATTCCAAGAAATTTTAATACTTTTGATTGTGGATTAATGCATTTACAATGCAGGTTTTGCAATGCAAAACATTTCGAATTTGAGGTCACTTTAGGTGAAAAGACTGCATTCACTTCATGTTGTCATAAGGGTAAAGCAATATTACCGGCCTTAAGTCAAAATGAATACTTTAAATCATTGTATGATGGACTTACTTCAAATGAACCTTCAATAAAAAGAAAGTCAAAAAATTATTTTGAAAACATTCGTAAATACAATTCATCATTTGCTATGGTTAGCTCAGAAGCTAAGATTTCGGATACAGTTACGCGTGGAGTGTATCATTTTAAAATACATGATGTTTTTTATCACAGATCAGGTCCAATGACTGCTGGATATGGTCGCTCACCATGTTATGCGCAATTATGTTTTTATGATGTTGACACTGCTGTCAATTATAGATTACGTGAACACTATAATCAAACATGCAATAACAATATAATGCGCGAATTCTCTCTTGAATTGGAACGCATTAATCCTTTCGTTCGGTCATTCATTGCAATGAAAGATCATTGTCAGAGAGTTGAAAATCAAAATAAAGAAATTTGTATGCTCATTAAAGTAAATCGTGATTTAGATCTACGCCGTTATAATGATGCAGTTCAAACTGATGTAGCAGTAATATTTAGTACAGTTGATGGTGAGCCACCCTTTGAACGAAGTATGGTTTCGTTTTCAAAAGTTAATGGTACCATTAAAAATATCTGTTTTGTTTCATCATTGGACCCTTTAGCGTATCCATTACTTTTTCCAAATGGTGATACTGGGTGGCATATCAATATTTCTCATAATGTACCAACTACATCTAATTCAAGAGCGCCCAGAAATAAATTAACCATGCTTCAGTATGCAGCCTATCGACTTGCAATTAAAGAAGATTTTAGCATGTTGCACTATTCACAAAAATTATTTCTGCAGTGGATAGTTGATATGTATGTGAGAATAGAGGGCACAAGGTTATATTTCATTCGACAAAATCAAACAAGTCTTAGGTCTGAAGTTTACAACAATTTAACAGATTATTTAGAATTGAACCCCAATGCCAATAATGTTGGCCGTAGAGTAATTTTACCATCTTCATTCAATGGATCTCCAAGAAATATGTATCAGAATTATTTAGATGCAATGTCAATTGTACAACATTTCGGAAAGCCTTCTTTGTTTATTACAATGACTTGCAATCCAAGTTGGCCTGAAATAGTTAGCAATATTGGTATAGGTGAGGTAAGCTAATTTTCGACCTGATATTGTTGTGCGTGTATTCAAGTCCAAACTGAAAGCATTAATTGAGGGTCTTACACTAAAAAAAATCTTCGGTAAAGTTGAAGCACTCATTTATACAATTGAGTTTCAAAAGAGAGGATTGCCTCATGCTCACATTTTACTCTCTTTAAATGAGCAAGATAAAATTGTTAACGCTACCGATATTGATAAAGTTGTATCTGCGGAGATTCCTAACATTCAAACACATCCTACATTACATGAATATGTTGTAAAACACATGATGCATGGTCCATGCGGTGTACTTAATCCAAATTCTGTATGTATGAGAGATGGAAAATGCACAAAAGATTATCCAAAACGATTTAATGAATTTACATGTGAATCATTAAATGGATATCCATTATACAGAAGGCGTGATAATGGTATAATGCTGAAGTTCATGGTAGTTGCCTCGACAATCATTATGTTGTACCATACAATCCATATTTACTTGCCAAATTTAATTGCCATATAAATGTTGAAGTATGCACTAGAGTTAAAAGTGTTAAATACATTTATAAATACGTGTATAAAGGCTATGACAGTGCATCTGTTGAATTAGGTTCAGAGAGAAATGAACCAGGTCAAGAAATACAAATTGATGAAGTTAAAAATTTTTTAAATGGCTGTTATGTCGGATCAACTGAAGCTGTATGGCGCATCTACGAATTACCAATGCATTTTCAATCACATGTCATCGTTAGACTTGACATTCATTTACCGCGTAGACAGAATGTTTACTTTCGAGAAGGGCAAGAACGTCAAGCAATTGAAAATGCAAGACAAACAAAATTATTAGCATTTTTTGAATTTAATCGATCAGATCCATCAGCGCATGAATATAAGTATACTGAAATTCCTTTGCATTATGTGTGGGAAGATTCCCGAAAAAAACGGAAGAAGAGAAGGCGTGGAGGTGATAAAATCATTACACGCATATATGTAGTATCACCAAAAGACATCGAACTTTTCCATTTACGATTGCTTTTATTACATGTCTGTGGTCCAAAATCATCTGAGGATGTTAGAACATATAATGGAATCATACACACTTCTTTTGTTGAAGCGTGCCATGCTCGCGGCATTGCTTCAAATGATAATGAATGGCGCGAATGTTTAAATGAAGCAAAAGAATTACATTCACCAAAACAAATGCGAAATTTATTTGGTTACATTTGTGCATTAAATGTGCCAGCCAATGCATTGGCGTTATGGAATGAATTTAAAGTATATCTTAGTGAAGATTTTTTGAGAGATTCAACGAAGAAGTATCCTTTAACACAGCTCTATTAGAAATTGAAGATATTTTGAATGTTCATAATTTGTCATGTCAAGAACTTGGTTTACCAGTTCCCATGTATTCGCAGAGAACAGACGAAGCAAATGATATTGATCCAATAGAACAAGAGTTTCTGCTTTGTGAGCATTACGAAACTGCAAATATTGAACAGCGTAATCTAACTGATCGTGTGATTCGTGAAGTATTGCACCATGATACTGGATCTAATGTTTTTACTTCCATATTCCTTAAGGAAATGGAAGTATGGTGATGGCAAAAAAAAATCGTGTACGAGATTATTGCAGATTCTAATTGCACTATACTCAAAACATGAAAAAAAGTAGTTTTTCGAAAAGTTTCTGTGTGTGTGTCTGTCTGTGCGTCTATCTATAATTTTTTTTCTATGGCAAACGATAACTGCCGCAAATTCAAACAGAATCAAATAATTTTTTGCATACAGCCCTGATTTGTAGAGAACTCACGACCTATTGTTTTTGGTGAAGATCGGTTGAGGGAAAGGGGTAGTTTACCTGCAACGGTTTTTTTTTAACAAGGGTATTTTTTTTTTTGGCAAACGATAACAGCCGCACATTCAAACAGAATCAAATAATATTTTTCAAAACTTCCTGTATTTAGAGTACTCAATGTCTGTTGATTTTGGTGAAGATCGGTTAAGGGAAAGGGGTAGTTTATCTGCTACATTTTATGTTTTAACAAGGGTATTTACTATGGGAAACGATAACAGCCGCAAATTCAAACAGAATCAAAAGATTATTTGCATACACCCCTAAATTGTAGAGTTCTCAAGACCTATTGTTTTTGGTGAAGATCGGTTAAGGGAAAGGGGTAGTTTACCTGCAACGTTTTTTTAACAAGGGTATTTTCTATGGCAAACGATAACAGCCACAAATTCAAACAGAATCAAATAATTTTTTGCATACAGCCCTGATTTGTAGAGTACTCAAGACCTATTGTTTTTGGTGAAGATCGATTAAGGGGAAGGGGTAGTTTACCTGCAACGTTTTTTTATCAAGGGTAATTTTCTACGGCAAACGATAACAGCCGCAAATTCAAACAGAATCAAATAATTTTTTGCATACGTCCCTGAATTGTAGAGATCTCAGGGACTTTCGATTTTGGTGAAGATCGGTTAAGGAGAAGGGGTAGTTTACCTGCAACCTTTTACGTTTTAACAACAGTAAAGTACTTGAAAATTCATTTAAACTTTTTGAAACAATGGTAATTGTTAAAAATAAAATAATTTTGTTGCCAGGCAATAAAATTATAATTTTTTATTTTAATGTAAATCATGTATGAGTTAATAGTATAATGGATTAATTTACACTCAAAATGTACAAACAGAAAATTTTGTTACAAACATCAATATCATTCATGGCAGGCAAGCATATCTCAGTTATGTAATATTTACGTTTCCATTTTATTATTATGACTACCGCAATAAAAAGGCAGGGAACACACACACACACACACACACACACACAAAATTCGCGTTATTTCTGGCCTCACTCATGTTTATTTTCTTACATTTGCACACTTTTTAAATGGTAAGTGCCGAAACCCATACCAACATAACGCGTGTGTAGCGGGTCGATTTTTGGGTGTTTTATTTTAACCGTCTGGGGTATATATATATTTTTAGTCATTTCGGTTTCGGGCGGGTTTGTATAAAATAATGTAAAAATGTATTATTGTGCAACGTATTTGTCCGTATAACAGACCAGTGTTGAGAAACAGTTGGAAACAAAGCTAAACGCAATCAGTGGTGTAACACGGCTGAAGAATTTACCTCCACCAAAATTCTAAGAACTTTGCAAGTGTGTCGACGCACAGGCGCGAATACCCACGCAAGCGCGTTCAAAAGGACGCTTTAACAAAAAACCAAGATGGCTAGAGAGACTAATATTTGTCGTCTTCTTCAAGATCCCCCGGAAATGCTGTTTTAAGTCCGGCCCACGTAAAAGACATCAGCAGAGCAGAAGCCAATATTGTCCTCTGGTCACACACATATACCAGCTCTATGCCACGCATAAAATGGTTACACAGCAGCAAAGCATGAGCGACGACGAAAACATTGTGGCGGTAGAGAACCAGTTTCCATCCAGGAACAGGTACATGTACCTGTTACGTTCTAGGTGACAGTCGACAGTAGTCAGAGACGCCAAGCGGTCAACGAGATACAGAGTTCCGCTACAGACGTATATATTTTGTTTCGGACCCGGTTGGTCAAGTTTCCGGAAGATGTAATTAATTCAGGAAGACCGACCGGGACCCGAGGAATTGAACGGTGTTACAAACAGTGCAGTGCAGTGACGATTCGAGAGCAGCTAATAACATAAAATGTGACCGTAACGAAAGCACGTGCTCGGCCGGCCTCGCGCATATCAAACTAATGCAAAACGAAACCGTGATCCTTAAAGAATAACTATTTTTTTCTTTTCTAATTTTTTATAACATTTGAAAAAGGGTTTGTATGGGGTGTGATCGAGTGAATGAGCAGAGCTGGGCTACTTTGTGAGTAAAAAGTATATAGTTAATATAAGAATAATGTAACCAACTTAGTTTATGTTTTCTTTCCTTTGGGGTTTTTGGATTAAGGATGTCCGTGCTTAGTAAGTAAAGCATTCATGTAATCACTAAAATGTGTTAGTCTAAGTTATTTCGTCATTGCCACTTTCTCATTTCTGTGTTGCGAAATTCGTCTAACGGACCGGAATCTTCTGAGTTATTAATTGGGTGGGTCAGATTGCAAAATTGTCCGTTTTATTAAGGTGGAGTGTAAAGGTTTTCGATATTTTATCCTATAAAAAATAATCGTGGCGACCTTGGTCTTCTGGTGAAATTTGGATATGGTAAGTAATTGATGGCGTACAGGTAAGTTCTGGCAGTGGATCTTATTTATTTTATATTTCGGCCTATTTTTTAACGTCACACGTGCAAGCCGAAAAAGTGTCCAGCGTGGATAGTGATTTGCTTCCTGTGGATCGCTGGGCAGTGTAACTGCACGTGTTTACAGAGGAACGATTCATAGACAGACTTTTCGTCTTTAGGGAATGAACCCTCTGCAAGATGCTGAGGGTCCATGAGTGACTTTGGAGTGCTCCTTCTTTTTCGCGTGTTTGTTCTGTGAAATATACACTGTAGATTCGCAGCTTTACTCTAAGCAACACTCAATAGGAAATGTTGAAAATTTTTGTCCACGGTGTACCCTCATACACACTATACCTGCTCTGATGTTTTAATTACGCACATCATAATATTAAAACTTTGGAAACTTGAGCACTACTTAATGGAGATCAATCATTAACTTATACAAGCCATTAATTTTATGCATATTTTTTATATATATCAGTGGCGAAGCTAGTAGTTAATGAATGGGTAGGCAAAAATCTTATCTTAAATTTTTTTTAAGGAATCACTAAAAGGACGGTGGTTCAAATCGGACGCTGAGGTAGAGTTTGCTGTAACTGAATGGTTCCACAAACAGCCGTAAGAATTTTACTAGCAGGGAATCTACAGGTTAGCACAACAGTGGAACTCATGTCTTAATGTTATTGGAGACTTCTTTTAAAATCGTTCAATAAAAAATAATTTACAGCTCTATACGTGTTTCTATTGAACAATCCTTGTATTAGTCATACACAATAATACAACTGATTGAACTTCAAATTTTTAAACTTAATTAGTTTCTATATATATGTTTAATGTTACAAATAATTCAAATAACAATCTTGATCATCTGTTAGTTCAGCGGAATAACAGTGACACTTTTAATAACCGCATAAAATAAACACACTTAGAAACAACACAGGCGCTTTAACTTAACTGTTTGGACCACAGAAGTGAGGCATGCCTCAACGCTCTATGTGTATAGCGCGGGACAATCCCCCCTCCCTTCACTTCCCTATCTCACCACTACATTGCTTACATACGATGTATACAAAAAACGCTGAGGCAAGTTCAGGTTGCCTCATTCGCTTTAAACGAGCTATGCCGAATCTCACCTGTCACCATCTAGCGGTCGCTCAATAAAGCACGTTTCGGTTCAATAAATTTGACAGTCGCAGTAACAATGTATAATCTTTACGTTATGTAGTTCATACGTATTTATAATTTTTATTCTACAGAATTTTTTAGGGTAGGCATTGCCTCAATTGCCTCCATGTAGCTTCGCCACTGATTTATATATGTGTACAATGTTATCGGCAACAAAGAAGTAGTTTTTCTTAAAATTCCTTCCCGGGATATTTGGCCGTAGTCCAATGTTTTCTACAAAACCAGACGTTTCGGCAATGCCATCGACTTCCATCATCAGTGAAAATCGAGTGCGATAACGTGAGGTGGTATACGTTAGTGACCACAGTATGTGGTTAAGGCTGAAGCAGTAAGTAGAAAGAAGTAGTTTCTATGGTAATATTTCATTTTGAAAATGATTTTAAATATAAATCTTAGAATATGGAAGTCATGTATGGTTCTCCATACCGATTTTTTGTTTAACCGCTCATGCAGGTTGTGGAAAAACATTCACACAAACAGCAATCATTCACAAATTAAATTCGCTTAATCTTAGTTGCATTGCAACAGTGTTCAGTGGCATAGCTTCAACTCTAATACTTGGAGGTAGAACTTTACACAATGTGTTTAAATTGCCTATACCCATTTTGGAAAATTCTGTAGCGAATATTACCGCAAATAGTAGCTATGGACGTTACATAAATTCATCATCATTGATAATTATTGACGAAATTTCTATGTGCCCACTGTAAGTGTTGAAAATCATAGATACATTATTGCAGGATCTATGCGATGAAAATGATAAACATAAACCATTTGGAGTGAAAACGATACTTCTGTGCGGTGATTTTCGGCAAATCTTACCAGTTGTCCCACATGGATCACGTGCAACTTTAATTGAAAATTGTGTCACGAGATGGCATAAATTTGTTTATTTTCATAAAGTAACGTTTACTCAAAATATGAGAGCCTTACCAAGTGAAATAGAATTTGTCGAATTCTTGAAAAAAATTGGTAATGATGAAGCCCCACAATTCCCTCAGTTTGGTGAAAATATTATTGAAATACCTCAGCAATTAATAGGAGATGAAAATAATATTATTAATGAGGTGTATGGAAATATTTCCGAAAACATACTCTCAGATAACATATTGAAGTCAGTTATTTTAGCACCTAAAAATGATGATTGTACTTTTATTAATACTGATATACTTAATCGAATACCAGGTGAACAGAAAACATATCATAGCTACGATAAAATAATTTGTGATGATGACAATGAAATCAATAACTATCCAGTAGAGTTTTTGAATTCTTTGACTATTAGTGGTTTGCCACCACATAAGTTAGTATTGAAAGTTAATTGCATCGTTTTACTGATCAGAAACTTAAATACAAAGCAAGCATTAGTCAATGGAACAAGAATGCGCATCAAGTGTATGCATCGTAATGCTATTGATTGCGAAGTTTTAACTGGAACCGCATGCAATAAGAGAATTTTGATTCCACATATAAATTTAACATATTCCGGTACTGTTTTACCATTTAACTTTCAAAGACCTCAATTTCCAATTATACCTGCATTTGCGATGACAATAAATAAGTCTCAAGGACAAACATTTGAAAAAATTGGAATTTTATTGAGGCAGCCAGTTTTTACACATGGTCAATTGTACGTCGCAGCAAGTAGAGTTCGATCATTCGATGGTTTGAGATTTTATATTTCCGAATATAATGGCCAAGGGTATTTAGCAAATGATGAAAGAGTTTTTAGAAAAAACATAGTTTACACAGAAGTTCTGAATCATTAAATTCACTTTCAAACTATTTTAAGTTCAATGGACAACATTTATTTTTTTAACCGCCCGGTTTTTTTGATTTAATGAAAAATATATGAAAAAATACGAGGCACGTATTTTTTTATTAATTTTTTATTTAAATTTTATATAATTCGAAAAAGATAGGCAAAATAACTGTGTAGCCTTGGCGAAAGGGGTCAGTATGGCAATAAAAAAAAACCAAGGAAATGTCAAAAAACGCGTTATTGCTTTTTAAATATGGCTTAGCCAAGCTAAACCTCATTTTTCCTATCTTTCATATTTTTCAAATAACTCGAAAATTAATGCAAAGAAAAAAAAATTAAAAAATTATATAAGCTTTGTAGCAGATAATCTTCAAACTTTTCGAATTTTGTACCTTACCAAAAATAAAATGTAATCCACTGGAATTGAAAACAATGTATCTTATACTTCTATGAATGTCAAGTCTCATTTTTATTAGCGTTTATTTGATTCAATAATAACATGAAAAAATTAAAACTGACAATGAATTATATCAAAAAATAAATACGAATACAAGCTGTAATTGTTTTTTTTTAACTGTTACTAACATTAAATTTTAAATTTCATAGGTATTGCAGGGAATTAAGGCAAACAACACATGCTAATGACGTCTTTGTACACGCTCGCAGCTGACGTAATAGAACAAAATTCCAAAAAATTATATGCAATGATTATAGAGGTATACTCTTTGACAAAAGAACCTCAATAACGTTCAAACTTAAAAATTTTATGAATTACCATCGAATTTCGACCACTGGGCGACCACTAGTTGATAATAATTACTTACCTGGGTATAAAATGGGTATACTAATAGCAGATGATGGCTATAATGATAAAATGGTAAACTATTCAAGTGTGACAAAAATTACACATTTCAGTTTTATTTACATACATTATATGATTACCATTAATATAATAACCATTTAAATTCATTCCATCCAATATGCCACAACAATATTCTACAGGATTACTCCTTATTGTTTCATCATAAAACTTGTCTACTTTAGGTATGTTACAGTCAGGTATAAGACTAATTTTCGATGATGGTGGTTAGACAGTGATTTTTAATGAACATTTAATTATGAGAGTTAATGGTTTTAAATAATTGGACTGAATAATGAAATGATTTTTGGTAAACAATGACTTATAATGTGAAACTGATTGTATGTAATTTGTATGTGATTTACATGTGTTAGATGTAATTGTGCAGTAAGATTATGTTGTTATGTGGACATTGTATTTAATGTAGTCAATTTACAGGTTAGTTTGAGGTCATGTCAGTAATAATATTTTGTTTGAAGTGAATAATTAACAGTATGTAATCATGAATTTTTATAACGAAAATTAAATTAATGTAAAATGTAAGAGATAGAAATCTTGGTAGTCAATTTAAAAGTTTTTGATTTGAAGGTTATAAAAAATGATAAATGAATTTTATTATGAAAGTAAATAAATGCAAATGAAATTAAATGAATTGAAAGTATTTTGAATAATGTAATTAAAGTAGTAACTTACAGTGTTTTGAAAAATGATGGAATTAAATTAATTTGAGATGGTTTAATTAACTTAAAAGATGAAAATATGTGTAATAAATTTGAATAATTTATTTTGAATAGAATTGTATAATAAATAATTAAAAGTTGCTGATTAAAATGTTTTAACCAATAGAAATTGAAATTAAAAGTTGAGTAATGTTAGTAAATTTTATTCAAATTCAGAGATGAAATGTTTTATGTTAACCTGAGGTTAGTAATGTTTATTTTGAGTCTAGGTTTTTGTGAAATATAAATGTTTATTTGATTAGGATGTAATTAGGTATAGATGTGAAACATGTATTATATATATTTTAAATAAATTCCCTACTTTCAGGCGGTCACGGCTTCACCGAATCCTGACCGTGGATTTGGATTATTGGTAACAAGAAATGGGCAGGCTTATTGTACCCTGACCAGACTTGTTATTATTTTCAAAACTGGTGACTTTAGAAATTAACTGGGGGTGAACAAGGGGAATCAATCATAAGCTTTGGAACAGCAGCTATCCATCGAATGGGATGGTAGACCGTTTAAGGGCATGTGACTAAATTTTAGTAGGATTACTGGTATCTTGGATACCAGTAATGCCGAATGTTTTATAACACCGAAGCAAGAACGGTGTAAGCAGTGTTTACACCATAAACATTTCAGTTCTTGTGGAAGCAAATGGGCGCTACAGTCCAACATAAAAGTCAATAGTGTGTGGAAAGGAGCTGGCCGTTACAAGCCAGGGGCATAAATATAATATTTATGCAAATGTGTAAATGCCTTGCACGGTTTACCCGTGAGGTTATTTACCAAATTGTAACGGGGTTAGGGGGGGATATTATAAAATGATGATGTGGAAGGAGGAGCATAACTGAGTAGTCAGTTATGGATTATGATGTGATCATAATCACAGTGAAGTTGAAGTTGATTGTTCTGATGATCTAGGTAGCTGAAGTTTTAAATAATTTGCTGTACGGTACTAATTCTGTTCTGCATTGTATAAAGTTAACTGGAGTAGTGTGTCTTATAATAAGGACATTGAAAGAGTAAATGTAGATTTTAATGGAAAGGGAATATTGTTAATTGAATTAATAATGGAATGGAGTAATCCTTTTTTGTGACTGGAGTTGGTAGGTGAAGAATAATTATTTGGAGTTTAAATTTTTTATTTTTGTTGGTTGCTTCTAACATAAAGGATCAATGTGTGTTGTGTATGTTACAGAGATAAAGATATCAAATGTAATATGTTTATATTAAGGATATATGTAGGCAAACCATGTAATGTATATTCAAAATAAGAAACCAGTACTTTGCAAAAGACAAATCAGTACGGGCTAAGAGGAAACCAAATCAGTTGAGGATATGGTATGATGAAAGGCCAGTTATTGACATTTTTGACGAATTGTTACAGAGTTGGGTGATACTGTGGTGGCGTGCCTGTCTGACTTTATGGTGTTGGGATCTCGACAAGGGAAGTCCAGTAAGATCATGTAGGTGCAGCCGCAGTCACTGGATTAGGGGGGTAAGTTACGAAAGTAAAGGGGGGTTGTGGTGCCGTATCCTAGCTGGTCCTCTTGGGTTTTAGGCAATGAGGGTTTTTCTGTTTCGGCAGAAAACCTCTCATTGGGGGGGGGGTATTGTAATGGGGCAGATTAGGCAACCCATTTTAACCAATCAATGTACAACTTTTGGGGAACGGCCTGTAGCGGTACTAGGTACACGCTGGTACCAGCACATAAATTCGCAGAACAAATACACCTTAGAAATTCGTAGAATCAACCACATGGCGAAAGAAACGAATTTCCATCTCCAGTCTACCGAGACATACGATGAAAAATAACCAATCAGTGAATGAGATGACGCCACGCGGCCAATGCCTAACGCCAGGCATGTGGGCAACCGCGCGCACTGTAACGGTACAAATATGTCCCTATAGTGTTTTGGGGAAAAGCATATATAAATTTTAATTGAAAATTCAAAATCATAATCAATGATGGTAAAGTTTTTATAAAGTTGTGTAAGGTCTTGTAACAACATAATACCAAGCAAGCAGAAATAGTACCAAGGTCAGTGGTGTACGGCGAAAACAACAACTCAATTTCGCCAAACTAACTCGTCAACAAGCCGCTCCTATAAAAACGTCAGCTAAAGAATGCAGTACGTAATTGCCTAGCCTTTAAAAGCTGAGATGTCATACTCAAAGACAATGGGATTGGTACGTGACAACCCTCTCCACATCAGAAATGAACGCAATACCGTTCATCCCAGTCTACAGCCATCGCTCGTGCAAGTAGCATGTTACGTAAATTGCTGGCCAGCAAAGTAACAAAAATGTGAATTTTGGTATATTTTGGAATTGAAAAGTATTATAACTGCAAAGTAGAGACAGTGAGTGAATTTGGTAAAATCTAACAGTTCATCCGTAACCAAATGAGAACTACGAGTGACAGCAAACTGTAAGACACGAGTTAGTGCCTATGGCGTTGAATTCCGCAACATCAGGAAAGTAGACATTATATATACAACTATATCAAATACTAGTTTTCAAATAAATTACTAAATTTTGAGCTCAATAAATACGTATGTACCGTGTAAAATAGCATGTGTGTGGGTATGCGTGAGTGTGCGTAGGTACCTATCGTAATAACATAAAAGCACTGGTTTATGTTAAGTTAAAATAGTAGTAATTTTTGGTATTCACTTCAATATAGAACAAGGAGTTCTAAATATATTGCGTAAATATAGCCAGAATAAAGTTTGATGTAAAGCGAATGTATCGCAGCCATATTGGAATTTGTAGAAGGTGGAAGGAGTACAATTTGTTTTGTTATCAATATAGAATGCTCAGATAATTAATAAATACGAGTTTACAACTACTAAAGAAATTAACGTCTATTATTTCACTGCAACCATTTTGTTTCTCTACTCGTCTAATCGAACAGCTGGCCCTCGTAAGTATATTTTTGTTGGTTGGTACAATACAACATGGCGAAATACCTGAACAGAAAGTGTAAACAGTGTAAAATGTTTAAAAATATAAAAGGTAAAAATTAGGTAAGAATACAATTGGCACTTCCGAACTTGGACATTTATATAAATAAATGTTATATAAATATAGACCTGTATGGAGAAACAGGATGGTTGTGTGGAATTGGTATGTAATTTAGAAATATAAATATAAAAGATGAGGTTATGTTGTGATCATATGTAATATAAGTAAATATAATCTCTTGTTAGAAAATAAGTTGTGTTATACTATATGTTAGTATTTTGACAAAAAAGTTATAAATTCACCATTAAAAAATGGAAATTAAGGAAATAAATCTAGAAAATACTCTTACCGAGTCAATGATAATGAGTAATGTAGAGGCAGAATCTACTCCAACGACAACTAGAACAAAAGAGTTGTCGATGGACGATATGTTTAACTTGACACGACACGACTTGTCAAGTGCTCAGGACAAGGAGATCAAGAAGTTTTTCTTACTTTATGAAGGACCTTATGAGGTAATAGAAGTGAAGATGAAGAATTCGTACGTATTGCAGAACAGAGAGACAAGGGAGATAGTAGGGACATACAATGCAACCAATTTGAAATTGTATTGGTCTCGTAGGAATTTTAGCAATGATTGTTATCAATATTAATGTATGGATGAAATTTAATTTGATTTTATATGCTTACAGAAGGGACTCTCCCCCATTTTCGGGTGATCACAGACTCACCACCTCTGATTGTGGATTTTGGCAATCTGGAGGCGGACCATGGTTGGCGGTAGTCTCAACAAGGGGGTGAAAGCAACGATGGTCTTACTCCACAAATCGGTGTCAGTAGAAATTCTTTGCTTACAAGAACGGGGAGGGGGACCCCTAGTTTTGTGGAAAGGTAAGGTAGTCATATAGTAAAAAAAAAAAATTTAGTGGTAGTATTTTTCCACGAACAACAGTAGTTTTATTTTTATGAATTGTGAAATAAAACGACCAAAATTTATGTAACCTAAGTAATTAACTCATCAAGGAGTTATTTTCCTTCAGAAAACAGAAATTTAATTAATGTAATGTAGACTTGTAAGATGATCCATTGTTGTACTTATTATCCTGTCATAAAAAGGGTATTAGTGAGAAGTGAGAAAGCTGAAACTTGCAAAAAGTGTCTATATATATGAAAAAAAAACTTGTTATTATGCAAGATTAATGGGTGATTTTGGGGGGTTGTTTGGTGTCAAGAGAAGAGAAAATCAATTGTGGAATGTAGTAATAGTAAATGAAGAAGGACATAAGTTTAGCTATAAGTTAGGCTATTGCAGTGGCGGCATGTGTCACTGTAGATAGCGGTAAGTGTTGATGAGTAACATCAACGTATGTTACTATCATCGGAGGCCTAAACAGGACGTAATATACACTGTACACCTACTTTATATAATATTATATTATATATCAATTATTATCGTACAGTGTATAAAGAAATGATGAAGTGTAAACATGCTAATGAAAGATTTCCCCGCCTTTTTGGGTGATTACTGTTTCACCAGCACTAATCGTGGTTTTGGATGACAACCAGCTGTGGGCAGAAATTGTAAAACTGACCATGGTTGGTTGCCCTTGAAATTGGTGTGAAATTGAAATTAACGGGGGGGGACTTAGGGGAAATCCCCGGAACTATGGAACAGCGGCTATCACCTTGTTCGCGTAGGAACAGTAAAAAGGGTGATAGACCCGTCTTAAGGTTGTAACTATATAATCAGGTATTATGATATCTGGAATTTAAAAATGTAAGGCCGAAGCAAGGACAGGAGATGCCAAAATTCCTCCCTAACTTTAGTCCTTGTGGAAGCAACTGGGCGCTACAGTCCATGGGGGGGGGGCCATAGTGTGTGTGTGGAAGGACGTTACTAGATTGGTAGTAACGTTTTAATGAATATTAAATATATATTGTTGATGATGTTGATCATAAAAAATAATGAGATGATTTTGTATTAAAGTAAGAAGTATTATGATAAGGAAAGATGATTAATAATTTTCAAGTAGATAGATTGTTCTGAAGTAGTAAACTTGTGTTTTGTTCTATATAAGAATTATAAATATAAGCTGTCTTGTTTATTCTCTTAAAATTAATGATTTTAATTGTTTTGAAGCATTATTGCGTTAGTATGAAGATTTATACTTCTTCTTGTAAAATGGGAAATAATTAATTATTATCGATTGGAATCGAAATTTTTATAAATATTTGGGAGTGAAAATCTATCTGGACATCTATATAATAAATCTTGTATTCATATATGTATTATACGTGGTAAAAAAAAAAAAAAAAAAAAAAAAAAAAAAAAAAAAAAAAAAAAAAAAAAAAAAAAACAATAGTGCTTCTTAACGTAAACCAGCGCACAGCTAAGGGGGAACAGATCTGTTAGGGATATGGTATTATACAAGGCCACTATTTGATGTTTCAGTGTTTGGTGATGCTGTGGCGGCAGTCCTGAGCTGGCCAGCGCGTCAGAGCAGGAGCGTCAAGTGCCTGACTGGCCTTGCGGTGTTGGGATCTCGAGAGAGATGTTCAGTAAGGTCATGCAGGTGCTGTCACAATCACTGGACCAAGGGGTAAGTTAAAACTATATTCTTTTTATATAAACAGTAAGGGGGTTGTGGCGACATATCCTGGCTGATCCCTTTAGGAAGTATGATTGTGTCAATGAGAGTTTTTATGCTTCGTCATAAAACCTCTCATTGAGGGGGTCTTGTAACGGTACAAATATGTCCCTATAGTGTTTTGGGGAAAAGCATATACGAATTTTAATTGAAAATTCACAATCATAATCAATGATGGTAAAGTTTTTATAAAGTTGTGTAAGGTCTTGTAACAACGTAATACCAAGCAAGCAGAAATAGTACCAAGGTCAGTGGTGTACGTGCGAAAACAAACAACTCAATTTTGCCAAACTAACTCATCAACAAGCCGCTCCTATAAAGACGCCACATAAAGAATGCAGTATGTAATTGCCTAGCCTTTAAAAGCTGAGACGTCATACTCAAAGACAATGGGATTGGTGACGTGACAACCCTCTCCACATCAGAAATGAACGCAATACCGTTCGTCCCAGTCTACAGCCATCACTCGTGCAAGTAGCATGTTACGTAAATTGCTGGCCAGCAAAGTAACAAAAATGTGAATTTTGGTATATTTTGGAATTGAAAAGTATTATAACTGCAAAGTAGAGACAGTGAGTGAATTTGGTAAAATCTAACAGTTCATCCGTAACCAAATGAGAACTACGAGTGACAGCAAACTGTAAGACACGAGTTAGTGCCTATGGCGTTGAATTCCGCAACATCAGGAAAGTAGACATTATATATACAACTATATCAAATACTAGTTTTCAAATAAATTACTAAATTTTGAGCTCAATAAATACGTATGTACCGTGTAAAATAGCATGTGTGTGGGTATGCGTGAGCGTGCGTAGGTACCTATCGTAATAACATAAAAGCATTGGTTTACGTTAAGTTAAAATAGTAGTAATTTTCGGTATTCACTTCAATATATAACAAGGGTAATTTGAGTTCTAAATATATTGCGTAAATATACCCTGAATAAAGTTTGATGTAAAGCGAATGTATCGCAGCCATGTTGGAATTTGTACAAGGTGGAAGGAGTACAATTTGTTTTGTTATCAATGTAGAATGCTCAGATAATTAATAAATACGAGTTTACAACTACTAATGAAATTAACGTCTATTATTTCACTGCAACCATTTTGTTTCTCTACTCGTCTAATCGAACGGCTGGCCCTCGTAAGTATACTTTTGTTGGTTGGTACAATACAACATGGCGACTACCCAAACAGAAAGTGTAAACACAATGTAAAATGTTTAAAAATATAAAAGGTAAAAAGTAGGTAAGAGTACAGCATGAGGTTCGCCCAGTTCGTCACCATTAGTCAAACAGTGCAGTCGAAAGTCCAGCACCGTCTCAGTAAAAAAGTGACGGTAGGCCAGTGCGTGTAAGTACTCGCAGCCTACTCCAAAATTATATAAAGTAAGAAAATAGGGAAGAGTAAGTGGAAATGACATAAAAAGAAAATGTAAACTGGAATTATAACAGTGTCAGTGAAAGCTAGAGTGAAAGTGAACTGAAAGACGGCGGAACCATTTTGGATAGCGTGGACAGTTAAGTACCGTGAATATATTGGCCAAAAGGGTGTTGAATATTTAAATTAAAGAGCTCATTAAATAAAACGGGGGTTATAACAGGAATAAATGTAAACCGTATGAAAGTGTGTGTGTGTGTGTGTGTGTGTGTGTGTTGTAAAAGGTACTGGTTCGTATAGAAAGATTTATTAGTAGTTCATAAAATTTATTGGCATAGAATTATTAAAAATACAGATATAAAGAAAGAAAGAAAGAGAAAGAAAGAAATTTGAATAAAATAATATTTGATTTTATATAACATATGTTAGTTTTAGTTATTACGCCGTAACCATTTCCTATACTTTGTGCTGAAAAACTCGTCTAACGTTCCGGGGAATTTTCTGAATTATGGGAAGTCAGATAGCAAAATTGTTCCAGTGTTTTTAATTAAGGTAAAGTGTAAAGGTTTCCATATCTATTCTTTTAAAGATATTGATGGCGGCCCTGAAGTTCTGATGGTGTTTGGAATAAGGTAAGTTTGTGAGAAAAGATCGCAAGGTAGGTAAGATTCTGGCAGTGTATATTTAGTAAAAAATTTGTGTTTAGTTACAACAAATTGTTGCAAATGATGTTCAAACAACTCCAAACAAGCTTTCTCACACACTTCTCTCTATTTTCAAACATCATCACTAGTTACAGAGATTAAATAATAAGCATGGTGTTATTTATTTTTATCACAATAAAAAGCCATATAAATTTTCAAAGAGACTTCTAAATATTTACAGTACAATTATATCAAGTCTTTTGATGTTAGAAGTCTTTTAACATATGTTATGCACTCCACAGCTGTGGATACAAAATAGTCCTGAATTTCTCAAAACTCAAATTTTCATGTAAAATGATAAAATACTTCTAACATCCAGAAAGAATAAACTCACACATTATCTATCATCTTCATTTTGTTTATACATAATTTATTCAACTTTAATGAATTACCGACTGGGATAAAGGTCGCAAGTTTGTGAGGGCAATGCATACACAATTTTGATTAGTAACTGTATAAAAAATAGTGTGTAGGTCCTCTTCTGTGATCCTAGTGAAGAACAGATCTACTTCAGGAATAGTGACCCTGGCTCCACCCTGCATTACAGGAGAGTCCCATATTTCTAATTTACCTTATCTTAATATATCTTTTTCCATCCCTTATATATCTTAATCACCAACCCTCCTGGCAAATGTGGCATTTTAACAGTCTCTACGTTGACTGTAATTCATGTGTTAAGCAAATAGATGTAATTGTAATTTTCATGAACAGATATTACACAATGAACAAGTTCATATGAACATTGTCATGGAAGTGTTAAAAATACAAAATAATTCACAAAAGCTTATTTGGAAGTTAGGAACAATATTCCACCAGTATCTGTGAAAGAAACTGTTTCAATTATCATATATGGAACTGAAATGACTTCCGATACTTTTCTTTGATTCTTGACGTTTTGAGTATCTTGCAGTGATAGAATGTAATATATTAGCAAATAATTTATTCTGCAAGTATATTTATATCACTATGTATCATCTTACATGCATTTCACAAATACAATTACCATCTTCAGAGGTTTGAATATAAATTTAAAAAATTTCCAATTATTGTATTGTTGTTTATGTAATCGTATATTGAATTAATGTCTACATTGAAAATCTTCAAAGTTTACACTAATCGTATATTGAATTAGATGTCTATATTGAAAATCTTTAAAGTTTATACTTTTATCATTTTATAATTTTAAATAAATCACCTTGTTTTATTTATACTCGAATTTGTTCTTTAATTAGCAAATTACTATTATCATATTTGTATATATTGAAATTTCCCCATATATTTATTTTGTGGCCTTTTTGTATGCTTTTTATTAGTTTTAACATTTTGAATTTCAAGAAAGTGATGTTTATTATTTAGGCAGTTCCAACATCTGTTATTTAACATAATATCTGTGCAACATTTATAAGATGATATACAGTGACACAGATACACTTGCAAAAGAAATTGTTATTTACTAATATAATGTATTTCAATACTGTATATAATTTATGACAGCAATTGAATGTTGAATTCACTTACAACAAACACTTACTCTAATCTGGAAGACAGAAAGTCCATTCATGAATGCTACAAATCGAGACAAAGTTGTTTTTCCAGCACCAGAGACACCAATCAACAACAGATGTCCTTGGGGTTGTCTGAAAATACGATCAATACGAAGCACATGGTCCAAAACTTCATCAAATAACACCAACGGCACATCCAGTTCTTCATCATAAAATACCTGTTGACAATTTACCAAATATTACTTCAGTTTCATAAAACAGCTACTGAACAACAGGGCAGAAACAAAAACCTTCACAATTACCTTAAGTCTAGCTTTAACATAATCTCTCAACTCGTTGCGATCAACGGGAACATAATCTTTGGAAAGCCAGTTACTGTACAATATAGGCCTTGCTAGAGCACTTTCTTTGTCTGCATTGGGGAAGTGTTTCATTGCTACTATATCGATATTTTCATTAGTCCAGCGTCTTTCAGAGTCTTCAACAAGCCTGTCTTGGAACAAACGCAATGCTTCGTGTGCCCACAAACGGACTAGGCCTTCTACAGTCAAACTATCAAGTGGCCTAAAAAAAAGAATAAGCCTATTGTAATACAAATAAATATGCTTTGACACAACACACTTTTATCTACCTAATATCTGGCATTTATAGCTATTAGTTCTCTAGTAATTGTTATTTATTCTAAATTATCTTTATATAACCACACACACACACACACACACACACACACACACACACACACACACACACACACACACACACACACACACACACACACACACACACACACACACACACACACACACACACACACACACACACACACAGCATTAAAGTTTTCTCACAGTTTATATTACTAAACAAAGCTTACAATGCACAATTAAAATTCATGCTGATAGGTTGAAGCCCATGAAATGTACTGTACTTAAAATTTATTATACAGAAAGGTAGTAAATTTACCTAATGCACTGTTTTTTTTTTTTAAATGCATGCACATATAAACACTTAACTGTTACATGCATCAGTTATGAAAGAAAATAGAATTCAACGAAACAAGGGCAGTGGTTACAAAAAACTTACTTGAGGCTTTCTGTTTGTCTCTTTCACAGACTATCCTGTGTTCATATGTTTGATGCCTGTGGAGGCATCAATGACACGTGAAGGGTTATAATTAATTAACTTAACTGAATGGTTTATTATCAGCGGGACCATTAACAGGCCCTTTTGCATTTTATGTCCATTACTCTGGGAAAACAGGATTACTTCTCTTGTTTGTGAATATAAATTGCACTGAAGCTGGTATACAATGCTTGAGGACTTTATATTTACAATGGCTGTAATTTGATACTCATGAAATATTGGATCCTGTAGGGATGTTGTGAATTGGACAAAGGATAGATAGGATCCTGATGGTTTGGGTTGATCCATGGTCGAAGTGTTTTATTAACTATGAGGTTCAATCAGTTTCCATTAACATTGGGAAACTGAACAGAACTTTTGGGGATGTGCATTACGAAGATTCTGTGCATGCGAGTTTATAATACTCGTAATTTGAGTTTATGTAAGCCACAATAGTAAGTTGTATTAAGTGAAATTTCTTTAATTCATATATTTAGTCCAGTTATGCCAGAGGTTTGTGTTTTATATCTGAATTAAATATAATCGTGTGGAATTAGACAGCTTTTTGACTTTTACCTTATAGCTTCACAAATGCCTCGAACCCATCGTGTCATCTCTCTTGGTGAGTAAACATAGTGTGGTTGCATATCCTGAGTAAACCGTTCTTGTGATGCCAAATAAAACTCTACCATTGCATTTGTTAACGCTTCTGCAAAACCTCGTAATGGGGGAATTAATCGCAGCATAGCTCTACTGAACGTTCCATAAATCTATTTAAAAGAAAAGAAAACACTGCGTCATGTTTAATAAAAAAGTGTGAGCAATTTTTGAATTCACAATTTGCAACTGTCTGATAGACAACTTTTTTAAACGATGTTCTTACATGTATTAGTGGCAACCATCTAAAATTCTAGCCATACTGGATGCATAATTTATACCTACCAGCTAACTAAGTCAGTTGTGATTTAGGTATTTGGTGACTTGTTTGACATTCTACAATACACTGTTAAATTTTGTGTAAAGAATGATATAAACTTCTGTAATGTAGTGAAAGTGTTGTAGAAGGCTTTTGGTGAACCTGGTAAGCATGAACAAGCAGTTTACAAATTGCATAAAAGCTTCAAAGACTGTTGTGAATGAACCTTCAACACTATGCATTTTCAGCACTAGGAACAACAGTAAATAAAGAATACAATTCACACATTTTATGCCACTTGTATGATGCTAATCACAGAAAATGGCCAGATTTATAGTAGGTTAATTTATGAATATCTTGCTTATCTATATTATGTCACGTTGCATGTATTACTTGTTTAAAGAGTTGAAACAAAATAACATCATAATGACATCACAACCTCTGTAGTTACCAGATACAGTGGAACCTCGATATGACACCCCTGTGATATAACGGGACCCTTGATGTAACACTCATTTTTCACAGTTTCGGCAAATTAAATAGTTAAACTTAGGACCTTTATAAAGCGCTTTTAGGCTTGTCCGCAGAAGAGCATTATATCAAGGTTTCACTGTATGTCCTAATCTGATCTTTCCTCTTCCCAACAATGAAATTACCAAGAAAAGAAAATGTCTGACAACTGTTGAAGATGTAAAACAAAAACCAAAATTTGTAACGGTCATAATCTGGTTATGATTATATAATAATAGTTACTCCCGTGTAGGAATATAATATAGATCCTGAAGGGGTGTGTATAAATTTTTGAGCGAGTTCAAGATTATACTAAAAACTGCATTTGAGAAATGTTTTGAATGGTATGACTGAGACTACTTTGAAGGGAGTAACATAAGTATTGATGAATCAAGGCATAATTTTCCAAATAAACACTTACTGCAGAAACGTTTTGATCAAACCTCGTACTTCACAAACAAAATGTGCACAAACTGTATCCATGTAAAATTCAAAGAGGCCTATAATATCAAGAGATTTTGAAAAATAAATCTGATGTGTATTGTAAGTTTCACTCACCTACTTCAATGAAGCACTCACCTGTTTCAATGATGTCTCTCCAGGATAGTCCACATATATGACCGGAACATGTCGAAGGAACCTGTGTGACAATGGTTTTCTGCCAGGATCTGTAGGAGGATTACATGCGCCTACAAACTGAATACGTTCGAGGGAAACCCAAGCTTGGTCTGAAGCTCTGTAAAAGCCACGATGTTCAACAAGCTGGCGCAGGAAAGAAATGACACGCTGTGTACCATACTGATCCATGTCTGGTAAATTAATCTCATCGCAAAACAACACAAGCCACTTGCCCAACTGTAATAACAAATCCAAAGTGATTACCGATTATATATTAATGCTATGACAATTATCTTGTACAAAAAAAGACAAATTTTCCAAAATAAGTCATTTTGTCTGTCTTGCACAAAAAAAGATGTTATCTTGCGAAGACAAATAAATTAGAAAAAATAGTATACTTACTTGAACAGGTGCCAATACAACTCCATTAGGTGTCTTCCTGTATTCACAATAGTGATCAAATGTTTTAAGCAGAAGTTCAGGTGTAGTAGCTGAAGAGAAATTTAGGCCAACAACTTCCATGTCAGGAAGTGCTCTCAATGCAGAAAACAGTGTCATAGTTTTTCCTGATCCAGGAGGCCCACACAGTACTGAAATAATACCAAAAAAAATATAATAAATACTTACTCTCTGCAAATCACAGCACTCACACAAACAAGTTTGACTGACAAAATTAATAAAATGTTAATGGCACCCTGAAACTAAGACTAAGTAACAACTGAGCTTACACTTCAAAACAAAATAATTAACTGTTCATTTCCCTATTATTCTTTTCAATTTGCTGCAACAGAATTACAATTACCTCTAAATTCTGATGTCATTTTAAAGACTTTGAAGCCTGATATTCAAAAATCAATCTCTCTTTGGCTCTTTTTTCAACTGTTGTAGCTGCTAAAGCATCCATAAAAGCCTATTTTGTTTAAAGTTTTTAAATGTATACTTTAAATGACATGCATTTTATCCATAAATCTGGTGTTAAAGTGCCCTGAAGTTTGTTCTCAAAGCAATATTTTGAGAAAAGTAGAAGCCAACCAAGAAAGATGAAATTATTAAAAATTACATCCCTCTCCCAGTCCCTAGTCTTTTCAACCTGTGATTATTTTGTGTGGGAGCATGTTAGACACAAGGTTTATGCAATGGATTCATACACCATTGCTAAATTCTAAGACAATATCCATACAGAAATCAAAAACCTTCCCATTAAGAAGCTGGAAAGTGTTTTGGTTGATTTCTGTGCCAGAATGTATAAAATGGTGAAGCTCACACATTTTAACAAACCTTTAAATACTATGAGATAATTGATTATAATTTATCACTATTTCTTTTATGAATTTGCTAACTGGTATAATTTTTTATTGTTCGACTAAGCTTTTCGTCATTGCTGACATCTTCAGGTCTTAAAAAAAAAAAAAAAAAAAAAAAAAAAATTATAGCAGTTAGCAAATTCATAAAAGAAATAGTAAGGATGGCTGCTAATTTAAACAATACGAAGTATAATTTATCAGTACATAAATAAATAAATACGTATGTGTGTGTATCACATACTTTACTTGTGTATCTTCTATCAAGATCTTTTGTCCATGAACTATTAATTAATGTTTAAGCAAGTCTTTAGAGTAGTATTTCAACTTTGAGTCCAACATGGGCACTGAAACAGTGCTTCCCACACTACTGATTAATGGTTATCATGGACATACAAAAAATGTCTGGATTCCTATGAAGACACCTCCGACCAGGCCTACCAGTCCTCTGACTTTTATTAATATTGTAACACTTCGTGAGTACGGTTGTAAAGCCCTACATTGTTGGCGTCACTTTGTAATGACTATTTTTATCGTATCGCTCTTTAATTATGCCCCACTGTTGTAGGCGTCACTTTGTAACTCTAAGAATACCTAGATGTAAATGTGTTCGTTTTTTATTTACTGTCTATTTATCCGGCATTCAAATAAAAACTAAACTGTAGTTTATTTTGGGTTACGGGATGTATTGTGAAGATTGAGGAGGGGAGAGATAACGCAAAACAAATATTTCAAAAGTTCCCGCAGTGCTGTCTGATAAAGAAACTGACTGTGACGTAAGCATATCAAGTGTATGTTGACGGAGTCTTGTCGTCTGCTTTGTTAAGGTTATCTGCATGTTGCTCCCGCTCTCACTTGGTTCCTGTAAAAATCTCTTATCCCAATTACAATTCCCCAAAAATAATAACTCCTTTTCGTAATCAATGGTTTATTATTATTTCTATTATTTGATTACTAGGACAAATTAATAGTTCAACCATACACAGGCTGCAACAAAATATAGGATCGATCTTTGTATTGGATTCGATCTGTGCAAAAATTACAATTAAATATATTATAACTTTAATCTCAGGGCTAGGGTTCTTGAAGCTGTTCGGAAGTCAGATAATGTCAAAGAGAATACAACACATTACAATAATTCTGAAATGAAACATTAATCTTACTCACTAAATTAAATAACATAAAACAGAAATATAGTTAATGTTTCTACGGTGATGTGAATTCTGTTAGCAAGGCTGTATACAAAACAACTCAAAATGGCCGACCTCACTTCGATCTTATTACACGTTTGCGTGTGTTCCAGTTTTAATTCAAATAAAATGTTTTACTCTATTCTTTCACTGTATCTTTATTAAGTAGAGTCTTTAATAATCTCTGATGATTATTCAAGTAGTGTCTGTGAAGCTTGGCTGAGTGTGGTGTATAACTAGTTAAAGGTTAAATCTATAGTTACGCTTCAGATGTAGTCGACATTATGCCTTCTCATTTCTGGTTAGTATTTGTGATTCTTGATCCTCCTTCGATCTTTTCGTTTTATGGTTTGTATTTTATATGATTTTAATTATATTTCTTTCTTCTTCATTTTGGTTATATATTTTTTCTTCTCAATACTGTTGTAATTACAATTTTTACTTTTAACTTCAGAGGCTTGTAAAATTGATCTTGTTTCAACTACAACTAACTAACGACTTCCCATAAATTCTTTTGTGTCAACGGCTTTGACCAGCAATATCTGCCTTGCTATTGGTTGGTTTTGTGAACCTGAGGTCAATCGGCACTGGATTTGAATATAATGTTCATCCATACTCAACCAAAAAGTATTCCTTTGCTATTTTTTGATTGTGTTATAATTTAATTATACAGCGTTATGCCTAAATAAGAAATAAACATTTTGACACCTTATTTCATGTGATTGGGTGTTATAATAGGAGCTTTTACCCCTTTACAAAAGTACTACTTAAGGACCATTATCAATCTATAAACCCTATCATAGAACACTTTCATTTATCATATTGGTTTACAATACTCTACAATTACTTTACAGGATTAGGTTTACTATATACTCTGGGGTCCCTAATTATTATATTATTACATTAGTTTGTTGTTTTAGACATTTCTGACCTTGCTACCCTCTGTTTTTTGCAAGTTGGGATTAGGCCATACACAACCATGTTTTTACTTACATTCATGCTTAATTACATGTCTGCTTCAAACCCATTTGCCTTGTTACAATGTTTATAAATGATTATATTAATTACTTCATTTTACATTAACTAGAAGCCTTAACATTTAACATTTTAAACTGACAATAGAACATCTTAATATTTTAAAAGAGAAATGTTGCCTACATAGCCAATACCATGTCCCCTATGCTATACACAACATTATGACTTAGTTTGTTATTTCACAGTCCTGTCTGTCTGAATTCATAACACTCAATTAGTTTATGATCATTATCTCAATGTTTGTGTTAAACTTTGATAAGGTTTATGCTGTGGCAATACTAAAATCTTGTCCTTGCCCACAAGTTCATAACAAACATTAACATTATTTATCACTCATAATGTCTATTGGGTTTAATGTTAAGACCAACATACATAAATATCATTTGACCCTTCTGCAGGGTTACCTTTCAAAATAATGTCTTTCTGATAAATCTTATGACTAGTATAGTTTATGATATTAATAAGAAAAATAACTAATACTGACTGGGTATTAGTAGAGTTCCACGCTATGCAATTCTAATTGACATTATTATATTCACTCATTTTGCTTATATTGCAATGGTTTGTTTTGGGCTTATTTTGTTTTTACTCACTCACTGGGTATTTTAAAAGAAACGCTGATTCACTTAGTCACTTCTGCTTGGTTAGTAACTGGCCTTACTTCACACTATTTACAATGCTTGACTTATTCATTAAGATACAAAGGTCTTTATTTTATGCTACCTAATTGTGTTGCATTCTTTTTTTACATTTTACAATTTAATTTTATTTCAATAAGGTTTTCTGGGGCATATAATGTTCATTATTTGGGGCATATTTTAGATTATATTGGGGCTCCCTTTAAGTCACATTACAATATTGGCACAGGATGTCCTGAACAACAGTATTAATATGATATGACTGTCATTTTAACAACACATCTCAGATCCTCCTTGAAACGACAAGGAATCCTCTTCAGATCTTTTAAAGAGAAACACTACTCTGACAGAGAACCCAAACATCCTGTCTATGCTACGTCTTAGATCTGCTTACATGAATTGAGGACAACAATATGGTGGATGCCGAGATGATACCTTTGCTCTCCAATGTTTGTGATCAGTTTTTGCTCAGTAACATTTAACAATATTGAGGTGGTTACACAGAAGCAGACAAATTTAAGTGAACTTTTACGGTTTCACACTTCTCTCCAATTGGAAGATGTGATGATGAGTGATAGTTGATCTGGTAACCGGGTGTTAGTGAATCAATACACTTTGTTAGGTTGTTCTCTCTCAATGTTTTTGGCAGTTGATACTTAAGACATACTTGGTAGATATGCTTGAGTGATACTTTCAATCACAGGAACAGAAAATGTCCAAAATGTGGTACAGATAAGGGGGTGGCCGATTCGACCAGTTGCCTGATGGTGAATATTTTGCAGCTGGTCCAGATTATCTGAGTCAAAACTTATGGGAACTGAGGTGCATGTCCTTAAGCTATTGCATACTGTTGAGAAGCAGTATCTCTTGCCTGCATATTTTGCTTCAGTAGCTCCATCTTTCCAACCTTTTTCCGTTTGCTCTTTCGAATCTGACACATGGTGCAACACAGGTTCTCCAGGTGATGACTTATTATGAACATCAGTCAACAAAGGTGCATAAATGACGTAGAAGACGTACACGCAAAAACGATAAATGATTAGATGTCTCTGGCCATCTAAGTGTTCCATGGCAGCCAACTTTGCAGAATCCATGTTCATCTCTGAATTATCACAACCCCATTTAACTATAGTCATCTTCAACTTTGTCTTCACAGTGATTTGTTCATGCATAATCAATTTGCCAAACTTCATGCAAATAACATCACAGTTGTTTGTTGACTTTCAACAGTTTTTTTTTCTTCTATTTTTGTGGAGTACATTGATAACAATTTTTATTTAAAGAATAAATAAATTGGTAGATTCAAAGGAAATTTTTCTGTTATACCAAAACATGATTCTACTAATTTCTGTAATGTAAAATGCAAATTTAAATTTTTATTAATAATTTTAGTGCCCATAGAAACAATAGTCATTGTTATATTATTATAATTTTAAAACCGTTGTATTTTTTAATAGTTTTTTAAAGTTTTTTTAATTGCCTACCGGACCATACTTTCCGATTGGCCCTCATACTAAAACTTGTTAGGGTTATCTGATACTCTTGTTCATTTTAGTGACTTTTTGTTTCAATATTTAATCTCAATGAAGAGAAATAGTTCTCCCTAGCTTTATGACAAAACTTTTAATTCAACTCTGAATTCATTCATAGATATCTGACCTCATACAAATACATTGTTTCTTCCTACCCCATACAGATTGAAAGTTTCAACATAAAGTACTAAACCACTATGATTAATTTAATTAAGAAAGTTGTGTTACTGGTTATAATCACAAACAGAATTAACACTGTTCCACACCACTATAGAAAAATTGTTCTGATTACCGCTTTCAGAGCTTCACAGCTCATTATCAGATCAGAAAAAATCTGATGATGAGCTGTGAAGCTTGAAAGCGCTAATCAGAATAATGTTTCTATAGTAGTGTGCAACAGTGTTAATTCTGTTTGCCATTATGATTAATGGTACAAACATATTGTGTAGTCCACTAAATTAAAAAAATACATTCAAGCTGAAATATTCACATTATTTTGTGAACTGAATAAAACAAGCACATAACACAGCAAGATGCTAAGGCAAAAAAGTATGAAATACACTAAAGTCAGTGCTCCATCTCTCTGTGCCCATCCACTCCACCAATCTAAGACTTACACAGCAATAAAATATATGAACCTAGTCATCACTGGTTGGTGATGTTTGGTTGGGTCTCATTTACTTTCACAGCACATGATCTTGTTATGTTGGAGTACTCATATATTATGTGTGCTGTGCATTATGCTTTACAAAACAAATTATTGTTTGAATTTACATAACAAGCAACAGCTGAACCAGACACAATTTTGCAACTGAAAGAAAAGTCCTTTATTTCACTCATGTTTCAAGAAAAATCATTACTTCCTGTTTTGGATTTAGTGTACGAGACTATCTTCCCATACAAGCAATGGACATTACAAAATTTATACTTGCTGGTGGAGGAAGAAGTGTTGTTTGAGCATATTAATAAAACAATGAGTACAGAAAAAGTCACACCTCACCACTGACTGAATTAATTTTTTTGTTAATACATCTGCTGTAAATCAAAATAGAAAATGTATATATACAAGGATGTTATTTATTTTATAGAATTTTTAAATAATTGTTATAGCACTGAAAAAATCAACTTACCAAGAGGTTTGTGTTCCGCTAACCAAGTGTACAACAGAGCTTCATGCCGTACTGTATCCAGTGTAGGAACGACAATATCTGGAGCTGCCACTTTGTGTGTCTCCACCTCTATCTGTGGAACTTTGTGTGACCACAAACTCCACTCACCATTTATTGTCACCTGTAAACATTTTCACAACAAATTTTAATGCTCACTGCCTAATATTACAAAGTGCTTACACCTAAAAAAAGCTATTTGGATTCAATGCTGATTCTTTGTAACTAAAAACCATTAATAATTCCTTTATAAAATTGCGTACAACTGAACTTACAACACAAACGCCTTTATAAAAGTTTTCAAAGGGCTGAGAAAATGATCATAAGAGGAAGGAAAGTGTTATCTTCTCCAATTAATTTTCTTAACCATTTTGTTCCCAAAAATTCTCAAACGGTTTTGCCTTCATCAAAGGATTGTTGATATTTATAAAAATCCTTGAAAACCTGAGAATTGTACTTTCATGTTATGTGAAAACACTGACAGGAAATTTCCTTAGTCCATATTTCTGTGCATTCATCACCTGACAATTTATTTACACTTGAACGTATTCCTCAGTTGCAGTTTCATCATACACATACATTAATAATAGTGATTACAACAGAAATAAAAGGCAAAAGTCATAGTGTGGGATGCACATATCTGTAATAATTGTACTATGTGGTATAATAAGGATAGGGTGTGATATCACAGTATGCTACAGTTACACTTTCCACAGAGAATTTAATGTTACATATTGTAACGAGAAGCCTAGAACATTCTCCACTCCCCCCCCCCCAACCCACCGTCCAGTGTGGCAGGTGTTGCCCCAGTCAAGGCCGCTCTCAAGTAGGTTCCAGTGTGTTCAAGAACACTTGAGATAGGCATTAAGTGCCTTGAAGTGAGGATGGAAAATTTTCTAGGTGTGCGCTATCTATAAAAAGCCATAACAGCCGGCTTGTCAGTTCAGTGGTGTTGAGCGATTTCTTTAGCGCAGATCGAGTGTTTGTAGAAGTATTGTAGTGAAGTGTTGTTATTAGTGGGGAATTCTTTATAGTTGACATTATTATTGCATGTGGACAATTTTTACTTGAATTGTTGAACGAGACTATCTTGTTGATTACAAATTCTTAATTAATTAACGCTGGTTTTTAGTGACTTCATTGTTGTCTTATATGTTGTTTTCCACTGTACCATACGACGATCAGTGAGACCGTTGTAACAATATTAACAACAATTTTAATAGAATGCACACAACTGGATAATAATAATGCATGGCACATATTAACCACAATTACTAGTACAGAAATTTTGTCTTGAAGGACATGAAGGTTATACAATACTACATTGTGATGGCAGCAGTAACTGTAGTAACAGTAGACATTAATGGATTAAAATCTATAAAATAAAAATACTGAGAGAAATTGATGCTGCATATTGAGCGAAAGTAAAACCTTTTTAGGTGGAAAAAGAACTAAATTCTTAGGTGTACAAGGAGTTTTTATTATCATCAATTATTTATATCATGTGTGTGATTACTGTGAGTGGTATTCAATTATACCACTATAATTGATAGTAGTATCTTTAGTATTGATAGTAGTATCATAGATATCCTAACAGTTAAAATATAAATTCCTCCCAATGACTGAAGTCTGGTCTCTTTCTAAAAAATTTTTAAAATGCTGAAGTTGCAACAGCATACTCTATGAATAAGTTATAGCTATACTGTTACAATGTTCTTAATATCTTCTTGAAATCACATGCGCATTGTGCCGGAGTTGCCTAACCCGGCTGTTGAAGGCTTTATAAAAGTGTATTTAATATTTCGCGAACACACATGTCGGGGTCCGCGACGATCCGGACGGCACTGGTGAACTATGGCGCCGTCTGGCGGGGTAATTTTGCGGTGGCTTGCGCTGTGAGTGCAGAGGCCAGTCGCACTGCTGCAGTCACCAGATAAGCAACCGACCTCCTGGATCCGAGCAGATATTACTCCGCAGTTATTTCTTCCACTCTAATGGCAGGCTGAATTTACGAGACTTCCCGGTAAGTGATCATAGCTCTTATTGTGTGAGTCAGAAAATAATAATAAATGATTAAATTTAATTAACGAAATGTAGGCAGCCGTATGAGAAAGACGAATGCATGTGGTGCGATCCGGCAGTTTGTATATTAAACAGATTATTTAATGTTCAGTATGTACAGCTTAAGTTCCTTCTATTATTATTATAATATTGTAAGAGCCACTGTAATCGTTTCCTAGAATGTATATAAATTATAAGCTAAAGTCAGTGCGTAGGCATGGAATTGAATTATGCACGTACAGGCACCAAATCGCTCGCGTGTTCTCTTTAATTAACTATTGCAGTAAAAATAACTTGTGAGACCAACCTTAGAGGAAACATTATTAATATTGAAACATTATTAATACTGTGAGTGCCTTGAAGTTAATCATTTTTTGGCAAATTGTAATAATTGTGCCGCCACGTGGCAATCTAACCTGTTGGATTCTGTCGGAGCATGCAAATGACTTTACTCTACGCCTTTTAATAAAATCTTTTTATTTTTGAATTAATCATCCCATGGTAGACTTTATTACTCTTTAAGCAATTTGCAAAGAAATTTATAACCGAAACTTTGTGCATTTATCTTGAGTTGGTTGAAGGCCCGTTCTGAGGTTATTTACCTGGGAACTTGGGTGGCAATTTTTTATGAACAGCATTTCTAATTTTTATGAATTACCAGGGTTCTCGCCTAAAGCCGGAGATGCTGGCCGTGCTGATAGAACTCCATTGTCATCAGCCATGAACCATCAGAAACGCACCTGTTCGGAGAAAGGAGTAGGGTTACCAACTCAAGATTTATCACATGCTCATCATTACTAAGGTGATATGAACTCTTTTATTCTTTGTTGGCCGGGCCTGCCGTGCTCCTGATTCACAGTTTAAATTTCTTTTGAAACCATGAGCCCACGTGGCCAGACAGCCTGCTATAGGGTGTGTCAGCTGAACATTTTTCTGAACATTATGCGACTTAAATAAATTGACTTCATAGAACTAAGTACGATGTTTGTAATTGTGTGCTGCACTGGCGGAGCGTGCTAGAGATTTTGTTACACTTAAACATTTTCATTATAGCCAATAGTCATCACCATGCTTACTACAAAATTTATATCACATGTTAGGGATTCTGTTCCGGCTGGTTCAGAACGGGGGTTATATTTTCATTTCATTCTGGGTTAACATGTAAGGGCTGGGGAGTTTTCGTTTTCTTTTTTTTGGCTGTTTTCGGGGAATAAAAGGGGACATAGTTTTCGCCAGGCACATGTTCATGCAGTTTAAAGCAGGTTTGATTCCTGTAACACATGGTTAAGTACAGGCTGGCGCGCTCCCACAGCTGCTTGGACACAACAGTCAGTTATTCTAAATTCATTTATATACAGCCATTGGGCTTTAACAGAAAGGAACTTTCATATTTTTCTGGGCATATACTGATTAATAATTTTCACTTTATAAAGGTCCATACTGATTAATTTTTTTCACTTGTAAAAGCCTATACTAAATCATGTATCCGTCTGGATTTGTAAAACAAAAATCAACATTATAAACTCATCCCAATTCTTTAAAATCAGGTGATGAGGAATTTTCTCATTTATCTGATGTCTCAGAAACTTCAAGAATTTCATATACTCATGGTGGGGGGCAATTACCAGATGCTATCTATACATATGGGCGGTCCGGTCTCTCTTATGGTTTATGAGTGATTATCATCCTTTCGGGGGTTTTGCTTATTGATTGAAATTGATGAATGATGGTGACTGAAGGGTGAATATTTATGATTGCCGGTTTTAGGGCTTGGTAGAAACATGGCCTGTTGAGCATGCGTATTCCAAGGGTGTTGGGTGTTTATGATATGTGTCCATAATTATCGGTATATGTGCCTTTGTGTTTCTGTACGTGTCTTTATGTTTCTGTCCATGTTAAGCGTTAGTCACTAAAAGGGGGAAAATTATATAATTACTGAATGTTATCTAATATACATATATATTGTAATGTTTATTTACAAGTATAATTGCTCTTGTTAAAGCCACACTGTTGGGCTAGCCAACCTATTAAGTACCAAGTATATAGTGTGGATATTTATTTATGGTAAGTAATTGTGTGAGTGCAGATACGCACCGGTATCTGCGATAATGTTGTTTCTTATAAAAATGTAATTGTAATTATTAAGGTTATTAGTGTTATTGTATTGTTTTTAATGGGTGCATAATAATAGTCCACTTCTTTTATTTAAAATGGTTCGCGCACTCTGTTGTATACCTCCCTCACTTACCATACGTGAATACCTCAGTTCTTCTTAAATGACGGTTCTGCTGAAATACATGCACTTTATATACAAGTAAAGATTCAGATCAAATATTCAATATAGTATCATACACAAAATAAATAAAATAATGTCTAAATAATATTCTGAATTATTATTAGATCTTTTTAAAATCTTCCGCCACCTGTGGTAGAACTGATTAAAAAATAAGTGAACTGATTTAGAATAGAAATGATACTCCTTTCATTGGTAATAAAAGTAGAGGTTTATTAACAATTTAATAAATCATAAAATCTTTGACAATTAATAATCAAAAACTAACAACTTTTTAAATAATGATTACAATTAAAAATTCGAATAAGACTCTGTCCAGTCTCAAGGCTGGTAGACCTGTTATTGGTACAATAATTTAACTTCAAGAGGTTATGTTATTTTGGTTCAGTGAATTACCATATTTCGTAAGGTTCTTTTAGGTAACATGATACCAGGCACAAGATGTAATATGAATAACAATATAAAATTAACAATAATTAATAATAAGTGAACAAATATAAAAATCAAAAATTAATACCATATGTCTGATATTTATGGTACTATCGTACGCGGGAATGCGCACGCATCTTATAATACTCGTTTACAATTATCAAGCTGGATGACTTGTACAATAGTTAAAATGTATTACTTTCTTTTAATAATTCATTTTAAGAATTATATATTCACAAGAGAAAACTTTATCAAAAAAAACTCTTGTTAGTATTTCTATCTGATTTGGATGTTACTTGAGAACAGATCGGTAATATTGAAATTATCAAGTTACCGTGACGATTCTGAGGTTAGTTATAACGGGTATTGTTACAATGGTTAAGTACCTCTTAATAGTTATTATTTCTTAATCTATACATATAAACACATCATTCGTAATACTTTGATATGCTATTATCAGAATTACATTTATTTATACTGTATGAAAGTTAATAACGTATATTTCAAAACATCGAAAAAATTAAGAAAAAAAATAAGTTTAGTCAAATGAGTGACTAAATACTCTTGTATTCAGTAATAATTATTTCAAACATGATATTTAAGTTATTATAAATAATTAAAATATTTTTTTATAATATTTTAATAATTGTGAATTAATTTTTTCTTTAATTCTGATAATTCGAACATAGTTTTTTAATACTTCGCCTTATTTGACTTGCGTAGTATTAAAAATTAGTTGGTTACAAAGTTATTATTTCTATTCAGTATTATTTAAATAAAATTGTACTCCCTGTTTTCTATTTATCACAGCACTCGCAAGTACGGTTGACATTATACACTAACCGTACTCGTTTAATTAAATAACTCCGCACTTTTCACTCGTATATATTGGCGTAGTGTAAGGTTATGTATGTTGGTCACTTAATGCAAATGTCTCGCACAAATTCAAAAAATAAAAACTTCTTCATGTTGTAGAGTGGCGTGACCTGTCCGTCGAAAAGCTAGATGTGAACTGTAATGTTTCCTCTAAGCGTCTCTTCTTCGTCTGCCGAAAGTCATTCATTCTATTGGTTGGAAACACTATACTCTCTGACCCAAAAGCCTTCGTTTTATTAAAATATTTAATTTTTTAACAAAATCGATTTTGGTGTTGAGGCTTTTTGACGTCAGCACTGGTACAAAATTTAACTGAAAAGTTTAAAATTACGATAACTTTCTTAATTTACGTCCTATCGTTAAATGGTTGATGTCAGTGAATTGCGGACATTCTGCTTGTTAATTTAAGTCTAAGAATGGTCATTTTCCGTCCATCACTTCTATCACAATAACGATTTTATTTATTATTTCTGGTGTATCTTATTTTTATAAGTCTGTTACACCAGATTTTACTTAATTATAATAAAACACTTCTTAAATAAACACTTTGAGTCCATATCTCAATTGCTTTGATTTAAAATTTGGGAATAATTGTTCCCTACACAAAATCTTGTTATGGCGTCTTTAAGCGTCCATGTTTGATTTTCCATAAATATGCTTAGAACTAATTTTTCTTATTTAAAACGGTAATATTACAATCTAATAATACTAGTAGAGTTTATTTACACAATTTTACACTATAATATTTGTATATGACTGTGGTTAACCTACTATTTACATATTTTCAGTCCTCTTCTATCTCTCTTATACAATTTTTTCACCTTATTTTTGGTTGGTTTTCTCTATATAAATTATATCATATAGTGATTGTAATTAGTGTACACACATTGCACCTAATTCATTATATATAGTGGTTATCTTTTAACTAGTTCAGAACCCTTCAAATTTTCAGTAATGGGCCTGTTTATGTTGTGTCATATCATAGTAGTCATTTACTTTTGTTAATACAATAACTAAATTGTTATTGTTCTACTTGGTTTGGATTTCTAAATTAGTATTAGATATTATTCTAACTCCTGATAATGTTTTCATTTACTTTTAAACAAGTTTACAAGTTATATTTTTTCATAAATACCTTGCTTGTCATGGTTTTACATTTGGGTTTCTTCATAATAGTCATTTGGTTTTTAATTGTTTGTATATAAAATGACTGTTTTTATGGTCATAGTCTGTTCTCAAAGTAGCATTGGGATTTCCTCTCACTACTGGTAATAACTTTAATAATCTGTGCTCAATCTTTGATACAGTATTTTTCTTAACTAATTAGCTATACAATGGTTCAGCTTACTTCTGGTCATATGTACATAGTTAGTTATTTTACAATATTTTAGTTACAATATTGTTCTTATTATGTTCAGAATCTGTTCTCAATGTATTATCAGATATTTACCTCACTACTGGTAATACTTTTATTAACATTGGTATTGGTTTTGACATTGTACTTTGCCTTACTAAATTGGCATACTTGTTCCATCTTTGTTATCTCAGTGTCATTATGTTTGACTTGTTCTATTTGCATTGTTTTGCAATATAATACATTGTCTCTTAAGATTTATTATTATTTATAACAAATTCTTGTTTGATATCATAGTTGATGATCATTTATTTATACTAATATGTATCATTTTCTGTTGAATAGGTGTCTTCCCTGTGGGGTTATGTAACAATGTACCATCTGTTTTAGTGCAGTATTTTTCTACTACTAAACTGACTTCAGTATGGTATCTTACTATAATATTTTAATTATTTTGTTACATATGTTTATACAACTCCTTCTTAAACACTAACACAAATCTTTTTGTATTATTTACAATATTTTTTTGGTCATTGGTGGAATTTAATTCCTGTCATTGTTTGATACATAATAGGGGTTTTTTTTTATTTGTTGTCAGTTCTCTATGAACAATAACATAATTGTTCTATTTTGTTCTATCCTGGTGGTCTTATGATTATGTGTATTGATCACAATTTTATTAAATTAGTCACACTCATTGTCTGTGTTTATTTGACTATTTTAATTCTTGCTGTTTCATTATGAAATTAACATATTTTTCTACACTGTAAACTTCATCACTGTGATTGTTTGTGTGGTTTATTCAGTTGAAAATTAGTTAATTATTCACAGGTTTCACATTTATATTAAGTACACACTGTAATTGTTTGTGGTTCCTTAAACGTTAAACACTGGTTTTCTTTTCATATTTATAATCATCACTTCTTTTGGTCACTTATATAGTCTTTAGTACACGTGGTTTATGTTGAGTCCTTATATCTTCTGTCCATCTTCTTTCTTCTTCTTGGTGCTCTTCCTGGTCCTTCTTCTCTCTTCTTCTTCTTCAAATATTTTTATTGTAGTCGCTACTTCTATTTATCTCCTTTGCTGTTGGAACTTGTTGGTTCTTGCTTCGTTGGTTCCCCTCACTGTTGGATCCTATTGGGTCTGGTTACTGATATTTTGTTTTGGCTCGTGGCATTTTCTTTCTTCATTTTGTATTTGATGTTGCTGTGTTAATATTATCTTCTTCATCGTTGGATTCTTATATTAATATATTTGTAGATACACACTTTTATACACTTAGGTTTACTTATCTAGACATACTTCCATGTTTTTCTCTTACTTGACGTCACATGAAGTTATATTATGTAACTACCATATTTGGTAATGTTACATATGCCTTCCTATAAGAATTGATTAATTCTGAATTATTATACTATATTTTTCATTGAAGAATTTATCAATTGTTGTACATTCCATGTTGATTCATATGTTTTTTCCATATATCCCTTCACTTTCTTCTATTTGAATCGTATTTATTTCTTCTCTATGTAATCATCTCCCTTGTTTATTTAGTTCCCTAATTCCCTAACATAAGCTTAGCTGGGGCAGTTTAGAGCGGCTCACTTTGGATATTCAACTCTACTGGCCATACTAACTTCAATAAATATGGAGGCAAATCATCTCCTTCAATAATAATAAATGATTGCTGGCATTACTCATCAGTCAATTCATCTCAAATCATCAAAATTAATAATAGTGGTCGTTCTTCCGACAAATAATAAATATCCTTGGGATTAATTCACGCATCTGCGGTTTACACATTGTTATTTTCTCTTTTCCTGATTCAACTTAACTATATTCTTCACATATTATAGGGATAGTTTGTTTTACATTTCCTCACTAGTATACTCTCATGATTATCTTCGTTAGTATATTGCTTTTCATTCTTCTTCATCATTGATTAATCTCTTCATTTTGTTGTCACTTTGAATGTCGTTTCGTCATATTCTTCCTTTCATTTTTTTTTTTTTTTTTTTTTTTTTTTTTTTTTTTTTTTTTTTTTTTTTTTTTTCATGGTGTTATTTGGTATTTATATTCCATGTGGTATTGGCTTTTCTCTAGTAAAATACACTAGAAACAATGTGGTTGTGTGTGGTGGTTTGTCTACATTAATACATTCCTTTGGTTTTATTTTTCCAACTTCTCACTTGCTCCTTCTTCTTTTTTTCTTTAGTACGGGTATGATGTTCTTGTTACTTGTTGACGTGGCTCTTGGAAATTTATTTGTGCCATGGTTGGTATGCGTCGTTCTCGTATATTGCTCTTTTATTCTATAGTACGGGTAAGATGTTAAATTTTTACTTGTTGACGTGGCTCTTGGAAATAATTATGCCTAAGTTGTAGTGTGTCTGCCTCGTATATTTCTTTTCTATTTATATTAGTACGGGTAAGATGTTAGATTTTTACTGGTTGACTAGGCTCTTGGAAATAATTGTGCCTTAGATCTAGGGTGTCGATCTCGTAAATATTTTTTTTTCTATTTATATTAGTACGGGTAAGATGTTATTATTTACTTGTTGACTAGGCTCTTGAAAATTTTCGTGCCTTAGATCTAGGGTGTCGATCTCGTATATTATTCTTCTTTATTTTAGTACGGGTATGATTAATAAATACAATGTTCTGAATCCTTTACATTAGTTCTCTTGGAGTATGTTTTCTCACATTATAAAATTACAATATATTCAATGTTCAATACATAGTTATACAGTTACTTCTCATTTAGTATACACACATAATAATTTTCATAACAATAACACATCCTTTTTTCTTTAGTCAACATCTATTTTTATAATCATATTTTCATTTTTCACTCTTAAATAACAATAATCTTCATGGCCACTTTTCATTTTTCATCTTGATATAGTCAACAGTTATATTCATAATTATACCTTCATTTTTCATAACAAATATTTTCATCCTTTACATAATATCACTAATAAAATAATCCTTATCGCTATCTTTTCACTTTTGGTCCCATATTTTAATTGTCAATATATTTTTTCATTGAAGTTTGATTATAGGTATTCCTGGTTATCATAATAGTCGGTCCCATAATTCAGTGTATATTTTATTTATTTTAACCGTAATCGTCGTTCTCCTCTCTTCTTGTCGATCGGACTTCTTTAGCATTCATACTCTTGTCTGTTCTTGACCCATATCGGGCTATCATCTGGTTTTTCCATTTGAAAGCTTTTAGGGCTGAGTCTGCCTTCCATCCTTCTGTCTTCCTTCCCTCTCTTTCTTCAATACATTTGTTTCCATTGTTCTTCTGGTGGCTATCAGTACTGGTGTTTGATAACTCCCTCAATTTGGTTTGGGGATCGTCATCTATCTTTTGATTGGGTACTTCCGTTAATTGACTCCTCTTCTTCCGCAGTTCTCTGATCTCTCTGACGTATCCTTCGACAATCCGATCCCATTTCTCTTGGTAGCCTTCCTTTTTCTTAAAGTATTTCACTCTTCTTTTGGAAATACGTGGTCGAGATATTCTGTTGGTCATCTTCTTCTTTGTTGTTACATAATCTTCCTCCTCGTCCATCTCCATGATACTCCTCCGATACCCCTTCCTGAAGACCCTTTCTTCATGGTTGACAATTGGTAAGTTAACCACATTAATCAGACCATTTCTAGTCATTTCAATCAATTCCTTTGTAACTCTTGCCTTCCTTGGACGTAGGGTTCTTCTTTCTTCTATTTTCATCTCTTCCTTTTCTTGAATTATTTGGATCTTCTTTTCTCCACTATCTTTAGGCTCGGGATTCGCCTGTTCCATGTTCTCATCTTCAGGTACTTCTTCAATCTCCATTTGTTTGTCGTCCATCTTCTGGTTGGATTGTTCCCTCTGTTCTCTCTCTCTTCTTAATTTTTCTGTGGATTTCCTGTTCTTTTCTATCATTTCATCCATTTTCTTACACAATGATTCTCTCATGGATCGGTTCTCCTCCTTAATGGATTTCAGGCCTTCTTCTAGTGACCGATTGTCTTCTTTCAACGACTCCATCATTCTTCTCATCCACTCTTGAAATGCTAACTCTCCTAGTAATGTTGTTTGTTCAGGCTGGCTTGGTTTCGGTGGAGCTTCTTGAATCATCACTTCCGGTTCCTCCTCAGACTGCTGAACCCCCTCCGCTGGTTCAATTGGTTTGTCCTTTACTTCCAGTAAAACTTCTTCCACGTCTTCCGTCAACATAGCCTCCTTTTCTTCCCTTCTGGCCTCCTTCTCCACTTCTGTTGTCCTCTTTCTCGACGTTGATCTTGACTTTGATCTCGATTTTAATCTGCTGGTGTACATCTTAATATACTGGTAATGTACCTGCTGTCTTTTTACGAATTGGGGTGATTAGGTTACTAGTTATGGTCTATTTTCCCTAAATCGTGCCCCACGTTGGGCGCCAACTTGTAATGTTTATTTACAAGTATAATTGCTCTTGTTAAAGCCACACTGTTGGGCTAGCCAACCTATTAAGTACCAAGTATATAGTGTGGATATTTATTTATGGTAAGTAATTGTGTGAGTGCAGATACGCACCGGTATCTGCGATAATGTTGTTTCTTATAAAAATGTAATTGTAATTATTAAGGTTATTAGTGTTATTGTATTGTTTTTAATGGGTGCATAATAATAGTCCACTTCTTTTATTTAAAATGGTTCGCGCACTCTGTTGTATACCTCCCTCACTTACCATACGTGAATACCTCAGTTCTTCTTAAATGACGGTTCTGCTGAAATACATGCACTTTATATACAAGTAAAGATTCAGATCAAATATTCAATATAGTATCATACACAAAATAAATAAAATAATGTCTAAATAATATTCTGAATTATTATTAGATCTTTTTAAAATCTTCCACCACCTGTGGTAGAACTGATTAAAAAATAAGTGAACTGATTTAGAATAGAAATGATACTCCTTTCATTGGTAATAAAAGTAGAGGTTTATTAACAATTTAATAAATCATAAAATCTTTGACAATTAATAATCAAAAACTAACAACTTTTTAAATAATGATTACAATTAAAAATTCGAATAAGACTCTGTCCAGTCTCAAGGCTGGTAGACCTGTTATTGGTACAATAATTTAACTTCAAGAGGTTATGTTATTTTGGTTCAGTGAATTACCATATTTCGTAAGGTTCTTTTAGGTAACATGATACCAGGCACAAGATGTAATATGAATAACGATATAAAATTAACAATAATTAATAATAAGTGAACAAATATAAAAATCAAAAATTAATACCATATGTCTGATATTTATGGTACTATTGTACGCGGGAATGCGCACGCATCTTATAATACTCGTTTACAATTATCAAGCTGGATGACTTGTACAATAGTTAAAATGTATTACTTTCTTTTAATAATTCATTTTAAGAATTATATATTCACAAGAGAAAACTTTATCAAAAAAAACTCTTGTTAGTATTTCTATCTGATTTGGATGTTACTTGAGAACAGATCGGTAATATTGAAATTATCAAGTTACCGTGACGATTCTGAGGTTAGTTATAACGGGTATTGTTACAATGATTAAGTACCTCTTAATAGTTATTATTTCTTAATCTATACATATAAACACATCATTCGTAATACTTTGATATGCTATTATCAGAATTACATTTATTTATACTGTATGAAAGTTAATAACGTATATTTCAAAACATCGAAAAAATTAAGAAAAAAAATAAGTTTAGTCAAATGAGTGACTAAATACTCTTGTATTCAGTAATAATTATTTCAAACATGATATTTAAGTTATTATAAATAATTAAAATATTTTTTTATAATATTTTAATAATTGTGAATTAATTTTTTCTTTAATTCTGATAATTCGAACATAGTTTTTTAATACTTTGCCTTATTTGACTTGCGTAGTATTAAAAATTAGTTGGTTACAAAGTTATTATTTCTATTCAGTATTATTTAAATAAAATTGTACTCCCTGTTTTCTATTTATCACAGCACTCGCAAGTACGGTTGACATTATACACTAACCGTACTCGTTTAATTAAATAACTCCGCACTTTTCACTCGTATATATTGGCGTAGTGTAAGGTTATGTATGTTGGTCACTTAATGCAAATGTCTCGCACAAATTCAAAAAATAAAAACTTCTTCATGTTGCAGAGTGGCGTGACCTGTCCGTCGAAAAGCTAGATGTGAACTGTAATGTTTCCTCTAAGCGTCTCTTCTTCGTCTGCCGAAAGTCATTCATTCTATTGGTTGGAAACACTATACTCTCTGACCCAAAAGCCTTCGTTTTATTAAAATATTTAATTTTTTAACAAAATCGATTTTGGTGTTGAGGCTTTTTGACGTCAGCACTGGTACAAAATTTAACTGAAAAGTTTAAAATTACGATAACTTTCTTAATTTACGTCCTATCGTTAAATGGTTGATGTCAGTGAATTGCGGACATTCTGCTTGTTAATTTAAGTCTAAGAATGGTCATTTTCCGTCCATCACTTCTATCACAATAACGATTTTATTTATTATTTCTGGTGTATCTTATTTTTATAAGTCTGTTACACCAGATTTTACTTAATTATAATAAAACACTTCTTAAATAAACACTTTGAGTCCATATCTCAATTGGTTTGATTTAAAATTTGGGAATAATTGTTCCCTACACAAAATCTTGTTATGGCGTCTTTAAGCGTCCATGTTTGATTTTCCATAAATATGCTTAGAACTAATTTTTCTTATTTAAAACGGTAATATTACAATCTAATAATACTAGTAGAGTTTATTTACACAATTTTACACTATAATATTTGTATATGACTGTGGTTAACCTACTATTTACATATTTTCAGTCCTCTTCTATCTCTCTTATACAATTTTTTCACCTTATTTTTGGTTGGTTTTCTCTATATAAATTATATCATATAGTGATTGTAATTAGTGTACACACATTGCACCTAATTCATTATATATAGTGGTTATCTTTTAACTAGTTCAGAACCCTTCAAATTTTCAGTAATGGGCCTGTTTATGTTGTGTCATATCATAGTAGTCATTTACTTTTGTTAATACAATAACTAAATTGTTATTGTTCTACTTGGTTTGGATTTCTAAATTAGTATTAGATATTATTCTAACTCTTGATAATGTTTTCATTTACTTTTAAACAAGTTTACAAGTTATATTTTTTCATAAATACCTTGCTTGTCATGGTTTTACATTTGGGTTTCTTCATAATAGTCATTTGGTTTTTAATTGTTTGTATATAAAATGACTGTTTTTATGGTCATAGTCTGTTCTCAAAGTAGCATTGGGATTTCCTCTCACTACTGGTAATAACTTTAATAATCTGTGCTCAATCTTTGATACAGTATTTTTCTTAACTAATTAGCTATACAATGGTTCAGCTTACTTCTGGTCATATGTACATAGTTAGTTATTTTACAATATTTTAGTTACAATATTGTTCTTATTATGTTCAGAATCTGTTCTCAATGTATTATCAGATATTTACCTCACTACTGGTAATACTTTTATTAACATTGGTATTGGTTTTGACATTGTACTTTGCCTTACTAAATTGGCATACTTGTTCCATCTTTGTTATCTCAGTGTCATTATGTTTGACTTGTTCTATTTGCATTGTTTTGCAATATAATACATTGTCTCTTAAGATTTATTATTATTTATAACAAATTCTTGTTTGATATCATAGTTGATGATCATTTATTTATACTAATATGTATCATTTTCTGTTGAATAGGTGTCTTCCCTGTGGGGTTATGTAACAATGTACCATCTGTTTTAGTGCAGTATTTTTCTACTACTAAACTGACTTCAGTATGGTATCTTACTATAATATTTTAATTATTTTGTTACATATGTTTATACAACTCCTTCTTAAACACTAACACAAATCTTTTTGTATTATTTACAATATTTTTCTGGTCATTGGTGGAATTTAATTCCTGTCATTGTTTGATACATAATAGGGGTTTTTTTTTATTTGTTGTCAGTTCTCTATGAACAATAACATAATTGTTCTATTTTGTTCTATCCTGGTGGTCTTATGATTATGTGTATTGATCACAATTTTATTAAATTAGTCACACTCATTGTCTGTGTTTATTTGACTATTTTAATTCTTGCTGTTTCATTATGAAATTAACATATTTTTCTACGCTGTAAACTTCATCACTGTGATTGTTTGTGTGGTTTATTCAGTTCAAAATTAGTTAATTATTCACAGGTTTCACATTTATATTAAGTACACACTGTAATTGTCTGTGGTTCCTTAAACGTTAAACACTGGTTTTCTTTTCATATTTATAATCATCACTTCTTTTGGTCACTTATATAGTCTTTAGTACACGTGGTTTATGTTGAGCCCTTATATCTTCTGTCCATCTTCTTTCTTCTTCTTGGTGCTCTTCCTGGTCCTTCTTCTCTCTTCTTCTTCTTCAAATATTTTCATTGTAGTCGCTACTTCTATTTATGTCCTTTGCTGTTGGAGCTTGTTGGTTCTTGCTTCGTTGGTTCCCCTCACTGTTGGATCCTATTGGGTCTGGTTACTGATATTTTGTTTTGGCTCGTGGCATTTTCTTTCTTCATTTTGTATTTGATGTTGCTGTGTTAATATTATCTTCTTCATCGTTGGAGGATTCTTATATTAATATATTTGTAGATACACACTTTTATACACTTAGGTTTACTTATCTAGACATACTTCCATGTTTTTCTCTTACTTGACGTCACATGAAGTTATATTATGTAACTACCATATTTGGTAATGTTACAATATATATATATATATATATATATATATATATATATAATCATTACTGATATACAGACCTTGTCTTGTGACATATTAAGAATATGAGACTTATTTATTCATTATGTATTTTGTGGGTTATTCCTGATATTATGTGACAATTATGTGATAATTTTGTGATTTGCATGTAACGAATCATGGGGTACAATAAAGTTGTTATTGTTAGATTACAGCCGAGTTTCATTGCAAGTCCCGTCATACTGGACCCAGCGCATTTTTGGCTTCTCTAGGCTCGGGCCTAGTTTTAAATAACTTGTGGCTTCTCCTTCAAAAAAAAAATATAAATACAAAAAAAAAAAATTTTTATTTACAACATAAAAAGGAAAGAGGGGTCACAGCATTTCTATGAAATTGCTATCTATGTGCCTTATAACTGTTGGTTTAAGAAATCAATGTTCAAGAAAAACAGAAAATTGGGAGATGGTTACTTTAAAAAAAATTATTTTGATTATTATTATTATTATTACTGTTATTATTATTTGTTGTTTTGAACATCAGAACAAAATGTATACGTATGCTTCAAACATAATCCATTTCACAAAGATACAAGTCTGTAATTTTAACTAGAATTATATAATTTAAAACATGCTTTTAAAACAACAAATCATGGTTTTGATCAGATGTCAAACCAACTAATACAATATACCATGTAATGAATTTAGTCATCCACTATTACTCAGAAAATGAACACATACTGAACAATACCAATGGATTATTTAAATGATCACTTTTTCATTTGAAACATGCTGAGATATATTCAAATGTACATAGCAACACACAAAGACAACGCATAAAAATAAGCCTGAAAAATTGACACCATTTTATCAACAATACGAATTTAATTTATTAAAACCTTCTTTGGAGGTTGAAATTTTCTCCAGTAACTTCACACATATGTATAATCAGTGAAAAGTAGAGAATACAAATGGTAACACCATACCTCATAGTCAATTATTGGCATATTTGATGACGCAGACGGCAATGGAACCGTTGTGACAGATCGCACAAAGTCACCTAGGTCTTGACGAACTTTGAGTTTTGCATCACCTGCAAAACTCCACAGCAGTGCGTACACTAATACTTTAGGAATGTATCTCTCTAGTTGTTCTGGCGGCAGTGGGAAGTCTGAGTGAGCATTATTATACTGTACTACATTTCTGCAACATACAAACGTACAAAAAAATCACAACTTTTGCTACATATTCATATTGTAAAATACACACATCCAGTCTCCATATCCAACCAATACCTAAAAGTATTCATTAAGTCAGTAGTATATACAGTGGAACCTCGATATAATGCCCGTGTGATAAAACGCAGCCCTTGATGTAACGCTCATTTTTCATGGTCCTGGGAAATTAAATAGTTAAACTTGGGGCCTTTATATAAAGCGACCCTCATATAAAGCGCTTTTTGGCTGGTCTGCAGAAGAGCATTATACCAAGGTTTCACGGTATTCACATGCACTTAAGAGAATTTCTGATGCACATTTTGTAAATATCACTCACATCAGTCATACAAATTCTTCTTTATAATGAATATAACTCTGTTATAATGCCACACAGTCATGTGTAGCCAAAACCTTTTCAAAATTATTTTTCCAACTGAACTTTGTTGATTCAACTAAGAATTTATGTTTAACTGAAGGAGCAAAAAATCAATAACAAGTTCCATTCTGATTAACAAATCAAGGAAATAAAACACACACACACACACACACACACATACACACACACGCACACACACACACACACACAGAGGAAAATTACATAACCTTTTGCAATTACTTTAATAGAAAATAATATAAATTATTATCATTACTAACAACTTTGCTATCTGGTTTAACACATACTCTGCTTTCCAGTTTAACCACTGAGAATACCAAATCATATGGTTTACAACGTATAGTACCAGGAAAAAATCTCTTAAACTGAAAAACAGAGTTGTTAGTAATAATAGAAACACCAAAGTTTACAAGCAAGAAGTGTAACCCATTGTTCTCAAATTAATAATGTTATTTCAACACTAATGATATCTATAATGATCTGATATAAAATTTATGAACATGTGTTACCCAAATACATTGTTATGTTGTAATTTCTTCTGAACTACATATTATTCAATTTATTTGTGACATCAACATTGTAACGGGACAGATTTGAGGGGTTTTCCTTTATTTCAATTGTGAATACGACGTAGTGTAGTTACCCATACAAGGCCTCAATCTATAACAATAGAAATTCCTGCAGGTGACGCCCATCTGCATGTTGGTCCCGAAAATCTGTAAACAAGTACAGTTCGCAGTTACTATGGAATGTGAGCAAGCGCGGAAGTGCCCGTTTGTACAGTTAAATTATCACGTACACGGCTAGTTGATCAGTTACAGTGGATGGAGTATATGCAGTGTTACATATTTGCCATGTCACGTGGTTCCTTCCTGGACCAATGAAATACCAAGTTGCCGCGGGATGGCTGGCCATCTTGAAAAAGACTGTTAGCGTCCTCTTGTCTTACTACAGCCAGCGGAAGCGGACCGCGCGGTCGTATAAAAACTTAGCTCGAGCAAATTAGGGTCGGCCGACCAGTAAATCCTGCTATTTTAATTTAAAACAAGTCAATCAGGTTATAGTGATCAAAGAGAAGTAATCTGCAAATAATAACAGTCTAAACTATAGTCTAAACTATAAAAGTCTAATAATAGTCTAAACTATACTTTAATTTCATTTTCTAATTTTGGAGAACTAGTCTGACATGAAGTTTTAAGTTAAAAAATAAAATTTAATTAATTTCTCTTCACCAAAAAATGAGTTGCGTAAGTTATTTACATAACCTGTAAACAATGCTTGCTTCTACGTTCGTGTGACAAGATCCTGGCCCGAGAAAACAGTTTATGAGGTAGGTAAAAATAAGTAATTTTATGTATTTATATTTGTATCAATAGATAAAACTTCACACTTATTTTCGGAGTGTGTTAGCAAAATCAAGTGTTAACAGTGATGGCGTAACCACGAGGATGAAAGGATGAGTACTTAACATGAGCAGTTTGAACAGACAAAAACATTTCAATTTTAATTAATTTCAATTCACCAATATTAATTATGAAAATTAAATAAAAAGCGTTTTTTTATATAAAAGATATGATGAATGACTGAGAGCGTGAGCAAACTGGGTCGCCTTCCAAAGTAGATATAATTTAGTTAAATACGTAAATATAATTTTATAGGAATTATCTTTAACTATATTTCAGAATCTATTTTCAGAATACAAAATGTAGAGAAAGACGAAATAAAATAATATGTTAAGTGAACGTATAAATATGTATTTGTTATTTGCATTTACCTGTTTTTCTCTGCCGAGTACACCAGACGACACTTTGGTTAATTTGCACAAGAACATCAAGGTTTAAGTTTATTTCAATTGACATCCAATAAAGGTAGGTGACACAATTTAAATATTTTAATCATTTAATTATTTTGTACCACTTCAATCGGCGCCTGTACAGCGACGTTGTAAATTAAATTTAATAATTTACAACCTGGTCGAAATGGCAGAGAAAAATAAGAGTGCAAATTTATATGAGGGTGTAGAAGGGGGGTCAATTTTAAACGTTACGCAAGACGATTTAATATCGACAAATATTAACGAGAGCGTAGACAATACAACAGACGAAATAACGATTGAGACGGTAGACGCTAAGAGTAGGAAAATCGACAATGTAGACGTAAATATCACTATAATATTGACGACTCGGAACACAAAGTTTTTTATAAGTAAAAACGTAAAGTTTTACCTTACAGCCTAAACCGGCTTTCACCTATAGAAGGCTTCATCAGAGGCTGTCGTTAGTAGCGCTGCTCGTCTTGTTGTTGGCGACGAGAAAGTGTTTCGAAAGATTGAAGCTGTGTGTGTGTGGTGAGATGTGTTCGAATAATGCGTGCGATTTCCAAATGATGTGACTAAGTACGAAATCCAAGAATGTAGACGTACTTAGTCAGTTAGCATTGTTTATGGAAATGATGAGTAGTAAATTTGACCAACAAAATGAGAAATTTGATAATTCATATTATTTACTTTTATTGATGAATTTAATCATAATTTTTAAAATTCCAAAATTCTTCAAATGAATTTATTTTATACCTACTCTTACCTAGACATTAACAATCATAACAAACAAAACAAAACAAACAACTTCTTTCTATTATAAATGCCCTGATCATTACATCTGTTTACAAACATATGATATGAACAATATAAATCAGTTAATACAGTATCAACACACTCAATTAGCAATATATCTTGAACATAAAAACACGACACAATCTGTACTTCAAAACCTCAAACAAAAAAATTTTTTTTGCAATAAAATGAAATAATATTTTATTAAACGTATATTCTGATAATTATTAGAAAGAAATTTATCAAATAAAATTACATTGATTATTAAAAGAATATATGGCTCGATTACATTGGTCAGTATACAGTTCACACCAGCCATCAGCTGATGTCTTACGGTCAGGTGAATGACCTTTCCTTAGGCACACCACATACAAATAATACAATGTAAAACACATAACACATTTTATAATTCCTACACACTAACATAGTACAACATAATTTTACATATTAATCCTCTCTCTTAGAATTAATCTTTTCCAAATCAGTAAAGTCATCTATAAAATTATCATACAGAGCATAACATATTTAAATTAATTACTTCTTAACAAATTATCTGCTGTAAAATGTTAATCATCTGCCTTTAGCATAGTATCTCTTGACTCAAAATAAAATCATTTAATCCGCTCATCCGCCTCATTCAGTTTACGTCAGTTTAAGGTTTTAATTCGTTACTACCCTTAGTAACCTCCTTTCCACACACACTATGACCCCCCCTGGACTGTGGCGCCCAGTTGCTTCCACAAGAACAGAAGTTTTTTAGGGGGTAGACGCTGCCTACCCCGTTCTTGCTTCGGCCTTACAAAACATTCGGTATTACTGATGTCCGAGGACACCAGTAATCCTACTAAAATTTAGTGATATGCCCTTATATGGTCTACCATCCCATTCAATGGATAGCCGCTGTTCCATAGTTCTGGTGATTCCCCTGATTTACCCCCCGGTTAATTTCTAAATTCACCTCTTACAATGATAACAGTTATGGACAGTTTAGGCAGAACGTGACACAATGATCCCCGACCATAGCTGTCAAAGCTGAGCCAATTCCACAGTCAGGGTTCGGTGAGGCCGTGACCGCCCGAAAATGAGGAATCACTTTAGTTTATATTACACACATTACATTTACATGTTTAGATTCCTACACACCTACATAATCAACATAATAGACATTAACCTTGAACATTAACATTGCTACATTAAACTAAACAATTCACCTTTACATAATTTGTATAGAAAATTATAAACATTACAACTTGAACTTTCTATTAACTAGTTTTATATCAACCTTTAATTATTTATCATTTACTATAATTCAAATTTATTATCAACATTCAATTTACCTCACATTTCATTTGTTATTATATCTCAACTATGAATTTTTTATTTCACATTTTCATCATCAATTGGTTTAGGTGATTCTCAGTCATTCATAATGATTCGATTTACTAAAATGGGTACTAAAATATAAACTTACCCCCCTTCTTCCTTCTAACAATCACTAACAGATTTACATAGGGTGACACCAATCTCTCCATAATAACCCCATTCAACACTAATTCCACTTAAATCCTTCCACTCTTATAATAAAATAAAATACCTTATACCCTCTTTGTAACTAGGATATGTGTTCCCTAACCGGCAATTCCATTCATACCCTCTTGCCCTCCACCAAATATCGGCAAGCACTCTTCGACCCTTCACAATTACCTGCCCAACGACGCACGTTGATCACTCCCTACAACATCACCCTCACTACAAAATTTCACCACCATCTATTTATTCTCTAATTACATTACTCTCATTACTCTACATATCTGCACTCCCTCTACTGTGTCCCTACTACTGACCCATTTCTGTCTTACTTATATTCCCAAAAATCTTATTTCGTCTAACACCCACTGAAAATAACTTTAATCTGATTCAATGGCCTTATTGAAATAATTATTATCACCCAAACTCTATCTATTACAACATTTTACATTAAATTAACCATTGAAAATTACATTGGAAAACTCATAACTACCTCAAATTAATTTCATCATTTAATTCAAACCTTTAAAACTCATTTAAAATTTATTATTCAAACATTAAAACATTTTACTTGATTTAAACTGCATTATAAACTTCATACTTACAGTACATCACTCAAAACACATGATTCCTGTTATTGACACAAAATTATAAACAATTCATCACCACCAATATCACGTACAACCATATGTACCTTCTGAAACATTATAACAATCATATGATTCCACAATTAAATACATTTTACATTTATTCAATTACTGTTTATTATCAAATTCCAATCATATAAAATCACTTAAATTCATTATCAAAATCTCTTTATACAACATTTTAAATTATTTATACACTATTTTAAATTAATCAATTACTTCATCTCAAATTATTTTAATTCCATCAGTTATTTAAAACACAAGTTATTTTAATTACCTTACTCCAAAACAATTACAATTCATTTATTACCAACTCTCATTATTTATTTAGTCTAAGAAATTATTATTTATTATTATGAAATCAATCTCTACTACATACACACATTGTTTACATAGAATACATAGCAACACAAACACAATTAATTTCACTATAAATTTATTTACAATTTCTTCGTCATTATTCTTCTGTTTACCACACCTCATTTCATTAGTTAGCTAGGTCATCACCATAAACTAAAATAATTAAAATGTCCATTCACTGATTTTTTATTTAACCCCCATCATCATATATTAACCTGATGTATTTATAACATAGCTCATTCTTATCGACATACATTACATTATAATTATTATTGTAATGACTACTTTCGTTAATTATATTAACATAGTAATTAACCACATATTTGTCTCCCATTAATTCATAAAACACGTCTACTTTGGTATTTTTTGTCCAGTCTCCGTCAGTATTTTTTGTTAACATAAGATAATTTATGTTATCATATTCTTCTACTATATCCATAACCGTACAAGGTAAGTGTTTATCATCTACAGCGGTATCATCAAAATCATCCATCTTTATTTCACAAGGTAAGTCAATTTTCTCACCTCTCTCAATATCTAAACTCTGCACTAACATTTCATAACCTATATTAATCTCAAAAATCTCTATCTCTCTCGTTCTCTCTCTCTCTCTCTCATCACAATACCTCTCACAACCCCCCTGAACTATCTCAATCCATGCAAAGGGCCACACAAAATCACTAAAATACATCCTGGCTTTACCAGGTACATCACCACAAAAACTTAAAGGACCATTTGGAGACACCATGTCTCCCACATAACCTCTGGAGGAACCTTCGTCCTCATAAAACACATGTGGAGTCTTTACTCCATTTATACCACAGGGAAAATTTGCCCTCTGCCCTCCATACACACCTAACTTCTCTTCACGCTCTCTCTCAATCTCATTAACAACTACTACCTCATCACTAATTTCTACTCCTACTAAACTCTCATCGTCACTATCATTATTCAATGTATCACTCTCTGATACCACATTTTCAATTACATCACCATTTTTAATTATATCATTGTTATTAGACTCACTACCGTAATTACCACTTACCTTGTAATTAATTTCTTCACTGTTTGTTGTCATATTACCACTGTCACTTACCTTTTTATTCATTATCTGATTTATTCTACTATATAATCTTTTATTCATCTCGTTAATTTTCTCTTTGCAACTGTTGCTTATTGATTCTAAAATCTGCTCTTTAATACCATCACGTGTATTAATTTCATTCACTTGTTTACTAAAATTAATATTTTGTTGTTTAATTTCGTTTCTGACTTCGTCAAATTTAATGTTTTGTTCATTCAATTTATCATTCATTTTAATGTTTACTTCATCAAGTTTAGCATTGAAATTACTTTTTTATTTCTTTAATTTCGCTCTTCTGTTCATCAAATTTGGCATTAAAATTACTATTCATTTCAGTAAATCTACTTTCATTTTTAACATCTTGAGCTTTCATAAAATTAAACAAGTCATCTAACGACACTTTACTGACTGTAGGTGTCAATTTGGCGTTTACTCCGCTCATAATCATTGAGTCGGTCTCGCTTAAATCGCTATTTATTTGACCCTCAATGTTGCTCTCAGTGAAGCTGACGTTTTCGTCATTATCTTTATTAGCACTCATTTTTTTATATTATCTACTAGATTCTAATCTCACAAATTTTAATCTTATATGTATTCAGCATTAATTTACTGTTATACTCATTACTTAACTATGGTATACATATCATATAACCTTTACGTAATTTATATGCACTCCTAAATCACACTTATATTCACTTGTAGGTGTAGTTTTTGTACAAAATTTAATTTATAAAAACTGTCTCTGTTCGGACGCCATTGAGAAGTTATTTTTCAACTTACAAAATAATAATTAATAAGAATACACATTTTCTACAAATCTTACCTTTCTCGGGTCCCAGGTTCTTCGCACGAACTCGTGAAGAATAAGCGTGATTTAGGGTTGCATTCTTTAATAAATTACACTCTCAATTACTGCATTAGATAGTTGTATTTTATTCAACAATTCTTTTTAAAATTTACTGGCTTTTCATTTTTCTCCTCAAAACTATTATTGATCTTTTTAATTACTTTTCAACAATACAAAAACAAACATTGTATTTTACTTATTCTAATAACTAGTTTAAATATTTTTTATTTACAGAAACCCAGCATTTGCTCATTCACTCTTTCACACACATTTTGTCCCCTTTTTAATTTTTTTTAAAAACAAGAGATCTCTTTTCCATTCTAATTTTGAACTTCCGTTTTTTTATTTTAATTGAAATGGTAGGTTTACTTCCCTGTTGTAGTAATGTAGAGCGCGTGTCGAAATCAGTCCACTTTAGTTCATTTGTTTATTCCGAAAGATAAATTTTGATCACTGACGACTATCTGCTATTTCACTATTTTCCACTACATACTTTATCACACTTTTACTGGTATCACTTTATACCCCACTTTTATTCCATATTTTGGAATTTTGATATGTTTTCACTCCTTCGGCCGGTCCGTCTACATTTTTTAATGTATCTCAGGCGGACCGCGCAATAACGCAACTGTGCGCGTTAGATGTTATTAGCTGACTGCTTTTGTTCAGTGCGCACACCACGCTAAGGTATTTATTCATATGTGCCCAAACCATGGGAACATTGGCCGCCTGAGCCCGCGTGTGGGGGCGCGTACGCACCCTTGTTGAAAGTCTGCATTCCTGTACCACAACGCGACAGTTTCAACGATACAGTCAATTCACAGTGTATGCTTGTTCACAATTCCCAATGCGTACTTTGCACTGACTGTTACTGAACAGTACCAAGACTGGTCTAAAATAATTAAAATTGGTTTCACCCCTTTTGCCCCGTTACAATACCTCCCGAATGAGAGGTTTTCTGCCGAAACAGAAAAACTCTCATTGCTAAACCATAAGAGGATCAGTGAGGATATGGCGCCAACAACCCCCTTTCTAGTTCTTAACATGTCATGGGTAAACTACCCCCCTAGCTCGGCGACTACGGCTACACCTGAACGAGATTACTGGACTTCTCTGGGCGAGATCCCAAGTTACAAGAGTAAGACGAAATAAAATAATGTGTTAAGTGAACGTATTAATATGTACTTGTTATTTGCATTTACCTGTTTTTCTCTGCCGAGTACACCAGACGACACTTTGGTTAATTTGCACAAGAACGTCAAGGTTTAAGTTTATTTCAATTGACGTCCAATAAAGGTAGGTGACACAATTTAAATATTTTAATCATTTAATTATTTTGTACCACTTCAACATTCTACTAAAAGCGTATTTGATTATAAAACTGATGTCAATCACTGACCTGACTCCTTGATTTAACATGGAAAACAAAGAACTGAGAGCTCTGAGCCGTGTGAAATCCATAATGTGTTCCTGCTTCATTGCATACTCCAGACAACGAACAACCAATCCATCTGGTGAGAAGTGTGGCTGTAGAATAATTGAGACATCCAACTGTACCTATGAGAACAAAACGTATACATGTGGTTAAAATTTTAGTGGGCATCTTGAAAGCTAAATTACATTAGATCCACAATAACATCATTATCTCGACATCACAACAAAAACCTCGAGTGTATTTTGAGTTGTATAGATTTTGGGAATTGAATCATATAGTGTGCCATGTAGCAGGGAAAGTTTTTTAGAAAATAATTATATCTTAACATAGTTACTTCAATAAACACTGTAGGGAACAAAATTAAGATTTTGCTATGATTCAGGGAGCCAAAATCAATAAACCCTTTTTTTTAGTAAAAAACTAGCTTTTCCTTTACAACAGTTTGTTTATGACCAGCTGTGTATGAACTGACGCATGCTTACTAGCTAAGTCTCATACCAAATATTTCTTTAATATGCAGTAAATGCTAACACAGTTTAAAACATTATGTAAACTAAAAATCAACATACGTTATCAGTGAATGAAAGTACGAGGGTCATTCAAATATGTATCGGATTTTGTACATGTGGACTCAGGAAGAGGAGTGAGTGAGGTAGGGCACTTGAGGTAGTTAGGTGGGGATGTGTGGAGGTGAGGGAACGCCCAGCCATGCCTGCAGAACACGGTCCTGCAACAGTAGCACGATGTCTGACCATGAGGTACCTTCGTCTGTTGAGCAACGGGTAATTATCTGATTTCTCGCCAATAAAGGTGTGAAATCAGCTGAGATTTTGACCAGACTCCAGGCACAGTTTGGAGACGCTAATCTGTCAAGAACACAAGTGTTTAATTGGGCCAAACATTTTTTAAGTGATCATCATGCAGTGGAGAGGGGGCGCCGGTCAAGGCCAAAACTCGCCTGTCAGCAGAGAAAGTTCTGGCAACTGTGTTTTGGGACTCAAGGGGTATGTTGCTGATTGATTTCCTTCACAATCGAAAGATGGTGAATGCGGCATATTACTGCCAGCTGTTGGTTGACATCAGGGCTGCTTATCGCAACAAACGACGCCAGCAACCAATTTGTGATGTTCTGCTTCTCCTTGACAATGCATGGCCGCATACTGCAGCTCAAACTTGCAATAAACTCATTGAAATTCACTGGACACCTCTTGAACACCCTCCTTACAGTCCAGACTTATCTCCGTGTGACTTCCACATGTTTGGTGTGCTGAAGGAAGCATTAGGAGGGGAAAAATTCAACAACGATACAGACGATTTGCGCAATTGGCTGTTGGAGTGCCTGTCTTCTTTTTTTGATGAGGGGATCAAGAAGCTACCTATCCGGTGGAGAAAATGTATTTCTGTTGAAGGAAACTATGTAGAAAAATAAGATTTTTTTTTTTGTAATTTTATCTGTCACCAATAAATCTGTATAAAAAAAAATCCGGTTTATATTTGAATGACCCTTGTAACAAGTGTTAACAAAAATCTGAATAATGCACACCAAAACTGTTAACAAAAAATTGGGACAAAATGTCTCCAACCATTTCATAGCCTGGCCAAATACATGAAGCGAGTTTTTATTTAAATAATTATCCCTACTCAGTTCACATGTTCTCCAGTTAAAATCAGAGTTTAATAAAAACAACTTATTTATTTATTATCGACCATAGGAAACTCGTTTGGAATAGATTATTTCCTCCATTCAAAGTTAAGCATTTCCAAACACAAACAATGATTATTAGTTTCTTGTCATTAACAAATATAATTAATGCATAAGAATTTGCTAATAAAGCCTCACCGATAAACTTCATACAAGACTTAGTTAAAGGCTTGGTGTTTTGTGTATGTATGTATGTATGTGTGTGTGTGTGTGTTTTGTTTCGACAGCACAGCTGTATGTTTACCACAACCTAAGCATCACTCTTCTTTAACTTCCTACTGTAATGGGGCAATCCTGAGTCGGTGTCATTTTATTCAATAATATGGTGAAATAAATATATAAAGTGTTGTAAAAGTGAATATAACCAGTTGAAGGGCGGTCTGCAGCAACGGTGATTCATATTTAGTCTGGCCTAAGACATTAACTGTGTGACGATGTCAACAACCAACCGCATATCTAACATCATTTTGTGACCATATACGGCAGAAAACGTCATATTATATTTATGCCCATCACTCAACAATGAAGTGAACCACATACGAAACAGGATGATGTGTCATAAAGGACAGTAAATAATGCATACGTTTGAGACAATTATGTTACGACGACAAAATTCAAATAGCCAAGAGCGGCGAATAATTGGTTAGCCGTGGGCTTGCATCTGGCATCTCGCTGCTCTACGAACACGGACTTTGCCGCAGCCAGATGTAACAAAAGCCTGGTGGTGTGGTTTTGAAACTTTAGTTCATCGAAGGTCGGAAATCACCTATGAATTACTAGCAGGATGCCAGAGGATAACCACCAGAGCCAGTGAGAACAACCGATACGTCACTGGAATACATTTCGGACTAGCAACTGGTAAACAACGAGACTCCATGGACACGCAGCGTAAGTGAAGGCAGCCATCATGTGCACATTCTGTTAAGTGTTTGAAAAAATATACAGGTACCTGTTTTTTACTTACTTCTTACTTCTTGGCACATGCGTCCAATTCATCCGCAATCGATGGCACGATGCACCTCGTACACTTGAGCAGCCAGAACCAGTAGTTTTTTATCTCTCAAAATTGTTTTCATTTTTGTGTCTTGGTCCAATTTACTAAGTTGCTCCTTCACCCTTATTTTCTTGCATGTCTGGTGATGCGTACATTCCAGGAGTATGTGTTGCAGTGTCTCAATCCCAGTGCCACACCTCTTGCACAAGGGGGACTCAGTCAGGTTGAATCGGTGAAGGTAGTGTTCTGTGATTATGTGCCCTGTTCTGGCTCTAGAAATGAAAGTCTGGATTTGTCTGTTGGTATTTTTATACATCTCAAGATCACTGGGTGTTTGTTGAATCTCGTAAAGTTTTCGTGCGACTGACGATGTTTTCCATTCATGTGTCCACACGTCCTTATGTGTTTGCTTGATGTAGTTTATGCTGGATGTAAGAATTTCCACCTTTTGTGGTTTAGGTTCCATACTAGCCGCCAACTTTGCGAGTTTATCTGCTCTCTCATTCCCCATTATGTCTACTGTAATGACCCGGAATCCGCTGGAAGCATATTTCTTTCTTTAAGCCTTGAAGTAATTGTTGAATGCTGTGTATATAGTAAAAATAATGTGTTGGTCTGTAAGATGAAATCGCCTGCAATGATGACTTGGAATCAGTAAAAATGCAAATCTGCATGGCCTCTAATTCAGTGCAGAACTGTAGAGCTGTGTAGATGGCCAGTAATTCTGTTTCCAGGCTCGATGATGCCAACAGTGGAATGGGATATTCAATTTTTAAAACCGGTATGAACACACTAGAGCCTGAATGGTGATTACTTGTATTCAATGAGCCATCTGTATAAATATGAAGGTAGTTTACATATCTGGATTTGATCACTTCCATGGTAATTTGCTTCAGTTCTTCTGTACGTGCTTGCTTTGTTAACCCATAAGGCAGTTCGGTGTCCATAGTCGGCACTGACCAGGACCAAGGTGGTATTGGGTTGACTGTAGGTATTTCTCTAGGTTCCTTCCTATCTTGTTCCAGTATAAATGAGGCAGTTCTAAATGTAAACGACTGCTTGCAGGCATTATCGTGTACTTGTTTAAGAGGGTGCACACTCGGCAGTGTTTTTGCTTTCAAAAATGTATTACATGTTGATTAAGTTCTATTTGCATAGCTTCGATAGAGGTGGTTCTTGGACACTGTAGGCACGTTCTCAAAGCACAATTCTGCATTTTCTCTAGTTTTCTCATGTGTGTCACAGCAGCACCTCCCCACACTTCGCACCCGTAGGTCATTTTAGGTCTTATGTATTGGAGGTATAGCTGCCTCATAACTATTGCGTCACCACCCCATGTCTTGCTACAAACCATTTTCATTAGGTTAAGTCTTCCAAGAATTTGCTCTGACATTTTTGCAATGTGTTCATTCCACAGTAGCTTTTCATCCAAAGTTATGCCAAGGATTTTTGGATTGCTGTTGTATTTCATTGTAATACCATCCAATGTCAAAGCAGGACGAAAACCATTGAGTTTGTGTCGCCTTGTAAAAACTGTGTATTCCGATTTTGTGTGTGAGACTTTGAAATGCCACTTGTTGGTCCATTTACAGAATTCATTTATAGCTGCTTGGGTTGCTTTTGCTGCTAAATTTTCGCATTTTCATCTAGTCCATATTGTAATGTCATCTGCATAAATGGCTAACTTAGTATTTAGTGGTAACTCTGATGGTAAATCATGCAGGATTATGTTAAAAAGAGTTGGACTTAATACAGAACCTTGTGGAATGCCATTGTCAATACTGTTGGCTTTGGATGTGTAATTATTTATTTTTACTTTTATTGTTCTGTTTGTAAGGAACGAGTGCAAATAATGTAGAAGTCGTCCTCTTATGCCAATTTTTGCACACTGCAACATCAACGCAGCCGGCGACACCGTATCAAAAGTGGACTCAAGATCGATCATCACGGCCACCATCACTTGTTGTTCACTGAACCCTTTATATATGTCTTCTGTTAAGTACAAGAGAGCATCCACTTTACCATGTTGTGGGTGGAATCCAAACTGATTAACACCAAGAAGTTTATATCTCTCCAATCGCCAGTTTAATCGATTGTTGACAACTCTCTCCATCAACTTGCCCAAACATGCAGTGAGTGATACAGGTCTATACGAGTTAGTTGTTTCTTTGTTCTTTCCTGGTTTTAGCAATGGTATAATGACTGCACACTTCCAGTCCACCGGGTAGATACCCGTATTCCATATTTCGTTAATACGTTTGTGATAGATTCTAAGAGCTCTTCAGATATGTGTGCGAACATGTTATTGTGTATCTGGTCTTCTCCTGTAGCTGAGTTTTTGAGCTGTCTAATGGCTTCTCTGACTTCATTAATTTGAATTGGAATACCACATTCATCCCGGTGTCTAAACAAGTGAAACATGTTGCAAGACAGATATTGTTCTTGTTTAGTTAAAAGCTTTGGATAAGATGTTTTTGATCCTGATTTGTTTATATAATATTTTAAGAAACATTCAGCAATCTTCTCTTCATCTTGTTGAATGTCTCCCACATCATCCATAATGCAAGTTATTTTCTTATAACTCGAGCCCTCCATTGCTTTAAAGTTTTTCCAGACTGTAGCGCTGGGAGTATTGATATTTAACGTACTCACAAATTCCTGCCAGCTTCTTCTTTTGGCGGTCAAGTTTATTCTTTTTGGAATAGCATTGGCTCTATTATATTTAATTCGGTTTTCGATTGTGTTGTTTCTCTTCCATTGGTGACGTGCTCTTTGCCTTTCAGTCCTACCCGTAGCTGTCTCTCTATTCCACCAGATATTCATGGATTGGTTTGTTTTCTGCTTAATCTTCGGTATATGTTTCTCTGCTGCTTCCAACAGTTTGACTGTAATAATTTCTACTCTCTCCATTAATGGGTTGTTGCTCAAACTGATGTTTTTGGTCTCTTCTTTGAATTCTTCCCAGTGCGCTGATTTTATTTTCCACTTTGTAGATAGTGACAGGTTATCTTGGTTTTCTGTGTAGAATTGATGTTGTAATCGGGAAGTGGTCGCTAGACATGTCTTGGCCGACTTGCCAGTCATTAACACGGGAGTACAGGTCAGGGTAACACCACAGTGAGATCGATGGAGCTACATGATCCCGTACTTGCAGGTACCTGTTTTAAATACCACTAATAAAAATTGCCCCTGAATGATAAAGCGCTAAAGAAATGTAATTACAATTATTTAATTTGTGAGTGAGTGAAAGTAAAGGAATGCACGTGGTATTGGTGTATCTAAATTGTGAATGAGCGAGTGAAGTAAGATTTTTAAGTCACAATTGACTTAACAATAATGTATTAGAAAGATGATAAATGATGTTTCAGAAGAAAATAGTGCATTAAAACCAATTTTTCCATAACCAAAAGCTGTTGTGCAATTTGTTTGTTCGCGTGCGCCTATTGCTTTCTTAATCACTGTAGCCAAAGTTTCGCATAAACGAACCGTGGAATTTCTGAGGGGAGATTTTGAAAAGTCAGATGCGTAATTTGGGTTGAGTGTCATCCACAAACACTCTGGCGACTCTGGGCACTTCTGAAGGTAAGCAGGTGAGTACATTACAGGTGATACCTCTACAACCAGGACGGAGGAAAGTAAGTTTACAATTGGCGAGTCCCTGACAGGATTTTTGCGGGTGTTTAATTACGCGAAATATGCTCAACGGAGGTTGCAGTGATTGGGAACGAGTGTAGGTTGTGTAATTAACAACACATAGTTAAAATAAGAATTTTGTGTCAAAATAAACAAACCTCTTGAAAATAAATTATTAAAGATAGCAGATAAAATTAACGAAGTCAGCATAACTGACGAGACGTTTATGAGTGAGATGGGAGTCCGCTTGACTCCAGTGAGCCAGCTCGAGGGAAGTTCCACAGAGTCAGTTGACGTAAATGGCTCACCAGTCCAGTCAACCCCCATCTCAATCAGACACGAAAGTAAAACCAATGAAATTAAAGACATAATAGCAATGATGCAGTTGCTATTAAAGCAACAGAATAACATGTCAGATAAATTTCAGAGTGATCTAAATGTCAAATTCGAAGAACAAAAAATTGAGACCCATAGTAAGTTTGACAGTTTTCAGAGTGATCTAAATGTTAAATTCGAGAAGATCGATAATAAATTCGAAGAACAAAATATAAAAAATGAAATGAATTTTAAAAACTGGAAAGAACAATTACAAGATGAAGTAAACGAAAGTAGAAAGAGAAAGGAGGGGGTAGAAAATGGTACATATAATAAGGTAAGTGGCTGTAATGGTGTTAATGATAATTATGAGAGTATTGTGGGGGTAGAAGGTGGTGAAGAGACCAATAAATTAAACGAAAATAAAGACGATCAGGTAACATATAATACGGTAAGTAGGGGTGAGAAAAATGATGATATAATTAAAAATGTGGTGCTAGAGGAGTTATTATTAACAAAAATATATATACCAATAAGGTACAGGAATTCATAAAAAACAATAATATTAAAAAGCTACACAAGGATCCCACCAGCGCCTATGTCAAGGAATTAAACAACGCTATAAATAAATGCCCCAATCTCCTCAATGAAAGCACTAGACGTTACTTAAAACCCATAAATCCCAGGGCCCCAGAACTTACAGGTTTACCCAAAATACATAAAGAAGATATGCCAATACGCCCGGTTGTAAATTACACGACTGCCCCTGGTTATAGGACGGCTAAAAGCTTAGTAAAAATCATAAAAGAGAACATTGACATAGTAAATAACTACAGCATAAAAAACAGCTACAATCTCGTTGAAAAAATTAAAACTATTAAATCAGCACCACATTATAGGTTGGCTTCATTTGACGTAACTAATCTGTACACCAATGTGCCGGTAGATGAGACAATGACAATTCTCAGAATAGCTTAATTAATACAAATAGGTTAGGTAGAAATGAAATTGATGAACTTATGCAATTGCTAAAAACAATACTCAAACAAAATTATTTCTCTTATAATAATGAGTATTTCATGCAGGAGGATGGTCTGGCAATCAGGTCATCTTTGTCGGGAATTTTAGCGGATCTATACTTGAACCACTTTGAGAATACATTTTTAATGTCTAGTCTTAATAAACAGCGAGACAAAATTAAATTTTACGTAAGCTACGTTGACGACACTTTTATGATATTCAATGGAACGAGTAGACAAATAGAAAATTTGAAAGGATATATGAACAGCATAAACATGAAAATCCAATTTACCCTAGAAATGGAGAATAATCGCTGCCTGAACTTTCTTGATCTCACTATCAGCAAATATAATGACCGTTTTAGATTCAAAATTTATAGAAAGCCCACCACCACGAATAATTACTATTCATGCTGATTCGTACCATCCATATTCCCAAAAAATGGCAGCCTTCAACGCGTTCGTTCATAGAATGCTTGCTATTCCCCTTGAGCAAAAGAGACTAATATAATCAAAAGTATAGCTATCGCTAATGGGTATAACAGTGGAATCATAGACAAGCTTATAAGAAAACACTCGGTAAAAATCAATAGTATAAGCAGATTAACCGGCCCATCTAAAGAAGATACTAAGTTTATAGTAACTGAGTACACGAATGTACTACCAGTCATTGTAAAGAATGAGCTGAAAAAACGTAAAATAACAGTGGCCTTTAAAACCACAAATAACATCAAAAAACGTTTGGGACAAAGAACTCATATCCCGGCTGAAGAGAAAACTGGAGTGTACAAGCTTGAATGCGATGACTGTGACAAATTCTATATAGGACAAACGGGCAGGCTGTCAGCCGAACGATTTAAAGAACACCTGCCCAAAAGTGATATCTCGAAAACTAGATCCAGTTACGCTCAGCATTTAATGCTGTATAATCATAAGTACTCAGACTTCCACACAAACTTTAAACTGCTTCATAATTGTAAAAAGGGTGCATACATGAACGCTGTGGAGGAATATGAGATATACAGGGCTTCTAAGTTACAAACGGACCAGCTACTTAATGACAAAGTTTCGTTCCGATCGAATCTGCTGTATAACACGGCCATCCATATCGATGGGTCAGCGGGCAATGATAACAGTCATATAAGACAAAGTGCAACAGTTGGTCGTTGGCAACGAGACGATGCGCATCGGACTGTGCCGTGACTGTGTCGGTGTTAAATTATGTGTGGTGTTTTTGTGTTTGTGTATTTTAACTAGTTGACGACCCCTTTTGGGTGAACTTGATGTTTTTATAGTATTGGAACCTGACGATGAGAATTTATTCTCGAAACGTGTAGTTTTAAGAAAAAACCAAATAAGTCACAAGACGGAAGTTAATACAGGTAATTGCCTAATATTAATCCTAAATATCTAGAGAGTAAGGTTGTGAATATTGAGTGATAATGAAGTTTTAGTGGAAGTAGAAATTAATGGCGAGATAGTGAGTATTGATGAGTTAGTGAGAGAGTATGAAGAGAGTTATTTTGTGGATATGGGGCAGAGGGTAAATTTTCCCCGGGTTTATTGTGAACCAAGATGTTTACAAATGTTTTTGAAGGGTGAGAGTCCCTTATTGGAAAACGATGCGTTTTCAAATTGTTCCCTGAGTTTTTGTGGTGTTAATGGAAAAGCCAGGAGGTGTTTTAATGTAGCAGTACCCTCTGCATGGGATGATAGAGAAAGTGTGAAATGGTGTTATGATGAGAGGTATTTAGAGAGAGAGAGAGAGGATAGAGTTGTTTGAGATTAGTAGAAGTTATAAAGACTTAAGAGATATAATGAATAATGAGAGAGTTGATGATTATGTTGAATTCTTACCTGGCGATGTAGTTAGTGCAGCAAGAGGTGATAATATTGTTGATGACTTACCTGTATATAAGATGGGATTGTTAGTAGTACATGATTACTATACGAAAGAAATGATAAAAGATTTAATCATAACAGATGATACTAAGGGAGAATTGACCATACCAAATGTCGACAGGATTTTTAAATTAATAGTATACAATAATGTTTTTGAATACTATATTGATACAATGGATAAAATTAATGATGATGGTTGTTATAATCATAATAACAATAGGTATTTAATAAAAAATGAATTGTGTAGACGTAAGACCAGATTATTATTTGATGATGGTGGTTAAACATGTAGTGTTTATGAACATTTAATTATGTGATTAGGGGTTTTGAAATGGACTGTATTATGAAATGATTTGTGGTAAACGATAACGAATAATAATGTAGATTGTATATACTTTTGTGTTGATGTTAAATGTAATAATGTAGCAAGGTGAAGTATACTCAACTTTGTGAATTTTGTTAAAGTAATGAAATGTCTTTGATAAAATAATTGAATTAATTTGAAAGGAGATAATAAATGAAATATTGTATAAGATGAATGTTGATAACAAATAAAAAATTTTTGAGAATTTAATGGTATAGTAAATGATAAATAATTGATGGTTGATTAATAAAAAGTTCAACTGAAATTAAAGTGTAATGTTTATAATTTTATATGCAAATTTAAAGGTGAATTGTTTAATTTGATGTAATAATCCCAATGTTAATTATGAGTGTATTATGTTTTATTATGTAAGTGTAGGGATCGTAAACATGTAATTGTGTTCCTGGGGGGACATAGAGAGATGGATGGCCGGTGGCAACGGTACATGCTGCGAGGGTGCGACTCCGCCTTTGGGGACTTAGCCCTCATTGACCGAGTAATAGTATTATACTAAGATAGGTGAAAGTCCTTGAGGTCACTGACAATTGTGTAATGCGGGGTATCAGGGGTTAAGGGAAATTAGTTTAAGTTGGGGGGATTAGTATAAGTTGATGTAGAGTGGAGGAGGTGTATAGTAGAAAGAGGAGTGTGACCGTGTTGTCACTGAAATTTTAATAGTGCTTAAATCTGTTGTTTATGTTCAAAGTAAATGAGGCAGTAAGATACTGAGCTAGTGTTAAGAAAAATTCAAGAGGTTTAATTAATAATGTAAAAGAGTGATTTGATTAATAGACAGGAAGTCTCATATATTTTATTTCCAATTGGAATCGAGGAGAAAAGTATAATGAAAAGAGAAAAGAATTTAGATTAAGCCAGTATGTTATGTTAAGAATTTGTAAACGTGTGATAGAGTGATAGATTCATAAAAGCCAGTACTACAAATAGAGGAACCAGTACGAAATAAAAAGGGAACATATCAGTTCAGTATGGGGAAAAATGTAAGGCCATATTGTAATCAGGGCAGGAGCGTCTAGCGCCTGAGTGTTCTTGCGGTGTTGGGATTCTTGCTAGAAAGTCCAGTAAGTTCATTCAGGTGCGGTCACGATCGTCAGAGCAGGGGGTAAGTACCCATATTTTACTAAATTTCAGGGGGTTCACGGCGCCTTATACCGACTGATCCTTTAGGAATGATTGTGTCAAAGAAAGTTTTCATGCTTTGGCACGAAACCTTTCTTTGAGGGGGTTTTGTAATGGGGCAATCCTGAGTAGGTATCATTTTATTCAATAATATGGTGAAATAAATATATATAAAGTGTTGTAAAAGTGAATATAACCAGTTGAAGGGCGGTCTGCAGCAACGGTGATTCATATTTAGTCTGGCATAAGATATTAACTGTGTGACGATGTCAACAACCAATCGCATATCTAACATCATTTTGTGACCATATACGGCAGAAAACGTCATATTATATTTATGCCCGTCACTCAACAATGACGTGAACCACACACGAAACAGGATGATGCGTCACAAAGGACAGCAAATAATGCATATGTTTGAGACAATTGTTACGACGACGAAAATTCAACAGGATGATGCGTCATAAAGGACAGTAAATAATGCATACGTTTGAGACAATTATGTTACGACGACGAAAATTCAAATAGTCAAGAGCGGCAAATAATTGGTTAGCCGTGGGCTTGCATCCGGCATCTCACTGCTCTACGAACACGGACTTTGCCGCAGCCACACGTAACAAAAGTCTGGTGGTGCGGTTTTGAAACTTTAGTTCATCGAAGGTCGGAAATCACCTATGAATTACTAGCAAGATGGCAGAGGATAACCACCAGAGCCAATGAGAACAACCGATACGTCGCTGGAATACATTTCGGACTAGCAATTGGAAAACAACGAGACTCCATGGACACGCGGTGTAAGTGAAGGCAGCCATCATGTGCACATTCTGTTAAGTGTTTGAAAAAATATACAGGTACCTGTTTTAAATACCACTAATAAAAATTGCCCCTGAATGATAAAGCGCTAAAGAAATGTAATTACAATTATTTAATTTGTGAGTGAGTGAAAGTAAAGGAATGCACATGGTACTGGTGTATCTAAATTGTGAATGAGCGAGTGAAGTGAGATTTTTAAGTCACAATTGACTTAACAATAATGTATTAGAAAGATGATAAATGATGTTTCAGAAGAAAATAGTGCATTAAAACCAATTTTTCCATAACCAAAAGGTGTTGTGCAATTTGTTTGCTCGCGCGCGCCTATTGCTTTCTTAATCACTGTAGCCAAAGTTTCGCATAAACGAACTGTGGAACTTCTGAGGGGAGATTTTGAAAAGTCAGATGCGTAATTTGGGTTGAGTGTCATCCACAAACACTCTGGCGACTCTGGGCACTTCTGAAGGTAAGCAGGTGAGTATATTACAGGTGATACCTCTACTAGACGGACGGAGGAAAGTAAGTTTACACTACGTTACCCATAATAATTTAATTTCTTCTTTCTACTGTATTCTTCAGTAACATTTTTCCTTTTTTCTAAGCGATATCCATTTAAAACATTTCTTAGACAATCTTTCCTCCTTCACCCTTTTCATTTGTCTGTACGAGGAAAGTTGTTACTTCTCTGCCTAAGAGTGTTTTCTTTACCTGAAATCTTTGTATAAAAGTATGCTTGTGTTGTAATATAAATTTAGGAGAGTAACAACACATTTTTATAGATATTTCTCACAGCATATTATTTTATTTTAAGATTTTTATCCAATGTCCAAACTTCGAAGCAAAATCTTCTGCACTATCTATTAATAATTAAACATCTGCAGCTCTATTGCACTTGTCTAGTCATTTAATTGATTTGTTATTATTCTCCCTCTTCAGCTATTCCCCACAAAACATCTTTATAATCTCTTCCATCACTTCTCAACGGTAGTCAAACTGTTATAATCCCTTCTACTTTTTATGGTCCCTTTGTTGGTAACTAGACTGTGCCCTTTGCCACAAGCATACTATGTTTTTTTAAGAGTATTTGTTTTCAAATTCAATCTTCAAAGTCTACCATTAATTTGAGGATACACCATACACATTCTCAACTGAAACAACCTGGTTGCTGACAAACAAAAGATAGGAAGGGGTCAAGGAGACCAAATATGAAAATCTATAAAATCATCAGATCAGTGTTGTATACAGGAAGGCACTAAGCACAAGAGGGAAAATGAAAATTTTGTATTGGACCAGTGTATGGACATGAAGAAAAGGAAAATTGAAAGGCCCGACGATAAACCAGATATGGTGATGGAGTAGAAGAGCAGAACACGTATTCAGATGAGGGAGGTGTCAGAGAGGACCAGGAAAGCCTAGAATAAGATGGAATGACCTAAGAGGCCAAAGACTTCGCATTCTTGGGAACAAGAAAGGATGACACAGGACATTCTTAAGGAGGAAGTTTGGTGAACCTAAAAATCATCTGCAGTTTGTATGACTGGAAAAGTAAGTACTATGAATTATAACGAAAGCAGGAGTTACTTTTCATGTATGGAACATGGAAGTACTGTGTATGTGTACACTATTGATTGTATTATAAAAAACTGGTTATTTATGGAACAGTATAAACACTATTTAAAGAACTGGTAACACAAATATTTCACTAACACTTCTGTTTAAATTTCACTAACATATCCGTTTAAATTTGTACACTATAATAATTTTGCTGATAATCGCTGATCATAAAGTCAGAAAAACAGTTCTGTAGTCTGGTATTATCTGCCGAAGTTTCATGATGCATAAAAACTAAGACAAACCTGCATTGCGGGTGAAATTTCTTCATCTTTAGCACTTTCACTGGACAACTTTTTGGGAGCAAAGCCGAGAGAATCATCATCAGATTCTTCCAATGGAATGTTCCGCAAGCGGGCCAGATAATTTTCAAAGATCATTTCTGTAGAAAGAACATCTTCACTGAACCAGACCATACCACACCGAGAGACAGTTGCTAACGTTGCATATTTTAGATCCTGAACCTGTAACAATTTTTAAAATAAGTATTATATCATATTTCCATCAGAACATAAATTATTCCTTGAGTGGTAGTAGTGGTGCTGATTACCACACAGCACCATACAAATTCAGCAGTTTTTTAGTCCCCCAGCCAATTCACCCTGTGGAAATAAGTACCTAGTATTAAACTTAATGCAAGCCACACTACTTTCCTTGTGTGATAATACAGCTCAAGCTTGGCAACATATCTGTCTCTCATAAACCATTCCAATGGTACAAAAAGAAGTCTATTATTATCAATGCAAAACCAATCCCATTAAAAATTAAAAAAAAATTAAACAATTCGTAAAATAAAAATAAAAATTTCAGTCAGTTTCATGGCATGTATATAGCTCATATGAGTTCATAAAACAACCACCTTTGAGAGGCACTTTCTAATTCACAATGTCATGAAAAACTGTAAAGCTTTGAAGAAACAATAATGAGATAAGTCTTAACAGCCTCATCAAATGAAATTTTTTTGACACACACACAACATACAATTTATTAAATATGATATCTGCTCTAGTTTTACCTCAAACATCACCCTAACATTGGGTGGCAGAGAGAGTCTTTCTCCATTGGGCAGAGTTAACAGTTTGTTGTCATCAAGGACTGAGTTCAAATTCTCCACCCATTCAGGATCAACATCTCCATCAAATATAATCCACTGTCTTTTGTTGATTTCACCTCTTACATTATCAATTATTTTCCTAAAAAAAAAATCTTATTTTATTAGTTGCATTTGAATTTTATAATACAACTACTCTATTCCTATAATACTTTAACATAAAAGGTCACTGCTAGTTTGGTAATCTACACAATTTGTCAACCAACCTCTATGTACAGGTAAATGAATTACACTATTCAGTATAACTGTACACTACACTAACCTGTACAGTTAGTGTCACTAACTGTAGGAGGTTACCACAAATGCTGTTTATTGAATTTAATTTTATATCGAAACAGTACGATTATAGAATCAGAAACAAAACTGAAAAAAACTGCTGATTACAGACTACATCTTTGAAATGTGAAACACCTGTATTATAATTTCAAATATCTACCAGTAATTTGAATTATCACGAATTTACAATGTTTTAAAATTATATTATAATAACAATGTATGACGAAATAAAAATAATGAACACTTTTTAATGTAAATTAAGTTCACATTTACATCCGACTGGAATTTTTAACTTTAAATAACAATCAACCGTTCTCTACAAAAAAGTTAAATTTTTTTAATACTGATATTATTGGATAAACACTGCCTCAAATCTCTTTGCAAAGCATTAACATGTTATAATTTAAAAGTTCCAGTTTTTTCAGAAATGAAATGTCATTAGATAAATTTCTAAAAATACAAATAATACAAATATCTATTCAAATCAAAATTATTATTAGTGCCAAACACTAACAAAATTAAACCAGATTCCAAATCAAACATCATTCCAAAGAACATCTAATGATATCAATGTGTATATTTGCAAACCTCAGAACATGAGTGAAAAGTCCATCAGTCCATTCTCGAGTGTTTGGATCAAGAACACCATACAAAGCTTCTTTGGAAATAGCTTTAGGATCAATGACATGAGCCACTCCTTCAACACCTTCAAAATGTTCCAAAGCTTTCAGCAGGACTCTCCATGCTGTGCTTTTACCTGAACCGCTTGGGCCAACCATCATTAGACCGTGGTTTAAGTTACAGATCTGATACAACTGGAGAACCTGTTCAAAAACAAATTAGGAAGTAATTATTGTCACAACTCTTGGAGACACACATCTCTCAATCAAGAATCACTGGGACTTAGCATTGGAATTAAGTGTTTTTAGCAATCAGTCACACCCTAACAGTTCAGAAGGTTGTGTTTGCATTCTAGATACTTGAATTTCACTATGAGGTGTGATAAAAAATAATGAGAATTTCTTAGTTTCATGTGCTATACATTTCTGATGTACAATACTTTCTTCCTCACTTTGGTACCTCCCCATGATGTATGTGTCAAGTGTTGGGAATATTAGATGCAGTGGTGTGTAGTGAAGGGAAGCAAGTGAAGCACTGCTTCAATAATGATTGGAGACACACTAACTGCAATTATTAAAAGTAAATTTTATAATTTAATTGAATCTAATTTTAAGTAAACAAAATAAAAATTCACTGGAATTCTCTACGTGACTATTTCAAAAATTTTTTTAAGTAGATTCATTTCACATGCTGGCTCTGCACTGGTAGGTGAAGCAGGTTCGTCGCAGCTTGAGGTAGCCTGGTATAAAAAGATGCATGCGCACGTAGAGCGAGATAGAAAACCACCTCTGCAGTGGCCGCTGTAACTGATGCTAGCTTGGGTTGAGTTGGACTGCTTGGTGTTGAGGTTGCTGGTATTGCAGTGCGTGTTACTTTATTTAGTACCACATTTAAACCACATGCGTTTCCGTTTTTAACATTTGAAGTTGTAATTATACCTTATTAAATAGTGCGTCTTACATTTTATTTACGCTGTATTTAAGCGATACACATTATATTTGAAGTTATAGTTATATATTTTAGAATAGTTTCAGTGTTGGTGTAATATTTTTTCTACAGTGTCGGTTTGAATAATAAAAGACGTTTAGGCAAAACCTTTTTCTTTCCGGTCATTCAACGAAAAAACTGAAACGATAAAAATTGGTAAGCTGGTCCCGAATCTTTTACACTTAACCCAGCAGTCTGGAAAGTTTACTAGGCATTTCCAGTCTAGTATGTACAGCACATGTGAGTGGTTGGCTGGCAGTGCTGAGCTAATTGCACTACTTTGCTGGTTTTGTTTGTTGTTTGGAAAGGACAAGAACACTGCCTAGGCCAAGACTGGATTCAAACATTTAGGAAACCAAGCTGGATCTATTGGCAGCCATGAAATTACTGTGACTCATCTTAGTTCATCATTGTGTATTGCTGCTTTCGGTCAGAGTAGAACAGAAACTGCATTAGATGACCAACTTAAATCGGAGACATCGGCTAACAATCAGAAGGTTCAACGCAAAAGAGATTTTTTTTAGGAGACTAATGCTGTTTGATATCTCGGTAAATGAGAATTATCATTTCGAGGACATGACAAAATGGAAAAGACGGTTTACAGAGGCAATTACGTAGAATAGAACGTCTCAAGTACACAGCCGAGTATCATCCTATTCTTACAGAACAACTACTGTGTTTAGGAAACTGTCTAATCTCATTGAAGCGATTAGCTCAGTTCTTTTAGTGACTATAAAAAATGAAACAAAGGAGATACACTTTGTAGCTATATTAGTCAATGAAACCAGAGATATTTCAAATAAAGCATAGTTCTCTATAGTTTTGCATTACGCGCATAATGGAGAATTAAAGAGATTTTTAGGATTCAATGATGTAAGTTGTGATCGACATGCCCAGGCTGTTCCAACGCTCATTCCCCAGTTCCTGACTGAATTTGAATGCAGTGAAAAACTAGTCACTCAAGCCTATGATGGGGCGGCAACAATGGGGAAATTTTAATTGGAGTAGAGACCGTAATTTAAAGAACTAATCTGCAAGCTCTCTTTGTACATTGATATGCTCATGTTTTAAACTTTGTTTTGTCTCAAAGTGTCAGGCAAATACTCGAGTGGAAAATATTTTGTAGCACACTAGTGGTATTGCAGCATTTTTTGAGATCTCTGAAACGCACTAAATTTTTATATGAGTCTATGCAGCAATGACTTCCCGATCTGTGCCCAATACGGTGCAATTATTCCTCTAGACTTGTAAACACCACGTACAGGAACAGACATCAATTGTGTGACGTATTCAATGCCACATTAGACCACCTTGAATAGATCGAGTCTGATATTTTAGCTTCCATTAGTGAATTTTTGTCAGTTTTAGAGACAAAATACTTTCGATAAAATATTTTTATATACAGATGACAGACTCAAGCAAGTGACATTTTGTACTGCCGAAAGAAAATTGCAGAAACTCGACAAAGTATAGCATCTCTCTGTGATGACTTTGAAGCCGTTTTTCAGCAAAATCTATTGGCTGTATTAAGGGAGCCATCACAGGGAAGGAATTGTAACGGGACGAACTATGGGGATTTATTTTAATTAAATATTAACTGTAATAATGTGGAGTCACCCACACTGAGCCCCGGTTTTGATAACCAAAGCTTAACTTTTGTAAACACCCAGTGGTCAGACTGTGAATAAGCCAGGCGAAATGCGACGTAATCTGGAGCATTGGAATGTGTACGAGTGCGCGTGTGTCGACTTTGACAGAGTGAAAGTCACGCACAGTTTTCCTTGCCGCCGGCTACGAGATTACGAGAAATAACGAGAATTAGCGAGACGCTCATCAGCCAATCAAAAACCAAGTAGCCGAGCCCAGAGGGACGCTCGCCATTGTTCAGACGAAGCAGTCGGAGTCTAAACTCGGAACCGCGCAGATGCGTTAGCACGCGGTTCACAAAAACCATGCTCAAAAATGTAATCAACCATCAAAATGTGTCTGTAACTATACGGAAATCATGGTAGTGTGAAATATCGTAGACGAAAAGACAGTGTTCAAATTAAAAACCCGATGAAGTGTTAAAAAAAATTAAAAACCCGGTAAAACAACTTTCGGAACATTTACGCAAAACAGTGGCGGACAACTTGCAGCGGAACCAGTGAGCACGTGCAGTAAGAATACCTAATTTCAATATTTGGCCAACAACTAGAAAGAATTTCATTTTAAATTTGTAAAAATGGTCCATTATAATGGGTGTGGGAAGATAAAAAAGGGGTGACAAGTATGAAAGAGAGAGTGAAGTAAAGTACTGGATAGCCTTCTATTAGAAACCTATATACAGGTGATAAGTAAGTTAACATATATTATTAAAAGATATATCAGAGATAAACTTTTGATGAAGAAAGCAGATAGAGATGTTAAAGTATGTTAAAGTTAGTAAATAAACGAACTGGTTTAAAGGTGATAAATGAGAGTAGAGATTTATTACGTAACGAAACCCAATAACCATTCTTACAGGTCATGAGTTCGCATATAAGACCCTGGATCCCTGTGAAGGTAAGAATTTTGGAAGTTGACAGTATTTAAGTATTTTATGTATCCAAATTTTATTAATTAAAAGTGTACAGTCACAGAATGTGAACTACAAACGTATTTATTGTGAGTGTTTGATAACATTGACGATCACTTGTATACACGGTTTCAAGATTATCCTGAATGTCCTTTTTAAAGCCTTTTGGAAACTTCTGGCATATTCTTTGACAGTGTGCGTTTATAAAATGAACTTATTGTGTTGTATAGTAGTGAAGAGTTTAAAGGGAAAAGTGTATCCGATCTTTTAAAGCTATTAAACTCTAATACGACACTGAAAACTATTTAAAAGTTTCTATATTTACAGAAAATGTGTTTGCGTACAGGAGAGTTATTAGTATGCTTGAACAACGTATTAGTGTGTTTATTCGTAAAAAAGCTGATATTTTACCACTGCAAATGTGCTATGACAGTATTTATATTTATAGATCCATGTGTTTTAAAAAGAATCTGCACCTCAAGTTGAAGCCAGTATTGTGCCACTGTTTTTTAAAGATTTAGTAACTCGGTGTTAGAGATGCCCAGCCGCAGGGTATATGTGTTCTATGTATTCTGCGTTAAACATAATATTTTATCATGCAATAAAACATTAAGATAAAAGACTTAACAATGGATCTTATACCTAAAATTAAATCATAATCGTGTATGCCGCCTACTAACAGGAAGACAGATTAGTAGGTAAGCCACTATATGTTAATTTTAATTATAAATTACGCTTCCGCTGTCTTTTTGAAACTGAATTAGGCCTACGGTATCAGATATAACTCAGCTTCACCAAAATGTTTACCCACCGCACACCACTGATTAGATGCTTAGTTTGTGTTTAGTCAGTAAACACTGATGAGACATTTTATTACGCTCGGAGATTTTTGTACTTTCAAAATGATGGAACAAAGAATTTGCATTAAATTCTGTGTACACAAAACATAAATCAAGTACAGTGAAGTAGTGCAAATGTTGGAAAAGGCTTTTCGCGAGAATGCTATGTCCAAACTCAGGATTTTCAAGTGGTACAAATGTTTCTAAGTGACCGTGAATATGACAAGAGAAGTGGACATAGCGGACATCCTACCACATCAACCACTGAAGAAAACATAGAAAAAGTTAAGGATATCACCAAGGAAGTTGGTATGTCATACAGGTCATGTAAAGCAATTTTTACTAACGATGTGGGCATAAAATGAGTAGCAGCCAAATTGTTCCAAAATTGTTAATTTTCAGCAAAAGCAGAATTTCAAAAACATCGCTGAGCAAATATTGGCTGAAGTCGCTGATGACCCGTATTTACTCAAGTGTGTCGTAACAGGTGACAAAAAGTGGGTGTATAGTTATAACACTGAAACAAAGGTTCAATCGTCCCAATGGAAACTTCCTGAAGAGCCAAGACCAAAAATGCACACAAGGGAGATCGAATGTGAAGATTCCTCTTACTGTTTTCTTTTATTACAATAGCATAGCCTACTATGAATTCTAATCATCAGGTTGTACTGTCAATCAAGGGTATTACCTTGAAGTTTTACATCAGTTGCATGCGGCAATCTGAAAAACAATCACTACTAATGCACAGATTTCTGGCAAAAAGTAACACTGCTGTAATAGCACAGCCATCCTATTCACCAGATATGGCCCCATGCGCTTTTTTCTTGTTCCCAAAAATGAAGGCCAATGAAAATACAATGTTTTGTGAACACAGAGGAGACAAAAGCAAGACCGATGAGTGAGCTGAAGGCTATACCAAAATGAGAATTGCACAAATGTTTTACAGGCTGCAAAGAACATTGGCACAACTACGAGGCTTATCCAGAAAGTAAGTACCGTTTGGGCATTAAGAAAATGATACAAATTATTTTCAAATTAATTTATTTTTCAAAAATTCTATATACCTTAATCTACGTTTCTACATAGTCACCATACAAGTTGAGTTTGTCGTATCTTGGCACTAATTTTAATATGCCCGCTTCAAAGAATTCGACTGCCTCGGACTTCAACCACTGCTGGACGTTTCCCTTTATCTCATCATCACTTTCAAACTTCTGGCCGGTAAGAAATTTCTTCAGATGCAAAAACAAATGGAAAACACTGGGAGCCAAATCTGGACTGTAAGGAGGATGACTGAATTGTTCCCAGCGAAATGAATCAACAAGTGCCGTCGTTACACGTGCGGTATGTGGTCATGCACAAACACCACTCTGGAAGTCAGTAGTCCATGCCTATTGTTTTGTATTGCTCACCGTAACGTTTTGAGTGTTTTACAGTAAACTTCTGCATTGATTGTTGTGCGTTCCATAAATTCCACTAACAAAATTCCCTGATCCCAAAAAGTGGTGAACATGATATTTTTTTGCAGAAAGAGGTGGCTTTGCTTTCTTTGCTTTCGGGGAACCAGTATAACGCCATTGCAATAACTGTCGTTTAGTTTCTGGTGTCTCGTAAGAAACCCATGTTTCATCACCAGTGACAATTCTTTTCAAAAAACAATTTCCATCTCTTTCATAACGCTGCAAAAATTCCAAGGCTGCTCCCATGCGTTTTGTGACAGTCCGTTAGCATTTTCGGCACCAATCTTGAACACAGTTTTTTGTAGTGTAAATGTTCAGTCACAATTTCGTGTAATAAAGATCTAGAAATGTTTGAAAAATCCATTGAAAAATCAGAAGTTGTGAATCGCCTATTGGAACGAACCTTCTTGACAACACTGCGCAGCAATTCTTCATTGACTACGGCGGGCAACCACTACGCTCCTCGTCGTGAACATTTTCTCTTCCAGCGTTAAACACCCTAACCCACTTTCTCACCATACCTTCACTAATCGCATTCTGTCCATAAACTTCACAAATCTGACGATGAACTTCATAAGGACGAAGTTTTCTCGCATTCAAAAACCTAATAACTGTTCTTATTTCACAACTGGCGGGCCAATCGATTTTTTTAAACATGATTACCGATGTGTAGTAGCCTAAACGTAAATCGGAATGTAAACAAACAATATAGCTAGGCTACTTCATCGTCGAATAGAAGGAAGTAATTACGCATGCGCGACCTTCGTACTACAATATGCGCCGGATATATGCGCAGACGGTACTTACTTTCTGGATAAGCTTCGTACATTGTATTGATGGGGACTACTTTGAAGGTGACAATATTAATATTAAAGAATAAATAATTTTATTAAGAGAACTAAGATTCTCCTTATTTTATCACACCTTGTACATTGAGTTGCCAAAAGGAACATTTTTATTGTTTCTTTTTTGTCTCTTAACTCATGTGTCATTAAGAGTATTATTATTATTAATTACTTATACATTGTATTAATTTCAGTGAGCAATATTTGTGTGTGTGCGTGTGTTTCTATGGCTACTAGCTTTACGAATCAATACAAATATTAACTAACCAACAGTAATAAGTTGCAGTCACACTATATACCAATTTGCACAACGCAAAAGCCAATAATAAAGCTAATACTAAATTAAACCTGGCTGCAACAATTGCAAGCAACATGGCTATTAAAAATAACACCACTTTTTTGGTTCAATTAGCACTTTATTCTGATTAGCATCACACATTTCACCCATTCTATTCCTAGGATGCTTAGTACCTAAATTGAGACTGATGTCTATGTGTATGTTTTTACAATTACAGTTCCAGGAATATATGCAGCAGGCAGAAATATATGTGCCATGAATTCACACTATAATTATAGCAAGAAGAATTACATTTACCAATATTATATATGACAATTAGGCTTTATGACAAATACAATAACAAATAATTTTATTTGTAACCAGCGTCCATATAATTTGTAAATATTATGCTGCTTTATATACTGCTACACTGATGAGATAGCTAAATGATACTTTGCACGCTGTGTGAATGGCAGGTTATACAATGCGCTTTCACATTCTCTACCTTTCCAGACTTTTTCCAGATTATGGTCAATTATTCTATGCAGGTACTATGCTACACAAGCTGAGTATAAAAGAGGTGTTTCATAAGCAGACAACCAGCTGAATTGCAATGTGAGCTGAGTGATATAAAGCAAAGTGATAAAAGATGAATTAGCAGTAGCAGTTATTGTTGTGACTTGCGATTTAGACACCGGTAAAGTGTAAACCTATTATTATGAATTATCGATTGTGGACATCAATATTGGTGACTTGTATTATTTACTGTGACAGTGTTAATAAAGTAATATTTACTGTTTCATAATTAGCATGTGCTGATCAATCATTAGCATGTATTGGACATTTGTACACAAAAACTACCCTTAAGTATATAATCAGTCATTCCTCTGGTGTTTAATTACTTATTCCACAGTTATAACACAGTGATCCATGTGACTGTCCTAACAATATCATTCCATAATTACAAAAGATTACAATAATACGTTATAATAATTATCAAATTCTATCTATAACCTGCTTACATACAGTAATTATGAACAGACACTTCTACTAAAATCATTCTTTAACAGTTATGGGCAGGGACAAACTTCAGTCACCTTCAAAGTAGGACCCCATTGAGTCCACACACTTCTGCATACGTTCCTTCCACTGCTCAAAACATTTTTGCATATCGATTTCCGTCAGGCTGCGCAGAAGCTCTGCCGTTTTCGCCTGTACCTCTTCCACCGTTGAAAAATGGGTCCCTTTAATGCCAACTTGATTTTGGGAAATAGGAAAAAATCGCACGGTGTTAAATCGGGGGAATAGGAGGATGTTCAAGGACTGTGATGTTTTTACTGGCCAAAAATTGTTTGACTGATAACGCATTGTGGTCAGGCGCATTGTCCTGGTGCAAGATCCAACCATTCTTCCACAATTCAGGGCGCTTCTTTCTAACACGTGCACGCAATTTTTCCAAAACTTGTTTATAATATTGTTGGTTAACTGTTTCACCACTGGGTACCCATTCTGCCATAACGATGCCCTGGATATCAAAGAAAACTATAAGCATTGCCTTGAACTTTGAACGACCATGCGTGCTTTTTTTGCTCTTGGGGAAGATGGTGTTTTCCAATGCTTTGATTGCCGCTTTGTTTCTGGATTGTACATAAATATCTACGTCTCATCAGCTGTAATAACACTCTTTAAAAGACTGGGCTCTCCATCAATCCGTTCCAAAAGGTCACAACAAAGTTCCATTCTCCTTTCTGTTCATCTGACAAAACTTTCGGCACCTTTTTTGCACACACCTTCCTCATGTTCAACTCTTCTGTTAAAATGCGTCGAACACTTTCTCTGTTCATATGCAACATTTCAGCAACAGCACGGACACTCAATCTTCAGTCTTTTCGTATTGTGTCTCAAACTTTTACAACGTTTTCGTCGATTGTTGATGTGCATGGTCGCCCTGGACGGTTGTCATCTTTCACCGAGTCCCTGCCTTCTAAAAATCTCTTATGCCATTCAAAGACACGTGCACACGACAAACATTTATCGCCATAAGCTTCCAACAACATTTGGTAAGTGTCTGTTACCGACTTTTCAGTTTCATGAGAAACCTATGTTAATGTGCTGATCACTTTTTGTATCCGACATTTTCCGGCGAAGCGTAAAAACACGACTGTATTCAACTGCTCTCTCATTGCGACTGAGTCAACCGAGCGACTTGTAACTTGTCACCACGTAAGAATACAGTTCAAGGTCGAACACAGTGTACACACAATACAATACAATAAGTAGTTCCTTAGTAATGGTAACAGTCTCGTTATTTTTGTGTCAGACCTCGTATATTATATAATGGTTTAAACATGCAGTGTTAATCAAAGTAAAATTTACATTGAGCCTGAAACTAGTGTTATTTTTAATTATCAAAGCACAGAAGCTCATGAATCAGACATAAATAATATCAGATACTATGCAACTGTTATGAAAAAAAAAAAATGCATAGGGTATAAGAGTAACAGCACAACAATAACAATGTTAAATGATCAAAGTAAATGATAAGAAGGATGGAGAAGAATACTAACTTCAGAATTTGTCAATGAATGCAGAGATCACTGAAACCATTGCAACAAATATGGTATTGGATGAGAATGAAGAGATCAAAGGATGAACTAACTGCAAGTACTCAGGAGTGATCTGACTCATCAACGACCTTACAACGAAGAAATAGGGAGACAAAATAATGCATGCCAAAGACCATTCGTATATTGAATGCAATTCATATTTAAATGACATGTTACAGAGTAAGAACATTCAAACAACTGGGAAGTTGAGAATCCAAGATGTCACCACAGAAAGTTGAAAACCTAGACATACCTTACAGTCTGGAGACCTCGATAGATGGGTAGGTCTTTAAGGGTATTGTGAATGGAATGCATAAAGTCAATTGACCAGCAAACACTGTTTGTAGAATACACAGACTACAACAACCTGTGGTACAGTCATGTGTAACATGAGGATGGAGGTTGATTATCAAAGAAACAAATGCACTGGGTGTCGAAAGGCAGAAGGAAGACAAGAACATTTACGACGGAAGACAAAATGCTAACAAACAGATAGAAGGAGTTTAAAATGTCATTAAGTTCCAGGAACTTTAGTGACAATGATGGAGACTGGTGTGAGCAATATTGTAGGATATCCAAAACACATGACAGACTTGGATTGGACAGATACTACATATGATACTGGATGCAACAAAAATGTGTCATGTATAAAATCCAATTATGTCTCTATCTAGCTACAGAGGATGCCACATCTCAGACTGGGTGAAACAACAAATGTTAATAGAACAAAATGTATACTGAACCTAAAAACAGCGATGTTTTTTAATTTTCTAAATTATGCATGCTTAATATTGAGAGATGGAAGCATACACCTGTACAGTAAAAAATTAACAACCTAACCGCCTGGCAATTTCTCAAGTTTATTTCAGACTTTGATTAATTTTGAACCGCTGTTCATTTTAGAAAGTAAAATTATTAACAAGACTGTATATACAAAAACTCTGTATGAGAGACAACTCTCACCAACAACTTTTGATATGAAAGAAGTTCCAAAATGCTATGAAGATGAAAGTGCTTAAGAATGTGAAAGTGCTTTCATAAATGTTAAGTAATGAAGTTTGACAAATACGAAGAAAAGACTGTGGTGAATCCCCCTATACATACCACTGAACTTGTGGAATTCAGAGACAGAAGTCAACTTGTCCATCTGACATATCTATTAACACTACCCTTTCCAAAAACCTATAGTAAAGAAAAATTTATATGGCAGGATGAATAATAAAGAGTTTACAAAGTTTTACTAAAAACATTACCACTAAATGAGATTTGATTGTATATGTTTAAGTTATGCAAGTAGAAGCAAAAAAAAAGAAAAGAGTAATGGCTTTTTCGAATCTTAACACTTCGAGGCCTGAGCCTTAAAATACCAGTCTCCCCTCCAGTTTTCCTTTTTATTTAAAACAGAGCTACGTCATCACACTCTACATCAATATTGCTATAAAACTGTAAAGACCTTCTTATAAGTGACATGTGTTTTCTATGATTTACATATTAATGAGTCATGTAATTATAACAAACCTACATTCTTAGAAAAATTAAAATCAGCCAAAACAATATGTAGTCACTAAAAACTCAAATTATCACCATCATCGTCATCATTATCAACATTATCATCATAATCATTATGCTTATTGTTTAAAGACATCAAGCAACATCTTAAATAATGTTTCTAATATATTCAATTTCAGTTTTGTATCTGAAAATGTATACTGAATTACATTTTTTTAACGAATTTTCATAATTTTCCCAGATGTGTACCAACCCCCCACTAGCCTAAAAGTGTTAAAATATAAATGTTTAACAGCTCTGACATGCACAGTATAGGGAAGAAACTGGAGCAGAGATTAATGGTTTACCTTTTCGATCCATGTTTCTCCCATGAAGCACTGGTCAGAGAGCAATAAACATAAATCACAAATTGCTTACAATAATACGTATACTATCACAGACCAATAAAGGGAAACTGTTTGATGTTGCAGAAGTCAATGGTTTAGAATAAACACTATGCCATTCAAAACGACACATATACAACCTCAGCTTTATTATTTATACTGTATGGTTTTGATATAACACTTTTGTTATTTAGATTAGCCAAACGAGTACTAATAACACTGATACATTATATCAAATATACAATATTATCAGTTTTCCATAGTTGGGATTCAATCTCAACTTAGTTTTGATTTCCTGATGTTAAGGCCATGGTCTATTCTTGTTTTACCTTCTGCAAGTCACTTTAGCTACAACTAGAATACTCCAGTACTCTGCTGCTGCCAACAACAATGGGTGAATTCAGAGTAGAAACTATACCAGTACCTACATCTAGTTGGAGACTATAGAGAAGGAAAAAACTGCTCAATATCTGCTACAGAAGTTTGCTCAGAACTAAAGGGCCATTCAGAATGCTGGATCCATTAGGCTATTACAAATTTTTTAATTAAAAAATATTTTATTGTAAAGGTATACTACAAATAACAATAACTGATTTTTCATGTAACTGCCACTACACAGTACTTTTGAGTTTGTCATCAATGACCATTTTTAGTACCCCACCTAGCAGTTTTTTGGAAAAGAAGTTTTTCTATGGCCATTTCATACTGAACAGATCATGATATTTTCAATGCAAAGATTATCACTTAAATTGCTTATTGTTAAACATCTGCTTACATGACTTCATCAGTAACCAAATGAAGATCGACCACTATGGCCATTATCATGAACGTCTGCATGGCCGTAAAGGACCCATTCTGACACCACTCCTCCATTTCATTGTCGCTCACAACATTTTTGCAAGAAACATCAGAAATTTGGTGACAAATTTCTGCTGCACTTAATTTTATAGTACGCAAAAAACAGATCATAGCTCAGATTTCAAGCACTCAAGCATAGCTCAGACTTGGAAGCATTTTCAAGGAGATTAATCATCTGTAGTAATGTGACCATCTCTGTACACAAAGCAACTTAGTGCATTCTTAGTGCAATTTAGTACACCTGAGTATACTAGCCTAATCATGAATCAAAATAACACACTGCGTATGTCCGAACTTGATCATGGTCAGAAGTTCTGTATCAGAAGTTATGTGCAGTCAGACCCTATTATCAGAACAACCATCTCTCCATGGTATTACTTCACCACTGCCCCAATAAAAATATGGGGGCAGTCAGAACCTAATCAAGATAAGTACTCGTACTCTGCAAGAGTCAGTCAATTTACCACTGTTCCTAACAGGGTCAAGACAGTCACCAAAGATAGACTACAACACATGTAGACAAAAAAACCTGGCTACACATCAAAATAACAAACCATGGCCTTAACATCTTGGAAAAGCAAGGTCATATCATACATAATTTAGGCAAATGTTTTTGGATGTAAAAAAAACATGATTATGTTGTTTTTTTTTGGGGGGGGGGGAGAACTGAGCCTCATTACACTTAAAAATTATTATAGGAAAGCCAACAAACTTTCCAAATTAATTCACTGTTTTAAAAAGGCATGCATACGTAACAAAAACACAAGTTTCAAACATTTCATTGTCATAAATGACTTCATCTGTTACAGACAAATACAAAAGAAAAGAAACAGGATAGTGGACCCTGATTATCCAGTGTCTATGACAAACCTGATGGCAAAATATTTTAACTAGTGTAGTTTTCTCCTTAGTATATATATGTACATTTAAGCAATATGAATTTGTATTTTCTGAACTTCTTGCTCTCCAATATCTTGATACTAGAGGAGGGCCCCTTTATATGATTATCAACTGTGTACAGATGTTATTAAATTATAGATGGTAAACATATGTTATTAAATTATAGATGGTAAACATATGACCATACTCACAATGTGATATAGATAAAAATACTGAGTATGTCAACCTTTGTTATATGAAGTAGTATTTGTACTTTTTTCAATTTAACATCTGATTATATACAACTTAGCCCAACACAAACACTCGGGATACAAACGTATGTGATATGCAACTACAGGCTACGGTGGATCAGTGTTATACAGAGTTATTTCTGTCACTCCAATGCTTAATGTTCTTTTTATAGTAACCAGTGTATATCCTGTGTAAAATGGCCTAACAAGTATAGCAAAGTTGAAAGTTAAAGGCATAAGTGCAGAAACCAGTTTCTTCAAGGACGACTCCACTTTGAAATTGTGAATGGCAGGAGGGTAATGGAGAATCAGCTGCTATGCAAGTGAAGATGTTACCAACATCCGTGTCATGTTTTAGTTACGTTGTTAATTACTGTGTTACGTACTATGTCAGTCTATATATTATTACCTCAGTTTATAATTACAATTACAATTATGTGCGTCCATTTTACAGTTCATTTTAATCGTTTAAACGGGACTATTCATGCTACCATTACCACATACTTGAGCGAGTCTGAAGGTTTTTTATTAATGTCTTGCTTATCTTTGTAATAAAAATAAATAAGTGTAAAACAAACAGTACAGAAATAATAGTAGAATATTAGTTCTATTATGATATAAAATGTGTGTGTGTGTGGGGGGGGGGGGGCGCGTTTTCGTTTCAAGTAATAATAAAACGAAGTAGAATACTGAAATGAAAAAAATTATTAAAATTTTAATTATCGCATGTTATAATTTTACTTTTCGCTTTTATACAATAAAAGGTTGTTTTGCCAGCTGGTAAAACATAAATGATTTATCTGTCATTCATCTGTTACTTTTACAAGTTGTAACATTTGTGGGGCTAAAAGATGTTCTTAAAAGTATTATTTATGTAAAATGCTGTTTTAAAATAACATGATTTTTTCCTTCTTCTTGGAACAGATTTCTGTTGTCTAGGATTAAAAGATTTTCGCAAGTAAGCTAATACGGGTACAAAGAAGTTGTCCCTTTATGATAAACTGCACAGAAGATAATTGAGTGTAATTAAGGAGCGGAGGTGCATAGTTTACACATTCCATTCCACTCTGATAAGAGCTGGTAGTACGTACCAACTGACAATTTCAGGATTAAAAAAACGAGAGAGAGAGAGAGAGAGAGAGAGAGAGAGAGAGAGAGAGAGAGAGAGAGAGAGAGAGAGAGAGAGAGAGAGAGAGAGAGAGAGAGATATGGTAATCAAAACACAGATTACTAACAAACCTTACTATTATGTGAGACGTATCAATATAAGCTTCGAGGCGACTGCGGTATTGCCATGTCGCTTCACTCCCTGCCCTCCCCGCCTTTGCTTACGCTTAACCAAGTGTAACGTGCGACAACGCTGTTGGGCGAGGAGCAGGGAAGAGCTGTTACTATTGTGTAACCTCGAAGCTTATAATGCTAAGTCCCGTACTATAGTTTTGGTACAAAATAATATTCATACGTTGGCTGTACTGACGCTCATAACAACAATTCTCTCCTCGCATCTCAAAGCGACTCCCACCACATAACCATTCCCCCCTCTGACCATAAACGTTTCGCGCATTCCCATGCCCTTAACTTTCAATTTTGCTTTACCTAACTTTTTTTTGTAAACAAGATTTATGTACTTGTAATTTGTAATTATATAATGAACCTCTGAATATAAATGTACCTCTGTAATGAATTTATATGGGAAAACATACATCCTGTTATTGTACTTGCATATAGCTAGTTCAAATACCTATCAATTAGTTTTCTGGCAGCCCAATACAGTCAACTGTCTTTTTCTATCAAGGTTTATACGGAAAACACATTTCTATTGTACAACCCAAATAGATTTACTTAATTTTAGTATAAAAAGTATTGACCTGAACCTAAATGTGTGTGTATATGTGCGTGGACGCGTGTGCATATGCGTGCCTGCAACAAAATTATGTTGAAAAATACAGCATAGTAAAAAAAACTGTGTTTGTACTTATTCAAAAATATTCGTCTTACATCATTACTTTGTAGTCATGTAATACAATGCAATTTACCTTTTCCATCCATGGTCCTCCCTGTTCATCCCCTTCTCCGCACACTAGATACTCTTCCTGGCACACTTTACGGATCTGTTCTTTTAGTCCTGCAAGGGAAAATTTTCATTTTAACGCTTTTAAAATGTACAGCATAAACAAAATATAGAATACTGATAAGTTCACATCAAACTAAAAAACAACTGTACCTGTCATCTCAGCTCGGGTGTACTGAACTTGAGGGAACACATCGTTAAGCAGTGAAAACAATAAAGGTATATCTTCAGCAACCAGTTTTGGTACCATTGTCTCGCACACAGATTGTATGAGAATCTAAAACATGAATTTCATTTATATTAAACAAACATTTAAATTAAATAATTTAATTTTTAACTTACTCTAAAAGAAGTAATAATGCGTAATGTGTAAACTCAGATTTGAGTCTTCTCAGGAAGCGTGTGTGTGTGTGTGTGTGTGTGTGTGTGTGTGTGTGTGTGTGTGTGTGTGTGTGTGTGTGTGTGTGTGTGAGAGAGAGAGAGAGAGAGAGAGAGAGAGAGAGAGAGAGAGAGAGAGAGAGAGAGAGAGAGAGAGCGAGAGAGAGAGAGAGAGAGAGACAAAGATTGTGAAAGTTATGGTAAGAAAGAGAGCATATGACATGAATGTGAATGTGTAACACATGAACTGAACACTGAAGTGGAAGAGCAGTGTAAATAAATAAGTAGATCTATGTTTTGGTTTTCATGTTGTCCACTGTTGTTTGCTCAGTCAGACACTTCTGCTGCATCTACAGAAATCCTCTTACATGATTGTCTTTACTTTGCAGCTACAAAAGTTATGACTTTCCTGATTTTCATTGCCTACTTACAATGACTGGCATGGCACACAATGTTCACTGATTTGTGGACGTTTGATAGCCGTGATGTTTTTTGAGAAACTCAGAACAAAAAAACTGTAAAACTTTTCACAAATATTTCTACTAGTAATTTTATACAAACCACTATGTTGTGTTTGGTACTGACGAGCGCTTTAGTTGGTAAATGACCTGAAGATTGCTTGACTGCTGAAAGCGCTCGTCAATACCAAAGACAACATAGTGGTTTGTATAAAATTACTAGTAGAAATATTTGAGACCACTAACACTCCAATACAACAATAAATTTTCACAAATATTTATTTCAATTAGTATTGTGAATAAGCACAAATATCTATTTCAATATGTAGTATCGTGGATAAGAGCTGGCATTACAGTAATTTCCGTGAATAGTTTATGCACAAAATGATAAGACTCATCTATCAGTACAAACCCTTAAAGCAATCTTAATCAATAAGGTCAATTCTAATTGCATGCATATCACGGTTTTTTTAAAATTTTATACGATAAAAATGATTCTTCGTATTGTTTAAATTAGCAGCCATCCTTACTATTTCTTTTATGAATTTGCTAACTGCTATAATTTTTTTTTTTTTTTTTTTTTTTTTTTTTTTTTTTTTTTTTTTTTTAAATGATAAAAATGATGCTGTAATCCTGGAAATAGCAACTTTATCATGGATCACACTTTTGTATATGAAAACCAAGACAAAATGAAAAATAAATTCCTGTCATTAAGGCATAAGAATAAAACAGAATAATGTTCAAATATGAATGTATATTGTAACGGTACAAATAGGTCCCTATAGTGTTTTGAGGAAATAACATGTATAAATTTTATTGTAAACTCAAAATTTATAATCCATGAGGGTAAAGTTTTGTAAAGTGTGAAACAACGGAATATCGAGCAACAGGAATTGCGTCAAGGTCAGTGGTATACGTGCGAAAACAACAGCTCAATTTCGCTAAACTAACTTGTCAACAGGCCGCACCTATGAAAAGTCACATAAAGAATGCGGTACGTAATTGCTGCGCCTTGAAAACTAAGACGTCAGAAGCAAAGACAAAGGAATTGGCGACGTAACAGCCCTCTCCACATCAGATCTGCCTGGATAGGACAAATCTTATGGAAAGCAATACATTGAGTTTTCTGGTGAGAAACTGGCAAGTGGCCACAGGCAGTTGACTGTCGGAGGAAAAGTCTAAAGTATGAGCTCTGTATAGGATGTAGCACTGGCACGAGAGAATGAAGGGTATGGCACAGTATGACTTGCCTCTTGCTCTGGCAAATTCTCTGCAATTGATGCTTCATCTACAACTGAGTCACCACTGTTTTTCTTCAGTTCTTTTATGCGCTGAATCCTGTCTCTCTTCACATTGCCAGCAGACACTAGGACAGACTTCAGTGCTCGCAAACCAAAGTCATAGTGTGACTGATTTGACAACTGCTCATCACACAACCTAGAAAAATACATAAATAATAATAACAATAAATAAAAAGAGTAAAATTATTACCATCTGTCATTGAGTTCTCAACACCTGAGGTTTCAAGCATTTGACACAATTTTCAGAAAATGCATAAGTTAACAATCAATTTTCACTTAGTTAAAGATATGGTTATAACAAATCATTTATTTACAGACTTGGAACATAAGAACACAAGAAAGCATTAAAAAATAACATCTGACAAAATGTTATACTTACTTGAAAAAGGGGACAATCTTGCTGGCCAGTTTCTCAGCTGATCTGAAACCTTGTGAGAAGAGCATAACTTCTGCAATAAGCTGCCTGTCTGGTTTAGTCATTGCAAGTGACCTGAAAAGTTTCTTGAGATTGTCAGGAAGATTAGAACGTCCTGCATAACCGGGATTCATAGTGATGAAGATGGCCATGTCCGGTGATACACGAACTTGCTTTCCAACAATTTCAACAGAGATTGCTGCAACAAATGAAATGTATAGCACTTCAGTATTTTGTTAATAATTATTTTATACTGTAGTTTATTTATACTATAATGCAGCAAAAATGGCTGATCAAAGGGCCTATTAACAACTCAAGACACATACGCAAGCTGAGAAAACTACAACTTATGTTTTGTTCATAAAAACATCCAAGAAACACAAACACACATTTACCTAAAATGTAATGACCTGATAAAAAGGTTCCCAGAAATATTATAAGTACCTAAAAACAAGGAACTAAAGTTTCCAATTCAAGTTCTTTATTAATACATTTACCTGACAGATCACAGTGTATCATGCAAAATCACTACAGAATTTTCTAACAGTGCCAATTAAAACTTGGGCATTCTTTTATTTACATTTTTATTTTAATTTACATACTTTAAATATATACCATTGTCCATCAAATGTGTAAACAAAACTTCTGTGGATGATGGTACACAAAGCCTGTTTATAATTCATATACTCATTATTTCTTACAAATTACTTTTCTAATATCCCAAAAAGGACATCAAATAAATAATTTATTAACTGAATGAATTAGTCTCTAACTTTTTTAACTACATTTGTTAATAAGTAAAAGGACACTGGACTTAATTACACTTAAAAATTTATAACTGAAAAGTGAACTAATTGGCCACATTCACCGTTTTCCAATAAAAAGCTTTTTTAATTAGTGTTGTGTACATTTTGTTTTCTTATAAGTAAATCCGGTAAGCTCAACATCTTTTTATTTAATGATTTAGTTATTCATATATTTAAAGGGTTTTTTTTTAATATCCAAGTTGTTGCGAGTCCAAATGTATCCTACCTTCTTTCTTGGTATCTATCTGTGACTTCAGTGCCTCCTGTATTGTTTGTACCTGCTGTGAGACTGCTGACAACATTCTCTCCTCCAAACGATTAAATTCATCAAAACATCCCCATGCACCGACCTGGTGAATCAATATCAATTGAGTTTGTAACACAGCCAAGTCAGAAAATGTCACATGTATATGTATCTGTATATTGTATACTAAAGTCAATTCTAAACTTGCCCACACAATCATACATAATAAATGTCTTGTTTTAACATTTCTAAACTATACACATTTTATCATTTTCAATTGTATTCAAAACAATAAATGTATTTGTTTTAAAATGTTCTGAGTAGAAAAGACTAACTACGATTTTGACACTTCTTCAGCCACTGTTCAGTTACTTCGATAGCATTCTTAAGCTGATTTTATACAAACCGTTTAAAATATTGTTACGCAACGGAACATTCTCGAACAATGGAGTTTGTCGTTCTACGTGTTTCTCAGCTATCCCTATAGAGCCCAGGGATGTTTGTGTGCATACTTATTGCTGCTACTCTGAGATGAAAGACAATTACGTGACACTTATCATGCATCAACAGTCAAGGCTATTCCAGACTGCACTGGTCGGTGCACTGTGTTCAAGGCCAGACAGTTTGCACTGTTTCTAGTGGATTCAAGACTGCCTATAATAGGCAATTGTAACACGTCATCCAAAAAATGACAGATTATTCTGGCACTCAGTGGGGTATAATATAAGCATCCAGCGACGGTCAGTTTAGTTTAAGTGGCGATTTATTCAAGTGAGGTTCGAAGTATTGTGGCAAAGTGTTGTTATGTTATAATTGTGCGGGACTCTATTAGTTGACATTATTATTGCAGGTGGACAAATTCTGCTCGTATTATTGTACAAGTTGATTATAAACTGTACTTATGACAAATTAAAGCTGGTGATTAGTAACTTGATTGGTGTCTGTAATTTTGTTTTCAACTGTACCATACAACACTCAGTAAGACCGTCATAGCAATATACTGTTCTACAACTAGCAAACTGTTAATCAAACAACTGCCTGTTCTACACCTGCCAGTCAAAATGTGGCAGTTACACAGCAGTAAAACTGCTAAGACTATTGTCCACACGCAGTAATGCCAATTGCTACTTCCACTCATGCAGAATCATTTTGAATTGGTCAAGCATATTCAAGGAATTATATTGCTGGAGGAAGTTCACAACAAAACACCTCAACTAACCATTGCGTTATATTTAAGAAATAGAAGCGTTTTTACCAGATGACCTTTAAATGTAGAAACACATACAAATTTTTCTGTGTCAAACACGATAAAATAAAATTTGTGTTAAAACCACTATATATCAAAATAAAAAATACACTATGCAGACACACAAATGTACTTGCTCGTGACATGATCATGGCAGAACCTCCTGTTGGTGCCTTGTACAGTTGAACATGCATTTTTACTCCTAGTTGCTTCAATGCCTACAGAAGCATTGTGACAAATAGTGGATGCCAAAGTGCTAAAAAGATTGCAGTGAAAATGCTCTTCTAAACGGAAACATTGTACTCTACTTAATTAAAGAACGTAAGAAGAATATGATCTGATGGTGATGTTTAAATCTTGTCTAAATATATGTCTTATATATCACCAACTAGCAGCTATATATCACCAACAAAATTTAAAAACAATAATAATGATAAACTATGGCTATAAAAAATTTATAAAATACAGTAGAACCTCGTTAACCCGGACCTCTTTAACCTGGACGTCCGGATAACCCAGACCAGTTTTGGAAAAAAAAATTATGTTGTTTAGCGTAGTAAATGAAGACTTGTTTTACAGACGATAAATCGCTATTCTCAGTAGGTACATTACTCGAATTCACTTGCCAGCGGGCGAGTTCATTGGACTCACCCCACCTGCCAACCCTCTCCTTCCCCTCCCCACGCCTCGCACTTGACATTGACCTAGAAACAACATTCCTCAGTTGCGCTGCAATCTCGGTAACGTTCGCGTGTTATCCTAGTGTCACTGTCGAGGTACAGTATCGTTGTGGTTTCGTTAGCGCGTTGTTCGCGATGGTGACGAAACGTAAAAACATTGTTGTGACTATGAAAAAAACGATGGAAGCATTGACAAGAATTGATAAGGGAGAATCGTTAAAGAACATTGCTGGGAGTAGGAACATTGACCGTATCTGATTGGAAAAAGAACAGAAAACGCATTGAAGACTTTTGTTTCAAAATGATTTCAAAGGACAGTTTGGATAATCGGTGTAAAGCAAAAACTGCTAAACTAGAAACTCTGGATGAAGCATTGTTTGTCTGGTTTTGTGCTGAAAGAGAACGTAGTTTGCCGATTTCTGGACCCATCATCCAACAGAAAGCATTGAGTTTGAACAAACAGTTGCCCCATGGAGACCCGAGTTTTACAGCTAGCCAGGGGTGGTTGGACAGATGGAAAAAACGGCATGGAGTCCGTCAACTTACAATCACCGGAGAAAGCTTGTCAGGTGATGTTGAAGCGGCAGAAAAATTTAAAAAAGAGTTTGAAGACTTTATTAAAAAGGAAGAACTGACTGCAGATCAAGTTTACAATGCCGATGAATCCGGTTTATTTTACCGGATGTTGCCGAGTAAAACGCTAGCCTCAAAATTAGGAGATTCAGCGAAAGGGTATAAAAAAGGGAAAGACCGCCTCACCATAACGGCTTGCAGTAATGCGTCAGGAAAGCACAAAATTCCTCTCCTTATAATAGGGAAGTCTAAAAACCCCCGTGCATTGAAAAATGTGAAACAAGGCTCATTGCCTGTCGTTTGCAGCTCACAAAAAAGTGCTTGGATGGTTAGTGACATTTTCAAACAATGGTTTTTCGAGAATTTTGTGCCGTCAGTAAAAAAATATTTGAAGAACTGTGGCCTTCCCAACAAGGCGGTTTTGCTGATTGACAATGCGCCTTCGCATCCGTCTGTCAATGAACTAGTCAAAGATGACATTTCAGTGAAGTTTTTACCACCTAATGTAACTTCTCTCGTTCAACCGATGGACCAAGGAGTTCTAGAAAAAATAAAAAAAGTGTACAAAAGGCAAATGCTAAGTCAACTGGTAGAGGACGAAGGAGAGCATGGTGTGGTAGAGGTGCTGAAATCTTTTAACGTAAAGACTGTTATTTACATGATTGCGGAAGCTTGGGACCAGGTTGGAAGAGAAACTTTGATAAAGTCATGGAAAAAGTTGTGGCCTGGTGTGTGTGCCTTACGACGACGACGACGACGACGACGACGACGACGACGACGACGACGACGACGACGACGACGACGACGACGACGACGACGACGACGACGACGACGACGACGACGACGACGACGACGACGACGACGACGACGACGACGACGACGACGACGACGACGACGACGACGACGACGACGACGACGACGACGACGACGACGACGACGACGACGACGAAGAAGAAGAAGAAGAAGAAGAAGAAGAAGAAGAAGAAGAAGAAGAAGAAGAAGAAGAAGAAGAAGAAGAAGAAGAAGAAGAAGAAGAAGAGAAGAAGAAGAAGAAGAAGAAGAAGAAGAAGAAGAAGAAGAAGAAGAAGAAGAAGAAGAAGAAGAAGAAGAAGAAGAAGAAGAAGAAGAAGAAGAAGAAGAAGAAGAAGAAGAAGAAGAAGAAGAAGAAGAAGAAGAAGAAGAAGAAGAAGAAGAAGAAGAAGAAGAAGAAGAAGAAGAAGAAGAAGAAGAAGAAGAAGAAGAAGAAGAAGAAGAAGAAGTGTGGAAGAAGATTTTATAGACATTTTTAAAAATATCGATGCCTGTTCCGATGTTGATGAAGAAGACATTGACAATTGGTTGCAAATTGACAATGACGGAGGTTATAAAGCGATCACAGAGGAAGAAATTATTGCATCATGCAGTGTTACAGAAAATGAAAATGAAGAGGATTCAGGCAGTGTTGATGAACCAGCTGTGGTTATGACCCACGCAGAAGCAGTAGCAGACATAGATAAATTGTTGGTTTATTTCGAGAGTCAAGCCGAAACATCGCCAAACGAGCTTCTAATGCTAAAGCGGATACGAGATCGCGCTGCTCGTAAGCGATACACAAAACTGAGGCAGCAAAAGCTCACTGCCTTTTTTACTACAGACAAGTTTGTACCTATATTGTGTACAGTGTAAATACATATTATGTGTTTTTAGGTGAAAGTGTGCCGATAATAATTTTTAAACTCCATTAAAAATATTTTTGGTAAGTACATGTTCTTTTTTTATCGTTTTTCCCTCATTCTCTGGATAACCCAGATTTTCGTTAACTCGGATCGGCCTCGGCCCCAGTTGATCCGGGTTAACGAGGTTCTACTGTAGTGATAAAGATAGTCAAAATCACTCTTTTTCAGTTCTCTTTCATTATTATACCAATTTAAATATCTATAAATATTTTAATACACCTAAAAATGTCAACAAATTAACTGATAAAATCCTGTGTATGATTGATTTAATAATAATGTATATGGTTAAACAAAAATAAACACTGTTTATAAGGAATAAAACAAAATACTATACTGAATCCCTAAAATTCTCACCTGACAAAGACCAACGAATATTCTTCCCATGGCTTGGAAGTCAAATGTTTCATCACAGTTAAAGACTAACACAAAGCGACCAAGTTGATGCCCCAGGGCCTTCACTGATTCTGTCTTTCCAGTGCCAGCAGGACCTATGAACATTTTGAATACAAGGACACTTTACAATCTCGCTAGAAAAATGAGAGTAACTTGCAAGCATTACATTATTTGAAAAATGTTTATTTATGTATGCCTTATTTATTTACTTATTCTTTACTTCATTTGCCTTGAGTAAATAATGCCCTTTTGTGTACAACAAATTACCACGTACAGAAAGCTCCACCAGCTTTTTATGACGGACATGGCCTATTGTTAATTAACTATTAACTTCGCAATAACTAGAACGAAGAAATAATATTACCACGAATTAAAGAAGTAACAAGTAAAAAACAAAATATATTATAGGATAAATAACAGCAATGGAAATATCATTACAAAGCAGGATAACAAAGTTGTGAAACGTGAATAAAACTGCAGTTCACATACTTGTACCAAACAAACTCCACACATACTCATCTATCACTGTTTGATCAAAGGAGAATACAGTAATAACATTAGTGAACTGTAATGAAATGCTAGAAAGCTGATGGACAGGAGTACAAGATAAAGGCAAAAGGTACAACTACAACAGAATTCTATACTGAAAAGATTGACATTAAACTTTTGTTTGCACTATGAAAACATAGCGTACAGCATTTTAAAATTTCAGAGGTGAATTAATCAAGTATCATTTCTCAATGACAACAACTGCACAAAATGTCAAGCAAACTCAACATAAATGACAGTGCTACATTGTCCCATATAACACCAAGGCAGTGTTATGTCATCACTTTTATGTGGCAGCAAAGCTTGGATCATCAAGAAATCAGATGGACTAACACTACAAAAAGCAGAGATGAGATATCTAAGGGCAGAGAAAGCTACACTCATGCAACTATAACTGAAGTGAAGATATAAGGCAAGAACTCTTTAAGTATTTGATTAAAGAATACTGGTAAGCATGGCTGGAATACGTACACTAAATGCATAAAATCAAAATACCAAACATGGCTCTCCCCTACAATCCCAATGATAAAAGCATACAGATTTATGAAAGCAGTGAATCATGGAGGAGGAACAAGCCAGAGGCTAATCTGCACCAATAATGATAACCAGTGGTGATTAACATAATGTACAAAAAAATTAACTAAAAATACTGTTACTTAGGAAATTTAAATTACAAGTGATGTTAAAGATAACTTCTCATTTATCATCACTTTCACTTATCTATACTACATTCAACCTATGTTCAGACATAATAGATGTCTACTGTATAAACTATCACACAAATTCATAAATACTAAACAAAAATTTCTTCTTTGAGCCAAGCTTCACGCCAACTATGTATTTTTAGGATAGCCAATATAAAAAATATCATTATTATTAATACAGTTTAATAATAAAATGTTATTAAAAGTCTATTATGAACTGAAAATATACCAAAAGGAGATCCTCCAAGCCTAGCTTCCAACGCCTGGGTCATAGTCAAATAACACCTGTCTGTGAGTGGTGTCTGTACCAGCCTGTCTTGTACACCAAGATATTCAAACCCATACAAGAATTTAGCATTTGCCATATGAATTGTCAACTGTTGCAAAACATCACTCTGTCGTGGATCAAAGTAGAATCTCATTTCACATAGCCACTCAAATGATTTTGGGCTGGAAACTCCATTGGCAATTAGCTGACGTGTCACTGTTCGTTTGTGTACAAACTCATTAATCTGAAACAGAAAAAAATAGTCATGATCAAGTAACTGTTCAAAAGAATGAAATTGTCTTTTCATTAAATTATATTAAAAATATGTAACTGTAACTAAACAATTTTTTTAATTTAAATTTTATAAAAGCACAAAATCCATAATACCAAATGTTCCAGTTTCTTGCGGCGCAGTGGAGGCTGTTCTTGAAGTACAGAATCTGCAAGGACATTGAGTGTGTTCTCAACCTGAGTGAGAACTCTTTCCAGTGGTGCCATTTTGTTGGGAACACTTCCATTGGTATTACTTATTTGATGCAGCGCTGATTCTACATCTTCACTCCACAAAATCTGTGCTGCCAGGACTACAATCTGTGCCTAAAATCAGTGAATCAAAAATAAATCCATAACTACCATATTTTTAAAATAGAAAAGCTTTTATTAGTTGAGTTATTATGTATTACTATACTTTTATTATAAAGTAGGGCATCATATTCAATAATACAAGTGATTATAAGCAACAGCAGTAAATTTTCCAAATGAACGGTTGTAACAAGGAAAACAATACTATTTTGAAATATTTCACCATCACAATCAGCATCATGAGATACAGTGAAATATATCATACACAACAAAAACAATAAATGAGAGTAGTACTAATTTAAAACATTTTTTTGAGTGTCGCTGACAACTTTTCGTTTTTTCTTTCTCACAAAATTGTCTTGTTCATGTTTCCTGACTAACGAGGGATATCTGAGAAATCAAGTTTATGGTGGGGTTTATGAGATGTAAACTGAATGGTTTTTTTTTATCCATGGAAGAATATTATCTTAGGTTGAGGTTGAGTAGGATTTTGGCTTCAGTTATTCACCAATAGGTAATTGCTATTATAGTTCAGAAGAAATGCCTATGTTTGGAAGCTGTTTGATCACTACAGTAAAACAGAACTCAAAATTGAAGTTGTGTTGTATCAAAATACTCTGAATTTCAGGAGAGTGAAAACTTTAATTCACATACCTGATACTTGTCACACCACTGCATGTATGCTGAAGAATCTATGTTGCCGTCCTTGAACTGTTTGATATCATGCACAGCTTGCATCAAACAAGAAGCAAGAGTCACTCGCATTTCTTTTTCAACCATTGTCAACCATTCGTTTATTTTTGAATGCTCTACAGTCGACACGGGCTGTGTGAATTTCACCTGTACAAATTTGTATATACACATTTAGCATCTCAGTCTCTAATGAAGCAGTAATTTTCACCAAACTATTTTTAACAAAACCACACCATGTCTTTTATATTGCATAAATATATGGAAAAAAAAAATATATATATATATAAGTACAGTAGAACCTTGAGTTTGACCCATGATAATCCAAATGCACATATGTAAATTATACTGCATTTATCAAAATTACAAATAAAATTGAATCACAGATACATATAATCAGTAAATGTTCAATATAATTTTAGTAACTTAATCAGTATCATACAAAATTATGTGAACTGAGAAAATTAAAACCATTTTATGCTTTAAAAAAGAATGAAAAATACCAGAAAAATTTCCTACGCATATGCATGCATGCAATAAAAATGTATGATCAATACTGGAAGAAAGCATGATGCAAACATTTATTGTTTTCTGCACATTCTCATTTGAACAATAACATATTAAAAAGATGTATGGAAATTGAAAAAATCGGTATGGAGAACTATACATGACTTCCATGTCCTAAAATTTATATTTAAAATCATTTAAATATTAATTAAATAAGTGGATGCTTGAGTTCTGACAAAATTACATATCAGCTAAAATGCTACCACCATATCAGGTGGATTAAGACTATCCTAAACCTTTGTGAGGAAGGACTGTACTTTTTGATAAAATGTCTGTAGGTCGAATGAAGAGCTAGCTAAAGGTAGCTGCGATCTGATTCCTGTAATGAAATTGGACTCTCGCTGCGAGGGGCCGAGGGATGTCTTGTTATCAAAGTCTTTCCTGTCAATACTATACTAGTCATTTTTCTTTTTTAAAATCAAGTCTTGATTTCTTTCTTTCCATTTGTCTTCTGATTTCCGAAATGACTATTCTGTTCACCAGTATAACTATAAATTTCTCAGCAAAACATTTCTTCCTTAATACGTTTGTGTCTCCTGTTTAACACCCACCATTCTGATCCATGTCATAACGCTATATTCCACACAGGCTAGTAAATAACTAGCCATCAGGGAGGTCAAAATATTTTCAAGAAGGGGCAAACAATTTTCCAAAGGAGAAAAATATTTATATATTTTTCATACATACACACATGCACATATTAGTTCATAATTCTCATATCATAATAGAAATAAGTACAGAGATTGTATTAATTGCTTTAATACAACAACACTGGCCAGCGATCCACAGGAAGCAAATCGATGTCCACCTTTTCGACTTGCACGCGTTGTGTTGGTGTGGGTTTCGGCACTTTCCATTTAAAAAACGTGCAAACATAATGAAATAAACATGAGTGAGGCCAGAAATAACGCGAATTTTGTGTGTGTGTGTGTGTGTGTGTGTGTGTCCTGCCGGCCTTTTTATTGCGGTAATCACAATAATAAAACTTTGGAAAAGTAAACATTACATAATTGAGATATGCTTGCCTGCCAGGAACGATATATTTTCACTCATACGTGATTTAAATTAAAATGAAAAATATCGAATTTTGTTAAAGTGAAATGAAATGTTTCCATAGAAACTACTTCTTTGTTGTCAATAACGTAGTACACTTATAAAACTTATAAAAATTTACTTCTTCCATCATCAACTACCGTTTTAATTTATAAAAAAAAAATTACCCCCTCCCCCTCCAACTACCCTTTTCATTTTTACATATTTCATCTACCTGCCGAATCAAGCTGCAGTACAAGTAGACTACAAATACAACTCTAAGATAAGGTACAAATAATTAATTTTTTGGCTACGTGTTAGGCTGAACAGCAACCGACAACACCTGTTATATACCCACTCCTTGCCACTGTACAATAACAATATTAAGTTACTTTAAGTTTTTAAGATACATCAATGAATATATGGAACCATAAGAACAAAGGGGTAAGTACAAAGCTCAAGCTGAAAGTTAGCCCTGGAAAGAATTCTGAAACTGACTATGAATTATCGTCTAGAAGGGAAAAAGTATTGATAGACTGAGGAGGCCATAAGTCTCACCCTGGAAAGAATGAAGAAGAGAAGAAAAATAAAATAATACCAAATAGTAGTGATAAAAAAAAAACAGTAATATGTACTATTTGTATACATACAGAATTGATTTTGTTTGCATACTGATTTTGTAAATTAGTATTATAGTTGAAATAAACTAGTTGAAATGGTTTAAATGTAAAATACTGTGCAAGTATTTTCTACCTTTTTGACACCAAAACCACCATTTACTTACTACCCGAAATACTGGTTATCTGAAAAATAAACTTCTCTGTAGCCATTCTGTACCATTTACAAAGCAGATACGGTAGCAACATTAGGTAGCAAGTTTCAACAATGTCCTTGTTACTTCCTGAACCAAACTTATCTATTTACAAATCCAGTACTAAATGTCTAGCAGTCTTGTAAATTATAGCAAACTCTTATTAAAATAACAAAGAATGCTATAAACAATATCTGACTATTGTTCAAAACTTATATCTTGAATTTGTTGTTGCTGATCTAGATGTGGTGTCCACTTAATATACCACACTGAATAATGCTGTCTAGATAACGAGGCCCTATGCTTATAATAATCTAGTTTGTTTTAATCAACAAACTTCACAATAAATTTTCAAAACAAGCAGAACACCATACGTAATCTTTATAAGCTTGAAATATTTATAAAATTATAAAGAAATACAAATATTCATAAAACTATCAATTAAACACACCGGCCTTAAAGCAAAAATACTAAATTAGTAAGTATTATAACGTACTTCTTCTCCCTCTCTTGATGCTATGCCAGTAATAATAGTATTGTCTTCATTCAAGAGGATGGCAGCAACACCTGCAAACATTTTCTTGAAATGTTTCTGCAAGCGGGCAACATTTTTACTGTTGCCAATTATTTCAAGTAGATCTTCATCACCAACAAAGTAAAATCTTGGGAAAGATGTTCTCTCACGTTCCAAATATTCTCCGAGTGCTTTCTGTATTTTGCCTAGAAGGTCTGCTAATCTCTCCAATGAACGCTGTACTCCTTGTATATTCAAGACATCCATCACCATTGGTGACTTAGATACCTTTTTCATGAGTCCTAAGAAGTCAGAACTGCTCAACAAAAATTCAAAACAATGTATTTATCAAGATACTTAAATATGTTTGTTGCAGTAAGTTAATAGAAAAATATTTACTTCCAATAATTTTACCCAACTACAAAGTAAGATACTGAATAAGGGATACCTGATGTTGTGGAAGCGAGATGTCTCAACTGGAAGCAGTGTTTTGATGTCAGCACTGCCTGAAAATATTCCTTCCAAATACACCCAACGACGCTGTACATCAATCCAAACATCAAACAATGCGTTGATGCGATTTAGTTTTTCTTCCCAAGTCAAAGCTTCTTCTTCAAATACCTAACAAAAGTGGTATCACTGCATGATTCTTCAAAGCCCATGAGTTGCATATATGTAATTGACTCGTATAACAACTATTCTTACTGAAAATTAACATCTAAAATTATAAACAAAATTTTGAGCCTGATAAGCTCTTGTGCAGTATACATTGGATGCTAATAACTTCAATACTTATAAAAGTATTTATTTTTGTAACTTCTACTATAAATAACTATCATTTTCTACCTATGCAACTCGAAGTTTCTTTCAGCAATCATATAATATTATGATGTTATTCAATATAGTTTCTTCTGCAAGTAGCGTATTACACTTTTGTCGTTGAATAATACCACAATACTATGAATAGAATATTGTAACGTACCAAATTGGCAGTTACATAAAGTAACTAATTATTACGTCAAGTGATGGGAGATCATGAAAATATTTCAAAGTACATAAAATAATGTAGACAAAGTGTGTATCTACAAAGATATATTATTGAAAAAATCCAACAAAGAAGAAGGAAGAGTAATATAGCATCATCGAGTACAAAAGAGAGAGAAAATGACAATGAGCCAATATAAAATGTTAGAAACCAGGCCCAATAGGTCCAAACAGTGAGGGGAAACAACAAAAATAATCATTAAAATGAAGAGGAGCCTACAAGTCCAAACAGTGAGGGGAAACGACAAAAATAACTATTAAAATGAAGAGGACACAACTCAAGAACAACCACAATGATGGTAAAACAAACAAATTTATTTATTAGTATAAATACTATGGAACAATGACTACCACGAATGGAAATATTGAAGAATATGACAACAATAAGGGAACATTGATTATCACAAGTAATGTACGACCCAGGAGAACACCGATAGTGAACAACAATTAACCAGAAGAAGAAAGGAAGAAGAAGAGCAAAGGAAACATAACATGAAGAATGAAGATAATGTATGGACAATACAAGAAATCACCATTCACCAAGTATACAAGGAACTATATTGATGACCGGAAGAAGTGTAATAATTATTCGAGGATCAACTATAAAGAAACCAGTGTTTAGCATAATTGAGTAATCACAAACAATAACAGTGAAAACTTAATATAAGTGTGACAACCTGTAACAAGTTAACCAATTTTACCCCAAATAAACACCACAGACAATACAAGTGAGAATGTTTATAACAGAGGAAAATGAGTTACCATTATAAGTGGAAGAATCCAAGATTAACTAGTTAAAATGCACAGACAATTAGTGTGACCAGTTTAATCAAGATTGTAACCCAAAATAGATAACCATTAAGACCACCAAGAGAAATGTGAGATAGAACAGTAAAATAATTGTTCATAGGAACTGATAATAAAAGCTTTGTAAACCTTAAAATGAAATATAACTGAATGCCACGACAAGACAGAATAAAATATAAATAAAATCCAGAACAAATAGTAACAAATAAGCTAGTTTGTTAGGTATCAAACAATCAATGTACCAAAAACTAGGTACAACACAACAAGAAATGTAATACTATTAGATTAAGAATACTTGTGTTATTGTTTCAAAAAATAGTGTAAACATGTGTATTACTTAATAATTAAACCATTGTAGTAGAATACCATAATGAAATGATAATAGTAGAATCAAATACTGCATAAGAATATGTTGCACATTGTTACCAGATAACTGACACATAACCTCATAGAAAGTGCACCTATAACATAAGATCATGTATATTAATTAAACCAAGCAACTATCAACAATTGTTTCAACCAAAGACTAATTATGAATAGTAATGCAAACTAATAAATAACATATGTACTGAAATACACAGCAAATGAATCAGATTAAATATGATATCATAAAGCCAAAAGAACAGAAACCCAATGTGACAAGTTAGTTAATCAAAATGCACTATCAAAACTTATTAAAAGATTACTAAAGTTGTTATCAGTAGTTAGAGAAATATCTGATACTACTATGAGAACATATCACAAATGTAATAGTAGTAGTTTTATAATTGAAATATTAGAAACTAACTATCATTGTAAAACCAGATGTAAACAAACACAATACTAAGAATTGGAAAGCTTTCAGATATCAAAAGACTGATAAATACATTAAACAAACAAGGTACTACAATTGTACACTATTTTAATTTATAACATTATATACCTTATGTGGTAAAATAATTGAAAAAGTGACAAATTAAAGAAATGAGAACAGAAGGTATTTTTGATAAGACTATTAGTATATGAAAAATAACATTGTTCATAAAATAAAGTATGAACAAATGTGAATAAATGTATATATTATTGTTAGAATGCCAAACAAATGTAATTAGGTAAGAAATAATAGCGTTACATGCAATTATAAACAATCGAATATGGTCGCTAAGGACGCCATTACCAAATATTGTTTAAATGGTAATTACAACTATTTTATGTATTAAAACGAAAGAGAAATGGACTCGAGACGTTTAATAATGAGTGTTACAGTGTAATTGGAACAAAATATGGTGAAACAAACTTATTTATATTAAGATAAACCATATGAGTTTGTGAAACGGCTAAGTGAGTTAATAATGAATGGATTTAATCCTTGTTTAGACTTAAATTAAAGCCACAAGTGTCCGCAATTTAATGCCACTAACCATTCGACGATACGATAATTAATAAAAAAGTTATGACACTTATAAACTTTTCAGTCATTTCTTATATCGATGCATACGTCACCCGTAGCCTCGAACCCAAGCGATAATTTGTAAAAAATTAAAAGTTTTATTTAACCAAAGTGTTTTGGGGTTGAGAGTTTAACCCTTTAAACCAATCAAATGGCTTAAAATAACCAGACGAGAAGGAGACGCTTTGGTGAAGCAAGCATTCGTTCCGTATCACTCAACAGGCCAGGTTCACGAAGGAAGTCGTCAAAATTATTTTAAATCGTGCGTGTCACCAACATGAGTTAGACTACATAGACTAACCTATACACAACAGAATACTAACGAGTGTCCAGTGCTTTAAGTGAATTAAAATAACAACTCGACCAGTGTATAATAAAGGTCGTGTTTTGTGTTTTTTTTTTTTTAAATCAGGGAGTACTCTATTTTAATTATTTTAACGAATTGAATTAAAATAATAACTTTCGTTAGTAAACGAAGAGATATTGTTTTGGGACTGCACTAGTCAAAAGTACGGAAGTGCTTAACCCATGATGAAAAATTATCAGAACTGAATAAATGAATCATAGCGCAATTATTAATTTAAAAAATAAATATTTTATGATTTTATCGTGATTGAGAAAATCGGTATTAAGTTAAATATCGACCATCCATGTATAATAAATAGTCGCTCATTTGACTAAATTTGTCTGAATTAATGAATAACTAGTTTATTGCGAAAATATTCTAAACGACTGATAATTATACATCAGATGACATATGAATAAAATGTATATGTTTATAGTATTAAGAATTTAATAAGTAATAAACTTATTCGAAATAATTACTTACGTTTGTTAAATAACTAACCTAGAAATAACAATTATAACTTTGTCACCAAGTAATGATTCTGTTCTCAAATAATTTCAATCCAATGAAAGCTATAACAAGAGTTTTTTTATTCTAGATTTTTTCTCTTGCCAGTACATAATTTCAATAATTAACGAATAAATAATAATAGTATTTTAAACAGTGCAGCACAGAGCACGTGTTTTCATCACAACTGCTGTATGCGTTTTTGCTAACCGTACGATAGTACGATATATATCGGTTTATGGTACCGACTTATAATTTTAAATCTTTGTTCGTTTTTATCGTAATCCATTATTAAATATTGTTAAATAAGATAACATCTTGTAATCTGGTATCATGTATCTTCCAAGAACACACGAATTTGGTAATACAACTGAATAAAGAGGACATAACCTCGTTAACCAAAACCATTGTACCAGACATCAGTGTTACCAGCCTTGAGGTACAAAGAGCTCGAGAATTGTTTAAAGTAATTATTGTTTTGTAAAGATATTATTGATTGTTTTTTAAAAGAGTTCATGGCATTTTACAATTGTTAATAAACCCCAATTTATTTACCAGTGGAACAGAGTTTTTGATTTTTTAAAATAGTTTAAATTTTTATGAACAGTTCTATCATAAGGTGGCGGTAGGATTTGAATGTTCAATACCATTCAAATTGTAGTTAAACTATTATTTTACTTTATTGTGCATGTGCATTATTTAGGATATTCAAGCAGAATATCCATATATGTGTATCAAGTGTTTTTGCAGCAGAGGAAGTCACCAACAAGAACATTGAAAACATCCACATATGGTAAGTGTGGAGGTTGACAGTGAAGTGTGAAATACTCTTTTAAACTAAAAAACTTAAAAGTGAACACCCACACGAATTTTACTAATAATCACAACCTAATAATTATAAACAATAATAGTACTCGACTAGAGTATATCAACATTTTAACTTCTATCTACTTTATTAATCTGTTTTGTAACAGATTGGCGCCCAACGTCTGAGCGCGAATTAGGAAGAAAACGCTTAACAATTTAGGTAACTAAACAAATAATTTTCTAACCTAATTCGACGAAAAGACAGCAAGTGCATTACCAAGGTAACAAGATGTACAGGAGGTCGACTTCGAAAAAACGAGCGGCAGAGGCCGAGAGGGAGGCCAGATTGGAAGAAAAAGAAGCGACATCAGCAGAGGATGTCGAAGAGATTTTGTTAGAAATCGAAGATAAACAACTTGAACTGGCGGAGGAGGTTCAGCAACCGGACGATGAACCGGAAGTCATACCCCAGGAAATCCAACCTGAAATAAGCCAACCCGAGAAATCGACGTGACCAGGAGACATGGACTTCATAGAAATATTAATGTGTATGAGGGAAGAAAACAGGAAGAATATAGAATCACTGAAGGAAGATACACGATCATTGAAGGAGGACAGTCAATCCACAAAGCAAAGTATTGAGTCACTGAAGGAAGAGTTGAACAGCAAAATAGATGAACCAGTCAATCCACTAACCAGAAAATAGAAGAAGGCCAGACGGAGAGCCAGAAGAATATGGAATTGTTGAAGGAGGATTTAAATAACAAAATAAATGAAACCAATAGGAGGATGGAAGACGGACAGAAAAAGACTGAAGAGTTATTGGAGAAAAAGATGGAAATAATGAAGGAAAATTTGTCTGCGGAGTTGGGAATTAAAATTGACGAGACCAACAAGAAGATTGATGAGATCAATGAGAAAATCAATCGAGATATCGAGTTAATGAAGAATGATAGTGAGAAAATATGGCAACAAATGGCCGACAATAATGACAGAGCGGAAGAAATTGCCAAAAATACAATTGAAATAGTTGACAAAAAGTTAGAAGAGAACTTGGAAGCAACGGAGGAGAGGATTGCCATCTTAACAACTGAAATCCATGAAGAAGTGTCCGACATCCGTAGAGAAGGAGAAAATAACAAACAAAAAATTATACAAATGGAAACAGATGTCAACCACCGAATCGACAGTATTGAGAAAATCCACAACAACCAGATAGGAGTCGTGGAACGAAAGCAAACAGAAATGATGACCGCACAAACCACACTAGAGGAGAGATGCGAGGAAATTTCGATCAAAGTGGATGCAGTCAAACACCAGGTAACCAATGACCGAGACCAATTGACTGAGAGACAACAAAGGGAATTTAATGACATTCGAGATGAAATGAACCGCCTGCGAACATTCCCAAATCTTTTATCCGGATTGACACACCTGGATGGTAGGGAACAAATAGATTTCCGTGCCTACGTAAAAAATCCACTTGAATTTCTAGAGAGGGTGGAGGAAATAATCAGTAGAAACAGAGAAAATCGATGGTCCGTGATAAAAGGAATGTTAGATGAATCCTTTCGTAACACATTTGACAATTGGTGGACAGCGACCCGGCACGAAGTAGAGAACTATGCTGCGTTTAAGATAGCGTTTAAATTAAAATATTGGTCTGACTCTACGCGAAACATTATAAGGGACGACATCACCAACGGCAAATATGACCCAAATGGCAGACAATCCATGACTACCTACTTTTTAGGAAAGATCTGCTTGGCCAGAAATCTGGAACCGGCCATACCAGAGGAATGTTTAGTCACGAAACTAGCTTACCATTTCAGCCACAGAGTGTCACAGGGTAGACTCAATTCGCAGGGTACCGGGCAGACATATGATCGGGGCGGACCAGGAAACGTTAATCCCACCAATAACAATGACAGGAATAATTATGGGAGAACCTTCAACAACCCTCCACGTTTTAATAACCAACAGGGACCACGACAGAATGGAGGTGGTAACCACAATGATCATGCGGACCGAGGGAATATCAATAATCCTAGACCAAATGGCTATCAGAGGGACAGTAATTATCAACGAGGTAATAATTATTACCAACCCTATAATAACCAATCCCCAAATAACCAGCATCGACAGGGTAATGGAACCAATAACAACAACCACTTCCGAAGAGTGCATTACACTCATGCTAGCAGAGGGGGAGGTAGGAGAACTTATTACCAAGGTCGAAGAAGTTTCCCTAATCACCATAACAATCAGAATCACAGTGACGGAGAGGATCGAGAATCTGGTTACCGATCGAATAGAAGTAACAGCAGCGAAGGTAACCGAACAACCACTCGAACCACTGAAATCTACCACAATGGGAATTGGCAAGGATCCCAGGAACCGATAGCATCAACCTCAACAGACAGGCACACAAACAACGGTGACCTGCCTTTAAATGGGAACCGGCAGTGAAAAGCATAATAACACCCTCACTGAACCGGACTATTGGGTCTAACATATTGGCGAACAAATTGGCATCGATTAAAATCCATCGCAATAATTACCTCAAAAACATTAGGCAGGACCTAATGGAAGAAAAAGAAGATAGTATCAGCGACACCACCAATAACGAGATAGCATATATCTCAATAAAGGTCAATGGAATAAATACAACAGCTATGGTAGACACCGGAGCGAATGTCTCTTTAATTGACAAATTAGAGTTAAATCGTATACAGTTGGAAAACAAAACAACAATACCAACACTACCCATAAATAATATCATACTAATTGGAGCCACTGGGCGACAGAATAAAACCATTCGACACCAAGTACAGTTGGAAGTATCAAGCAATGGAGAGACGATTCCGATGGTTTTCCTCGTAGCAAGTGGGCTACCATTTACACTACTAATTGGATGTGACATACTGCGAAAGTATGCAGCCGTAATCGATATGGATAAAGCTACAGTATTATTAAAAACAGATGAAGTTGAATGGACTGCAGCTCTTATAGAAAATAGGAAGGCACCCCCAGAACTTGTAATCTACTATATACGGGAAGGCCATGACCAGAGGAAGAAGGTGTCCAACAACAGAGAAGTTCGCAATAATCCAGAAGATATATTATGGATGGAGAAGATTAATGAAATTAGAACATTCCAAACGGATAACACTGACCATGTGTTGACTAATGAACAACGAGAAAAACTGGTACAAACCTATAATCGTTACAGACATGTATTTTCTGACACACCAGGCAAAATAAAAAACTTTCGGTGTGAGTTAAAATTCAAGGATCAAACAGAGTTTAAAAGAAAATCATATCCGATCGCATTTTCACTGAAAGAAGCCGTTCGTTAAGAGATACAGAGATTAATTGAAAATGATATAATTGCAATTAGCAACTCCCCGTACACTAATCCCATTGTAGCTGTACCAAAGAAAAATGGCGCAGTTAGGATTTGTCTGGATGCGAGGGAGATAAATAAGGCCATAATTAATGACAGGACATCGCCTGGAGAAATCGACAAAATATTAAAGAAATTTTATGGCACGCGGTATATCAGTATATGGGACACTGTATGTGGATATTGGCAGGTGGAGTTACACCCCAATAGCAGAAAATTTATGGCATTTATTTTTGAAGGGCGTAACTATCAATTTAAAAGGTTACCCTTCGGCCTTGTAAATTCTGTGGCCGTTTTCGTTAAATGTATGGACGAGATCTTAGGACATAGTACACTGCAATTTACTACAGTATATGTAGATGATTTGTTGATTGCATCAGATAATTGGGAGGAACACTGTAACCGGGTGGCACAAGTGTTAAATAAACTAGAAGAAAACAACATAACGCTCAAACTAGAAAAATCAAAACTAATAGCCAAGGAAGTGCAATTCTTGGGTTTCAACTTATCGGAAATTGGCATAACCCCAGCACAAGAAAAGATGGAAGCAATACAGCGTTTCCAGATACCAAAGAACAAGAAACAATTACAATCGTTTCTTGGTATCTGTAATTACTATAGGAAATTCCAGCACAACTATTCGGAATTAACAGCTAAGTTTTCATCACAATTATCGTCAAAGGAAAAGTGGAGATGGGGACCTGACCAGGACACAACCTTTGAGCTAATAAAGAAAAAATTTCTTGATACAGTAATGCTACACCATCCCAATTTTAACAAACATTTTTATATAAACTGCGATGCTAGTGATGTTAGCCTTGGTTCAGTATTATATCAGGAAGACCAGGAAGGCAACTATCAAGTGATTAGTTTTGCAAGCAGAACGCTCAATAAATGCGAACGAAACTATCATATGACGGAAAAAGAGCTCCTGAGTATAGTATTTGCATGTGAGAAATTTAGAACATACATTTTAGGATACCCTATTACGGTACGCACAGATCATAAGTCCATATCTTTCCTAAAGAATTGTAGGTTAAAACATGGCAGACTAACGAGATGGACACCGACGCTCCAAGAATATAACATCCAATGGGAATACATCCCTGGGAAAAGCAACATAGCGGCCGACGTGTTGTCCCGAGTGAACATCATAGCCCAAACATTCGAGGGAGAAAAAGAAACCATCGCCAAGGTCTACCATATCTTAAAAAGCAAGTCTGAATTAGCCAACATATTATCTGACATAAAAATTCATCAGCATAAGGATCCTAAAATCTCACAAATAATACAACGATTGGCAGAAAATGATGAAAAAATAATACAATATTACTGTACTCACAACCAAATACTATTCACTAAAACCAACCAGCCTAGTGAACAGTGGAAGGTTGTAATACCGAAAACTATTGAGAAAGAACTAGCAATTGACTACCATGTGCGTTATGGTCACATGGGAGCAGTCAAAGTAGTCAAGGCACTACAGGAACATGTATACTTTAAGGACATGAACCGCAGGGTGAGAACATATATTCAGAATTGTCATTTGTGCCAATTAGTCAAGTGTAGCAATGAGAAAAGAGAAGAGGTAATGATACCCATTACTTCAGCAGAAAGATTAGAAAAAGTATTCTTAGATATTTGTGGACCATTTCCACGAAGTGGTGGCAGACACCAATACAAATATGTGGTGATCATATTTGACCACTATACAAAGTTCACAAAACTTTATGCCATAAACAGGGCAACAACTAACAAAATTTTAGATAAAGTAATATCCAGATACATACCGGAGATAGGAAAACCACAATCAGTAATTACAGATCACGGAACGCAATTCCGAGGCCGAAGATGGCGAGATACCCTAATCAGTCAAGGCGTGAAAACATACAAAACGTCCGTGTATCACCCTAACAGCAACCCTGCTGAGAGAGTGTTGAGAGAAGTAGGAAGGATTTTAAGAACCTACTGTCACAGCCAGCAGAGGAGATGGGAAGAATATCTATCCCCGGCTGAAGATTTCCTTAACTTAGCTTGCCACCAATCAACAGATGAAACACCCTATACGGCTATGTTTGAGCGAAGACCGCCCCGGGAAATTACAGAAATTATAAAATTTCCACCAGAAAAGGAATTTAGATTTAATAAAACCAAACTTTTCAATAATGCAGTTGAACGAGCTGACAAACTTAGGCTCAAATACCAGAAGTTACAACCTAAGATCATAAAATACGAAGTGGGAGACAAGGTACTCCTAAAAAATCGAGAACTCCCAAGTGCAATTGAAGGTATTGCTAAAAAACTGTTACTGCTATTCACAGGCCCATATACTGTTACCAAAAATAACATGAATAACACTTATGAATTACAAGATCCTGTAACCAAGAAAATAAAGGGCACATACAACCAAACTTCCATGAAACGGTATATCGAAAATTAAATTATGAAGTGAGAGTGAAATATTGCGATGAAGATTATTTGTTATGGATACTAAGTAAAAAAGGAAAATATAATTGTGAGAATAAATGTTGACTATATGAAGAAAGGGTGAAATATTGCAATGAAGACTATTTGTTGTTTATACTAAATAAGAAGTGAATATATAACTGTGAGAATAAACATTGACTATATTGTAATTTTGTAATGTAAAAATGTGTTCTAAAGAAGTTATGTAAAGGATAAAGAAAATTGTACTTACCCATACATACAAAAATATAATATGAGATCGACACACAACAACTACGGCATGAATTAATATTTCCTACAGCCAAGTCAACAAGTAAACAACAACTTACCCGTACTACATGAAAGAAAAAAATATAATACGAGATCGACACACAACAACTACGGCATGAATTAATATTTCCTAGAGCCAAGTCAACAAGTAAACAACAACTTACCCGTACTATACAAAAAAAAAAAAAAGTAAAACTATACGAGAAAGACAACCAACATCCATGGCAATATGAAGATTTCCAAGAGCCAAGTCAACAAGTAAACAACAACTTACCCGTACTACATGAAAGAAAAAAATATAATACGAGATCGACACACAACAACTACGGCATGAATTAATATTTCCTAGACCCAAGTCAACAAGTAAACAACAACTTACCCGTACTATACAAAGAAAAAAAAAAAGGTAAAACTATACGAGAAAGGCAACCAACATCCATGGCAATATGAAGATTTCCAAGAGCCAAGTCAACATGTAAATAACAACTTACCCGTACATACAAGAATATTATACGAGATCGACACACAACAACTACGGCATGAATTAATATTTCCTAGAGCCAAGTCAACAAGTAAACAACAACTTACCCGTACTATTAAAAAACTATACGAGAAAGACAACCAACATCCATGGCAATATGAAGATTTCCAAGAGCCAAGTCAACATGTAAACAACAACTTACCCGTACTATACAAAAAAAAAAAAGTAAAACTATACGAGAAAGACAACCAACATGGCAATATGAAGATTTCCAAGAGCCAAGTCAACAAGTAAACAACAACTTACCCGTACTATACAAAAAAAAAAGTAAAACTATACGAGAAAGACAACCAACATCCATGGCAATATGAAGATTTCCAAGAGCCAAGTCAACATGTAAATAACAACTTACCCGTACATACAAGAATATTATACGAGATCGACACACAACAACTACGGCATGAATTAATATTTCCTAGAGCCAAGTCAACAAGTAAACAACAACTTACCCGTACTATACAAAAAAAAAAAAAAAAAAAAAAGTAAAACTATACGAGAAAGACAACCAACATACATGGCAATATGAAGATTTCCAAGAGCCAAGTCAACAAGTAAACAACAACTTACCCGTACTACATGAAAGAAAAAAATATAATACGAGATCGACACACAACAACTACGGCATGAATTAATACTTCCTAGAGCCAAGTCAACAGTAAATCAACAACTTACCCGTACAGATAAAAGAGGAGACAATGGACTAGATGATATATAGAAGAAGAAGGAAATAAGAAGTTGGAGGAACGAAAGCAAATAAATATCATTAATGTAGATAATAGATGACACACAACCACGAGGCGAGACACTCGAAGAGAGCCTATATCAAATGGGTTATATTTCATTTGACACCATGAGAATATATTCATGAATTGTATCCAGAGAAGTGAATCATGAAAATGAAGAAGATTATTAAATGACATTTAATGTAATACCCAGAGAAAAGATTAATTGATGACAAAGAAGAATGAAAAAATAATATATTAACGAAGATGAAATGTAGTATCCAGTGATGAAATATAAACAAACAACCCTGTAAAATGTGAAGAATTGAGTTAAGTTGAATCGAGAAGAAGAAAGTATAACAATGTATAAACCGCAGATGCGTGAGATGATCCCAAGGATATTTATTATATGTCGAAAGAACGACCACTTTATATTTTTGAATTAATCTGAGATGAATTGACTGATGAAAAATGCCAGCAATCATTTATATTATTGATGGAGATGATGTGCCTCTGTATTTATTGATGTTAGTATGGCCAGTGGAGTTGTATGCCAAAGTGAGCCACTCTGAACTGCCCCAGCTAAACTTATGTTAGGGAATTAGGGAACTAAATAAACAAGGGAGATAATTACATAGAAAATAAATAATTATGATTCAAATAGAAGAAAGTGAAGGGATATATAAAAAAGCATAAGAGTCGACATGGAAATATACAACAATTGATGAATTCTTCAATAAAAAATAAATATACTAATTCAGAATTAATCAATTCTTATAGGAAGGCATATGTAACATACCAAATTGGCAGTTACATAAAGTAACTAATTATTACGTCAAGTGACGGGAGATCATGAAAATATTTCAAAGTACATAAAATAATGTAGACAAAGTGTGTATCTACAGAGATATATTATTGAAAAAAATCCAACAAAGAAGAAGGAAGAGTAATATAGCATCATCGAGTACAAAAGAGAGAGAAAATGACAACGAGCCAATATAAAATGTTAGAAACCAGGCCCATAGGTCCAAAATAGATGATCATTAAGACCACCAAGAGAAATGTGAGATAGAACAGTAAAATAATTGTTCATAGGAACTGATAATAAAAGCTTTGTAAACCTTAAAATGAAATATAACTGAATGCCACGACAAGACAGAATAAAATATAAATAAAATCCAGAACAAATAGTAACAAATAAGCTAGTTTGTTAGGTATCAAACAATCAATGTACCAAAAACTAGGTACAACACAACAAGAAATGTAATACTATTAGATTAAGAATACTTGTGTTATTGTTTCAAAAAATAGTGTAAACATGTGTATTACTTAATAATTAAACCATTGTAGTAGAATACCATAATGAAATGATAATAGTAGAATCAAATACTGCATAAGAATATGTTGCACATTGTTACCAGATAACTGACACATAACCTCATAGAAAGTGCACCTATAACATAAGATCATGTATATTAATTAAACCAAGCAACTATCAACAATTGTTTCAACCAAAGACTAATTATGAATAGTAATGCAAACTAATAAATAACATATGTACTGAAATACACAGCAAATGAATCAGATTAAATATGATATCATAAAGCCAAAAGAACAGAAACCCAATGTGACAAGTTAGTTAATCAAAATGCACTATCAAAACTTATTAAAAGATTACTAAAGTTGTTATCAGTAGTTAGAGAAATATCTGATACTACTATGAGAACATATCACAAATGTAATAGTAGTAGTTTTATAATTGAAATATTAGAAACTAACTATCATTGTAAAACCAGATGTAAACAAACACAATACTAAGAATTGGAAAGCTTTCAGATAACAAAAGACTGATAAATACATTAAACAAACAAGGTACTACAATTGTACACTATTTTAATTTATAACATTATATACCTTATGTGGTAAAATAATTGAAAAAGTGACAAATTAAAGAAATGAGAACAGAAGGTATTTTTGATAAGACTATTAGTATATGAAAAATAACATTGTTCATAAAATAAAGTGTGAACAAATGTGAATAAATGTATATATTATTGTTAGAATGCCAAACAAATGTAATTAGGTAAGAAATAATAGCGTTACATGCAATTATAAACAATCGAATATGGTCGCTAAGGACGCCATTACCAAATATTGTTTAAATGGTAATTACAACTATTTTATGTATTAAAACGAAAGAGAAATGGACTCGAGACGTTTAATAATGAGTGTTACAGTGTAATTGGAACAAAATATGGTGAAACAAACTTATTTATATTAAGATAAACCATATGAGTTTGTGAAACGGCTAAGTGAGTTAATAATGAATGGATTTAATCCTTGTTTAGACTAAATTAAAGCCACAAGTGTCCGCAATTTAATGCCACTAACCATTCGACGATACGATAATTAATAAAAAAGTTATGACACTTATAAACTTTTCAGTCATTTCTTATATCGATGCATACGTCACCCGTAGCCTCAAACCCAAGCGATAATTTGTAAAAAATTAAAAGTTTTATTTAACCAAAGTGTTTTGGGGTTGAGAGTTTGACCCTTTAAACCAATCAAATGGCTTAAAATAACCAGACGAGAAGGAGACGCTTTGGTGAAGCAAGCATTCGTTCCGTATCACTCAACAGGCCAGGTTCACGAAGGAAGTCGTCAAAATTATTTTAAATCGTGCGTGTCACTAACATGAGTTAGACTACATACACTAACCTATACACAACAGAATACTAACGAGTGTCCAGTGCTTTAAGTGAATTAAAATAACAACTCGACCAGTGTATAATAAAGGTCGTGTTTTGTGTTTTTTTTTTTTTTAAATCAGGGAGTACTCTATTTTAATTATTTTAACGAATTGAATTAAAATAATAACTTTCGTTAGTAAACGAAAAGATATTGTTTTGGGACTGCACTAGTCAAAAGTACTGAAGTGCTTAACCCATGATGAAAAATTATCAGAACTGAATAAATGAATCATAGCGCAATTATTAATTTAAAAAATAAATATTTTACGATTTTATCATGATTGAGAAAATCAGTATTAAGTTAAATATCGACCATCCATGTATAATAAATAGTCGGTCATTTGACTAAATTTGTCTGAATTAATGAATAACTAGTTTATTGCGAAAATATTCTAAACGACTGATAATTATACATCAGATGACATATGAATAAAATGTATATGTTTATAGTATTAAGAATTTAATAAGTAATAAACTTATTCGAAATAATTACTTACGTTTGTTAAATAACTAACCTAGAAATAACAATTATAACTTTGTCACCAAGTAATGATTCTGTTCTCAAATAATTTCAATCCAATGAAAGCTATAACAAGAGTTTTTTTATTCTAGATTTTTTCTCTTGCCAGTACATAATTTTAATAATTAACGAATAAATAATAATAGTATTTTAAACAGTGCAGCACAGAGCACGTGTTTTCATCACAACTGCTGTATGCGTTTTTGCTAACCGTACGATAGTACGATATATATCGGTTTATGGTACCGACTTATAATTTTAAATCTTTGTTCGTTTTTATCGTAATCCATTATTAAATATTGTTAAATAAGATAACATCTTGTAATCTGGTATCATGTATCTTCCAAGAACACACGAATTTGGTAATACAACTGAATAAAGAGGACATAACCTCGTTAACCAAAACCATTGTACCAGACATCAGTGTTACCAGCCTTGAGGTACAAAGAGCTCGAGAATTGTTTAAAGTAATTATTGTTTTGTAAAGATGTTATTGATTGTTTTTTAAAAGAGTTCATGGCATTTTACAATTGTTAATAAACCCCAATTTATTTACCAGTGGAACAGTGTTTTTGATTTTTTAAAATAGTTTAAATTTTTATGAACAGTTCTATCATAAGGTGGCGGTAGGATTTGAATGTTCAATACCATTCAAATTGTAGTTAAACTATTATTTTACTTTATTGTGCATGTGCATTATTTAGGATATTCAAGCAGAATATCCATATATGTGTATCTAGTGTTTTTGCAGCAGAAGAAGTCACCAACAAGAACATTGAAAACATCCACATATGGTAATTGGGGAGGTTGACAGTGAAGTGTGAAATACTCTTTTAAACTAAAAAACTTAAAAGTGAACACCCACACGAATTTTACTAATAATCACAACCTAATAATTATAAACAAGAATAGTACTCGACTAGAGTATATCAACATTTTAACTTCTATCTACTTTATTAATCTGTTTTGTAACAATATACATACACAATTCTTATAACTGTGCCATAAAACCAAAATATTATAATTAATGTCACACGTCTGCTATATAGCAACTGTTCAAAATAAACTGAGTTCGGCTAGATGTGCAAAACTGTGAATGGTGGAAAGCCCGAGTCAAAGTGCAAATTCATTGTCCAAGAAACATAAAAATTTGTGTTTCTTAAAATATTAAATATAATAACTGTGATACCATGATGAATTTAAAGAAAAGTGTAATATGCATTATATTTTGAGATATTTTATATAAAATTTCTATCTGCCAATAACACCAATAACAGTGTCAAATTTATAGAATTCCTATACGCACTCACAATAATTTCTTATTTAAATAAGAATTATAAAGCCATCCCATTTTCTAATGTGATGATGAACTCAATGTTCCATAATTTACCAAAGGACGTGACCTAACTCCAATATTTTTCAACACCAGAAACATTGGACAAACTCTAGGAAACTAACATATGCTGACAGAGATGACAGAGATGAGGGATGACAGAGAGATTAAAATAACTAATAAGGTAACTGGCTGCTTAAATGGAATTCTTTGGAGCTATGAACCTAAGAAGACAAGGAAATTTAACATTTACAAAACTGTTATCACATGTAGTTTACAGATCAGATACATGGGAATCACTGAATGTATAGAAAGAAAACTAAAACAATAGAATACTGGAATAAAACTGGGAATATCTCAAATAGACATAGTTTAGAATGAAGATGTATGACAACAGATGGGTGTGGTTGGTTCTCTTAACGACTCTGATATGAAGGAAAACAGCTGGAATGGTGGAAAGAATGGAAGACATGGTGGTCCATGTCGAAAGAATGGAGGACATTAGACTACTGTGACAGATCATGTAATGGATCCTTCTGAACCACCAGGGTTATGGAAGTCCTAAAAAGACCTTGAATGACAATGTAACACAGGTAACTTTCTCAAGAATCCTAAGAGAGGCCAAGTGGGATGACAGACTATATTAAATGTATTGGACATTTTGAAACCATATACACCATGTCACTTTTCTACAATTCCTCTACATAAGGTCTGTCCAGAAAGTATCCAACCATTCTGAATATCTCAATAATGTGTCAAGTGATCCTCACAAAGCTGCATAGCCAATCACTTGTGCATCTTCACAATGCCTGTAAGGAGATCTTTATCATGCATACACAATCACACTTCCGTTGGACCTCTCAACTGACAGTGAGATGCCATTTTGTGTGACCATTGCATGCACAATGGCTGAAGAGATCTGCACCGAGTTTTGCTTCTAACTTGGACATTCATTTGAATCTACTTGGACACAAACTTGAATCCATTTGAATGATTAACAAGGTATTTGTGGAAGAGTCCATGAAAGATGCTCAAATTAAAACGTGGTATTGCCAAGTTCCAGATGGTTGGGCATCCACAGAAAGTGATCCACAATCTGGAAGCAACATCGAGACCAGAGTTGCCAGTGAGTGTTTTATTCAATAATAAAGGTCTGGTACATCATGAACACACTCCTCCAGGTCAGACGATAACTAAGGAGTATTATACAGAAATTATTCATATGCTGAAGAATGCTAGAGGAAGAAATGGAAGCAATTGTCGGCAAGTTGTAACTGGCACCTTTGTCGTGACTATGCACTTGCACACTCTTTGCACCTAGTACAGGATTTGTTGGTTAAACATCACATCAAACAGCTTGTTTAGCCACCATACAGTCCTTTTTCTATATAATGCTAAAACTACCACTGAAAGGGAGGAGATTTAAAATGGTGATCAAAATTCAAGAGACTGTGATGAGACAGTTGATGGTGGCCAAAACAAGAAATTGTATACTGTTTTAAGAAGAGGAAGAGAAGTTTGACTAAGTGCATGGAGTTTGAAATGAAGTGTGTGCATGGAATTCGAATAGGACTAGCCCACTGTCCTAGTTAAGCTGTTTCTCTCAAAAAAAAAAATTACATCGGATAATTTCTGGACACACGTCATAAATAACATAATCACTGTACACAGAAAAACATGAGTGCTAAATTTTAGAATCAAAGTTTCCTTTTTCTTTGGCAAAAAGATATTAATTCTGAAAAAGCCTGACAGTCAACAGGTTATTTTACACATACACTACAAGCACAATATTTTTGGAACTGTCTCATAATGAATTCTGTCATGTAACATGGTTATGCTAACCAGCAGTGCTGCTATCTATGAAAAAACAATTTCTCTTATAATTACAGGAGCTTTGTATCTTGAATTTCAAATATTCCATTGAAATAAAAAAAATTACAAAATAAATTTCCTTTGTCTATTCATGTTACACCTACCTTATAATAAGGAGACATCTTCATTGCTGCTACGGAATTAATGTGTTCCTTGACTTTGTTGAACAAATCATCCCAACCACGAATCAAACGACACTTATTCTGATAGTTGATAAGATCCAATTCATAGCTCTGCCATGACTCCCGCACCTTAACAAAATTGTATAACCACAAGGAAATTAGTACAAAATAATATTAACATATTCACACAAAAATGTTTTTTCACAATATATGTCTGCACACACGCACGCATGTGCGTGCATATTAACTTGTATTATGTATTATTACTTTTTAATACAGAGTAAACTAATCATGAGATACCAATCATTTTCTACTAGCATATTGCAAAATACACATACAATATGTCTTTAATACACCACTAAACATGGTCATTATCAAATTCCACAGCATTGTGTGCAATTTCTCTCAGGTTTTCCTGCTCATCTCTGTTCAGTTCTTAAGAAGGTCCATATGACTGCGCCCCACATAGTACGCCAGAGATTCAGATGATTAAACTATCTTAACTTTTCAACTCAACAGTACCTCTACTGTAATGTAATGCCATATACTGCAATACTGAAGTGATAAAAATGTGCATAGTAGCTTACAACACATTAATGTATATCGGCAAGGTAACGCTGTTCTACAGCTATGAAGATATGCCTGGTTTTGACTAGCTGAGCTTCCAAATTCTTTGTTGCCTGATTACTCTAGTCAACACCCGGAAAGTTCTAGATAACACAAACTACACAAGTGACTTAGAGTGTGTTAGAACATATTTCCATTAACGGATTGTTTCAAGTGATAAGGGAAATTGTAGCGTGTCAATTTTGGGTCATTTTATTTTTTACAGTATGGGGTATTTACATTTTTGTTTATTTCGTTTTTGTGTGGGATTCATAAAATTATTGTGCAACGCTATTTCATTATAACAGAACGCATGGCATATGGAACAGAGTTTGGAACAAAGGCGAGACGCAATTAATGTTGTGTAACTCGCCAAAAGAATTTGCATCTCCACGAAATTCTAGGAACTTTGTATATGTGTGTCGACACCCGTACGTAACCTAGTCGGGCGGAGCGCTGAAGTGACGCCGTAAAAAAGTCAAAATGGCTAAAAGCAAGAAACTCTACGAGCACATGGTCGTGGAACAGCAGGAAATAATGTCTTAAGTCCTGCCCCTTTTATGACGTTAGCCAGTGCCTAGCTGAGATCGTTTGCTACTTTATTTTACAAGAATACATGCTAAGCATAGGACTAAGCTACGGCGACGAAGATCAAGGCAGTGATTTCCGCACCAAGTATGAGATCACAACAGTAATACCTGTTACGTTATCGTCCCCAGTCTACAGTAAGCAGAGACGCTAAGCGGTCTACGGAAAACAGCGTACAGCTACAGACATCTAAAGTTTCGGTTTGGGCCCGGTTGGTCGAGTTTTCGTAAATGTATTTAATTCAATAAGACCGGCCGGGACCCCAGAAAGTAATAAACATATCGCAGTGAGAAATCAGGACAGTGATGTGGAAGAATTAAAGTGATAAAACAGATATTGAAGTTCCGGGGCTAAGCACGTGTTCGGCCGGCATCGTGTTCGTGTACGGGTATCGCGGATAACAATCGGAATGTTTAAAATTGAATAAATAAAGGGTAAGGTATAAAAAATGTATGGAAGCGTGCGTGAGCAGAGTGGGCTGCCTTAGTTGTAAGTATAGTTCAATGTAATTAAAATTTGGTTGTGTAGCATTCTTATTCTGGTAATTATAACAAGTAATTATAACTAATTCTTTTGTACTAATAACGATGAAAATTGACTTAATTCAGTAAAGTGATTTAGTTTACTTTGAAAATGTGTTAGACTAAGTTATTTCGCCATTACCATGTTCTCATTTCTGTGTTGAAAAAATTCGTCTAACGAAATCGGGGGTTTTCTGAAATTTTATTACAGTCAGATAGCGGGATTTTTATTATAAGGGCAAGAGTGTAGATGGTTTCGATATTTAACCTTTAGCAAAAATATCGTGGCGACCTGGGCAGTTTCAAAAGGCAAGTTTTACAGGGACCATGACGGTAAGTGAAATTCTGGCAGCGGTGAGTATTTTATGATGAGTGTATTTTAGTAACAATAATAGCAAAAGGTGAGTAACATCACAGGAAATGTTATTATCAGAACAGCACTGGAGAATCTGACAACTGTTTGTGTTACACACTATTCTAATTATGTAACCTGGTGGTTATAATTATATTTTTGTAAGTGTGTATTTCTGCAGAAGTAAGAAAACTTTTGTAATACAAGTATTTTGTCTCACAGAACTCTTAATAAAAATGATATCAATTTTTCTGGTGTTCAATAATTTATTTCACTGATTTAAGATCACAATCCATGCACTCTTTGTAACAATATATTTTAATGACTATCCAGTTATGGCACAATGCCATACTGCTTCTGTGTGTGATGAGTAACGAAAGGAAATTAATGTTTAGACCCAAGTATACATAGTGTTTGGTATAACAATTAATGTTATTGCTGTCTGGTAATTGTCCTGAAAATAATTATGTAATAAGCTACAACATACCGTGTTCCTGCAAAAGGACACAAAATTAATTTTATTCAAGCACACCTCTTGTGAGTTCTAGAAACATTAATATAAACTGTATCTGAATAATTTTAAACACTCAGACTGTATAAATCAGAATGTGCGTTTCTGGAGCCTATCATTATTTATGCAACCTGTTGACACACACACACAGATGCATATATTCTGTGTCAATGCGATAAACTAAACCATAAATGGTTATATAAGTTTACTACATGGCAAAACGACCTGTCTCCAGTTTTTCTTGCTGTAAGTTTCGTTCACATAGTGCACAATCAAGTTTTGTAATATTTAAAACGGTTCACATGAACATACAATAATAATATCATAATATATAAATTTTATTTCCTGAAACCAATTTTTTAACAGTTGCACTCAAAACATCTTGTAATGCATTCTAAACATATTTACAAAAAGTATACTTTTAATTATATAATATTCTTGATTATACAATATACATAAAACTATATACCACTTTACATGTACTGAGCTTACACAGATATTTTACAAGTCATTAGGCCTAATTTCAGTTGAAAATTAATATAGACAAAGCCAGAAAACTTGTCACATTCGTTGTTTCAAAAACACACATAGGCCTACAAGAAAAACTAACTTGAAATATTTTACTGTCACAAACACCTTCATCAATTATAAGAATACAGGTCCTGTCCTTTTTTTCTTTTTTTTTGTGTGTTTCTCCATGACTAATGAAGCTTTTTGTGATAGTGTTATATTTAAAACGAGTGTTACTAATTGTGTCCATGCGCATGCATAGTATGTTAAAATCTGTGAATGTTGTGAGTTTGAAACAAAAACCTTTTTATTAGTAAATGTAACCATGTTAAATGAACATAACGGAAACAAACCTGTCTGAGAAATTCCTCCAAAGCCATTTCACCCTGTGCAGTCAGTATAATCTCTTTCACCACAGCTTCATTTGCTTGCAAATCTACATCCCACACCTGTCCAAGTGTGAGGTCTGAGAGCACCCAGTTCACACGCAGTTTACGCATCAACTGCTTCCAATGACGTTCCTTTAGTGCATCAGACTTTAGTTCCACAATCATCATATTCACCTGTGAACAGAAAATGCAAAACATTAATATATTTATGTGACACCTTCTGTTATTATACTTTCAAATCCCCCATTTTCACTAACTTTTGTCTTTTATAAAATACATAAAACACAAACACACAGGTAGTACTAATCTGTTAACATGCAAGATAGTTGACAAGATAACACGAGTTTTTAGGATGTACTCACTATTCTGTTTAACTTTTTTGGAAGGCTTGAGGACAGTCTTTATATATTGAATTTTCCAAGTTTACAGCATGTCATGTACAGTCATAAGTATAATTTTTAATTCAGTATACTCAAATGTTTTTCACGTACTTATTTATAGTGCACTGTGTATGCTTTCAGTTACATATTTTTGTGTTTTTTACTTTTTTCTGTTTCGGCTCCTGATAAATGTATACAAACAAAACTTTACTGGTATAAAACAATACATAGTAAGTAAAATAATACATTTTAGAAAATTTGAGCTCACAAACTATTGTAATATTAAAACTAGTTTGGTACTGACAGATGGAACTTTTGAGTAAACAACTGACTGCTACGTGGCTCTGAACCAATTGGCGTACTCAAAACTGTAAACAGTAATCATAGCAACGCACACTGTTGCCAAGATGTCCCACACATGCTGTTATGAAAAACAGTGTAAAACGTCGCGCCATGGAGTGAACAGTTACGTTCTATGTAACAAAGTCTGTTAACAGTGCTGTGTTTTCGGTTACATTTTTTGGTTATTCGTGCAAATGTGTTAGTTTAATACTTAAATAGTTGTGTTGCAGATACAAATTTATTGTTAACTAATTTCTAATACTTTCTAATTGTATCCACTACGATATAAGTTACACGACTTCATTACAGAAGCATCTCTGTACGTCTTGCTCTAATTATTTATCATGTTGTAAAAGTAAACTGTTACGTCTTGAAAAGCCGTATTAAATGACCTTGCATGTGAATTTGTTGTAAGTTATTTACATGTGAATCATTGTTTCGTGCTTATCTACTTATGGAAACCACGTGGTCAGAGTGTGGCAACATTGTTCTATTTTATTACAAGTGTCAATATCAAACTAGTTTTAATATTACTGTAGATGGCTGCAGAAGCACTGTATACTGTAACAGGTAATCTGTCTATTATAGGGCATTCAGGCGAAGAAGAGTGCAGAATTTCATGGTAATTCGGATTCCTAACAAACAAAAACATATTTCTTGTGAATTGTAGCCAATTAGAATCAGTTACCTTTGTGTAGCCTTGCAACAGACGTTTCACATATTCATATGAGGAATACTGACGCAATCGTGCAGGTAACTCTTTCAGTTGAGATGTTAACGTGTCTAACTGCTGACGCAGTTTTCTTGGTTGAACAGACAACCATGGCTTCTCTCGTATCTCGTCTATCTGTGACCAGATTCTACTCAATTCGGACCAGACACCACGCAGATCCTGCAACTCCTCAAAAACAACCAGCATTCTATCCTCGTTTGTGCTGACACCACCTACACACAAAAAAAAAACAGCATTAAAAATGAATACATAGAGCACAGAATGTAATGTGTCAAAAAAGGGGTTTTTATTTTTTATTAAATTTATCCTGTATCATCATTTAAGTCCCATGTAAAAAGGTTGTATTCAAACAATGAACCGTAACGTAACTTTTTCGGCGGAGTGTAGTTGGAGAATGCGATACTTGGTCGTCAATTGAAGGTTTGTCACGACAACTGTGCGCGTACGCAAACCGGGGCGTGGTTTCTATGCACAACAATCTGAACCGACACTACGAAAAATGGCGAGGCAGAAAGATTTCCTTGCCACGTGGTCTGAAGACGGAGGAAGTCAAGTAGAGGTTCCACCCACCTTAGCCTCTTATATCGTCTCCGTTTAACAACACTAGCCCATGTGGCCCATAGACAATCCAGACTTATTGTAAGACGACGAAAAAATCTTAGCCTGAAGGCAGTGCCTTCCTGTTTAGCAACAAACAATAGTGGGGAGTCTTTGTTCTCACTCTCGGCAGTCGACTTACAGCCGCGGCGGCGGCCAGACGTAAATAATATAATGTAATAATTATAATGCAATTTAAATAAAGTAAAATGTTTAAATGGACGAAAAATAAAAGTATATATGAGTCTTAGAGGTGAGAAATAATAATATAAACAAACACATAAGAGTTTACCATCCGAGAATTGTAGTAACGGTGTCAGTGTGAACCTTATATGTCTTTTAGTAGTTTCCCCTACATTTCAGGCGGTCACGGCATCACCGAACCCTGACCGTGGATTTATAATGTAAATATATTCTAAATTGGTGAACGTAGAAATTAACCGGGGGGTAACTCAGGGGAAACTACATAACTATGGAACAGCGGCTATCATCGAAGGTGGTGATAGTGCCGTTTTAAGGGTGTGTGAATCATATTTAGTAGGATTACTGGTGTCCTCGGATATCAGTAATGCCGAATTTTTATATAACGCTGAACCAAGAATGGTATAGGCAGCGTCTATACCATATATATGTAAACTTCAGTTCTTGGGGATGCAAATGGGCGCTACAGTCCACCAGCAGGAAACAATAGTGTGTGTGGAAAAGGAGCTGGCCGTTACAAGCCAGGGGCACAGATAACGCATCTGTGCATAAGGCAAACGCTCAATCCGGTTTATCCGGCGGGTGGTTACCTAATTGTAACTAGGTAAAGGGGGGAATTAAGAAAACGAAGTAGTAGGAGTGGTACCTGAGAAATCAGTGAGAGAGTGACGACATCTGTAAACAGAGGGACATTCAATTTCACTTACTCTAAAGAGAGAGTTGGTGGTTGGTGACCCAGTTCCTGTTCAGTAACAGTTGCTATAACTATGATTCGATGATTAGTGATGTATTTCACTTATGAGAACAAACGATTTTAAGTGTTAGGGCCAGTTATAATGATGTTAATCTAGAAGAACATTTATGATGATAACTATATAATTTGTGTATTTGTGTTAATTGTATGCAGTATGTCTAGTATAAGTTCATTCACCTGACCATGAGATATCAGCTGGTGGCTGGTGTTAAATATGTAGTATGTCCCTTATAAGTGATTTGCAGATTTTTTATCAATATAATTCAATGTTTAAATAATAAATTTTTAATATGTTTAAGAGGTATTAAATTAAGTGATGAAATTAATTTGAGATAGTTATGAATTTTCAATGGGTAATACATGATAGAATTTGGGTGATAGATATTTAAATAAGGCATTTGAATCAGTCAGAGTTAACTTTAAATGGGTGTTAACAGAATAAGATGCTTGGGGATAAAAGTAATGTAGAAAACTGAGTATTAGTAGGGACACAGTAGCGATAGTGAACATATGTAGAGTAATGAGAGTACGGTAATTGGAGAGTAATTAAGAGATGGTGGAATTTTGTAATGGGGGTGGTGTGATAAGGAGTCCTCAACGAAAAGCGTTGTGGCGGGAGGTGAACCGTATGTGCGTTGGCGGGGTTACCTGGGGGGTACCAGGAACCAATAAGGGAATGAGCATACGGAGGGACCACATCCTAAGTACAAAGAGGGTAGAGGGTATTTTGTTATAAGGGTAGAATGATTCAAGGTGAGTTAGAGTAGTAAGTTAGTGGAGGTAAATGTTTTGAGGGATTGTTGTCATCCTATGTAAATCTGTTAGTGAGTGTTAGAGTCAGAAAGGGGGTAAGGTTATATTTTAATGCCTTTTCAATGAATTAGGTTATTGTGAATAATTGTGAATAATTGGGAATGACTGATGATCACCCAAACCAATTAATGATGAAAATGTTAAATAGAAAATCTGATTTAAAGGGTAATAATAAATGAAACAAGTGAAGAATTTAATAGAATTTGAAAATAAAATTAAAACTGTAAGGTGTGTAATTTCTGATCAAACTTAAATGTGAATTGTTTATTTTAAGGTAATAACAACAATGTTAATTATGAGTGTACTATGCTATATTATGTTGTACTGTGTTAAGGTGTAAGAATTATAACTGTGTGTCAGGTATTTTACATTGTATAATTTTGTGTAGTGTATCTAGGGTAAGGTCCTGACCCAGAGAGATCAGCTGATGACTGATGTCAGACATGTAGTAGATGCCTTATAATTGATTGGCAGATTCTTTTATCAAACTGAGTAAATGATAGAATGTGAAATTTTGTTAACAAAATAATTCTTTTTGGGAATTGATTTTTTTGGAAAAAAAAAATTTGTTTTGCTTGCAGCACAGATTGTGTTTGGATGTTCAGGATATGTTATTGATTAGGTGTATTGCTAATGTATTAACTGATTTATATTGTTCATAGTATATGTGTTGTAAACAAATGTAATGATAAGGGAATTTATGATTTAATAAGGTATTCAATTTATTTTGTTTTTATGATTGTTAGCAGTTAATTAAGAAGCATTGTAAATTCATTTTAGAGATTTTGAAATTTTAAGAGTAAATGGAAAGAGTTGATCAAATTAATAGTAATATGAATCTTTGATATTGGACTTAGATTAATTTTTTGAACAGAATTTAAATGATTTAATCTGATTTGTTTGATTTATTTTTGAGTATGTGTACGCACCCAGTACTTGCTAAAGGCAACCCAGTATGCATGTAAGGGGGAACATATCGGTTGAGGATCTGGTATGGTATAAGGCCAGGCTTTGATTTTTTTGATGGAATGAGTTGAGGTTAGGTGGTACTATGGTGAGTATCTGTCCGATTTTATGGTGTTGGGATCTCGCACAGAGAAGTCCAGTAATCTCGTTCAGGTGCAGCCGTAGTCGCCGAGCTAGGGGGGTAGTTTACCCATGACGTGTTAAGAAATTAAAGGGGGGTTGTTGGCGCCATATCCTCACCGATCCTCTTAGGGTTTAGCAATGAGTTTTTCTGTTTCGGCAGAAAACCTCTTATTGGGGGGGTATTGTAAGGGGTTTTTATTTTTTATTAAATTTATTAAAGAATTTAATAAATTTAATATTAACTATCTCTAAGAATAACTATGAAAAAAGAGTAATAAACCTTACAGAGATGAATTTCAATACAGAAGAAAAAGAAATGTTAGCAAAAGGCTTAAAATACGCACCGCCACCAGAATTAAATCAAGAAAAAACGATTATTGAATGCGAAAGCATAATACAAAAAATAGGAAATGAAAATGATAAAAAAAGAATAAGGTGGGAAGTAGGGAATGTAGTAGATAAAATATTTAAGAAAAGTTTGTATAATTCAAAAAATGAACAAAAAATCAAATCAACTGTAACTAAACTAAAGAATAAAATAAAGAAAAATGATATTATAGTTACGAAGGCGGACAAAGGAAATACAATGGTACTACTGAGAAAGGACGAATACATAAAGAAAACAGAAGAATTTATAAGGGAAGGACCATACGAGGAAATAAAGTATGATTATACAAGTAAGTACCAGTCAAGGATAAAACAAATGATGAAACAGATAACATTTATAGAAGAAAATAAGAAAAAGTATTTATTGGAAAGTAATCCAACAGCACCAACTTTTAAAAGTCAGGTTAAGATACATAAAGAAGGAAAACCAATTAGACCGATTGTTTCTTTTATTAATGCACCTGTTTATAAATTATCAAAGGAAGTTAGCAGAGTACTGAAAGAGAAATATGAATTTGGGACAAAATACAACATAGAGAATAATGTAAAATTGATAGAAAAATTAGAAAATATTAGGATTAATGTAAATACAAAATTGATATCACTGGATGTTAAGGACATGTTTACCAATATCACAGTAAATAAAGTTATTAAGTTAATAAACGATAATAATATGGGAGAATACAGGTATAAAAAGCAGTTGATGAAAGTAATTAAAGAATGTGTAAATCAGAACTATTTTAGGTTTAATAACAAGTTTTATATACAGAAAAAAGGTTTACCTATGGGGTCTTCATTATCCCCTATTCTTGCTGAAATATACATGAATGATTTTGAAAAGCAGTTAATAACTTCCACTAAGTATAAAGACAATATAAAATTATGGTCTAGATATGTTGATGATGTATTAGTAATTTGGGAAGGAAGCATAGAAGAAGTGCATGAGTTTATAAATGAGGTAAATAATAAGGATAAAAACTTACAATTTAAAGAAGAGATAGGAGGTAAGAAAATAAATTACTTAGATTTGAACATAGAAATTAAGGATAATGTGAAACTACAGTTTGGGATATTTAGGAAAGAGTCGTATTCTGATATAATTATACCAAGAGAGTCTTACCACCCATATAGATATAAAATGGCGGCAATCAATACATTTTGTTACAGAGCTCAGAAGTGTTTAAAAGAGACCGAATCAAAAGATAGGGAGTTAAAAACGATAAAGGGAATTGTAAGGAATAATAATTATAACACCAACATAGTGGATAAAGTTATGAAAAGGGTTAACATACAAAAAGCTAAAATAGAACCAGAACAAAAGAATTATGTAGGGTCATTGACATACATAGGTTCACATACTAGAAAAATTATAAAATGTTTTAATAAATATGGAGTAGATATAGCTATTAAAAAATGTGAAACGGTATTTGATAAGATAAGGAATAAGAATATAGAAAAAATTCCAGTATTACAGAAAAGCGGAATTTATAAATTAAAATGTAAAGACTGCAATAAAGTGTACCTAGGTGAGACAGGACGAAAATTCGTATGCAGGTTGTCTGACCACAAACGTGGAGAAGGTAATAGAACAACCAATTCGTTATATGCAAGACATTTCATAGAAGACAACCATAAGTTTGTTAATCCTTTGGAAGAATACGAAATTGTAAAAGTAGTAAATAACACAGTTGAAAGGAAGCTTAGAGAGGAGTTAGAAATATTAAAAGAAAGAGAAAAAGGGTTAGACAGTTTAATTAATATTAAAATTAAATTTGATAATGAAGAAATATTTTATAACATGATTAAGAAGTAAATGATAGAGGGCAGATAGATAAGATTAAGAATTATATTGCATAGTACTAATTGGATGGTTTAAAATAAGGGTGTGTGACTGACCCACGTGTGTGGAGAGGAAGTAGGGTAAGTTTAAAAGGATGCACACACACACACACACACACACACACACACACACACACACACACACACACACACACACACACACACAACACTGAAACACAAGGAATTTGCTAGAAAAATATGTAACTGAACAGATGGCGTGGGACAGGGTTTAGGGGGTGGGGAAGGGTCATTTATATTATAGCTTGTTGTGTGTGAGCAGGGTGGGGGAGAGGGGTGAAGTATTTGTTTTAAAATAATTTCTGCCTATTCCGATCTGACGATGGGCTGTGAGGCTTGAAAGCGCTAATCGGGATAATTTATATAGTGGTGTGCAACTGTGATCATTCTGATTATTAAATTTATCCTGTATCATCATTGTAAGTCCCATGTAAAAAGGTTGTATTCAAACAATGAACCGTAACTTAACTTTTTCGGCGGAGTGTAGCTAGAGAATGCGATACTTGGTCGTGAATTGAAGGTTTGTCGCATATGACTGTGCGCGTACGCAAACCGGGGCGCGGTTTCTACGCACAACAATCTGAACCGACGCTACGAAAAATGGCGAGGCAGAAAGATTTCCTTGCCATGTGCTCTGAAGACGGAGGAAGTCAAGTAGAGGCTCCACCCACCTTAGCCTCTTATATCGTCTCCGTTTAACAACACTAGCCCATGTGGCCCATAGACAATCCAGACTTATTGTAAGACGACGAAAAAATCTTAGCCTGAAGGCAGTGCCTTCCTGTTTAGCAACAAACAATAGTGGGGAGTCTTTGTTCTCACTCTCGGCAGTCGACTTACAGCCGCGGCGGCGGCCAGACGTACGCTAAGACTCGTGGGCCCTAAGAAATCTTTCAACTGTAGAAAGTGACAAACCAACATCAATAAGTGAAACGATATCTCAGAATGAAGTAAGTGGAGTGAAGAAAGAAAAAATTAAAAATGTGGTGAACTGACAAAACATTCGGACATATACGCAGTGCGGCACGTGACGATAAGAGACGCCGAGGGTTAAGTAGCCAACGACCAATTTCACTATATAAATAATTTCATTTAAAGCGCTCTAAATAAAATAAATGAGGATTTAAACTGTATGAGTGTGAGAGTGAGCAAGCTGGGTTGTCTTATTTAAATCAAGGGTTAGAATAAGTGAAACATTGTCAAAGTAAATGTTTTGTTTTTATTCACATCTAAAAAAAGAAAAGTAATATAGTTTGAGCAGAAAAATGGTTAACAAATAAATTCAAAAGTAGTATAAAGAATGTTAAATAAAAATTGAGTTGATTAACAAATGCACTAAGAGTCAAGTTTCTTAATAGCACAACCCTAAATCACTTATAGGTAAGAGTTCACGTGAAGACTCTGGGCCGAAACAGGTAAGGGAATTGTGATTTTGTGTAAAGGGAACTGTGATTTTGTGTAAAGGGAATTGTGATTTTGTGTATCTTATTTGATTATATTAATTGTTAAAAAGTATGTAACTTCTCACGAATTAAATAATACAATAAGTTTGAGATGGTGAGAGTAGCCTCAGATTGATAACATATCACATTCAAAATACAGGATTTATTCAATGTTTATACAACGTAAGTATTAAAAAGTTTATTGTATTTTTTCAAGATCCTGCTATTTCAAGAAAGGATTGGTTTAACAGTTAAAAAACATAATATAAGGGGTACCATAATATTGTGGTTCTTTAACCTGAAAAGGTATAGCTCGACAACGTTGTGAACAACCTGCACAGAACAAAAATTTTGGCACACTGGGGACATTTAGAGGAGAAGCCAAATGCCGTATGTGAACTGAAGCAGTCCACGGTTATAAAAAGTGTCAAGTCATACTTTGTGTGTGTAGTCGTACTTCCTTATAAAGTGTTCGTATGTGTCATGGTGTTTGCATCATTTTCTGGGAGACTGTTGTGTGGTCAAGCGCTAAAGATTGTTTTTAATGTATATAGGCATTTGAACAAAAAAAAATATAATGGTTGTTGAACCTACTAGTGACTTGACAGGTATGTTAGAAACACTGGTGAAAAGTATTGCTGCTGAGGGCAAACAGTCTTTGGCTACTCTCAATGACTTTTTCTACACCTACGGGAAAGAGAAGTCTATATAAAAAGAAGACTGTTGTTGACGATTTTACACATGTTATTCAGAGAAAAAAACCCATAATTTCTACGTGGTGAAAAAAGTACCCACAACTTTAAAAAACTGAATGTCATATTAAAAAACGAAAGTATTTTGAATTGCAGTACACAGTGTAACTTTATTATTTTCTTTATCATATTAATTAAAATTTCAAACTTCCACCTACCTTCATTTCTTTTACGTGATCTGGCCGGATCTCTCGTGGTGAACTAACCCCGCTTGTACGACGAACTGATCAGTGCAGCAAATGAAATAAGGTGTTTGAAATTATTTATTTAACAAAGTATATCACTTAGCAGATAACATTTTATTTACGATTAATGAACATCTCTTCTTCCCACTCCCTTCCATGTATGGAATATCAAAAATATTAACCTTTTCACATTATTTTTAACTTTTGAATTACATTGTTATAATTTTTTAACATGATAGACACCTTAATTAAGAACAAAATTTACTTACAGTCTAGGACGACGACCCAGTTTGCCCATTCATTTCATTCACACAAATTTTTACATACCCATATTTTTTAGAGCGCTCGTTGAATTTGTAAATTTAATTAAATAGGGAAATAGCTCGTCGATTGCTTCTCTTGGCGCCTCTGATAACCACGCACCGCACTACAGATTTGTTCGACAGTTTTTCACATTTTTCACTTTCCGGTCTCCACGGTACGCCTTTCGAGTTGAGAGGTTGTTTTAAAGTACATTTTCACTCTTTATGTATAAGTTATAAAAATTTTCTTCATGCACGAATTATTTTATGAACCCCGGCCGGGGGGAGTGTGTCGTCAACTGTGTTTATGGTTTTCACATTTTTTTTAAGTTTTGCCCGACCGGGAACACGCGCCAATATTCGCGTCCGTTACACTTAGTTCTTTTTTGCCGACTGACTAAACGACGACTAACTAAATCCCCACCTTGTCTGACTGCTTCCGGTAACATACACGGCCCCTTAGATTACAAAGTTTTCGTTACCGTTTAGGTAGCATAGTTTGGCATTGTGCACTGGTGTTGACGATGCTGACTGGCGAAAATATTGAGGCTGTGGAAGGCGTGGCCTCTAAGAGTATCCGGCAGCGACGGACTGCATGGAACAAAAGTCTTTGTCTCTCGCCATTTTTAGTGGCATCCCTTTGGAGTCTGATGTGCGTCGTCTATGCGCGCATGTTCCTGTTGTGCGTCTTTGTATGTGCCTCAATGCTTAATTACCGTGTGTTTAGACTAGGCATCGCATTCCATTGCCACCTCGCCGTTCACAATTTCACTTCATTGTTCCTTTGACAACAATTTTACTTCACATTGGGACTGACCGTGCAGATGGAAAATAATTTTATAACTTTAATAAAAGGAAAACCCTTCCCTTTAGCCCCGTTACAACAGTTTCTCCGGAGAACTCTTAAATCCATTGGTTTTAGCTGGTGGCTAAAGTGCCAGTCAAAGAGAAAACTATTAATTGAAAAACTTGGAACTGTTACCTGGAGAACAAATTACTTAAGAAGTATTCAGCGTATGAGGCAAGCTAAGAAAAATATTGTGTATTTGGATGAAACTTACTTCCATAACACACATACCACCAGCAATCCGAGAATGAAATTGGTGCTACAAAGTCTGTTGGTAAAGGATCAAGATTAATAATAATTCATACTGGCAGAGAGTAAGGTTTCATGCCAGTATGCCCTACAAATATGGCACTCCAAAAATCGCAAACAAGAAAGCACCTGGAATTCTGCCAAATATTCTATTAAATAATGTCATATTGTTTGACAATGACAGCTACCACGACAAGAAGATGAAAAAAAGGCCAACTAGTTTGACGCTGAAAAAAGAAATTCAGGCTTGGCTAGCATTGCAAAAAATCTATTGTTCTCTTGACATAACAAAACCAAAACTTATGTTAGTCAGATCAGTTCCTGTTAACAAGAAGTATACTATGGATACACTATTTCTGAATGCCGGACATGCAGTGACAGTTTTAATCATTTCACTCAACTGCCAGTCATCAGAAGATAACGGATCAGATGACAGTGAAGACAAGTGTCGCGGAATCAGAATGTCAGATTTAAAAAGTCTGTCTTTCTGACAACACTTTTATCAGACTTTCTAGTTCAACTAACATGTGTAAGGTTTGTGCGAAACAAATTATACTAATGAAGATGTGACATTGAAGATACTAAACTGAATCAGTAATATTGTTATTGACAAATAATACTTTTTCTTGTTTCCTCGCAATACCGTATTTTCTCGCATAATTAACGCACTTTTTTGACAAAAAATACCGGCGAAAATTTCGGGTGCGTAAATTATTCAAGGATTTCAGATATACCCAAATTTCATTTGAAATTTATTGACATTTAAAAGATACATTAAATACATTATACACAAAATCAGTTCAACTCATTGAAGTTATCGTCATTTGGCGTAAAATTAAGGTTGAGTTTTCTTCTGAACAATCAAATAGAGTACATTAGGCAAGTTGGACACACAGTTTCAAGTACGGACACCGGAAAATATTCTTCCCATCACGAGCTGATAGTACAACCTGAAGCAAAAAACCGTAAATATGAATTAACGAAAGTACTAACGACGTAAGTAATAATGACATACCTGCTAAAAAGGAAGAAAAATAATCTTACCTTTTATAGGCTACCAAGTTGGTCGTCGCCACTGGAACTGCAGGAAGAATTGGTGCTGCTATCACTGCTCACATCTCTCCATAAGAAGTCATCTTCAGTCCCGTCTAACGCATTCGAGATTCCCGTCTTTTTGAAGCTCTTTTCAATCACCTTCGAAGAAATCATGTCCCAACCGCGCAATATCCACTCACAAAGGAGTTCCACAGATGGTTTCCGAATTTTGCCTGTTGGAGTAAGTTCGTGCACATTTTCCGCCATCCAGCACTGATAGAGTTTTCGCACATTGTCCTTGAATGGTTTATTTATCGAAACGTCCAAGGGTTGAAGTACTGATGTCAGTCCACCAGGAATCACAGCCAAATCGGTTTTCATGGTTTCCAATAATTTTTTAGCGTTTTCCGCCAGATGGCCACGAAAACTGTCCAACACGAGAAGAGCCGGGCACTGAAGGAGAGACCCCGCTCTATTTCCCCAAACCGTTCCTATCCAGTCTTCTATGAGTGACGTGTCCATCCACCCTTTTTCTTGGACACGAACGCGGATCCCACGTGGAAATTTTACTTTCGGCATTGTTTTCGCTTCAGGACAACGTACGGTGCAAGCTTTCTGCCATCAGCTGTTACAGCAAGCATTACCGTACACCGTTGTTTTTCACTTCCAGTAGTGCGCACAATAACACTCGATGTTCCTTTCGTATCGATTGTTCGACTTTGTGGCATATCGAAACTGATGGGCGTCTGATCTGCGTTTCCTATCTGGGAAAGCAAATATTTCTTCGCTTTCCGTTTCCTAATCAAGAAGTTATGAAAATCAATGACTTTTTGGTCGAAATCATTCGGCATTCTTTGACATAAGGATGTTCTTCTTCAAAGAGAGAGTCCATTTCTCTTCATAAATTTAATCACCCAGCCTCGGCTAACCTTAAAATTCGAGACACTGATCCCATGTGCTGCAGCTATTTCTCGTCCTTTAAAATACAGCATTTCGTAAGAAACGGCATATCCATCATTGCGTAACGAAATCACATATTTCAGAAGATACTCCTCTACTTGCGGAAACTTGCCACTTTTTGGACCGCGAAATGCTTTACGAGACTTGTTGTCTCTTGAAGGGCAATTTTCTGTTTTCGCCAGTACCGCACGTTACACTCGGACACAGAATATTTGCGGTCTGCTGCCCTATTCCCGTGTGTTTCGGCATAAGCGATCACCGCAAGTTTATATGACACAGTATTACTCGAATACTTGCTCATTGTGGATTAATGAACGACTTTGAGATCACAAAACATCCGTGTACCCGAAACACTCGTAAAATGAGTTTCTACCAGACTGGAATAGATAGTCACTAATCACGTCTTCGCTGATTCACTCACCAGACTGAAATACCGCAGTGGATAATAACAGGAAGTTGCACGAGGGTTTGAAATGTGAGGTTGCGTAATAGGAAAGCTACTACTTGACATCTTTATTTCGAAACGCACCCGGAACTGCATGATGAAATCATCGAGAAAGTGGGTGCGTCAAATACGCAAATATTTATTTTTTCCCACTTTGAACCCCCCCAGAAATAGGATGCGTAAATTATGCGGGGGCGTTAATTATGCAAGAAAATACGGTAATAGTGTAATGCAGTGTAGTAGTTGTTCAGTGACAAAATATAAGACAACTCTAATAGTTACGGGTTTTTGACCAGTCGTTATATTGGCGTGTCTGACAATGGAGTGGTCCAGATTGTTCTTTTATTTTCGCCATATATGGGTAAGTGGTTTTCTTTAAATTCTACATTTTTAATATTGTTGATATGTTTCTAGAGATGGCTTAAACTAAATGTTTTATAAAGATAGTGATCTAATGGCAATTGAACGGTTTTCAAGAAGACTTTCTTTTTTTCTGTATTAATGTATACAAAATGAAGACCTATCTTAAAGGTAACTTCCTTTTAATCAAAATGTAATTTTTATTTACTTCTGCAGAGGTTGGAAGTTGGTTTTCGTAAGTACACTTATAATCTCAGTGTAAATGATTTAAAGTGGTTAGTATGTCTATAACACATTTTAAGTTGTTAATATTGGTTAATACTGTGCCGTATTTCAAAGTTAACATGGAAATTACAGCTATGGTATTGTTTTATATTAACACACATACATACTACAACAATTATGGTATACAAAGTAATTATGTACATTAAACATGTATTATTATAATCAACTCCGTACTATAGCCAATTTGTTGTAGTACGCCTAACTGAAATACAGTAAGCTGTTGGTTAGGAAGGGAAGGGGGACAATAAGACAATCAGAAGAGAAAGTGTGAGAGACAGGAGCCCTACTCCTCCACCCTGCACATACTGAAATCAGTGATGGCTTTTTTCAAAACTGTCAGGGTGTACCAGCACATTTAATAATGAAACTAATTTTCAAATGTATCCGTGTGAATATGTATATAATTATGCCATCTCTGCTAACGGCAGCGTCGATAACATCTAGTGTGTGTGTGTGTGTGTGTGAGCGCAAGCATGTTTGTACACTTGGTTTTAGATTATTTCCTTGGTGTTGTTGGGTACCAAATACATGTCTGTGTTCTGCTTTTCCATTTCCCTTGCTCTGTGCTTCAACATATAATGTAATGTCTAGCATTCACATCAGAATATGACATTTCTCATTTGCCAGGAATATAGATACAAAAAAATGCAGTCTTAATTGGAACAGCCCTGACAATACTGGAAATATATAAGTATAGGCACTGTTGATTTGTTGGGTAGAAGCCCATGTCCTAATTATGTGCTGGCCATGAAAAGGGCAGTTTCTGATGTAAAGTTTTGGTACAATCCTATGTGCCACCTTCTGATGAAGTGCAGGCCATCCACAGCAGACTTTTGAGCATATTGCACCCACCACATTGTATCATAATTTAGACCTATAAACTTTTGTATCCTCAATGCACTTTAAACAAATTAAACAACACCATATTTAACGAATTAAAATATAACCATATTAAACTATATGGTAACATATGGTAAATAAGTATACATTTTGAAAATTTGTAACTAAAAGTATCTACATTGTTCCCCCATAATATATTAAGAAATTTTTATTTTTACCTGGGTCCTGCAATTCCAGTGCCTCCTTAGCTTTAGCGACATTATCTCGTTCTTCCTTGAGACGTGCAAACCTGCTTTCAAACAGCTGTAATTGCTGCAAAGCCTCATCAGGACGTATACGACCTTCAACTGGTTTACTTCGTTCCCAGTCAGCCAAAAAGTCACTGGTTCTTGTTTCCACAGCTTTATCTTCTGCTACAATCTTCTGTTGCAAGCTTTGCACCTATCAACAGAATATTATGAACTGATAAATATCTTCTAGCAACAAAGAGAAAATATTACAATCACTTCAAGTTGATATTAAAACTCTGTCAGAAGCTATAAGTGATAAGTTAAGTAATATTATGTTTACTTGAACTGTAATAATGCACAATTTAACAGTTCATTGTCTACTGTGACTATACCATTACTGATAACTGATGAATCATTAAATAAGTGGTTAATATGTGTACGTAATGACAGGAAATTCCAAGTTCTCACTTTGAACAACAAAAGCCAGGACTGCATACTTTGATAATACTATGTTACAAAAAATAACCCATAATATCGCTACTGTTTAACTAATGTCACAATGTCAACCAACAGGCACCAGGTACTCAACTTGTCAACTAACCTGTGTCTGAATTGAAGAATCCTTTCGCTTTATTATTTCATTAAATGCACCCCACTCCCCTTCAATGTTATCAACGTGCAGCCAAGAGTTGGGGAACTGGAATCTTTGACGCTCTAGAATCCTCTGGCCTTCTCTGTAAACCTCCACCTGTGTATCAGAAAACACGCTTACGTCAATTTTAAAATTTACTGAAGTGAATCGTTTTAAAATCTCTTATAAAATTACACAAGTAAAATATATAATTGAAATTTAATAATAAAATATTTTTTGGCCGGCCAAAATGTATTTTGTACACAAACTATCTGTAAAGCGTATTGTTACGACATCACAGAGCAATCTACGTGTTTGTCGAATGTGCCAGAAGAATCTCGCTCTAATGTGCATGGCATACGTGACTCTAGACACATTCGCGAGAGTTTTCTCGAAGCCGCCAGCCCCACGGACTGTGTCAAGGCCGAAATTAATTACGTAGTTCATACTGGCGCTAAGACGCAGTTTGGAACGTTCTGGTCTGTGACCAGAGGTATAAATACATGGCGGCAGCGGCCTTAGTTTTCAGTATAGCTGCAATATATTTACAGTGCAGTTCGAGTTATTATCGGGCGATATTACTGTGTACGTTGTTCAAGTGGTTATTAGAGAAGTGTTGTGTTTTATAGTCGGGCGGTATAATTGTAATACAATTGTGTTTAATATTAGTTAACATTTTATTGCGTGTGAACAATTTTTATTTGATTTGTTGTAGAGACCGTGTTGTTAATTACGAACTGTTTAACTGTGAAAATTAAAGCTGGTAATTAGTGACTTAAATTGGTGTCTTGTATTTTGTTTCCACTGTACCTACGACGATCAAGTAGACCGTCGTAACAGCATGTTGTTTACTATAATAAAATATTCTGAGTCTTCGTATTATCTTAATTGTTTACAACATGGTATATACATAATTTCTGTAGGTATACCTGTATGGCATGTATCATCTATAAGGTATAAATAATTGTGAAAATTATTTGTTTTTCAGTATTTTACAACTTATAAAGGTGTGTGTGTGTGTGTGTGTGTTTTTTATATCTTTAAAAATAACATCATTATTTAACATATTCCTAAGGCTTTCACAGCCGGTGTCAGTTGTGTGATTCAAGTTATCCGGGCTGTTTGGCCGTGGTCTATGGTTTATTGCCAAACCAAACGTTTCTACAGCTCCAATGGCTGCCATCATCAATCGAATTTTTTAAAAAATCCTGAACGTAGGGTGTTCACGTCAGGCCCACAGTACTGTGGTAAAGGCCGAATATGTCCTGCCAAGCTACCTGTACTTATAAATTCAACAAAGTCCCACGTACAGGTAAAAATGACACCATCAGCCAATCCGAATAGTGTCCAGGTAGAAACTGCACCATGAGCCAATCACAATAAAGATGGTGTATGATTGGCTCGCACCACGCTATGCCATCAGGTACTCAACAATTGTTTTCCATGGAGTACTGTGGTGAAGGCTAATGATTTCCCGCAATGCTACCTGTGCTAATTGTTTACTAATTGCAACCCCGCACAGGTAAGAACTGCATCATCGGCCTTGGTTCATCGGAATGGAGTCTGTATTGATTGAAGCATGCTGCAATCGCTATGAATTGGCGGGGCAAAAGCATTGCATTAAGTACTTTATGGCAAGGCGCGATGCGAGCCTCTCACACACCTTCTTTTTTCTGATTGGCCGATGATGCAGTTCTTACCTGTGCGGGGGTTGCAATTAGTAAACAATTAGCACAGGTAGCATCGCGGGAAATCATTAGCCTTCACCACAGTACTCCGTGGAAAACAATTGTTGAGTACCTGATGGCATAGCGTGGTGCGAGCCAATCATACACCATCTTTATTGTGATTGGCTCATGGTGCAGTTTCTACCTGGGCACTATTCAGATTGGCTGATGGTGTCATTTTTACCTGTACGTGGGACTTAGTTGAATTTATAAGTACAGGTTGCTTGGGAGGACATATTCAGCCTTTACCACAGTACTGTGGACCTGACGTGAACACCCTACGTTCAGGAATTTTTTTTTTAATTCCATTGATGGTGGCAGCCATTGGAGCTGTTGAAACGATTGGTTTGGCAATAAACCATGGACCACGGCCAAACAGCCCGGATAACTTTAATCACACAGCATCATTATTTTTTTAAAGATGTTAATATTTAGATTGTTCACATTAATATTTGTGTCTTTCTTAGTACTAAAATTTAGCTCATGTCACTGAAAGAACATAAATTTCTGTTGTTACATACAATACATACAAAGGTTATATACATATCGTATATACAATGGAACCTTGTTATAACGCCCCTATGATAAAACACGACCCTTGATGTAACGCTCATTTTTCATGGTCCCGGAAAATTAAATAGTTAAACTTGGGACATTTATATAAAGCAGCCCTCGACATAAAGCGCTTTTTGGCCGGTCCATAGAAGAGCGTTATATCACGGTTTCACTGTATTCACTATATGCCCTGAATGACTACAATCCTAAGATTATGTCTCATAGAATATTCTAACATCAGTACCCAAACAATCTAGGTAATTATATAATACTTCATTTATTAATGTGATGTGTATTTTTTTAATTAATTATTAATTGAACTACTACTATTTAAAATAATATTTTAAAATTGTTAAAGACAAAGCCAGCAAATTTTTCAAATTTAATTTTTTGAAAATACACACATACATGCAAAGAATATTTTACACACTGGCTTGAATATTTTGTCACAAACAGCTTTGTCGGTCATGAGTAAAAAATCTAAACAATGCCTTACATAAATGGGCAGAAATACAATACATAATCCACATATTCACAAATAATGTATTTAAGCCTGTACTACTCTAACCAATTCAGATTTTTCTTGCCTGTTTCTCCCATGCTTTCATGCTACGTTTCAACTGCTGAACGTAAGTTATGAAGCACACTGCATCTGAAGTGCTTGCCGCTTCAATTGACTGCTGTTCCAGTTCGCTGCGAGACTAAAACAAGACAATGTACACATTATGATTTATGAATTTACATAGCAGTGATGACGGACTGAATAAATTGTGAAACGTTAGCAAAGGCTGATCAATTAACTTCACAAATTTACTGTCATGCTCATGACAATTGTAGATAGTGCCCACACAATTGTAAAGAAAGATTTTACAGTTGCAATTCAGGTCTCATAAGAACACTGATCTACAACTGTCATGAGCACGACAGTACACTTTGTCTAAACATCAACACAAGTAACTTAAACTGTGTTCACCTAATTGTCCAGGAACGTTGCTAAATCTTTAATTATTATAATTCATGTACGTCAGTTTTCCCACTGGTGGCTCATAACCTGTTTTTGAAGATAATTTTATTTTCAACGTCGCTCTCTGGAAAAACTCTATCACACCTAATAATCTAATTTTAAGTATAGCTGTTTGTAATTTTTGAATTTCACCCGATATATTTATTGCACCTGTTTGAAATTTTTGAAAAAAAAAACTAGTTTTAAAATAAAACAACTTGGAACTGAAATTTTTAAGTGATTTATTTAAACAAAATAATGAAGATCACGGAATTGATTGATGGCCCATTGGGCACTTAGTGAAACATATTATTACAAAGGTTTTTTAAAAAAATATACAAACACTTAGTAAGTTTCACAGTTTATTATTTACCTCTGACAGCTGTTTCAGCTTATTAAGCTATTCTCCAAGAGGTTTGTAACTGCTTTGTATCCTCTTTGAGAATAGCTTAATAAGCTAAAACAGCTGTTAGAGGTAAATAATAAACTGTGAAACTTACCAAGTGTTTGTATATTTTTTTTAAATAAACCTTTGAAGATCAAGAAGTTTCTTTTCAAACAGGCAATTATGACATTGACCTTGTACTCCATATTATACGAAAAGTTGTTCGACTTTACATTGAGATGTGTAGAGACCATATTAAATTTGCAAATCTAACATCAAAGACAATTGTAATATATGATAAAACATGTAACAAAGTACCTAATAAAGGTTTATTACTGAACGTTATAAAATTAGATAGCTTAAAATGTTTAGGTGACTAGATAGTTTTAATTTAATACCCTCTTATGACCCTCAATATTCCCTCAGCAACACTTTCGAAATTTCCTCCATTACCCATAGACGTGTACAGTAACGCCCATTTTAGGAGTCCACCACTTTCATAGCTTTAAGTTAAACTTTCATCTTTTTTACTCACTTTGGATACTTGGCCATGGAACTGGGTCATTTCATTTCCAAGCAGAGCACCAAACTTGGCCAGAATTTCTTTGTGCCACGAATCATATTTCAGAGTCACCTTGCTCTGTACTTTGGCATAGTCGATAACTAATGGGCCAAACTCACGTCTTGTTTCAGAAGTATCGAATATTGTTCGTGATTTTCTATGACATAAAAGCAGTATTAGAACAAACTTTTACTCCTACAACAGGAATAATCTTTTATGTTTCAGTAACTGGTAAGTTAACCACAACTGATATATCACACAAATTATACTGGATACACAAATTTCAATATACAGTAGAGCATTGATAATTCTAATTTAAAAATCTGGGAGCAAAAAATATCCCGATTCATCCATCAAAAATTTGTTAATTCCTTTAAAATTACTACAATGATAATTTTGCAATAATTTTGGAACCATATCAACTTAATATATTGTAAAGTGAACAGTGTGTGGGTTTATATTTTTCGTTACTTGTACTTACTTTGTCGTTCGTTTAAATAGTAATGAGTCGTTTATTACTTTTTCCAAATACTTACGAAGTCGACCGTATTCTCGCTGTTCAGTTTAAATTCTCCGCCTCGCCGTCTGATTGGTTCACACTGTTTGGCCACGTCGAATTCGTCAACTAATGTGTTTTTATTGTTTATTTATCCCAAACTCTTATATTACTCTTTGAATAAATCAAACATACAGTTATTGATGGGTAAGAGGATTTATTAACACTTAATATAATTTGGTCAATTACAATTCTGAAATAAAACACACATTTATCATAGCGCCGGCGTTTACGAGTTGCGTAGTTGGCAGTCAGCTCAGTTCGGTGTGTGTAGAGACGCTTAGTAATGGCATATGTTGCTTCGTCTGTTTATTTTTAATATTATCTCAGGGAAAAGTTCTTTGGACTACAGAATGTTGGGTTACAGACTAATAAATCCACAAAATTTTATAATATACCTTACAACTAATACATAATCTGTGATATCTTTCAATATGAAAAGTAAGTTACCGCAAATGAGAATTAGGTTACTGTTAGGCTAATGTTGACGTTTTCTAAAACCTATTAATATAAAATCAAAATTCAGTGATAGTTTTGGTTTATCAAAGGTGATTATTTAATAAAGTTCAGTTCGAAAAGTTATTTAAGTGACTGGTGAAGTGAAAATAAAATTGTTCAGTTACGGTTGGTTATTTAAAGTTTTAATTTTTGTGAAGTATTTAAATTATACTCAACACTTTGTAACGTGCCGATTTCAGGGGATTTCAATTTATTAAATTTTTGGGAGTTATAAAAAATATTTGTAAATTTATTTCCAACTGTGACCAGGCCACGTGTTGTATGGTAATAACAGTGTTGTAACAAAGGCGAAATACGCCTCGACAGTTGTGCAATCAGTACAGAAGAATGTACAAAGTCATCATTTTCCAAGAACTTTGCAAGTGTGTGGCAGTACGTCTGAGCGCGTCACACAACCATGCGTGCGGACCCACGCCGGTGTGAAACAAAAGATGGCTAAGAGTAACAATTTCTGTTCACCTTCGTTTACCATGCTGGCGGATGCTAGCCTAAGGCCCACCTATCTCGTGACGTCAGCCAGTGCCGAACGAATATCTGATACGAATAACACACCATCAACTGCATGGGTTGAATAGGACTTACAAGCGACGAAGAACTATGAGGCCTTGGTTTCCACAAAAAAGACGCAATCAAGTTAGCGACGAATGCTATGCCGCTCTGGGCAGTCCGACACCGACCGTACCTGCAGGTACAGCCCCACGGGGCTTCTTTTTAAAAAATCTTATAAATTGCCAGTTTAAAATGAATTACCAGTGATAACAATGTGACAGTGGCGAGTAGTTATTCAGTGAAGAACATATACTGTTATTTTCGGACACCAGTATCAATTAAAACGCGAAACAGTGAGCTCGAGCTAAAACCACGTTGCCGGCTGGGGAATTTCACAACATGTTTAAGGGTTTGGGTTAATAAAAATTTTCGGGGGAGGGTTTATAAATTGAGAGAATGAGTGAATGGCAGGCTGGGCTGTGTTTTTACGTGCACTAGAATAAGGTAAGGTATTTATTATGTTAAAAGAATTTCTAATGCTGTACTTCAAAAGTTAAAACACCATGTGGAGAGATTAACCTGTTTTCATATTTCATACATGGAAAAGATGTTTAATAATCGTAAAATAAAAAACCATTATTTTTTAAATGATATATTTTGGTAAGCAAAGTCATTTCAAGAACCCTATTTCATTTGCTGTGCTGTCAAGTTCGCCGTACGAACGGGGTTTGTCCCCACTTAGAGATCAGGCCAGATCGAAAAGCCAAAGGTAAGTGGAAGTTACAATATAATTCATAAATGAAATGTAACCGAATATTACAATTGGTGCCGTGACTGCAGGATGTAATATAATAAAAAAGTTGTATTACACCGGCCTATATTTTGACAGTACACTGAATGAAATACGGTTGCAAAAGCGAAATTTTAGTTACGTGAAATGTACGTAATTATGGTGTAAGGTTGATTTTATGTATGTTGTTGTATAATGTTTTGAAAGGAGATTAATCATTTGTAGTTATTACGTAAGTAAAAATAAATCAGTTAAAAATGTCTGAGCATACTAAAGAAAACAATATAACTAACGTAGAAATGAGTGAAAGTGACCTTGAATCAAAGTCACTGAATGAAAGTGATATGCGGACAGCTGAGCTGAGCGCTGTTACAGAAACAGCTGTTGGCGGCAATGTAATCATTCATTCTACCCCAATTGCTGCTCAAATACAATTAAGTGAAACAGCTGTTGATTCTGGGATTCAGCTGACCCCAGTTTTAACCAATAAAAATAGACAATCCGATGACATGGATATAATGAGTATTATGTTGAATCAATTTAACGACTTAAATAAACGTTTTGATAGTAATGACGAGAAATTTGAGATTTTAAGTAATGACTTTAATAAACGTTTTGATGCAACTGACAAAAAATTTGAGTCGTTTTAATACTAATGATGAGAAATTTGAGATTTTAAGTAACGACATTAAAGAACAGAAAATAAAATGCGAACAGCAGAATATTAAAAATTATATTATTTTTAAAGAAATTAAAGAACAGAATATTCAGTTTCAGCAGAGTATAAGCGCAAAATTTGATAATCTGAGTCATGTACTAGATAAACATGTTGATGAACGTTGTGAAAATATTAAATCACAATTGACAGAGTCTATGAATGAGCAATTAGAGTGCCGTGTTTCTGATATAAAAGATGACATAACAAATAAAGTAGAGAAACAGATCACGGAACAATATAGCATAATAAACACAATTGTTGAGAAACAAATAAATGAATGCAACACCAATACTGAATGTAAGGTTAGTTATGCTATGAATAAGATTGAAAGTAATAATATTAAAATAAGTGAAATTGAAAATAATTGTAAGATTGAATTTAAGACAATACACAATACGATAAGTGACCTTGAATCTGATAGTCACAATAAATTAATGAACGTTGAAAAAAATATTATGGATGTTAAAAATGAGTTGAGCATGGCCATCAGCCAACAAGTAAACACTGTTACCGAACGAGTAATTATGACTCGTGACGTAAGCAGTGAAGTTGAGTTAGAGTCATTTAGTTGTGATAATAAAAGAGTGCATCCATGCAATTCATAAATAGAGTGTGGGAGTTCAATAAATTTAATACAAATAGTTGGGAGGTACAATTACTAAAAATTTTAAAATGTTTCAAGGGTAGTTCGGAGATATGGGCCGAGGTACACAAAACAGAATGGGGGTGTTTCGAAAGTTTCGAGGCCGCATTTAGAAATAAATATTGGTCTGCAGAAGACCAAGAGGTATTACGTAGTAGAATTATGGGAACCGGGAATTTTGGGGGACCCAATAATAATATAACAGGGTATGTAATGAAAATATTTAATCAGGCGAAATACCTAGGGGACCGCCATTACCATTTAGATCTTTCGTGAGGCATATAAGTAAGCATTTGCCAAGGGAAGTGCAAATAACACTGATGACGCGGGAGGTAGCAAATATTAGCGAATTAGAAAACATTCTAGATGTGTTTCAGAACATCCGGGACCAAGAAATGAGTCGCCGTCACAACCAGCAGAATATGAATAATGGAGGTAATCAGGGACCGCCGAGAGGACCTACAAATGGACCGGCATACCCCAGACGAGAGCAAAATAATCGAGGCCCAATGTGGACTTGTCCGGCGTGTTCGCAGGAAAATTATGCGTCACAAAATTTTTGTTTTAGATGTAGGAGAGAGAGAGACCGGGTCCGCGACAGGGACCACAACCCGCACAGAACCACCATGTATACCAACGAAGGGGAGAGGGCCAAGGAGGAGCGCCGAGAGGTAATGCCCATGAAAAGCAGGGGAACCGGAGTGGAGGTGGATACAACCCAGCGGTGGCGAGCACGTCTGCGGGAAACTAAGAGAGACAATGGAACATCGGACCCGACCGTTGTCGCCGGAAGATTCTGGGGTCCAAATGAATAACAGCTATCAAAACAACATTATCATAACTGATTTATCTGAGGAATTATTGGAGGAAGAAGACTTCAAAGCAGTGAGACGGGAGAATGGACTGACCGAGGTGAAAATCAACATTGAAGGTAAGGAGATTAAAACTTTGATAGATACAGGTAGCGAAATCTCTGTTATTTCTGAACACGTACTAGACGAATTAAAAGAAATAAATAAAAATATTCCATCTTTGCCAGTTGCGGGAGTGACGATTGTAGGTATTACGGGCGTTAGAAGTAAAAGAGTCACGAAACAAGTACATTTAAATATAATAATTAACGGGGTAGGGTACGATAATACCTTTCTAGTCGTACGGGGATTAAATCTTGAGGTTATATTGGGAAACGATTTTCTGATTAAACATAAGGCGGTGATTGATTTTCAGAAACGGGTGTTAGAATTAAACAGTGAAGTAGAATCAGTTCAGATAAATTTTGAGCGGGTGGTAGATGCGGTAAGAATTTCGGGGGTAAGGGTGATACATGATCGGGTTAATAAACAAGAAGCGGAAGTTAGTATGAATGTATGTAGTGAGAGTAAAATAGAGTGTGATGAAAATGTAGATCAAATATGGGATGAGAGGGCACTTAAATTTTGTAGTGAGGGTGGCGTAATAGGGAGTTCTCAACGTGAATCGTTGTGGCGGGTAGTAGAGAATTTTAGAGGAGTGTTTGCCGATATACCGGGGAGGGCAAGAAACTATGAATGCGAATTAAAGGTAAGGAAACACGCACCCTACGTACAAAGAAGTTATCCGGTGCCATATGCGAAGAGAAGAGCGGTCCAGATTGAGTTAGAGAAAATGTTAGAGGGAGATATAATTGAAAGATCCGTATCACCACATTCTAACCCCTTAGTAGTAGTGATCAAAAAAGATGGGAGAGTTAGGTTATGTTTAGATGCCCGCAAAATCAATCAAATAATTATTCCCGACCGGGAATCACCCGAAGCCATCGAGGAAATTTTTCAGAAGTTCAGCGGTGTGAAATATATGACCTCTTTAGACCTAACCGCCGGGTATTGGCAAGTTCCGTTGGCAGCGAATAGTAGGAAATATACAGCTTTCTTATTCAACGGAAAGAATTATCAATTCAAAACGACTACCGTTTGGATTGAACACCAGTGTAGCTAGTTTTATCAAGTGTCTGGATGAAATTTTGCAACCTCATAACTTAGATTTTTTAACTATATATGTAGATGATATTCTGATAGCTTCCAGAACGTTTGAGGAGTACGTAGAACATTTAGAATATGTGCTGGAGAAGTTATACCAGGGAGGTTTGACGGTAAACTGGGACAAATCAAAATTTTTACAGACGGAAATACACTTTTTAGGTTTCATCATAACACCTACAGGAATACGGGCTAATCCGGACAAAGTAGAATCCATCCTGACGTTCCCGGAGCCCAAGAACATAAAGCAATTACAAAGTTTTCTTGGTCTATGTAATTTTTACAGGAAGTTCCAGCGAAACTACGCCCAGACGACGGCCCAACTTAGCACAGTGCTACAGAAGAACAAACAATGGAGGTGGGGTGAAAACGAAAGAGAAGCGTTTGGCGAAATCAAGAATAAGTTCGCGGAGATGATCTTAATGAACCACCCAAATTTTAATGATAATTTCTATTTACAGACCGATGCCAGCAATATAGCGCTCGGAGCCGAACTGTATCAAGAGGACGAGGCGAGAGAACACAAGACCATTGCTTTTGCCAGCCGGACGTTACTAGCAGCAGAGCGTAATTACACTACCACCGAGAAGGAGCTTCTAAGTATAGTATTTGCGGTGAAGAAGTTCCGGACGTATCTGCTGGGCAATAAAACGATCATCAGGACGGACCATAAAGCGCTGTCGTTCCTGAATACTTGCAAACTCACACACAGCCGGATAACAAGGTGGGTGTTAGCCTACAAGAGTACAATTTTTCTTGGGAATACATTAAGAGGGTAGAGAACAGGGTGCCAGACACACTATCACGAGCTGACACAGATAGAAATAGAACGGGTAGAGATATTAAAGAAATAGAGATTTATAGACTATCCCGGGAAGATAGACTTTTTGGGGAAGAATTGAAGGATATAAATGTAATGCAAAGAGCTGATAGTAAATTAAATAAGATAATCACTAGTGTAGAATCAGATGTAGATGAATTTGGGTATAAACAATATTTTCAAGTATTTCAGGGGAGTTTGTTTAAAAAAGTAGAGGGGAGAGGAAGGGATTGGAGGTTAGTTATACCTGAAGGACTGGCAGAGAAAATAGTGTGGGACTGTCACCTTAGATACGGGCATTTTGGGGCAAAAAAGTGTGTGAATGTATTAAGGGAATCTTGTCTATTTAGAAATATGGAAAAACGCGTCCGAAAGATACTTAGAGTTTGCGAAATATGTCAGAAGTCTAAAGTTGTAAATTATAGGTTAGAAGGGGAATTAAATTACATTAAGGTAGAAAAACCATTTGATTTAGTAGCTGTGGATTTGTACGGCCCATTGCCGAAGGGTAGGGGTGGACTGATGTATATTTTTGTTGTACTTGACACATTTTCTAAATAAGTAAGGTTATATAGCGTGAAGCGAGCAACAAGTAAGGTGCTGAGTGAAAAGATCACATGCGACTACATGATCCACGTGGGTAAGCCGAAGGTGATATTATCCGACCATGGACCACAGTTCATCAGTGGAAGATGGCGCCAGACTCTCGGATGGGAAGGTATCATCCCGAAGCACACCGCAGTATATCATCCGCAGTCAAATCAGGCGGAGCGCGTCATGAGGGAGTTGGGACGAATTTTCCGAACATACTGCCACGCCAAACACAGCGAGTGGCCACTATATGTTCAGAAGATTGAAAACTGGCTTAACTGCACCACCCACGAGTCGACGGGGTTCACACCTTATGAGTTAATAAGAGGAACGCGTCCACAGAGGATTTTGGAGCAACTAATTGAGTATCCACCAGAAACCAATACTATTGGTCGCGATGTAAAACTTAGGCTGGCGAATGAAAGTTTATTGACGAAGGGGGAGAAAAGAAAACAGAGGCATGATATGAAAGGTAAGTGGACGCAGTACGAGGTTGGACAGCTGGTATTAGTACGACGACATGATTTATCGAGTGCTCAGGATAAGGAGATCAAGAAATTTTTCTTACTCTACGAAGGGCCGTACGAGGTAAGAGAGGTTAAAATGAAGAATTCATATGTGTTACAGAACAGAGAAACTAGGGAGATAGTGGGAACGCACAACGCTACAAATTTGAAATTATATTGGTCAGCATAAGAGTTTTATCAATGATTATTATTAATGAATTGTGTGAATCAAATTTAATTGTTTCTATATGTTTTCAGAAGGGATCCTCCCCCATTTTCAGGCGGTCACGATCTTACCAGTCCTGGCCGTTGTTTTCGGAACTCGGAGGCGGGCCATGGTTGGAGGATCTTCCTTCGGGCGGTGAACACAACGATGGTCCGGCTCCACCAAAATTGGTTGAAATTTGAAAACTTACATCACATTTGAACGGGGAGGGGGGCCCCAAAGGTACGTGACACACATTATATTATTAACACACTCATGGTGCAGCGGTCTGGTGTACCTGTCACGTGCCTGCACTGTCTTAGAGTGTATGTATATAATGGAGGCTGCACCTAAGTAAAAGGCAGTGCGTACAAATCTAAAGGTTTCAGTGTCAATGGCAAAATTAAAATTTAGCCATTGGCAATAGTATCTGTGTAGTCTGAAAAGACGAGTTTTGTTGGGAGGGAGATTTGGCGATGGAATAGACGGCGGGTCTGGAGAAATGAGAGAAATAAGGGAGTAGAGTTGAGTTTAGAAGGGGGAAGTAAATTCACGAGGTGGATCTATTTTGTCACCCACTCTCCCTCACGGCAGAACCCCGGCTTTTCGGGCGATTACTGTCTACCAGCACTATTCGCGATTTTGGAATGTTAGTCAGCCGCCAATGTAAATAAATAAAAATCAAAATATTTTGGATGTTTATAATTTTAAATTTATATAAATTTTAGAATTAAGTGACCAAATGATTATAGAGTTTTAGCATCAGTGAAAATGGGAACGTTTTGAAGAATGTGAAACAAAATGAATTAAAATAAAAACTTGTTGTCAATACAAGATGTGGGGATAATTTTGGGGGGTAGAGTGGTGCGCCTAGAAGTGATATAACAGTGGAATGCAGAAACTGCAAATTGTAGAAAGTTTTAATTTTTTATTATTTAGTTATTAATGTGCTATTGCTGGGGTGGCCTGTGCCCCAGTAGATAGTGGAATGGGTTGGGGGTAATAGTGAGTGTTACCTCCATCGGAGGCCGAAATGGCGAAAATGTACGGCACATTTTTTTGTACAATTTTAATTTGTGCCATGATAGACTTTCGTGTCATACATAATAATGATGAATAGAACAGGCATTAAAGTAAAGTTTGATTTCCCCGACTTTTCGGGCGATTACTGCCTTACCAGCACTAATCGTGGTTTTGGCTAGCGGTCAGCTATGGCCATAATCAAGTCCCTTGACCATAGCTGGCTTGAAATTGGTTGATAGTAGAAATTAATAGGGGGGTGAAACTAGGGGGAATCCCCGGAACTATGGAACAGCGGCTGCCACTCTGTCCGCGGAGGGACACCATAGCCAGGTGGTAGACCCGTTTTAAGGGCTTATAATTATACAATGAGGGTATGTCGATACCTAAAATTTTAAAATGTAAAGCCGAAGCAGAGACACGGAGATGTTCAATTCCTCCAACTATGCAGTCTTTGTGTAGGCAAATGGGCGTTACAGTCCAACATAAGATACAATAGTGTGTGTGGATTGGGAGGTTGCTCAGATGAGCAACGAATTTAAAATTTTGTAAATTAAAAATGATAAATCAATTTTGCTCAAATTAAACGCTTGTGTTATGCTTTGATGAATAGGGGTTCATACATTCAGTATATTGTGTTCATTCTATATTTTAGCAATGTGTTATTTTATTGTGTTAGAGGTAAGAATTGATAAAAAATGTGTTTTATATAATTTGTGTAATTTTGAAACGAGGATAACAAAGTAAATAACTAGACCGACCGGCAGGCGGTTGACATAATGTTATCAGAGTCAGAAAGAGGGGAAACAATGATGTGTAGTATGGTAGATATGAGGATTGATAAAAATATATTGTTCAAACTTTGTACTTTGTTTATCAGCTGTGTGCAGTAACTACTGCAATGCGACACGGGCGGATGACGTCACGTGCTTATCAAACGCTGCCGGCGGTCAGCTGACCGACGGGAGACAAGTTAGTTTAGTTTCTAACCAGGCTCCGAGCTGTACTCTCGTTAAACAATCTCTCTTCCAGCCGCGGCTTCTGGATCATTCTTAATTATGTATCGTACTTATTAATTTAATCAGACTACCTGCGTCCATTTACAATGGACTGCGACTTCTTTCAAAACTAATTTATGGGCGTTATGGCCTCTAATACATCCGCACGTGTCGACCATGGTCTATACATCTTAACATTTCAATAAACGCATATCAAATAACAGTATTACAGTCCACTTCTTTTCGTACAAAAATTCCAGCCTTTCCTACATAGCGTTTTTGGAACAACTCGAGATTTTCAAGAGCTTCCAAACCGCATCATTTTTGGTCCTCATGGGACGGATATTTTTTTTTTGGCCCAAAAGCGACATCATTTTTGGTCCAACCGAGCTGAATTTATTCTCACCCTACGGGCAGCATTTCTTGGTCCTGAGCGACCGCATTTTCGTCCACAAGCGACATCATTTTCGTCCTGAGCGACACCATTTTTGTGAATTACATCGCAGTCAACACGACAAGATTCGGCAGAGCAGTAGACCAGAGACGACGGGACACGGCAGGACAGCATTTGCGATTTCACGTAAAAAAGGTTCCACAGCTTTAAATTATGGAGGGCTACAACATAAGGCGTCATCTGACCAGTAGAGACAGGAGGTGCAACAGCTCCTAACAGGATCGAGCAACGGGGTCGAAGCCAGCTTCAGCACGACTGGATCAACGTCCACGTGACTATGAACTTTTTACTTATATTTAACGTTTAACAATATTTTACATTTAGCAGTTATTTCTTAACACCTTTGTATAAACAAGCACCATCATTACACAATACAACTTAGTAAGTGGTTGGCAGCTCATTGTGAGTTCAAACTTCAAAGATAAAGATATATGTTACTATCATTTAAATTCATAATTTTAATAATCTTAATTGCCAACAAAGCTTGATTAACAGAGAGAGTAAGCCTATGTTCTAGCAAGTATTCAGTTCATATAAACAACAATCGCTAGCTACTGCAACGTATTCAAATTTATTAAAACTTATGTTTATGGTTCACATGCTCTATGCTCAAATTCTTCCAAAGTATTTTTCTTTTTTCTTAAATTGTAATAATGGCAGATGTAAGAGCTCTAATAAAAAAACGAAGCACAATTAAAGCCTCAATATCACGCGTAAATACTTTCGCAGATAACTTCGATTTGGAAACCAGCGATCATCATGCGCTGAAAATAAAACTGCGACATTTGATGGAATTATACACCAAATACGATGAGATTCAATCCCAAATCGAATCCGAGGAAGCGGACGTTGCTTTAACGAGTGATAGGGTACAAACGGAAGACGATCTTTGTAATATACAGTGTAAATTGCAACACCTGCTGGAGCAAGCTGAGCATATGAACCAGAAACCAGTAATTAATGCTGAAAGTAAACAGCTTAAAACACCCCCCATTCAATTGGAACCAATCAAATTACCACGGTTTGCGGGTAGTATTGTTGAGTGGCAACATTATTATCACATTTTTCTTGAACTAATTCATGTCAGAGCAGATCTGACGGACATACAGAAACTTCACTATTTGCACTCGTCATTATATGGCGAGGCGCTTAACGTAATAAAGTCATTACCAATCACTCATGAGAATTACGCGGTGGCTATCGATCTGTTGAAGAATAGATATAACAGTAAGCTAATTGTTTCCGCCCACCATGTAGGGAATGTCCTGGATGTACCATTGGTTCAACAAGAATCCCAAGTCAGCATATCTAAATTCATTGATGAAATCTCAGCCAATATAAACGCTTTAAATAATCTCAACCTGCCAGTTAACACATTCGAAATTATTGTCATACATTACTTAGCTAAAAAACTTGATAGTTACACTTTCCGGTTGTGGAAAGAGAGTTTGTCAGAACATAAATTCCCTGACTTTAATAATTTTATGAATTTTCTAAATTCACGCAGAAAATTACTACAAAATCTTGATAACGCGACTACCCCAACGAGCAGGTTGAATAAAAGCGATGTCTCCTTATCGCAAGGCAGTTAAACAGATAAGCGCTCCTAGGGGGGCATTCCATTCTCATATCAGAAACAATTTATGTAGACTATGTAACGGCGAACATAGAATTATCGACTGCTTACAATTCACATCGCTGTCTATCCCTGACAGAAGAAACGTCTTAGTAAAAAACAAACTTTGTTTAAATTGCCTTCGTCCGGGACACGAAAGCTCAAAATGTCCATCAAAATTTTCTTGCAAGAAATGTGCCAAGCGTCACCACACCACAATTCATGTCCCCAACAGAGACGGAGCTTCCATTAATAACCAATGCTCACTAAAGTCACAGACAAATAAATCAGTATTGTTATCCACCGCCGTCTGTATGACCGCTAATAAGGCTGGTAGGAAATTTCCCGTTAGGATTTTACTGGATTCCGGTTCTCAAGCGAACTTTTGCACAATGGATTTCGCCCGCAGAACGTGCCTCCAATTGGTTAAATCGCAACTACCCATCACGGGTATAAACAACTCGCTTTCCCAGGCTGACTTTAGTACAAAGGTAAGGCTACATTCTCGCTATAAACCCTTCACGTTAAACGTGCATTGTGCCGTACTACCCAGTATAACTAATGATTTACCGGCGGAGTCGTTCGATCTTGCCTCTTTGAATTTACCCAAGCACGTATTCTTGGCTGATCCTCACCTACATTGCTCGGCGCAAGTCGATGTATTACTCGGCACTCAATATTATCTCCAACTAATTGAACCTATTAAATTTACGCGCGGACCGCACTTTCCTATAATTCAGGAGACTAAGTTAGGATTTATTTTGGCCAGTAGCTTACCCTTCAATGTCGACATAACTAAAACAATTTCGTCCTTTATGGTCTGTAAGGATGATAGTCAGATTTCCTCGCAACTAAAAGAATTTTGGAAGTTGGAGGAGATCTCTAGTCGCGAACACTGCTCTGAGGACTCGCCGTGTGAAAAACATTTTGTGAAAAACACTAGCCGCAACCGCGATGGGAGATTCGTGGTATCCCTGCCCCGCAGGTCTGATAAATTTCATTTGGGAGATTCTCACCGCGGAGCTATCCGCAGGTTCCAATCGCTAGAGTTCAAGTTCAAGCAGAACCCTATCCTTTACAAGGATTATAGCGAGTTCATGAGTGACTACCTGAAACTTGGTCACATGTCTCCACTTAATGATTACGATTTGTCGCTTGACAACTCAGATACTTTTTATTTGCCCCATCACGCAGTCTTCAAGGACTCCAGCCTAACCACTAAATTGTGCGTGGTATTTGACGCCTCCGCTAAAACCACAAATAATTTGTCCCTCAACGATACTCTAATGGTCGGTCCTACGATCCAGCAGTATCTGTTTTCGATAATGGTTCGGTTCCTTACCCACCGATACGTACTTATTGCGGACATAGAAAAGATGTATCGCCAGATCATGGTTAACCCAAAGGATTCAAACCTGCAACGCATCGTTTGGCGTGATGCGCCGCATAAGGAGTTGCGACATTACGCTTTAAGGACGGTTACGTATGGCACTGCTAGTGCCTCCTTCCTTGCTACACGTTGTCTGGCTCAGATAGCCTACGAAAATAAATCCGACTACCCTACAGCTTCTAGGGCCATAGCCAATGATTTTTACGTAGATGATCTTATAACGGGTTCGGATGATCCGAACGTCTTAGCTAAAATGAAATGCGAGATCGTGAAGTTGCTAAGTAGGTATGGTTTCACGTTACATAAGTGGTTCTCTAACCACCATAAGATTATGACCCATCGCGCCCAAGTATCCCATGACTTCAGCAAAGGTCAAAACGTGCGTACATTGGGAATCCAATGGAACGTTGATAAGGATAATTTTTTATACACCGTTCGGGGTGATGATAATTTGACCGTGTTCACCAAAAGAAGCGTGTTGTCAGTCATTCCTGGGATTTATGATCCGCTGGGTCTTATCGCACCCATCACATTTTACTGTAAGCATTTCGTGCAACAGTTGTGGTTGGCGGGCACAGATTGGGACGAACCCCTATCTGGGTCATTAGCCAATCAGTGGCTAGAACTATACTCTCAATTAGTTTCCGACACTCATTTTAAGATTACGAGGTCGGTTAAGAGTTCGAACAATTATCCAATTAGTTCATTACAGCTTCACGGATTCGCCGACGCTTCGGCTAAAGGTTACGCGTGTTGCATTTATGTGCGGGCGGTCTATTCGAACGGCGCCATATCGTCAAACTTGTTGTGTGCTAAATCTAGGGTCGCTCCGCTGAAACAGATAACGCTACCACGTCTTGAACTTTGTGCTTGTTTATTGCTGGCGCAATTAACTTCCAAGGTTTTAAACGCCATCAACTACAATTTTGACGGACTATATCTCTATTCGGACTCGATGATAGCGTTGCATTGGATACATCAACAATCTTCCCGCTGGAAGGTATTTGTGGCCAACCGTGTCGCGGAAATACAGCGTCTTGTTAGCAGCAGGGGAACTTGGCATCATGTAGTATCAACTGACAACCCTGCCGACATTTTATAGCACGGTTGCCTCCCTCGTAGTTTGCACTGTCATACTCAATGGTGGCATGGTCCGTCCTGGTTGGCGCATGAGTCAGCATCATGGCCAGTCAGCGCTTTCGACATTAATGCTCCCTGTACTTATCCCGACCTTGAGCAGGAACGTCGCAAGCAGGTTCAAACCTCACTAATTGTCGCGTCCTCAACGCATAGTTATGTTGAAAATTATTCGTCCCTTACTAGGCTCATTCGCGTCTTCGCATATTGCCACAGATTTTTTCGCAATTCTAGGCTCCCGGTTGTTGACAGGGCCACGTCCTTTTTGTCTGCTCAAGAATTGTCTGACACACTCTTGGTTTTTGTCCGGCAATCTCAGCAGTTGCACTTCGGCGTAGAAGTTAAGGAACTTGAGGCACACCGGTGCCTTCCTCGCAGTAGTAAAATTCTTGCTCTCAACCCCTTTCCTGGATGACTCAGGCATTTTAAGAGTGGGTGGACACTTGCAATTCTCCCCACTTAACTACGCGAGTAAACACCAAATAATTTTGCACCCGCACTCTCGTCTCACAAGATTAATAATTGAGTATGAACATATCCGTTTGTTGCACGCTGGGGTGCAATCAACTCAAGCTTCGCTCAGGCGCAAATATTGGATCATTCACGACAAATCCTATATCCGCTCAGTGATACATAAGTGTGTCACTTGTTTTCGTTTCCGGGCTAGAGGCGCGAATCAACTATTAGGTCAGTTACCCCCTTCTAGGGTCACGCCCGCTAGGCCATTTTCACAGTCTGCCGTGGACTACGCCGGTCCTGTACTTTTGCGCCATGGCGGGCAGCGCTCAAAGTCCACGTCCAAGGCATACATCGCGTTATTCATATGCATGTGTACAAAGGCCATCCATTTAGAATTGGTGTCGGATCTCACTTCCAACGCCTTTATAGCGGCTTTAAAAAGGTTCATCGCGCGCAGAGGTATTCCCGCGCAGATATTTTCAGATAACGGTACGAATTTTCGTCGTGCCAACCACACCTTATATGATTGGTACAAATTTTTAACCTCAAAGGAAGTTGAGCAATCTTCTCAGGAGTTTTGCGGTCTCCACGGTATCAAATGGTCCTTTATCCCCCCTTCAGCCCCTCATTTCGGTGGTTTGTAGGAAAGTGGTGTAAGGAGTGTTAAATATCATTTGCGTCGCGTAATAGGCGGTACGATCTTGAATTTTGAGGAATACTCTACTCTTCTCTCTCAAATTGAGGCTTGCCTTAATTCACGCCCTTTGTGTGCGGTATCCGACGATGCTAGAGACCCTGAACCCTTAACTCCTGCTCATTTCCTGGTCGGTGCTCCACTGACTGCACTTCCGGAACCCGACTATACCCAATGCAATACTAGTCATTTGGGCAGATGGCTTCTGCTCCAAAAATTTACACAGACCATCTGGAAACGGTGGTCTAGGGATTATCTGCACCAGCTGCAGCAGCGCAACAAATGGCGCACCCCGTTAAGGAATTTGAATGTCGAACAGCTTGTCCTCATTTTGGATGATAATTCCCCCCCACTACAGTGGAAGCGTGGGGTAATTACCAATGTTTTTCCGGGTCAAGATTCCTTAGTACGCGTCGCAGAAGTTCGCACCGCGCTAGGTATCTTACGCCGACCCATCCACAAATTATGCCCCCCTTCCGGTGGCAACAAACTAGTCGTATGCGTGCCATACGAGACGTACTAGGACTGTGAACTTGTCACATTGCCTGGACTGCGCCCGGGACATTCCCTGGGGCGAGCATACAAGTCAATTGTATCACAAATGTTGTAAGTATTGTTTACGTGCCGATAGCTATTATTGCAATAGTGGCTGTGTTTTCATATGTACTATCAATTATTTATGGATGTTGTTGTATTGTCGTATGTTTATATAATCCAAGTTCCGAGAACTACAAGTGTTACTTATGGTATCAATTATTCTACGTATGTATTGTATTTTCTAATGGTCATATATTATGAAATTTATTGGGGTTTGTTGTGTCAATATCTTGGTGCAATTATTATATTTTTTATGGTGTTATCACTTGTTATTGTAATGGTTTGCAAATGTCAATGGGTATTATTTTGGAAAGATCAATGTCTACTTGATCATTGTATTATTATGTGTATTGTGTTACTATTATGTTTTGGGTAATTTTACTGTCAGTTTGCCCTTGCTATTTGCATAAGGGTTGATTTCTTGTATACCTTGTAATTGTTAATTGAATTTATCATGTTAATCATATTATGGTTATTATGTCATTGCGCTGTAGCCAATACGCCAATTGTTGTATTATTTTTGCCATGTAAGTCTAACTATTATATTATTAATTTAATGTTTAATTTACAAAATCGTCCCGATTTTGGCGGGCACTATGTTCAAACTTTGTACTTTGTTTATCAGCTGTGTGCAGTAACTACTGCAATGCGACACAGGCGGTAGACGTCACGTGCTTATCAAACGCTGCCGGCGGTCAGCTGACCGACGGGAGACAAGTTAGTTTAGTTTCTAACCAGGCTCCGAGCTGTACTCTCGTTAAACAATCTCTCTTCCAGCCGCGGCTTCTGGATCATTCTTAATTATGTATCGTACTTATTAATTTAATCAGACTACCTGCGTCCATTTACAATGGACTGCGACTTCTTTCAAAACTAATTTATGGGCGTTATGGCCTCTAATACATCCGCACATGTCGACCATGGTCTATACATCTTAACATTTCAATAAACGCATATCAAATAACAGTATTACAGTCCACTTCTTTTCGTACAAAAATTCCAGCCTTTCATACATATCGTTTTTGGAACAACTCGAGATTATCAAGAGCTTCCAAACCGCATCATATATATTTCATGTAACTTGTATAGTTTTGAAATGTGTGTGCAATTGTTACAATGTGTTTGCAGTAAGGTCATTTACCTTACTAAGGTCAGCTGATCAGTAGTAAAATGTCACTGATAAATTGTTTATTAATGTTCAAGGTAATTAATGTTAAATATAATGTTTTAATGTGCTAAAGATGCTATTTCAAATGATGAGAAAAGTAATTTAATGCAGTAAGATTTTAAATAAAGTGTCAAAGATAATAAAAGATAGATTGTGGGTCATCAATATTTTGTGGGACATATAGATCAGTCCAAGTTGAGGTTGAAATGGTAGTAGAGAGAATAATATTGTTTTGAATTAATGTAATGTTGTTGTGAGATAATGAAATAGAATTTGAGAAGTATTGATGTTGACATAGTAGATATGGGGAATATATGTAGAGTATTGATTGATATATTGATGTTTATAAATGATGATGTTAGTTTGTAGTGAGGTGAGGTAATAAGAATGAGATTTGGGGATGGTAATTTTGTAATAGGGGATAGTGTAATGGAGGAGTCCGCAACAAAAGGGTTGGGACGGGAAGGGACTGTTTGTTGCCGGAAAGGGTTACCTTAGGTAGAATCCAGGAACCAACATAAGGGAATGAGCTTTTGGGGGGGGGGAACACTTATCCTAAGTACAAAGGGTAGAGAGTATTTTTTTATATAAGAGTAGAAGTGATGCGAATTGAGTTTAATAGTAAGTTGGGTTTAGAGATTGTTTGATAGATGTTTTGATAGAGATGGGTGTCTTGTTAGTTAAAGTTGTTAGTGGTATTAGAGTCAGAGTGAGAAAGATTATATAGGTGTACCTGCCAAATGGCAGATCAAGCTATTATAAGTAATTGAATCACCCAAATTAATGGAGAATGAGATGATTAAGTAAAGAGAGTTATAGTAAGAATATAAAATTTTGATTGAAACCAGTGACAATTTTTGACAGAGTTTGAAAATAATGTAAAGCTATAAAGTGTTTATTTGAGTAATTTAAATATCAACTTGATTGTTAATTATAATAATATTTTGTTATTTTAAATGTTTTATTTTATTGTGTTTTTGTGCTTCAAGATAGAATTTTACAGATGTACAATGTATTTTCAGATGTAACTTGTGTATAAGTTATGTAGGTCAAGGTTCTTGACTTGACCCAGTTTTGATCAGCTGATAGGTGATGCACTATACTAGACACGTTTAGCAAGGAAGTAAAGCCAATTTTGCTTTTAATTAATTTGAATAAATTTAAAGAATTTCAATATTAAAAAAAGAATATATTTTAGTAAAAAAAAAAAAAAAAAAAAAAAAAAAAATTCTTGAGTTGGCACCTGCCATCTAATTGATATTGTTAAATTTGATGATGTTATTGTTTGTGTATTATTAGTGTTTTTACTGAATTGTAATGTTAGGGCATATGTATAATCACATGTTAGGTTAAGGATGTTCTTATTTTAAGAAATGTTCAATTTGTGTATTTTCTAATAACAACAAAACTAATGAAGAGAATTTTTTTTTGATAAAAGATTTTAGTTTGATTTTTTGGATTTTAACTTAAATGAAATGGTACAGCTAAGAATATATCAATGTTTAAAGTATGTAGTATAAGTGTGTGTGTGAGCCCAGTAACTGCTAAAGGCAGCCCAGTTTGCATATAAGGGGGAACATATCGGTTGAGGATCTGGCATGATATAAGCCAGGGATTTGGATTTTTGGGGAAACATGTTAGAAGGTGAGGTGCGCTGTGGTGCGTATCTGTTCGAGTTTTCGGTGTTGGGATCTCGCACAGAGAAGTCCAGTGATCTCGTTCAGATGCGTCCATAGTCGCCGAGCCAGGGGGGTCATTTACCCATGAAGTATAAGAGCCAAAAGGGGGTTGTTGGCACCAGTTCCTCACCGGTCCTCTTAGGGGTTTTAGCAATGAGATTTCTTCTGTTTCGACAGAAGATCTCATGGGGGGGGGGTATTGTAACGTGCTGATTTCAAGGGATTTCAATTTATTAAATTTTTGGGAGTTATAAAAAATATTTGTAAATTTTATTTCCAACTGTGACCAGGCCACGTGTTGTATGGTAATAACAGTGTTGTAACAAAGGCGAAATACGCCTCGACAGTTGTGCAATCAGTACAGAAGAATGTACCAAGTCGTCATTTTCCAAGAACTTTGCAAGTGTGTGGCAGTACGTCTGAGCGCGTCACACAACCATGCGTGCGGACCCACGCCGGTGTGAAACAAAAGATGGCTAAGAGTAACAATTTCTGTTCACCTTCGTTTACCATGCTGGCGGATGCTAGCCTAAGGCCCACCTATCTCGTGACGTCAGCCAGTGCCGAACGAATATCTGATACGAATAACACACCATCAACTGCATGGGTTGAATAGGACTTACAAGCGACGAAGAACTATGAGGCCTTGGTTTCCACAAAAAAGACGCAATCAAGTTAGCGATGAATGCTATGCCGCTCTGGGCAGTCCGACACCGACCGTACCTGCAGGTACAGCCACACGGGGCTTCTTTTTAAAAAATCTTATAAATTGCCAGTTTAAAATGAATTACCAGTGATAACAATGTGACAGTGGCGAGTAGTTATTCAGTGAAGAACATATACTGTTATTTTCGGACACCAGTATCAATTAAAACGCGAAACAGTGAGCTCGAGCTAAAACCACGTTGCCGGCTGGGGAATTTCACAACATGTTTAAGGGTTTGGGTTAATAAAAATGTTCGGGGGAGGGTTTATAAATTGAGAGAATGAGTGAATGGCAGGCTGGGCTGTGTTTTTATGTGCACTAGAATAAGGTAAGGTATTTATTATGTTAAAAGAATTTCTAATGCTGTACTTCAAAAGTTAAAACACCATGTGGAGAGATTAACCTGTTTTCATATTTCATACATGGAAAAGATGTTTAATAATCGTAAAATAAAAAACCATTATTTTTTAAATGATATATTTTGGTAAGCAAAGTCATTTCAAGAACCCTATTTCAATTGCTGTGCTGTCAAGTTCGCCGTACGAACGGGGTTCGTCCCCACTTAGAGATCAGGCCAGATCGAAAAGCCAAAGGTAAGTGGAAGTTACAATATAATTCATAAATGAAATGTAACCGAATATTAAAACTTCCTTAATGCTGCTTCTCTTGTGCGATCCTCTTCTTCTGGAATACGTCTAATGGTCCCTTCTTGTATGGATTGATTGAGATCCAGGTTCAAATGATCTAAATTCAAGGTTCAGCTTCCATCAGTCTTGCAGTTCAGATGTATTCTCAGGTTGAGTTAGGTTTCTACTGTTCTTCCTTCAGTAGTTGGTCATCTATAAAATTGGTTCGCTTCTTCCAAGTTTTTGATATAATATTTATTATATATTTGGTTTAGTCATTGTACATCTCATCAGTAATTAATTTATGTTTGCTTTTTGTATCTTCTTCATCCCAATTTAGTAAAACTTAATGATTTTATGATTTATTTGTCTTCATGAGCTACATACGTCCACCCTCTATGCTGGTCAATAATGGAATAATTAATTTCAAACGGTCAAACATGTAACAAGCTTTTGTTGTCATGGCAACTCTTCAAAATGCTCTAATTCTCATTGGCTAATATCTTATAACATTGTTATATTCTAACGTTTTATTTTTGTTCAAAATTTATAAAAATCCTTTAAATTATAATTACTTTCTTCTGCTAGCAGTAATCTTAATTACACTAACACCATTGTTTTGCTTTTTTGTTAAAAGATTATTTTGATATCACTTATAGTTACTTTTGGTTCATTAATAACATATTTCTTATTTTTCCTATTGATATTTCTTTATGTAATTATCTTTAAACTAAACATTAGGTATACATTTTTGTACCTGATATTCTCACTTAAATACCTAAACATATTATATACTTTAATTGACTTTTTTCTATTGCTTTGTCTTGAAAATTACAAAATTCCTTTTATCCATGCTAGGCCTAATGCCTAGGTTTCACAATACTTCTTTTCAATATTCTTTACAATCTTTTATATTCATTAACTCTATTTATTTGTTTATTGAACATTTTCTAAAGAAACAAACTAACTTAATAAAAACATTTGTGCTTTTAACATCACCCATTTTATATAATTAACATATTTTTCTTTCCAGGTCCATGCCTGAAACTAAGCTTCTACTTATTATTGTTTTCTGACTTCATCACTTGTCTTTTAAATTTACTATGGTTCATTTACCAACAAAACTCTTATAATAATAATTTTTAACATTACTCTAAGCAATATAACTCCCTTACAAACTCCTTCACTAAGATATAATGTCTCCTTCTCCCAGCTTCCACTCTAATATATTACCTTTTATCTTATTTCTAAGTATATCTTGTTTTCTATCACTTAAATTAATAACACAAGTTTTAGATAATTACCAGCTAACATACTACTAAAGATTGGTTTGCTATATTAATATAGTTTGTGGTTTATTGTATTTCACAATATAGACACTCACACTTCACTTTTCCTTTCACATAGGGTTTATTTATTTACCATATCACTATCACTTTTTATTCTATGTTATTTACATAGTTTGTGGTCATTAGTTTCTACTTATATGGTTCTATACTTCACCTTACATTTCACACATTGTTTATTTATTTAATATATTATCACTGGGTTGCTATCTGTCATAAATAGTTTCTTTATTATTATTTTTCATTTGTCACCTTTGTATTCATTATTACATTTGCTAAGCTTGATTTTATTCTACTTGCTTTTGGCTAACTCATTATTTAATAGGGTATTTTTATTCCTATCTTGGGTTTATACATTATTTTTCTTTTCTTTGCATTTAAATCACCTAATATATCTAGTTTACATTTATGTTTTATATAGTTTACATCTCAATTATGCCCTATCTGATTTAGTACATTTATTTTAGCTACATTTAGGGCTATAATGATTGTAGTCATATTTTGGGTTGCTTCATGGTTTCTTGTTCTCGCACCTTATCCAATCTATTGGGTTAAGTCGTAGTCAGTGTCTTAGTCAATTTTTTATTTGGTAGTGTTGGGCTATCAATCTTTAGGTTATAAGTTCTTATTTTTCTTTCTACTTTCAGCTTCTTCCTCTATCAATTATTAGTGCTTTTTGGTGCTATCTTATATCATGTTACATAATGCATCGCCGCCAAAATTGATTATTTCAAAAATAAAGATTGTTTTTCTGAAATCATCAATTACCCTTTCTTCTTGTTTACATAGTTTATCAGATAAAGTTGTTATTATAGTGGAAATCATCAATCATCATCTTCTTCTTTAGTTTATCTTCATTGATTCAATGGTTCATGATTCTGGATCTGATATTATTCTCCTCTTCTATTCTTTTATAATGAGTGTTGTATCCTTTCAAAGTTTTATCTCCCTAAAATTTTCTTCTCTTCCATTCATATAAACTGGTACTAGTCAGAGGGCACGTGTGGCTCTATTACTCTGCTATCCATTTATACATAATTTGAGTTCAGAGGTCATGCCTATCTGCTCAATAAAATAAAATGATTGTTGGACTTATCTCAACATACACTCACCATTTAATAATAATAATAATAATAATAGTCTATTTGCGACTCATATAATATAAATATAATAAAACACTCTTGGGATTAATTATTCTGTTTTTTTCATATCATGACCTTCTCTTCCCATTGATTTATTTGGATTCCTTCTCTATGTTTGTGGCGATGTTCTTAACATATTTTTGCATTATTTCTTTAATTTACTTCACATGGTAGTTGTTTTACACGTTATTACTTCTCTTCTCATTTATAATTAATGTTTAAATTGTAGCCGTTTTTAGGGTTACTTATTCCATTTTTCTTATCATTGATAGTCTGTTTAGCAGTTCATTGTCATCCTTTATTTGATTGTCTTGTCGGTTCTTTTTTACTATGTCATTTCTTTGTGATTCCCCTTCGCAATTAGGTTATTTAATGATTTTGTGTAATGTCATCATTTTTGTTAAAATTTTAGTATTTTATGTCAGTTTTTTATGATGCTTCATTATATTTTTTCTTCAAAATTAAACTGTTTCACTTACTTTGTTTCACACACTTGGTTGTAGGTTGTTCTTACTTTTATTTTTGCATTTTGGTAATTTTTTTATTCTCAAAATTCTTCTTTCATAAATAAATCGTTCAATATTTTGGTTGTAAGTTGTTCTTACTTTTCTTTTGAATTTAGATAATTTTTTATTCTTAAAATTCTTCTGACAGTCTCACACCGCCTCATAATATTTCTTCAAAGAAGACTGGTTGTAAGTCCCTTTGATTCTTTTGGTAGTTATTTCACTTATGACATATGTGTTATTTTGGTTATTCTCAACAATGACATAGGGGCCGTTATAAAGTACCGGTAGTAATAGTTTCTTCGTGATCCCTTCTCTAGAACTGGGTAACTCTCTATTCCGTATTAGTACTTTTTCTCCCTCTAACTTTAGGTTGGATCTTCCGATACTTGTCCTTCTTCTTCTCCATTTGTTCCGCTATCTTGCTGTAGAATCTTGCATTATCAAACTTGTACTCAGGGTTGGTGGGGAAATTAATAAGTTCTTCAATTGCTCGAGGTGGTGGCCTTCCGTACATTACGGTGTAAGGGGTATCTCCAATGGATTCGTGGTATGCAAGATTAATGAAATTTTCTGTTGCGTTGATATAGTCATTCTTCTCATCTTTATTGATTTGTTATTTTATCATTTTTCTTCTTTATCCTTTCCCTTTATTGTAGCCTTCTCTTATATTATACTCTCTTTGGTGGTCTTCTCCTCTACTCCTTCAAATGTTAGATGGTTAACATTTATTCTGGATGATCGTTATTGTCTGGTCAGTCAGTCTAGTTACGTACCCAATAGATCGGTTCAGTGATGGGTACTGTTGGATTCTCACTGCCGCTGTTCGTTTAAATGTTGGGTGGTCCCTTCTGCACGGTCCTCTGGTCGATTGGGGTGGTTACCATCCGTTACTTCCATTCTTTCAACTGGGTTGTCATTGAATGTTACCCGCTCCCTGCTTCTTCTATATTCTTCGGCGCTCCTGCTCCTCGGTCCTTGGTAATACCGCCTCCCATCATTTCTATTTTCCGCACTGATGTAATTGACCCGTCGCCTGTATGTTTGATTTTGGCCGCGGTTATTATTATTATTATATTGGTGGTTGGGTCTATTGTAGTTTCCACCATTATTGTTATTTCCTCAGTGGTAAGTGTTATTTTGATTACCATTATTATTATAGTAATTTTGATGGTTAGTACGTGGATAATTGCTGTTGTTATTGTTATTGAAGTTGCGATAATTATTGGGATTGTTCGGTGGGTTATTCGCCGGTGCATTATTTCCCTGGGGCCCGTTTTGGTGGTTTCGTACATCATAGTTTCTGTTATTTGGGCTGTTCTTCTGTCGATTTAGAAGATAATGTTTCTCTCGCTCATACTCCCCCAATAAAGCAGCCATATCCTGGATTGTCTTGATCCGCCCACTCAGTCTACTTTTCGTGATCTCCCCGTCATAATGGTATGCCAGCTGTGTTACCAAGCATTCTTCAGGGATGTTTGGCTCTAAATTCCTAGCTACACTGACTTTACCCAAAAAATAGGCTGTGGGAGATTGTCCTAAGTACGGGTTGCATGTTGCGTCGCCTCGGACCAGTATTTATTTTTGAAGAGATCTTTAAATTCAGCAAAGTTGTGGGTGTCCGGTCGTACTGCCGTCCACCAATTGTCATGGACCTCCTTAAACATCTCATCCAGCATGCCCTTAATAACTGTCCACCGTGTCTCCCGGGTTCTGGCTAGATTCTCTTCCACTCGCTCTAGGAATTCTATTGGGTTCCACTTATAGTTTTTAAAATTAACTATCTCCCTGTTTTCACTGCATGAGACATGTGAACTTATTAGTGATCTGTCCTTCAGTGCGTTGATTTCTTCTTGGAGGCGCAACTCTCTTACTCGGGATTCTTCTATTTTTCCTTCATGGGCTGTTGTGGTACCCTTAACTTCACTTACGGACGCATCTAATTGGTTATATCTCTCTTCAACTCTTGTTTGTACTTGCTCGAACTTCTCAGTTGTTTTCTGCTGGAGTCCTTCAATCCTCCTTTTGCTTTCACCTTCAGCTTCGTTTACCTTGTTTAATATTTCTACCCGGACTTGTAACACAGTTTCGTTGGTCCTCTCTATTTTCTCTTCAGTCTCCATTACGGTCTGCTTTAATTCTTCCCGATACTCTGTTAATTGTTGTTGTAATGTTTCTTGGTTATATTCGATTTTATTGTTCAATGTTGCTATATCATCTTTCACCTGGTTCAAGGTTTCGTAGGTTTTCTCATTACTTTTATTTATTTTTTCGCTTATCAATTTATTCTCCTCCTTCATTTTCTGTGTTAAAGTTTCATTTAATGTTTCAAACTTATCTAATTTTTCCTCTATTTTCTCCTCCTGTTTCTTAAAATTGTCATTTATTGACTCAAATTTCTTATCTAATTCTTCTTTGTCTTCCTTTCTCTGTTCTCCCATTTGTTTTAATGTTTCCATTAATCTTTCGAATCTCATTTCTTCTATGGTCCGGTTTGGTTCTTACAGGGTTAGTATTTCTTCCACATCTTCAACCGATGTTATTTCCCTTTCTTCCGTTCTGATTTCTTTCTCGGTCTCCTTTTCTAACACCTCTGCTTCCTTGTCAGCCTCCTTCTCGCGTTTCTTAGACTTGTATCTTCTATTGTGCATTGTCGGTTCCGTTTTCTGCAGCCGCCGCTAGAATCTATTTAATTTAATTGTATAGTTTTTCAATTAACTCGAGCCCTACTAGTTGGTGCGCCACTTTGTAAAAGAACGGTGTGTGGGTTTATATTTTTCGTTACTTGTACTTACTTTGTCGTTCGTTTAATAGTAACGAGTCGTTTATTACTTTTTCCAAATACTTACGAAGTCGACCGTATTCTCGCCGTTCAGTTTAAATTCTCTGCCTCGCCGTCTGATTGGTTCACACTGTTTGGCCAAGTCGAATTCGTCGACTAATGTGTTTTTATTGTTTATTTATCCCAAACTCTTATATTACTCTTTGAATAAATCAAACATACAGTTGTTGATGGGTAAGAGGATTTATTAACACTTAATATAATTTGGTCAATTACAATTCTGAAATAAAACATACATTTATCATAGCGCCGGCGTTTACGAGTTGCGTAGTTGGCAGTCAGCTCAGTTCGGTGTGTGTAGAGACGCTTAGTAATGACGTATGTTGCTTCGTCTGTTTATTTTGAATATTATCTCAGGGAAAAGTTCTTTGGACTACAGAATGTTGGGTTACAGACTAATAAATCCACAAAATTTTATAATATACCTTACAACTAATACATAATCTGTGATATCTTTCAATATGAATAGTAAGTTACTGCAAATGAGAATTAGGTTACTGTTAGGCTAATGTTGACTTAGCAAGTTTACGTTTTCTAAAACTATTAATATAAAATCAAAATTCAGTGATAGTTTTGGTTTATCAAAGGTGATTATTTAATAAAGTTCAGTTCGAAAAGTTATTTAAGTGACTGGTGAAATGAAAATAAAATTGTTCAGTTAATGCTGGTTATTTAAAGTTTTAATTTTGGTGAAGTATTTAAATTATACTCAACACTTCCTTAATGCTGCTTCTCTTGGGTGATCCTCTTCTTCTGGAATACGTCTAATGGTCCCTTCTTGTATGGATTGATTGAGATCCAGGTTCAAATGATCTAAATTCAAGGTTCAGCTTCCATCAGTCTTGCAGTTCAGATGTATTCTCAGGTTGAGTTAGGTTTCCTGTTCTTCCTTCAGTAGTTGGTCATCTATGAAATTGATTCGCTTCTTCCAAGTTTTTGATATAATATTTATTATATATTTGGTTTAGTCATTGTACATCTCATCAGTAATTAATTTATGTTTGCTTTTTGTATCTTCTTCATCCCAATTTAGTAAAACTTAATGATTTTATGATTTATTTGTCTTCATGAGCTACATACGTCCACCCTCTATGCTGGTCAATAATGGAATAATTAATTTCAAACGGTCAAACATGTAACAAGCTTTTGTTGTCATGGCAACTCTTCAAAATGCTCTAATTCTCACTGGCTAATATCTTATAACATTGTTATATTCTAACGTTTTATTTTTGTTCAAAATTTATAAAAATCCTTTAAATTATAATTACTTTCTTCTGCTAGCAGTAATCTTAATAATTACACTAACACCAGTGTTTTGTTTTTTTGTTAAAGATTATTTTGATATCACTTATAGTTTCTTTTGGTTCATTAATAACATATTTCTTATTTTTCCTATTGATATTTCTTTATATAATTATCTTTAAACTAAATATTAGGTATACATTTTTGTACCTGATATTCTCACTTAAATACCTAAACATATTATATACTTTAATTGACTCTTTTCTATTGCTTTGTCTTGAAACTTACAAAATTCCTTTTATCCATGCTAGGCCTAATGCCTAGGTTTCACAATACTTCTTTTCAATATTCTTTACAATCTTTTATATTCATTAACTCTATTTATTTGTTTATTGAACATTTTCTAAAGAAACAAACTAACGAAATAAAAACATTTGTGCTTTTAACATCACCCATTTTATATAATTAACATATTTTTCTTTCCCGGTCCATGCCTGAAACTAAGCTTCTACTTATTATTGTTTTCTGACTTCATCACTTGTCTTTTAAATTTACTATGGTTCATTTACCAACAAAACTCTTATAATAATAAGCTTAACATTACTCTAAGCAATATAACTCCCTTACAAACTCCTTCTCTAAGAAGTAGTGTCTCCTTCTCCCAGCTTCCACTCTAATATATTACCTTTTATCTTATTTCTAAGTATTTCTTATTTTCTATCACTTAAATTAATAACACAAGTTTTAGATAATTACTAGCTAACATACTACTAAAGATTGGTTTGCTATATTAATATAGTTTGTGGTTTATTGTATTTCACAATATAGACACTTATACTTCACTTTTCTACTTATATGGTTCTATACTTCACCTTACATTTCACACACTGTTTATTTATTTAATATATTATCACTGGGTTGCTATCTGTCATAAATAGTTTCTTTATTATTATTTTTCATTTGTCACCTTTGTATTCATTATTACATTTGCTAAGCTTGATTTTATTCTACTTGCTTTTGGCTAACTCATTATTTAATAGGGTATTTTTATTCCTATCTTGGGTTTATACATTTATTTTTCTTTTCTTTTCATTTAAATCGCCTAATATATCTATTTTACATTTATGTTTTATATAGTTTACATCTCAATTATGCCCTATCTGATTTAGTACATTTATTTTACATTTACTTTAGCTACATTTAGGGCTATAATGATTGTAGTCATATTTTGGGTTGCTTCATGGTTTCTTGTTCTCTCACCTTATCCAATCTATTGGGTTAAGTCATAGTCAGTGTCTTAGTCAATTTTTTATTTGGTAGTGTTGGGCTATCAATCTTCAGGTTATAAGTTATTATTTTTCTTTCTACTTTCAACTTTCTTCAATTATTAGTGCTTTTTGGTGCTATCTTATGTCATGTTACAATATTTACTTTTAATAGCTATACGAGTGTATTTAAAATACATGTACTTTTAATACATGTGAGAGTGAAAATATCCCTGATGAAGTATTTGCTGGACTTTCAGATGTCAATGGATTCACTGCATTGGATACTACAATGTGTTGGCTAGGAAAGGAGTTCAAATGCCCAATTATTCAATTTTTGATACTTAAATGAATCAGAAAATATACCCTTAAAAAAAATTCATCTCAAGCCTTTTAAAATAAAAAAGTGAAAATTTAAGAATAACTGTTAGGTGTAATTCAAGAACACTAAAACTGGAGATTTTCAATAATAAAATAAAAATGTTGTATTACTAACCAATTTATTAACATTTGTTAAGCTTCACAACTCATCGGACATGTTTTATTGATCAACTGCTGTGTATTTTTAATTTAAATATAGCACGAAAATAATGTCCCTAATGAGGAGTTTTCTTAAGTATGCTTTCTATTAAAGCACTTAAAAAAGTACTGGCAGTGATTTCTTTATGCATGTTGAAGATCTGAGTACCTGAAAATCCAGACTGGGTCTAATGCACTACTGACTGTAATATTCATCTACTGTATTCATATACATAATATTACTTACTATCTTAAGTTAACAACAATTTGTTTAGCAACACATAAATAAATAGGCCAATAAGGGTTCATACTTAACGTCATTCAGGCACTGCATCCACAAATTAATACTTTCACCAAGGCTACCATAGAGTATATCAGGCTGAAGGTCCCACAGTGACTGATAACGCAACCATTCATCAACATAGTTCACCATCTAGTCGTTAACAAATAAACATGATGTTACTCAGTCTATATTACTACATTAAACAGATATACTGCATATAGTAAAATCCCTTAATACTTAAATATTTAATTATACTTATACTTAACGTAAATGTAATTTTAATAATTATTATATGAATTGAAATACACCTGTTTATAATAAATTACTGTATTATTCTAATTTTGTTACGAAGAAGAACCAAAAGACTTCACCATTAAAACAGTCACGTCAATCCTTGTTCAAAAAAATCTTAGGCACACACACAGACACACACACACACACGCGCGCGCGCATTCGCGCGCACGATGCACAAATATAATGTAATGACTTCATAATTCCAGTGAGTGCTTTTTTTTTGCCGTTTTATAATAAACTAAATTATAGTGCAAACATACACAAGTGAACCTACTCTAAGCATCTTATACTATCATAACAAAATATGTAAATAGTATATTACAGCAATAAATAAAAGTGTTCTTTTTCAATTTTTATATATACATAATACATACAAATCTCAACTAAAATAAACTTGATTATCTAAAAGTAATTACTGGTATGTACCTGTGTTACTTTCTTTTCAATTGCATCATAAGCTGATTCCAAAACAGCACTTGCTTGTTTTGTAAGTAAATTCCTGTAACTCTGTGATGTCGGACGGTCTAACCCAACCTGTACAAAAGTAAATGTATAATACAATAAATGGTATATACTTCAACTCATGAAATGTACATCAAATTTGAATTAACTATGCCTAACCTGATATCTGGAGCTCTGCAGACGTGTTTGTGAAGTAACAATCGCTTGCCACTGGAACAGCTGTTGCATCAGCTGTAAACGTGCTTCCTCAATACTTGGATACAGATACATGATCTGATTTGTGATTCTGATTTCATATACCATTACTGTTATCTGCAAACAACAAATGTAAGAGTTAAATCATTCATTAGTAATTTCAAAATGTTCAAACAATAAAATGCTACATAAATTTTAGATGAACCACATAACATATAAATGAACACACACATACATTCACACTTACGCACATACAGGCATGCACACATACGCACACACACACACATGCACGTAATTATTAACAGTGAAAGCACAAAGGTTGAGATGGTTGGGGCACGTGGTAAAAATGAGAAGTGATCGCTGCCCAAAAATGGCATTGGTAAGTAAGCCACAGGTAGTACGAAGGAGAGGACGTCCGAGGAGGAGATGGTATGAAGATGTGGAAGGAGATTTGAGGGAGATGCGAGTGGCAGGTTGGAGGAGTAAGGCTCTGAATAGAGAAGATGGAGGAGAATCACTGAGCAGGCCAGGGATCTACAGGGACCACAGTGCCAGACGAAGAAGAGGGAAAGGACTATCAATGAAAATCTAGGTAATTCCCACTCAGTTGTACTTAACCTTTTGGATGTAGTCAACCCAAAGGAAGGAAGAATACTATACGCTGATAAATTCTATTCTAGCATAGGCTTGGTCAAAAATGTATTTGAAATGAAAATGCTTTATTACAGAACATTAAGATCTAACAGGAGAGGAGTGCTAAAAGATGTTGGCAACAAAATTATAAAAAGGGAAGTGGTGCATATAGGGCAAGATGAGTAAAAATTATAAAGTAGGTAGACAAACGTCCTGTCCTCACAATTACCAGTAACCCAAGTAACACTTCGTCTTAATTGAAAACTGGAAAAAATAAAATAAATGGTGAGTATATACTTAGACCAAAGTATATAATAGAGTACAACAAGGCTGAGAAACTAGTTGATTTTAGTGACCAAATGTCTTTAGAAAACAAGTATACAAAAGTTACACACTGGTCTGAAGTCGTATCAGTAAATTATGTTTGAAGTTACGCACTGGAGTAGTAAATGCATGGATTGTATATAATATAATCTCCACAAAGCTGGGAATATCAGAGTTTAGGAAGAATTTAGCAAGAAACAACTGTTGTGTGTAAGACTCCAGTAAATGAAAAATTCAAATTTCATTTGGTCCATTAAGAAAACAAGTACACATGTTTGTAAAACCTGAAGGGGCTGGACCAAAAAAATGTGAAGTGTGTAAAGGATGTTACATGGAATTAAAGAAAACTATGTCAAGCCCAGAAGCGGACAAAAAGTTAGAAGAGTTATTTAGCTTCTGCAGTGAGTGTCCGAATTTTCCTGGATTTTGTTTAGACTGTTTTAACAAACAACATAATTAGAACTGTTGGTGGTACTTGTAATTAATTTTTTTAGTGGTGAAAGTCAAAGTTATTTAGCAGATAAAGTTTTAAACGTGAACAATTCTTAGTAAAAACAAGACTAAATTATTTATTTGTGCTAAGACAATCAGTTGTGTAAAGAATATATGTTTGTTATTTCACATGTAATTTTAATTGAATAAATTAGATTAGTGAAAGTGGTATTTGTTTTGATGTCTATTATAATTGCATCCAGTCACCTGAGAAAAGTGCTGCTTGTGTTATGTCACAATCTATATTTAACATTCAAAAAAAGTAACACAAATTTTGCAATAATTATCCTTTAACTTTACAGATAACTAAAATCGTGAAGTTGCGTACAACCCCCCAGGATGTGTAACACAGTGTGCTAGTTTGTTTACAGTACCCCAGTGATCAGTAACGGTCACAGACAAAGTACTCAACATTCATCCCACAGTCAGCGTGTAGAAGAAAAGAGATATGTACTCAATCTGACTTAACCAGTGGGTTGCTTTGGAAGCAGATGCCTTTCCAGAACATTTATTTTGTAAAATAAAAGGAGTGCTCCACGTATATAGCTTCAAAAGACAAATTATCTATACTTTTATGCTCAAATGCTAGTTGTTAGATGAATTGCTTCAACTCCTCCAGGAGGTATAACGCCAGGAAGGTACAAAGAACATTATGAGGTAATATGAAACAACATACAAAACTAGTTTCTTCAAGGAAAAAATTCAATCAATTTAACCAATAACTTAAATAAATCTTAACCGTCCTACATTACCGTATTTCTAGTGTGTCATTCTAGTATTAATTTTTATATGTACTGTATTGTATATAGTACAAGTGTATGTGTTGAATATTGTATTAAGATGTAATAAGACATTGATTTTTGTAGAACGTTATTATAAATTTCCATAATTTTAAAATATACAGATTCTTTTCTATAGACAGTACTGAATGTATTCTAAGTCCTAAAGATAACAAGGATTACAGTACAATATATTTTAATTCTAACTAAGCACATTTCTGAGCAAAGGTCTCTCTCCCAATTTTGTCTATTTTTATCTTTTAATAAATCCCAGATGCTCCAGTCATTTCCATATATTTAGTGACATCAACTATTCTTCTGAGGACTTCCTATGCCTCCCTTCTCTTGTAGGTCACAAGAGAATACGGTTCTATTCTTTAGTCAACCTACTGTCCATTATTCTATCAATAATAATGCTCACCCTGTTCTTAACTTAAACCCCCTAATTCTCATAGCTCTAATTTTATCAAAAACCCATAAAATCAAACTCTATTCAATGGCTCCTTGAACCAATCTTAAGCTTAGTTCATTGGTTTTGTTTCCAAAATTTAAAACTCTCATCTTGATAGTCCAGATCTGACTCTAAAATTTATGATAGAAATGTCTTTCCAAGACAGAGTTTACTAGATTTCGACAAGCAAAGCCAGTATACGTCTGATGTTTTGTTCCTTTCCTGAGATAGCCTGTGTCCTCTTGAAGGTCCACCCCATACTTTGAGTCATTAAACTCCTACTTCTTTCAAGTTACAGTATTTATGAAATAATTAATAATAATCAGTTGACTACAGGAATGACTGTATCAACCATGCTTACCTGAGGGTCACCACCTGGCTTATGTGTAGGCTGTGCTGGTGCATCTGTATCCATACTCAGATCAATTTCTTGTTTTTTCCCCTCCAAAGCATCTGTCCACGCCTGAATACCAGCTTTCAGACGTGCACCCAAATTCTTCTCAACCTGAGGGAACAAAATATTCAGATAATCACTGTTATTTCTAGGTGAATTTGTAAAACATAAGTTACAACTATTTTTTTTTTTTTAGTCAAAATCAAACTGTCACATAACAAATGAACAACTAAATTAGTTAATCAACGTGCAGTGCTAACTATCCAACAACATAATTAAAATACACAAGGCATGCAAAATGCCAACAAAAGTGACAATATAAACATCAAGTAACAATTTAACCAATAAATATTGCAAGAACTCTCATTTTATATAAATAAAATCCAGAAGGATTTTGACATATGATTTTATTGATCTCATAAACAATGAAACAAATTAAAACAACAGGAATGTTGTCAACTTAAATATACAACTGAAATTTTAAATTATACCATTAAAACTGGGTCTTTTATACATTGATAAGTTAAAAAGAAAATACGAAAACAGATTTCTTGCTTTGAATATATGTCATATTCTTTTCAACAAGTGGCACACATATAGCATGGATACCTTAATAGTGCGTATATGCAGAATATAGTTCTTACTTAATCTTTTGTTTAAACGCAGAGATAGTTCCAAAATCCAATACACAAACAAAACTCAATTGAAAACAGAATGACCAAACTGGTTGAACATAAATATACAAAATATTTTATATTGCATTTTGAATTATGTTAACAACATGTAGAATTTATTATCATACTTTCTTTTTAACTTTTGTTTAATTATGTCATAAGGATTATATATATATATATATATATATATATATATATATATATATATATATATATAAACATACCTCTTGATCGAGTCTGTTGACCCAAATATGTAAGTTTGAATATTGTCTTAATGATAAATCATCAACTGCATGTTGTATTTTGCTAAGTATATCTGCAAGTGTGTTGGCAGAGTACGGACATGTTTCCAAAGACCTGACGTCTACGTCTAACTGTTCTTCTACAACTAACAAGTCTTCCACTTTTTCCTGAAAACTGAATACTTGTTCTGCCAATCTCTGTACATACTGATCCAGTTTGTAGCTTTCCCAAACAAGTTGGATACCCTGTTACATTAAAAAAAAATTATCCAAACTGTTGAATCTGGGAAAATGGAAACATGCAAGCAACACAGTACCCCCTCACTCTCTCTCTCTCTCTCTCTCTCTCTCTCACACACACACACACACACACACACACACACACACACACACAAAGTAATATTTACCAGATTTACAGAAATATTTATATTTTCTTTTTATACCTCCTTCAATTATGTTCCTGGAACACAAGCAGAAGTAGCCTGAAAGACTACAAAAGGTCCGGGATCTGTAAAGTGTGATAACACCTGTACTTTTAAAGGACAAATATTCTACACAAAACTCTGATATTTCTCAACCCAACATTTTAATATTCTTATCAACTTATTCTTATTGTTATTAATCATTACTTTCTTAACCTTATCTTAAATCGGGTCTCTGCCATTTGGACTAACATTCAAATATACTATTATTATTTCCTATTCCATATTTTATGCACATCCATAGATTATTTTCATCGTCCATAATGTATACTTCCATTATTGTTTACTAAACAGTATACAATCTGTTTTTACTGTTTTACCAAAAAGTATATAATGATATGTCTTTATACACAACTTCCAAATTATTGTCATTGTTGTCTTCTTGTTTTTATAATAATTATTATTATTATCATTATTATTAACATTATTAATAAAATACTCACTTAAAACATCAATTTCTCCTGCAAGCATAAAACCTGGTTTCATACTCAGATCAACCACTATATATTATTGCAAAACATGAGTGCTCATAAGAAGATGGGAATTGAACTCTATTGGAAGAATTTTGAGAGGGATGAAAACTCACTGAGAATTGATATGTGAGGTCAAATAAAGATAAATATAATATAGCTCTTAGAGGTACAATCTAAAAGAACCAAAAATACATTAAGGTGATAAAATATAGAAGACTACAGTGGCAATAGAACATGGAGACAACATGGGGGTTAAAATCGTGGGATGGAAAGTAGCAGAATTTAATATGAAACAAACACAGATCTGGAAAAGCGGCAGGGTGCACTAGTGATGGATCTGAAATGCATCTAGAAAATCAAAACCACGGACACAAAATTATGGAAAAAATAACAACACTTAGGGCTTAGTCTGCTCAACAAAAAAATGCACACTTCACTAACGTATAGCAAAATTGACAGTTAAGGGCATGGGAAGGCACGAAACGCTTATGGTTAGATAGGAATGGTGATGTGGTGGGAGTCGCTCTGAGATGAGAGAAGAGATTTGTTGTTATGAGCGTCAGTACAGCCAACGTATGAAACCAAAATTCGCATTTAATAATTTTTTTCATTTCAATATTCTACTTCATTCTATTATTACTCAAAACAAAAATGCGCTCGCGTGAGCATGCATACACACACACACGCGCGTGCGCACGTTTTTTATCATAATAGAACTAATATTCTACTATTATTTCTGTACTGTTTGTTCAATAATTATTAATTTTATTGTAAAGATAAGCAAAACGTTAATAAAATGCCTTCAGATTTGCTTCATTATGTGCTAAAGCTAGCATGAATAGTCTAGCATTTAAACTATTAAAATGAACTGTAAAACAAAACAACAATTAATCATAAACTGAGATAATAATATAGACTGACATAGTACATAACACAGTAACGAAACACGCATGTTGGCAACACCTTCACTTTTATAGCAGCTGATTCTCTGTTACCCTCCCGCCATTCACAATTTCAAAGTGGACTCGTCCATGAAGAAACTGGTTTCTGCGCATATGCCTTTAGCATTCAATTTTGCTATACATCTCATTAATAAGTTCATCAACGTCTATTATTGAGGCCAACTCATACTGTATACAGAGAGTTGCTGAATTTTTAGCCTGGCTTCACTTACTGATGATCTAGAATACTTTTTTATAAGTTTTAAGCATCTAAAAACAGTATTCATGTCCAACTGTTGAGGGCATGTGGATTCATTAAACTGTGAAAGCATAATTTTTACGAACTTGTTTCAATGCTTAAAAGATAGCACGGGCAATGGTTTTTATAATGTATATCAATAACAAGGATAAACTATTGTCAGTATTTCAGTTTTTGTATTATGAAAAACCAAATCTGAAGTGCACTTCAAGGGACACTTATATTCTGTAGGTGAATTATTACTTTTTTTAAATTTTGTTGTTACACGGCTCATTTCCCTTCTCCCCCGCGGCTGACACCCCTGGCTAAGGGCCTTCCTCACCAACCACCAACCACTAGATTCAGCCCTGATAGCAATACTGATGTACAAAATGTGTCGTCAAAATATTTTTATACTTGGGGGAGAAATTATTTGTATGACAATTGTCGTATAACTCCAAGAAACTTTAGAATTTGGAGTTGCAATTTAGCAGCATGAATAACAATAATAATAAAATAATCCAATGTATTTTTTATAATCAAAATTATGTAGGATAGGCAGAGCAGGCCAAGTAATGTGATCTATGTGGAACACAAGGAATGTAGCCAGAATTAAGCTTAGTATTATGCCAACTTTATCCATTTCCATAGAAGTTGCACCTTCATTTTATGGTGCTGCCTGAGAATCAAATCAAGACCTCTAGTTTATTAACCACACCCACCAATCCATAAGCCCCTTCCTTATGTCTGTAATTATGTTCGTTTTATGTAAGTATTTATGCCTCCTTGTTTATGTATATTATATTCATACACTAAACAATATTCGGTACCGATTTTACTTCCATATTCCTTAAGGAATGGAAGTATGGTGATGGCAAAAAAAATCGTGTTCGAGATTATTGCAGATTCTGATTCTACTACACTCAAAACATGAAAAAAAGTCGTTTTCCGAAAAGTGTCTGTGTGTGTGTCTGTCTGTGTGTCTGTCTGTCAGTAGATTTTTTTTCTATGGCAAACGATAACTGCCGCAAATTCAAACAGAATCAAATACTTTTTTGCATACAGCCCTGATTTGTAGAGTACTCGCGACCTATTGTTTTTGGTGAAGATCGGTTGAGGGAAAGGGGTAGTTTACCTGCAACGGTTTTTTTTTATCAAGGGAAATTTTTTTTTTGGCAAACGATAACAGCCGCAAATTCAAACAGAATCAAATAATGTTTTGCATACAGCCCTGAATTGTAGAGTTCTCAAGACCTATTGTTTTTGGTGAAGATCGGTTAAGGGAAAGGGGTAGTTTACCTGTAACGTTTTATGTTTTAACAAGGGTATTTCCTATGGCAAACGATAACAGCCGCAAATTCAAACAGAATCAAAAGATTATTTGCATACAGCCCTAAATTGTAGACTTCTCAAGACCTATTGTTTTTGGTGAAGATCGGTTAAGGGAAAGGGGTAGTTTACCTACAACGTTTTTTTAACAAGGGTATTTTCTATGGCAAACGATAACAGCCGCAAGTTCAAACAGAATCAAATAATTTTCTGCATACAGCCCTGATTTGTAGAGTACTCAAGACCTATTGTTTTTGGTGAAGATCGGTTGAGGGGAAGGGGTAGTTTACCTGCAAAGTTTTTTTTTTCTATGGCAAACGATAACTGCCGCAAATTCAAACAGATTCAAATAATGTTTTGCATACATCCCTGAATTGTAGAGGTCTCAAGGACTTTTGATTTTGGTGAAGATCGGTTAAGGGGAAGGGGTAGTTTACCTGCAACCTTTTACGTTTTAACAAGAGTAAAGTACTTGAAAATTTATTTAAACTTTTTGAAACAATGGTAATTGTTGAAAATAAAATAATTTTGTTGCCAGGTAACAAAAATAAAGTCATTTTGATTATAAAATATAAATATTTACAACAAGAAAAGAATTTTCAGTTTTCAAAATTTAAATATATTTTTATAAAACAATGGGTTCTTCATTGAGGTGGGGACCATGTCACTCACTCCATCTCAAGCCTCTCCCATTTTGCAGAAAAAGAGGACCCTGTCAAGGCTGATACTTTGACGACAGTGACAGGGCTTTCCACCAAATTCAGCAGAGTGACGTAGGCCCAAATTCAGCAGATAGGCCCAACTCTGATTGGCTCCTCAGATTTCCCCAGCGTTAGTAGGTTCTATGAAAATATTTTATTTCAAAAATGATTTTTTCATTTTAATGTAATATAATATTTTTCATTTAATACAGCAATAAAAAGGCAGGTAAGACACAGCCTGGCTATTTGGCTGAAAATGATTTTAAATATAAATCTTAGAATATGGAAGTCATGTATGGTTCTCCATACCGATTTTTTACTTCCATATTCCTTAAGGAATGGAAGTATGGTGATAGCAAAAAAAATCGTGTTCGAGATTATTGCAGATTCTGATTCTACTACACTCAAAACATGAAAAAAAGTCGTTTTCCGAAAAGTGTCAGTGTGTGTCTGTCTGTCTGTGTGTCTGTCTGTCTGTAGATTTTTTTTCTATGGCAAACGATAACTGCCGCAAATTCAAACAGAATCAAATAATGTTTTGCATACAGCCCTGATTTGCAGAGTACTCGCGACCTGTTGTTTTTGGTGAAGATCGGTTGAAGGAAAGGGGTAGTTTACCTGCAACGGTTTTTTTTTAGCAAGGGTAATTTTGTTTGTTTGGCAAACGATAACAGCCGCAAATTCAAACAGAATCAAATAACGTTTCGCATACAGCCCTGAATTGTAGAGTTCTCAAGATCTGTTGATTTTGGTGAAGATCGGTTAAGGGAAAGGGGTAGTTTACCTGTAACGTTTTATGTTTTAACAAGGGTATTTCCTATGGCAACGATAACAGCCGCAAATTCAAACAGAATCAAAAGATTATTTGCATACAGCCCTAAATTGTAGAGTTCTCAAGACCTATTGTTTTTGGTGAAGATCGGTTGAGGGAAAGGGGTAGTTTACCTGCAACGTTTTTTTAACAAAAGTATTTTCTATGGCAAACGATAACAGCCGCAAATTAAAACAGAATCAAATAATGTTTTGCATACAGTCCTGATTTGTAGAGTACTCAAGACCTATTGTTTTTGGTGAAGATCGGTTAAGGGGAAGGGGTAGTTTACCTGCAACGTTTTTTTATCAAGCGTATTTTCTATGGCAAACGATAACAGCCGCAAATTAAAACAGAATCAAATAATGTTTTGCACACGTCCCTGAATTGTAGAGGTCTCAATGACTTTCGATTTTGGTGAAGATCGGTTAAGGGGAAGGGGTAGTTTACCTGCAGCCTTTTACGTTTTAACAAGAGTAAAGTACTTGAAAATTTATTTAAACTTTTTGAAACAATGGTAATTGTTAATATCGGTATGGAGAACCATACACGACTTCCATATTCTAAGATTTATATTTAAAATCATTTTCAGCCAAACAGCCAGGGAAGGAATTTTAACAAAAAACTACTTCTTTGTTGCCAATAACGTAGTACACATATAAAAAAAATTATCCCCTCCCCCTTCAACTTTAATTTTGATTTATAGAAAATTACCCCCAGCCCGTTCAACTAGCCTCTTCATTTATAGATATTTCATCTACGTTTCTACAGTGGATTATTAAGATCTTATCAGGATACTTTATCAAAATAAGATTTATATTTAAAATCATTTTCAGCCAAACAGCCAGGCTGTGTCTTACATGCCTTTTTATTGCTGTATTAATGAAAAATATTATATTACATTAAAATGAAAAAATTATAATTTTATTGCCTGGCAACAAAATTATTTTATTTTTAACAATTACCATTATTTCAAAAAGTTTAAATAAATTTTCAAGTACCATACTCTTGTTAAAACGTAAAAGGTTGCTGGTAAACTACCCCTTCCCCTTAACCGATCTTCACCAAAATCGAAAGTCATTGAGACCTCTACAATTCAGGGACGTATGCAAAAAATTATTTGATTCTGTTTGAATTTGCGGCTGTTATCGTTTGCCATAAAAAATACGCTTGATAAAAAAACGTTGCTGGTAAACTACCCCTTCCCCTTAACCGATCTTCACCAAAAACAACAGGTCTTGAGTACTCTACAAATCAGGGCTGTATGCAAAACATTATTTGATTCTGTTTGAATTTGCGGCTGTTATCGTTTGCCATAGAAAATACCCTTTTTTTTAAAAAACGTTGCAGGTAAACTACCCCTTTCCCTCAACCGAACTTCACCAAAAACAATAGGTCTTGAGAACTCTACAATTTAGGGCTGTATGCAAATAATCTTTTGATTCTGTTTGAATTTGCGGCTGTTATCGTTTGCCATAGGAAATACCCTTGTTAAAACATAAAACGTTACAGGTAAACTACCCCTTTCCCTAAACCGATCTTCACCAAAATCAAAAGATCTTGAGAACTCTACAATTCAGGGCTGTATGCGAAACATTATTTGATTCTGTTTGAATTTGCGGCTGTTATCGTTTGCCAAACAAACAAAATTACCCTTGCTAAAAAAAAACCGTTGCAGGTAAACTACCCCTTTCCCTCAACCGATCTTCACCAAAAACAATAGGTCGCGAGTACTCTGCAAATCACGGCTGTATACAAAAAATTATTTGATTCTGTTTGAATTTGCGGCAGTTATCGTTTGCCATAGAAAAAAAATCTACAGACAGACACACAGACAGACACACACACACACACACAGACAGACAGACAGACACACAGACACTTTTCGGAGAACGACTTTTTTTCATGTTTTGAGTGTAGTAGAATCAGAATCTGCAATAATCTCGAACACGATTTTTTTTGCCATCACCATACTTCCATTCCTTAAGGAATATGGAAGTAAAATATCGGTATGGAGAACCATACATGACTTCCATATTCTAAGATTTATATTTAAAATCATTTTCAGCCAAACAGCCAGGCTGTCTTACCTGCCTTTTTATTGCTGTATTAAATGAAAAATATTATATTACATTAAAATGAAAAAATTATAATTTTATTGCCTGGCAACAAAATTATTTTATTTTTAACAATTACCATTGTTTCAAAAAGTTTAAATAAATTTTCAAGTACTTTACTCTTGTTAAAACGTAAAAGGTTGCAAGTAAACTACCCCTTCCCCTTAACCGATCTTCACCAAAATCGAAAGTCATTGAGACCTCTACAATTCAGGGACGTATGCAAAAAATTATTTGATTCTGTTTGAATTTGCGGCCGTTATCGTTTACCATAGAAAATACGCTTGATAAAAAAACGTTGCAGGTAAACTACCCCTTCCCCTTAACCGATCTTCACCAAAACCAACAGGTCTTGAGTACTCTACAAATCAGTGCTGTATGCAAAACATTATTTGATTCTGATTGAATTTGCGGCTGTTATCGTTTGCCATAGAAAATACCCTTGTTAAAAAAACGTTGCAGGTAAACTACCCCTTTCCCTCAACTGAACTTCACCAAAAACAATAGGTCTTGAGAACTCTACAATTTAGGGCTGTATGCAAATAATCTTTTGATTCTGTTTGAATTTGCGGCTGTTATCGTTTGCCATAGGAAATACCCTTGTTAAAACATAAAACGTTACTGGTAAACTACCCCTTTCCCTTAACCGATCTTCACCAAAATCAACAGATCTTGAGAACTCTACAATTCAGGGCTGTATGCGAAACATTATTTGATTCTGTTTGAATTTGCGGCTGTTATCGTTTGCCAAACAAACAAAATTACCCTTGCTAAAAAAAAACCGTTGCAGGTAAACTACCCCTTTCCCTCAACCGATCTTCACCAAAAACAATAGGTCGCGAGTACTCTGCAAATCAGGCCTGCATGCAAAACATTATTTGATTCTGTTTGAATTTGCGGCTGTTATCGTTTGCCATAGAAAATACCCTTGTTAAAAAAACGTTGCGGGTAAACTACCCCTTTCCCTCAACCGATCTTCACCAAAAACTATAGGTCTTGAGAACTCTACAATTTAGGGCCGTATGCAAATAATCTTTTGATTCTGTTTGAATTTGCGGCTGTTATCGTTTGCCATAGGAAATACCCTTGTTAAAACATAAAACGTTACAGGTAAACTACCCCTTTCCCTTAACCGATCTTCACCAAAAACAATAGGTCTTGAGTACTCTACAAATCAGGGCTGTATGCAAAACATTATTTGATTCTGATTGAATTTGCGGCTGTTATCGTTTGCCATAGAAAATACCCTTGTTAAAAAAATGTTGCAGGTAAACTACCCCTTTCCCTCAACTGAACTTCACCAAAAACAATAGGTCTTGAGAACTCTACAATTTAGGGCTGTATGCAAATAATCTTTTGATTCTGTTTGAATTTGCGGCTGTTATCGTTTGCCATAGGAAATACCCTTGTTAAAACATAAAACGTTACTGGTAAACTACCCCTTTCCCTTAACCGATCTTCACCAAAATCAACAGATCTTGAGAACTCTACAATTCAGGGCTGTATGCGAAACATTATTTGATTCTGTTTGAATTTGCGGCTGTTATCGTTTGCCAAACAAACAAAATTACCCTTGCTAAAAAAAAACCGTTGCAGGTAAACTACCCCTTTCCCTCAACCGATCTTCACCAAAAACAATAGGTCGCGAGTACTCTGCAAATCAGGCCTGCATGCAAAACATTATTTGATTCTGTTTGAATTTGCGGCTGTTATCGTTTGCCATAGAAAATACCCTTGTTAAAAAAACGTTGCGGGTAAACTACCCCTTTCCCTCAACCGATCTTCACCAAAAACTATAGGTCTTGAGAACTCTACAATTTAGGGCCGTATGCAAATAATCTTTTGATTCTGTTTGAATTTGCGGCTGTTATCGTTTGCCATAGGAAATACCCTTGTTAAAACATAAAACGTTACAGGTAAACTACCCCTTTCCCTTAACCGATCTTCACCAAAAACAATAGGTCTTGAGTACTCTACAAATCAGGGCTGTATGCAAAACATTATTTGATTCTGTTTGAATTTGCGGCTGTTATCGTTTGCCATAAAAATACCCTTGTTAAAAAAACGTTGCAGGTAAACTACCCCTTTCCCTCAACCGAACTTCACCAAAAACAATAGGTCTTGAGTGATGGCAAAAAAAATCGTGTTCGAGATTATTGCAGATTCTGATTCTACTACACTCAAAACATGAAAAAAAGTCGTTTTCCGGAAAGTGTCTGTGTGTGTGTCTGTCTGTGTGTCTATCTGCCTGTAGATTTTTTTTCTATGGCAAACGATAACTGCCGCAAATTCAAGCAGAATCAAATACTTTTTTGCATACAGCCCTGATTTGTAGAGTACTCGCGACCTATTGTTTTTGGTGAAGATCGGTTGAGGGAAAGGGGTAGTTTACCTGCAACGGTTTTTTTTTATCAAGGGAAATTTTTTTTTTTGGCAAACGATAACAGCCGCAAATTCAAACAGAATCAAATAATGTTTTGCATACAGCCCTGAATTGTAGAGTTCTCAAGACCTATTGTTTTTGGTGAAGATCGGTTAAGGGAAAGGGGTACTTTACCTGTAACGTTTTATGTTTTAACAAGGGTATTTCCTATGGCAAACGATAACAGCCGCAAATTCAAACAGAATCAAAAGATTATTTGCATACAGCCCTAAATTGTAGAGTTCTCAAGACCTATTGTTTTTGGTGAAGATCGGTTAAGGGAAAGGGGTAGTTTACCTACAACGTTTTTTTAACAAGGGTATTTTCTATGGCAAACGATAACAGCCGCAAGTTCAAACAGAATCAAATAATTTTCTGCATACAGCCCTGATTTGTAGAGTACTCAAGACCTATTGTTTTTGGTGAAGATCGGTTGAGGGGAAGGGGTAGTTTACCTGCAACGTTTTTTTTTCTATGGCAAACGATAACTGCCGCAAATTCAAACAGAATCAAATAATTTTTTGCATACATCCCTGAATTGTAGAGGTCTCAAGGACTTTCGATTTTGGTGAAGATCGGTTAAGGGGAAGGGGTAGTTTACCTGCAACCTTTTACGTTTTAACAAGAGTAAAGTACTTGAAAATTTATTTAAACTTTTTGAAACAATGGTAATTGTTGAAAATAAAATAATTTTGTTGCCAGGTAACAAAAATAAAGTTATTTTGATTATAAAATATAAATATTTACAAGAAAAGAATTTTCAGTTTTCAAAATTTAAATATATTTTTATAAAACAATGGGTTCTTCATTGAGGTGGGGACTTGACGACAGTGACAGGGCTTTCCACCAAATTCAGCAGAGTGACAGGTAGGCCCAACTCTGATTGGCTCCTCAGATTTCCCCAGCGTTAGTAGGTTCTATGAAAATATTTTATTTCAAAAATGATTTTAAATATAAATCTTAGATATGTTTTATAAATCTCATGTTTTATGTTTTAACATGGGTAATTTTTTATATGACGAACCATAACTGCCGTAAATTCAAACAGAATCAAATAACTTTTTACATATGTGCCTGAGCTATAGAGAACTCAATGACTTTCGATTTTGGTGAAGATCGGTTAACGGGAAGGGGTAGTTTACCTGCACCCTTTTACGTTTTAACAAGAGTAAAGTACTTGAAAATTTATTTAAACTTTTTGAAACAATGGTAATTGTTAAAAATAAAATAATTTTGTTGCCAGGCAATAAAATTATAATTTTTTCATTTTAATGTAATATATTTTTCATTTAATACAGCAAGAAAAAGGCAGGTAAGACACAGCCTGGCTGTTTGGCTGAAAATGATTTTAAATATAAATCTTAGAATATGGAAGTCATGTATGGTTCTCCATACCGATATTTACTTCCATATTCCTTAAGGAATGGAAGTATGGTGATGGCAAAAAAAATCGTGTTCGAGATTATTGCAGATTCTGATTCTACTACACTCAAAACATGAAAAAAAGTCGTTTTCCGAAAAGTGTCTGTGTGTCTATCTGTCTGTAGATTTTTTTTCTATGGCAAACGATAACTGCCGCAAATTCAAACAGAATCAAATACTTTTTTGCATACAGCCCTGATTTGTAGAGTACTCGCGACCTATTGTTTTTGGTGAAGATCGGTTGAGGGAAAGGGGTAGTTTACCTGCAACGGTTTTTTTTTATCAAGGGAAATTTTTTTTTTTGGCAAACGATAACAGCCGCAAATTCAAACAGAATCAAATAATGTTTTGCATACAGCCCTGAATTGTAGAGTTCTCAAGACCCATTGTTTTTGGTGAAGATCGGTTAAGGGAAAGGGGTACTTTACCTGTAACGTTTTATGTTTTAACAAGGGTATTTCCTATGGCAAACGATAACAGCCGCAAATTCAAACAGAATCAAAAGATTATTTGCATACAGCCCTAAATTGTAGAGTTCTCAAGACCTATTGTTTTTGGTGAAGATCGGTTAAGGGAAAGGGGTAGTTTACCTACAACGTTTTTTTAACAAGGGTATTTTCTATGGCAAACGATAACAGCCGCAAGTTCAAACAGAATCAAGTAATTTTCTGCATACAGCCCTGATTTGTAGAGTACTCAAGACCTATTGTTTTTGGTGAAGATTGGTTGAGGGGAAGGGGTAGTTTACCTGCAACGTTTTTTTTTCTATGGCAAACGATAACTGCCGCAAATTCAAACAGAATCAAATAATTTTTTGCATACATCCCTGAATTGTAGAGGTCTCAAGGACTTTCGATTTTGGTGAAGATCGGTTAAGGGGAAGGGGTAGTTTACCTGCAACCTTTTACGTTTTAACAAGAGTAAAGTACTTGAAAATTTATTTAAACTTTTTGAAACAATGGTAATTGTTGAAAATAAAATAATTTTGTTGCCAGGTAACAAAAATAAAGTTATTTTGATTATAAAATATAAATATTTACAAGAAAAGAATTTTCAGTTTTCAAAATTTAAATATATTTTTATAAAACAATGGGTTCTTCATTGAGGTGGGGACTTGACGACAGTGACAGGGCTTTCCACCAAATTCAGCAGAGTGACAGGTAGGCCCAACTCTGATTGGCTCCTCAGATTTCCCCAGCGTTAGTAGGTTCTATGAAAATATTTTATTTCAAAAATGATTTTAAATATAAATCTTAGATATGTTTTATAAATCTCATGTTTTATGTTTTAACATGGGTAATTTTTTATATGACGAACCATAACTGCCGTAAATTCAAACAGAATCAAATAACTTTTTACATATGTGCCTGAGCTATAGAGAACTCAATGTCTGTTGATTTTGGTGAAGATCGGTTACGGGGAAAGGGCAGTTTACCTGAAACATTTTTTGTTGTAACATGAGTAAAGTACTTAATTTTGATAAAGTATCCTGATAAGATCTTAATAATCCACTGTAGAAACGTAGATGAAATATCTATAAATGAAGAGGCTAGTTGAACGGGCTGGGGGTAATTTTCTATAAATCAAAATTATAGTTGAAGGGGGAGGGGATAATTTTTTTTTATATGTGTACTACGTTATTGGCAACAAAGAAGTATTTTTTTGTTAAAATTCCTTCCCTGGCTGTTTGGCTGAAAATGATTTTAAATATAAATCTTAGAATATGGAAGTCATGTATGGTTCTCCATACCGATTTTTAGAATACAAACCTAACTTAAATACATTTTAACTATTTCAGTAGCAAATTTGTAACAAATTCAAAACATGAATAACAATTGGCTCTTGCCTACCTCAGCAATTAAGTTTTGCACTTCCTTCCGCAGACCAGCAACCAGTGGAATTATGCTCGCTTTATCATCCATCTGTAATAAATGTAAACAATAATTAATTAATTAATACTAATAATTTTTATAAATCATCCAATAAAAAAATATAAATAGTTTTCTATGTTATAATTCTGAAGGAATTTTTTTGAGGATTCAGCTCCACACGTTTATAGTATTTATATGCAAGTACAAAATTCATGAAATGCTTAACAACTGTCCTACATTTCATACAAACACTACATCATAATACTACAAATCATAATATCAAGGCAAATGCAAATTATAACCATATAATATGTACGTATTCATAACAGTATCTATAATATCCATACAAGCTCAACTGTATATACAACAAAAAATATTACATCAATAAGTGCTAACAGACCGGATAGTAAGTAGCTAATACCTATTTACAGTAATGCACTACAAAATAAAAGAACTACTTTTAAAATTTTGGAAGTTTGGCACAGTTTATGGAGATACTTTACTGTGCCTTTACCTTTCTCTCTCATATGTACGTGAAAGAATCTTATCATATGAGATATATATAACTCAGTTTCAAATATTTAAACATTTTGAGCAATGACAATTATGAGAAGTAATTTTCTGTTCTGTAGTTCTGTAATGCAAGATGTTATATATTTTACGATCGTCATAAGAAACAAAATAAGAATCAAATTCAGAAGAAATGTAACAAAACCAAATGCTTCCAAGTATACATTACTTGATACTGCAAACAAGTATACATGCTTGACAATTGATTACCTTACAGTCTATATATATATATGTAGTGATAACATTATTAAAAATCATCCTATGTACGAGACGTATTTCAAAAGTACAGGCTGATTGGTTATACAGAGCAACTGGCAACACTGATTAGTCTGTGCATGCACAGTAGCATTAACTGGTCCGTTGGGCATGTACCCACCATATTGTCGCCAGTCCATTGTTGTCTGTCTCTGCATGACAGAAGGTTATAACGAGTGCAAAAATACACAACCCCCCCCCCCTCAGTTGTGAAGTCTATCAGTGATTAGATTTCTAAATGAAAGAGAACGTAGTACTGCTGAAATTCACTGCCAATTGTGTGAAACATATGGACCTACTGCAATGGGTGAAGGAAAAGTGAGGCAATGGTGTCGTGAGTTTAGGAAGGCAGTTCCATTGTTCATGATGAACAGAGGATTGGCAGACCTCGCATCCAGACTGACAGTCTCCCTGAGCATGTAAATCCAAAAGTGAGATAATTTATACTGGAGGCCTTTACTTGATGAAAATCCATTTTTTATAATTTTATAAAGAAAATTAAAAACTTGTTTTCGTGATTTTCACTCGTCATATATTTAAAAATAATAACCACGACAGCTGTTTCGGCACACCGTGCCTTCTTCAGATGGTAAGAGCTGACTAGTCAACTTTCACTAAGTCAGCTCTTACCATCTGAAGAAGGTACGGTGGGCCGAAACAGCTGTCGTGGTTATTATTTTTAAATATATGACGAGTGAAAATCACAAAAACAAGTTTTTAGTTTTCTTTATAAAATTATCCAAAAGTGAGAGTAATACGTCGCTTTATGGTTCCAGAGCTTGCATATACGTTGCATATACGCTATACGTTGCTTTGCATAGAATTTCCAGAAGTTTCAAAGACAACATTGTTCAGAAATTGTAACGGGACAGAATGGGATGATGAATTTTATTGTAATTGTAAATGCAATATACAAGGTTTACTCACATAGGGCCTCAGTTTAGACCAATAAACATTCCTTGTCGGGGCACCAAGTCGCACATTTTGTCAGTACGCCCTGCAATAAGCACAGTTTTCCAGGTGCTCAGGAATGTGAATGAGTGCGCACCTGCTTGCCCAACCATAGTTTTTGTCACGAACGTTTTGCGAGCCCCAAAACGCAGAATAATGATACACAGACTCGCACCACAAGTGATACCACGTGACAACTAATTATCGTGGCACGTGATTTTGTTAGCGAATTACAGGGCAAGCTGGTCAGGATGAAGTGGCTGGCCATCTTGAAAAATAGAGTTAGCGTCTGTTTGTCTTACTACAGCCAGCGGACCATGCGGTCGTATAAAAACTTAGCTCGAGAAAATTAGGGTCGGCCGACCAGTATAAAATGTGAATTAAACACGGAATCAGAAGTTATAAAACAGTACAACATGAACTAATCTCAGTGACCTCAAAATTAACTCAGTATAACATTTTTTCAGACAAATGTGATGAAAATGCGGAGAGCAGCACATGGGCAGCTGTGACGCCGTTAAATACGTAAATGTATCGCCTTCAATTAATTACGAATATTTAATTTAAAAGCTTTTTTATGAGGAAAATAAAACTTAAATGTATAATGAATGACTGAGAGAGTGGGCAAACTGGGTCGCCTTCCAAAGTAGATATAAATTAAATAAGTAAAATTAAGTTAAATACATAAATATAATGTTATAGGAATTATCTTTAACTATATTACAGAATCTATTTTCAGAATACAAAATGTAGAGAAAGACGAAACTGTTGATGTGGTAGTTGATGACAGAGTAAGACGAAATAAAATAATGTGCTAAGTGAACGTATAAATATGTATTTGTTATTTGCATTTACCTGTTTTTCTCTGCCGAGTACACCAAACGATACTTTGGTTAATTTACAAAAGAACGTCAAGGTTTAAGTTTATTTCAATTGACGTCAAATAAAGGTAGGTGACACAACTTTAAGTATTTTCATCATTTAATTCCTTTGTACCACTTCAATGGTGCCCGTAACAGCAACGTTGTAAATTTAAATTAAATTAAATTAATTTACAACCTGGTCGAAATGGCAGAGAAAAACAAAAGTGCAAATGTATGTGAGGGTATAGAGGGGGAATCAATTTTAAATGTTACACAAGACGATTTAGTATCGACAAATATTAACGAGCACGTAGACGATACAACAGACGAAATTGAGATAGTAGACGCTAAAAATAGCAAAAGCGATAATGTAAATATATTTAACCAATTAGCGTTGATGATGGAAATGATGTCAGGAATGAAAACTGAAATCAAATCAGAGATAAACATAGTAAATGATAAACTAGACAAACAAGACGAGAAAATGAAGTCAGAAAATAATAAATTGAACACGAGTCTAGATGAGTTAAAGTCAGAAAATAATAATTTAAACGCATGTTTAAATGAATTTAAAACTGAAATGAAATCAGAAAATAATAATTTAAAAACGAGCTTGAATGAATTTAAGATTGAAATCAAGTCAGAGATAAATGCTAGTAACGTAGAGCTGAAAACGGAAATAAACAAACAAGACAAAAAATTAAGAGAAATAGACAATAAATTAGAAGAACAGAATAAGACTATTGCGGGAGTGAAAGATGAAGTGACTATAGACATAAATAAAATACAAACCGAAATGAAAAATGATATAAAAATAATTAACGAAAAACAAAATGAGAAAATGCTACAGACAAATAAAAAATATGACGCGTTAACAAATAATTTAATGATAAAATTAAAAAACAAAATGACAAAATTGACAGTAATGTATGAATCAAGGCAAATGAATACCGAAGTAAGACAACCAGACCATTTTGTTAATAATATGAGTAGATCGGGGGAGGGGGCATGGTTATGTCCAAACCCTAGTTGTAGAGCTAGTAACTATAATAGTTCGCGAAATCAATGTTATAGGTGTCGGGGTCCTAGGGGTAGTGCACAAGGGAGAGTAGAGGATTATAACAGAGGTTTTGATCATAGTGAGTTTAGAGGGAGTAATAGGGGGAGAGGTTTCACCAGTAATCGGGGAATGCCGGGAAATTTTAACCACAGAGGTAGAGGGGGATATGTTGGTAACTCAAACGAAACTAGGGGTGTTGAAGCCCCTTCTAATAATCAAAACAGTAGAGGGGATCATAGGGGGTGTTTAAACTTTGTACTGGTTTATCAGCTGTAAGCAGTCTATTACCATTACACGGCACGCGCGGATGACGTCACGCGTTTATCAAACGTTGCAACCGGCCAGCATCGCTGACTGCAAGCCAGTTTTAGTTCAGTTTATAACACGACTCCGAGCGCAACTCTCGTAAAACACTTCTCTTATAGCCGCGGCTTCTGGCTATTTTTCAGCATGCATTTATAATATTTCATTTTATTCATCTACCTGCGTCCATCTACAATGGACCACGATTTCATTCAAAATTAATTTCGGGCGTTATTGCCTCA